>CM068873.1:7270000-7937500 GCA_035149815.1 Branchiostoma lanceolatum
TTCTCTTCAGCCTCCCAGCGTTTCTGCTCCTCCTGCTGGAAGAACAACCATAATACATTTTTCATTCAAGCATAATTATGCTTTTTCCTTCATCAATTGTGCCATTTACAACCAAAACACTTGAGACAATATAGCGTGCATAGGCCAGTGGTTAGTGGCCCTGCCACTGTCCCTCACTCGACACACACACTACTGGAAAGGGTTGCAGTCCTTAGGGCGACAGGACAATAAGCCGTGGTTCACTGTTCATTGTGCTAGTTGAAAAGAGCTACGAGAATTTCTCCAGTACAATGAACCTGTGAATACTGTACAGAGGGTCTGTACTTCTATGTCACGACCAGTGGAAGAGTAGTTCTTCAGTGAGCTAATCTGGTTCTAGCCTGATTGAAACGTGCTATAATGGCTGGCCCAGCATATGACCCCCTGGAATGCGCAATAAAAGCCCTGGACAGCGGAGTTTGCGTTACACAGACTGAACTGGTTTCAGATCACTTTGTTTCCAGTTTCACACCGTACCTGAGCGTGGTGCTGGTGCAGGGCGATCTGGTACTGCTCGGCGTGGCGCAGCTCCTGTTGCCTCAGCAGCTCCATGTGCTGCTGATGCTGCTGGTGCTGCTGCGACATCAGCTGCAGGTGGTGCGCGTGCTGCAGGTGGCTGGGGGGGCCTGGCGCCGAACCTGACGACCACACCATCTGCTGCTGTCGCTCCAACATTTCTGTGAGAAAATCAAAATGTTGTATCAGTGGCTGGCGGAATGTACATGAACCTCCCCATTGGATTGTATACTTTACAACTATGTAGTGATCTAGGATATTGGAGTTCTCTTTGTTAGTAATGTTACAAACCAGTAGGTGTCACCTGCTGATGTTTCAGAAGTATGTAGTGATCTGTTCAGTGTCCAGTCAAAGATATCTTTCTGATGAAAGGAACCTTTTGATAGCTTCTTGTATCTCACAATTTCTACAGATATCGTCTAACCCACAATATCATCACAAAAACGATCACATTCAAATTGTTCTGCTTGTGGCATCATATTTCAATAAGGAACGTGACCTTGACCATAACTTTCACCAGTAAAATAAAAGTTGACCACCCAAAGGGACGGACTGTTTCTTCCTCACCCCTTCTCTGATGCCCACCTGGGTTAGCCAGTGGGGTTCCTGGAGGCACCAGTACAAGCCCGCCGGTGACCGGGTCCCGCGCCAGCTGCCAGCCTCCGTGTGGTGCCAAGGGAAGCGCTCCTGGCTCCAGGCCCACTCCCGGTGGTGGGGGGTGTGAGGGGATCCCGGGGTAGGCCGGGTAGTGGCTGAACCACACGGCAGGGGCCGGGCTCCCGCGGGTCACCATGTGGGGTGGGACATGGGGATGGGACGCCAAGCTGCTGGCCCACGGACTGTTGCTGGGGAGGCTGGCCCCTCCTGTAAGCAGACATCGTAATTTTCACTAAACCTTAAAGTTAAATGCAATGCACATGTTTAACTCAGTTGGAAAGGGAACTGTACTTGAAGTTGAGAATGTCGCACATAAATTGTATCCCACATCTTCACCAAAATGTAAAACAATAATCATCTGTAATTTTCAACATCAAAAACTGTATAGCAAAAGGAAATTGTGATCAAGTGTTCACATACCTGTCACTACCAGGTTTCCACTCAGATCATTCATGACCTCGCGTGACCCCTGAGGCTTGGCTCGTACTGCCATCTCCGCTGCCAGCTCTCGCTGCTCCCGCAGGAACTGTTCCCGGTCCTTGTCGTGATGGGCAGACGGCGCACTCTGACATCTGTCGCCCTGTGGTCGAGTCGGAATCTCTGACTCGTCAGAGCTACTGTCAGCATTTTCCGGTCTGCTGGCCCGTGTGCCTGAGGACATCAAGAGTATTGTGCGTGAGAAACAGTGGTGGAGTCAGCTAGTCAGATGTCACTTCTCCCAACAAGCAACAGGTTTGCTTTGAAATTGAAGGCTGTTGGAATACGCACCTCAATCAACAACAATCTTTTATCAGTCCCATTACCTTTATACAGTAAATGTGGTAACAAATGCTATTCAGCTAAAAAATGTTGTACACTATTTATAAGACATGGACAACAGGCATGCATACACCACTAAAGACCAAGTCTACCAGTTCAAAAGTAAGCTGTGAACTTACTACCTATTTTAAGTTCATTTCCTGGCTTTGAAAACAGACACTCTCTCAAATAACTCTATGCACAGTTGCAGATTAGTTTGCAGCTTTGTTCTTATTTCAGGAAAACAGATGTTTACAAGGGAATCCTTTAAACTAATTGCAGTTGGCTGTATTTTAAGTGTACCTCTGTCGGTAGCAGCTGCAGAGTTGCTGGCAGGCTGCCCTGTCCCAGCAGGTGCACCGGCTTCAGACGCGGCGCCTTCAGTGCCCGTTCTCTGCTGTGCCACGGCAATGCCGACAGGGGGCCTCCTGCCCTCTGTCCCTTTCCCCGCCACTGACGCAGAGTAAGGGCTGCTCTCTCCCACAGCAGGCACCTTCTCAGCCTTGTCGGACGTTTGTTGCTTCTCTGCTTTCCTGTTGTCCCCCCTGGGTGCATTTTCCTCTGCAGTTTCACTCTTCGAGCTGGGTACAGGGGAAGGAGTTGTGGACTTTGAGGTCTTGCCAGCCTTGGCAACATCTAGATGCTGGGGGCTTGGCCTGTCCTGGTGTCTAGCCTTCTCCTGTGTGGATTCTCTGGGAGAATGTTCACGGGTGGCTGGTTGAGATGAGGAGCCTGAAGCAGGTTTTGTGTCTGGTTTCCCTGGTTCACTAGAACGGTGTCTGTCATGGTTTGGGTCTTGGGAGAAAGGGGTGGGAGGCCAACTCCTCTCTAGAAAGCTTCTGTCTTTGTTGGGGTAGAATTCTAGGAATTTGGGATGATCAGGAGTTAAGTAGCCATGTTGCGCAGCTAAAGCTGCCATGTGTGAGGCGGCGCTTGCACAGGACCCAGGCATGCGCCACTCAGGGTGCATCCTCGCACCCTCGGGGTGAAGTCCACTCATCTGGCTCAAGTGACGCATCTCCGGTGCCTCCGAATGTGAGTAAACTGTTGCAGGGGCATCGTGTAAGGTGACTGCCGACCTTGGCTGTCCGTACTCATGGATGATGTCCCTGTATGGGTAGTCATGGATCCTGATCATGTCCTTCTGGGGCCCGGCTGCAGCTTGACCAGTGTCCTTGTCTCTCCTATCTTGAGAAGGCGCATTTCCTGATGTCCTACCAGCACTTTGTTCACTACTAGATGAAGATTTCGAGCTTTCTTCAGACTTTCTATCAGAATTCGGAGTGTGTCTCCTGCTGCTTGGCTCACTAGCAGCCTTAGTTCTCTCACCGTTTGGAGCAGCACGAGCTTCTGAAGCCCTGCTAGCAGCATGACCATTCAGTTCTGAAGGACCCCTAGCATCTCCAACCGGAAGTGCAGGCACTTCTGTTCTAGAATTCGAGCTGTCAGTCCCACTACCTGACTTGTCTGAACCTCCTGCTTCTGATTCTTTATTCACAGGGCTATTGCTTCGTGACTTGTCCTGGTGTACAGAGGACTTCAATTTCCGAGCTAAGAAAGTGTTTGGCTGCTCTCCATTCTCCAAAGGAGGAATGTATGTCTGAGCACACACTAGACTCTTACGTGTTTCCTTTTCAGGCTGGGCTTGGATGGAATGTGAGTAATATGTCATCCTGGGCTGGAAACTGCTGGATGTGGTCGTCACTGTTGTCACTGGAAGGGAGAGGAAGCAATCTTTCAATGGAGCTGAGACAAGCACTTCACACAATTCTTGTCAAGAGGTGTTTATCTATCTGTTGTATTGTGGGTAAGAGCTCTGCTGTTGAGTTGCAAATGTAATAGAATAATGAACTGATCAATATCTAATTTCAAACAAAGATTGTGCAGAACTCAACTGATGGTGTTCATTGGGCTGGGTAATACTGAATAAGCATCTGTTCCAGATACATAACTAGCTGTGCAATCTAACACATAAGGTAAGTTTTCCAGAAAAGAGAATACTCTGTGGCTTCGATATATTAAGTACAGAGATATTTTTGGAGAGTATAAATGACTGTGAGTGTTGAGTGCTTTTTGCAAGAAATAAGAAGTGTTTTGTATTCAATTTCTCCCTCTACATTGCAAATACATGTAGCTTCGACAGACATGACATGAACTCACCTGACTTCCCATTGCCGTGTTGTGATGACTGGGACTTGTGTGTAGGTGCAACAGTGTGCACTGGTGCTGCAGTAGTTGTAGCACTATTGCCAGTCGCTGCCACCCCTACTTCCCCACTACTGCCACGTTCAGTCTGACCCAACTTACTTGTGTCTGTTGGGGTGGGTTTGGGGGGCTCTTTTGAGTGCAAGTCTGGACTCCTTGCATGAGCTTTCTTTTTGTCCAGAACTGACATGGGTATTGTGCATTTTTTCTCAGTAGCTGCTAACTTCACTGCACTGTCCCCATCATTTTTTGCACTGCTGTGTCCAGAACTAGTCTTTTCTGAACTGCTAGAAGTTTCTTTCTTAGACGACTCTGACATGTTTGTTGTAGTAGGTTTTGAGTCATGTTTACTGGAAGTGTCGCCATGTTTGGCGTGATTGCTGTCACTGGAAGTTTTGTTGTCCTCGGACTTAACAGTTCTTTCCCGCTCCTTGCTGCTGTGGTCCCGACTGGATCGTTCAGAGTCTTTGGGCTGAGAAGATTTTATTGATCTGGAGACGTCTTTCTGGTCAGGGGCTTGGGACACGCTGGCGCTAGCAGCACTGTGGCGTGAGGTGGCGTGGAGATGTAAACCACCAAAGCCTGGTGACCCATGACTTCCATTCATTAATCCTACAACAAAGAAAGAAAAAGAAATAACAAGATCCAGTAAATACATAAAGCATGGTTTGTCTATCTAAAAATCAATAGCAAAACAACTACCTTCTTTATGAAATTTTAAACACCACAGAGAAAATTCAAAGTTTCCCATAAAAATGTCAAAATTTCATGCTTAATTTTTCTCGTTGAAATTCGTTAAATCACAATTGATTTGCAATGAATTTTCGTTCAACAAAAACAAGTCATCCCTCTACACATGGCAAAACAACAATTTATGAAAACTTCGTTGAGAGACCATATTCTGCCATAGCAAGAAATCAATGGATGTCATTCGGACTTAGAAGACCGTCAGAAATTCCGCATTTGTAAAAAGAAAAAAGACTCTAATAAGAAGACGACAGTTGTACCTTTTCCCGCCTCATACAGTCTTGCCAGGACGCTGCTCTGCGGCTGTGAGCTGGCGGGCCCGCTGTGCAGGTACTGGCTGAAGAGCGGGCCGCTCTGGTCGTGCGGCGGCAGCGGCGCCATGGAGGGGTGGAAGTGTCCCGGGTACATGCCACCTGCCGACAGCCGCGAGAACCCCGCTGAAACAACGACGCAGAAGTATCAAGTACATGCACTCACCTTTGGTAAGTCAAACGTGGTATGTTTTGATGTAATTTTAGTGTAAATGTAGTGACCTTTTTGGGGGTGAAATATGCATTCATTTAAAGTCTTGAGGTGCGTGAGTTGTGCAGAGACGATTTTGAACGGCCGACGTTACGAGGCTGAAGATAATTGCTTTGTCGTTTCGAAGTCACGAAATGTTAACAAAGGTTTCTTTACAACTTAAGGTTCGATAGCAACAAGCAGACTCGCTTTTTAAAGGTACCAGCAGCGTCGGTCAAACAACAGTGAGGGAAATTCTAATCACAACATCAGAACAGGGCGGCGATTCAAAGCACTTATGGGGGCGGGGAACGCCAGCACTACTCGGTAGATTCGGCACTTTGATTCAAAATAATTTCTGAAGTGACATCTCTCTTACAATAGGAGCAAAAACAAATTCAAAAAAGACAAATACAAGTATAAACTAAGCTAGATTATGAAGATAATGGTGAGATATTAATTCTGTAAAACCCTTCTTGGCCCCTGCTTGTTGCGCGACCGACGGGAAGGTCCCGTTCTATTTTTAGAGCATGACGTTTGAGGACAGACTATTTAGTGAAAGGGGTGGGCAACGTCTATGCGGAGCATACTTTTATGTCCGGGTACTTTGTTTCGATCTTTCGATACGGTATTATCACTGATTCTGATAGTGATAATTATTGGGAGAAACGCAATTCATCCTTCTCGATATGTACATGATACAATTATTTCTAAAACCTACAGTTTTTGCCGACTGACATTTCAAATAACAGAATACACAATACATGTAGTTGTACTTACAACAACGTAAAATAAAAGTTTTTTTTTTCTTTCCATATTTTTATTTCAGAATTAAGAACAGGAAAGAAGGACAACGGAACAACTCTACAAGTACTGCTACTGAAGAAAACGGAAAGGCAAACGGTATATTCTGTCAATATAGTTTAGCATTTTAAACCTCCCTAGAAGTCCGACTGTCCCTCTAGCCTTGACATGTAGGCAAAATCTATTGAGTGACTGGCAGACATGCCTGCATCATAACAGACAACAGGAGTCTTCGTGATTGCAGGGCGTTAGTTGGACGCAATCGAGACATGTCATGTCAAAGTCTTCTGCTTGTCAAACAGACGACATCGGCAACATGATCCACCTGCATACTGCCGAGGGGGACATGTGGGAGTGGTCGGGATCGGGGAATCAAATCTGCACACGCCTCACGGCTGTCATTTTACGATTCAATTCAAATTTGGCATTTCAAATCGATCAGTATTCTCGTCCTTACATACCATTGTGCTTGAGGATGCATGGACTACTAGTACTTACGAAGCAGGTTTTTATTATGATTCTGAAAGTCTTAATCACGAGGACAAAAAAATAACACTTTGTTTACTGAGGAATAACCAGATTCTGAAAGATCTCGGCAAAGTTCTTTGCACATCCGTAAACGGACGGTTGTTATTGATTCTAGCCAGTTCGCAATCATGGGCCTGTAACAACCTCTCGTTTCGCTTGTGTTCAAAATGCAACAACACATCACAACATCTCGGTGGGCGAAACGCGGAGGCCCCGAGGCCCGGTAGATTACCGTAGAAGGACGAAGGCAAGTAATCGGAAAAGATTTCCCGTCCGTCTGGCTTGCAATTACTGTTAGTACCGCAGTCAGGAACATCTATAAAGCATACCCCAGCTAGCTTCACACTCAGTCAAATGGGCACTGCACAGACTTCAATATGCACACGATAATCACCCCACACTTCGTCGGGTTTAATATCCATCTTGTTTGAAGGTCCAGTAGTTTTCTTTATTTTGTTTAATGTTGATTGTTATTCTTGATTAAAGTCTAATTTCTCGCAGTTTTCCAACCATAGGCACCAGCGAGACGCATTCCGTCCCCACGTCTGCATAAGTACTTCTATTACCGGCAAACGTAATTTGCATGCACCGCGCATCAAATCACTACATGCCTTGCCGTACCGTACCAGGCAGCACAAAACCGTCAACTGTTCGGTTTTAGCTGGCACTTAAGATTGTTTTTCAGACAGATCCGGCCTTGAAGCTGCTTATACATTTCCTACTGTTCCATTTAGGTGTCTAAAGGTTATGTAGAATCCAAATCCTTCAGCGTCGGCCGCGGTTGTTGGACGCCATAACTTAAGATCGCATGGCGAGTCCTTGAGTCGCTCCCATTTGGCAAAGTTGTGTCTCCCTGGTGTTACCTTTTGACCCTTAATGCCAAAGTTGGAAGTTGAAGGTAAACAAACTTGGCTAAGATTGGAACTTCCTTCTTCAGCCACATGGGACTAGTTACACTACCTTTCCTGTCCATAGCTGCAGGGAAGAATTACCAACGGTGCTATCACTTCACCACTTCTTCAAGTCACAAATAAAAGTATTCAATGCCAAGTTTTCTTTCTTATATGGTGCAGCAAGCTACCATGGGCGACGGCTTGAAGGCTTGATGTCATTGGAGACGATAGTGAAGTAACGCAACTGTAAATTTGAAAATGCACATTAAGTGGTTGCCCAGCATCCCCTGTTGACGACAGATAGGAAGAATCGTCGACGTGAGTTTTTTTATCACCCGCAGGAGTCGGCCGCCAGGCGCAGACGCTTTCTTTGCAATTTATGGACGATGTCCTAAACAGCTATCTGAAACTACTCGCTATACATCCCCAACAAGTTTCAAAAGAATACACAAAGTGCCCTTGGGTACATGTAAATCAGAACCGTGGTCTATGTCTAAGATGACGGTTTTGTGATTCGGGTAAAATAAATATGCTTACATATCGTGACTGTAAAGATAGAAGGCAAGAACTTCCTTATACATAAAGTTCCATTTTCAAAGACAATATCGATCAAGGACTTGACCAATATCTATACTGCTTCGAGAAGCGTGCACGGTCAGCCTACATACCTTCCATGGTGGAAGGATGCGGCCAGGGGTACTGCATGGGGACGCCGGGCTTGTAGGCTTCCGCAGGCGGCTGGTGCTGCGGCGGCGCCCCGCCGCTCAGGTACCCCGCTAGGAAGGGATAGCTGCTCCCCGCTGTAGCAACGACAGAACACAACAGGTGTTAGACGTTATGTGTATCATATATTCTACACTGTGATATCATTAGTCTTAAATTATTACTCTGAAATATCCCACCAACACTGTAATTCCACTCTCTTCAGAATCTCAGAAAATGAAATATCAGCAACCTGTTCATATATGTAAAATTCGGACAGATTTCTAGTTCCCCAGCTTTGTACCGCGGAGCCGAGAAAGGAGTGAAAGTCGGCTCTAACTGCAATCTTTATAGGCAGGGTTTTTATGTATTGTTCGAAGCTGCAGTTATGTAGCGAACGTAACTACATCATCAGTGAAAAATGCATGAACAGGGACCACGCGACTGCAGACGCATTAGCCATTTGTGCCCATATTGGAGAGCAAATGTTACATGGTTGAGTTACAATCGTGAATACAGCAATATATATTAATGGAAATGCGCGCTCGCAGTGTTTGCAGCTTTGATAGAAAGGTTACTTGAAAGATACATATCAGAGACGTAAAGTAGGCTTGGAGTTGCTTTTCAGCAACGGACATGTGAGACTGGGGTCATTCCACTAGTGAAGACCTTCCTTCGCAACAAATGACATCTTTTCAACGTCATTTCAAACTACGCATCCATTTATGCAGTTTGCAAAGTCCACCTTGAGACGGTGCAGGGCGATCCTGGCCTGCCGTATCTCATGTAAGTCTCCTTACTCTTGTCCATACCACTTGAACGGACGTCAATAGAAACGCTGATGATTGCCAAGTACAGTTGTTGGCTTTTCTGTCATAACTCACGAGATTTTCTATGCACTTCAAGCCACAAAGCGTCCATTGAGAATCCCGGTAACGCGTGTGGCAAACACGCTCCGGCGGCCAGTTGGTTTCAATGCGGAACCACTCGGAGATTCCGACATACAAATGTGGAAGGATTTGATGTGAAACGACAGAAGCAAGTTTTGAGTCCGTCCAAACACGCGAGGAAATTTGACGTACGGCGCAATAGGATTCGGACCCCATCATCGCGCCTGTACATTCCATGCGCTGTCTGTTTGAATTTTGAGACGGACACGCGGAAATCGGACCCTTGCTGCTTTCCGTGGGGCCTTTGCGGCGATGCGAGATCCATCAATGCACGGTGACAAATGAGCAAATCCGAGGACAACTGAACTGCAGACACCCCTGTTTCCAACCGAGACGACTCGATTCCACGCAATATTTCCCTATGCATATATATATTCATTTCCATTGCGGCTTCGGCGAGCGGCGTGGTAAAACAAAGCACCGGGGAACTGTTTAACATTCTGCGTTCGTAATCGGTAATAAATGCGGTTGTGTAAATAAGCTGATATTATTCAAAAATTGCACCTCTGGCATTTCTGATATCGGTGCTGGGAGAATGTCTGTTATCGTTCGCTCCCCCGTGAAACAGCTGAAGGAAGAGGAAGAGCACGGATACGGTGTTGTAGTATTTCTTCCCAAACTCGTTATCAGCGGCTTCCACTGCGAAGCCCGGCAGGAAGGGGCTCGGTCGCCCACCGGCTGCAGCGCGATACCGACCGGCAACATAAATCTGCCATCTCACTAGTACAGATTTTAGATAAACGACCATGAATGTGTCTACTACATATTGTTTTAGAGCCAGTAGGCATAATCTGAGGTTATGGTGCCAAAAAAAAGCCACGTCGTACGGTCGTGTCCTGGCGTGAACGGAGAGCGGTTCCAAACGGCTGTGGTGTGGTGTGATGTATGAATCATCTTGAGAGATGGAAACCTCGCCGAGGGAGGAGGCCCCATCTGGAGTCAAGGATGTCACAACCTGGCTACAGACCCTTTTCAGTCACCAGCGTGACCTAATGACCCGGAGAAAGCAGGGCACCGGGGGCACCGACCCGCTCGCCAGCGGGCAGGATGGGCACTTGCCCCGCCTGCATATAGATGCGCACGTGGCAAGCCTCAATATTGACATTTCACAACACAGCGCGGACTGGTTCGTCTGATCTAAACCATTTCTACTGATTGGTTTGGGGGTTGAGGGAGAAACAGAGCCAGGCGTTTTCGTGATGCTTTAAACATTTCTTTTCAAATACCTCATTTTAATTCTGTACGTATAATTATGAGGGAAAACTCAATAATCTAAATTGCGGTGTGGGAATTGGTGTCTCCACAGTGCTGCGGTCAGCGCGTCTTGATGACCTGGGTGGAAAGGTCGCATCAGGTGCCCAGGCCCGAGGTACAGACTAGCTATTCGTATTACCCGCTCGTATAAAACTGTCGACATTTCAAGTAAAATGTGGCCAAGGAGGCTTGAATTTGAATGACTATAAAATGTTGTATTCTAATTGAGGAAAAACAAATACATGAGTTGACTTAAGTTTTTTTTTCCATGGAGCCGTCATGTGAAAAGATAGCAGCTTACTCTTTCTTGTAAAATGCAGGTTATTTAAAGACGGCTGTCCGAAATCGAAATTATCAAAACAAGTGACATCGCCCCCGCAATCCAAAGTAAATGTCAGTCTTTCGCCGCAAGCCTATCTGCACTTATTATTAAAGAGCCCGACAGTGACGTCCGCACCGCATGAGGTCCGCGTGAAAAACTCTATAATTCACAAAATAATATCAGACTTTATCTCCCTGCAGTAGCTTGTAAAGGATATTAAGGCGATCAATCGCAGAAAACCACGCCGCTAATTCCATCCGAAATTGTCCATACGCTGCTACACATCCAATGTATTGCGGTTGCCTCTTTATGATACGTTTGACGTCCCCGGTGCCATTCGTCCCAAGTAAGTATGATTGATTCTCCAAACTTAAGCCATACAACAGTCGAAGCCCCTTCAAAGCTGTCCACTTCATGACATTCTACACCAGGCTTTCAATCGTATTTTCGTACATGTCAAAAGCGTAGCTACGATCCCTGGTCTTAGCGAAACGTATAACTTGCGATCATGTCATCTTATTTCTTGTGACGACAAAAAAAACTCCCTTCTCTAAAGGCTACACACACATCGCCTCACTAATGAGAGTATTGCACTCATCTTTTTTGTTAACTTACTGCGTTTAACGAACTCAAGTTAAGGAACAACTTTCCATTAGATAAAACGCTCACGTACTACTCCGTTCCACCTGTATTTTTTCAGACACAGGTATGTCTTTAAGGAAAGACTTCAGTACAATTTCATCAGATGGCTCAAGGGCTTTAATCTTTTTTTTCCCGTAAACCTTCTTTTGAAATGTTGTTGGGGGCGATTGGTTCAATCAATCATAGACGCAGATTCATGCACGTCGTGGATACTTGTGACGGCAGACTCGAAGTCTATCCGGCTCCTCCGGGACGGCAAATAATTGCACAAATCGTGCATTTCACGATCGTATTTTGTCGTCAAGTATGGTATGGGGACAAGCAGTCTTTAACTGGCCCCTCCTCTTCCTTGTACACTGTACAGCCTGGTGAAATGACGCTGATTTTCACGTTTCAGAGCCAGGCAGATGGGCGTCTCGCAGCTCGAGTTCAGCGTTCATATGCAACACACAGCGGAACCCCACAACAACCTGTTGTGAGCTAATGGGTAAGAATCTCGCGGGATTTGACGAGAGTGTGAGTCATAAAACCGCAAAAATCGATTGCTGAAACATGATTTGCAGTTGTATGTGCAGCCAAGAGGGGCGAGGAATACGGTGTTAGCAAGTACAGAGCCCCTCTACCTGATTCTAGCCGCTTTACAGCCCAACCGGGATCTCCTGCTCTGGGATACAGGTCGTCAGTTGTGTAGAAACTCAAGCATCTACTTTCTCTTGGCTCTAAAGACGTCCTCTGTGACTACTTTCCATCAGCGTAGAAAGACTACTAAAGGAGCGAGTAATGATTTCGACCAAGATCGCGCGCCAGCCTGGCAAGGCCAAGGAAATGGTATCTCTAGTTCTGCACTCCTGCTGCTGTTCGACAGTCTCCGTACGTACAGGAAGCGTCGTATTCGGCAAAATTTCATTTTAGACTTACTTTGAACTTCATACTGACCCGGTCCAATTTGCTGTATCTTAACCGTGGTTCCCACACTGCTTGTGTTGGAAGGAATAGAATTACGACCAGACAATTTGACCAGGTCGCTAAACATCCGACTCCTAACAAAAATGTCCCTTTTCTGGAATCACCATCAGTCCTTCGTCCTTCTTCCTTCCTTTGAGTACATGGATGAGATAACAAATTGTGATCACCCCTGCAACTTCTATTTGTCTTTTACCATTTTGCCTTCCTTTTTTGTCACATAATACCGTCTGAATGACCACGTTAAGATGCCAACCATTCATCGTCAACACCTGGTTCCTATAAGCATACTGCCTCCTTTGTTAGCAAGTTTCCCTCTTTCTTGTTCCTAAACACGGAAGGGCTGTTGGCCGAACTGGTAAGAAAACAAAGGGTTTTGTTTCCGTCTGGTCGATTGAAAACGTGACTGACTGACGTGACGGAAACCAGTCCTTTCTTGCTTCAAGTACAGAAAGCAGTGCGATTCTCAACCGGTACTAATAAAAATCTGCTCACCGCCGTGTAATAATATACAGTAATAGTAATATTTTACGTGTCTGCTAGTGCGTTTTGTTAATTCCGTCACCGCATGTTTATCCCCAAGTAAAAGCAAAAGATTCGACATAGAGTCTAGGGAATTAAATGTTTAAAAGTTGTCTTCAGTAGGCCTCAGGTCTCTCGTCCAAAACTAGTAAAAGACCGACCCCGTGTCTGTGCCACCTCCGCAGACGGCTGCGGTCCACCGGGTGACCCGGCTTCAGGGGAAAACGGTGACATACGTTCACCCCTGAGGCTTCCCTAATCTGGTGTATATAGTGGAGAGGGTTTATGCAAGGGGGCGTTGTGGCCCTCACGAGGGACATCAACCGGCGCTAACCGACCCTAAACCGACCCAATAGACATCAGCCGGGACTTTCCACAGGTTTACAGCACGGATTGCGAATCGCGTGTGGCGTAGAGAAGTCACGAACAACGCCAACAACAAGTCTGTGCGTTGGAATCACGGAACGCCGGGCCTTATCTCGGACAGAACTGGGAATTGAAGTGAACAACCTCGTGGGGATGACAAATTAAAATCGTGCTTTTTACATCCACTGCACTACTTTTCCAATTAGCAAAGTTACATTGCCCTTTCTGTCAGAACCTGAACAGTATCAGGCATACCTTTGACGGCTAGCCACGAATATTGCAAAACAAACGTTCACTGGGCGTCTTTTATGTGGATTTATGATATCACAAAAACAGGAACAAATGCCCTTATCATTCTTCTCCAGATTTTGAGGAGAAATGTCAAAAGAGTTGGTCTGCCTGAATATCGCTTTGTACCAACTTAACTGCGCTTTGTACCGGTGTTATACAGTAAAGCAAAGGGGTTCGGCTATCTGACTAATACACCTGCTGTAGGATACAAAGCTCTAGCATACGTCTCCGAGATTTCTCAGGACTGATCAGACATTTACAGATAGCCCCTCGAGGAATATTCAGCCAGAAACAGAAGCTGGCTGTGTGTGCGACGAATTCTTCTCACAGGACGTATACTATTCTGTGTTTTTGTTGTGGGGATCTGATATAGACGGCGGTCCTGTTTGTGTGATGTCTATTTGCGCCATATACTTTAGTATTATAAAGTATGACGGAGCTCTTCTTGTAATTATTTCAATTAATAAGGCAATACAAATTAAGTTTTTATGTTTTCATTTAAAGCAACAAAATTAAGGTTTATACACTTCTTAAAGTTCTTTGTAAATGCCTTTGAGTAAATAGGAGATTTTTTCTTCTAGGATTCTAGCCCCGCAGTCATAACAATGAAACACGGTCTACCTAGTTGGCCAGTAAACGTGGTTGAAAGTTCGACATCGATGGTTCGACGGATATTTGGCGAGGCAAAAGGCGCTCGGCACGCAGTCTTCGGAATACCCCCGCCTTGCAGGCAGGCCACAGTGACATGCATGACGCTCGATCGAGAGAGAAGAAATATTGAAGCGTACAGCTCGCATGCAAACCGAGGGATTAGTGTAAGCCAACCGATCTAATGGAAACGTTCTGTTTTTCCAGTTACACAAGGGTCCCTATTGGACTTATCCATGAATGCCCGAGCTTCGTTGGTTTCTGAAAATGTATGGACTTGTAGGAACATAGCGACAATAGCAGGAAACAAGCAAGGACAGAAGAGGCGACTGTAACCAAGGAACAGATCTCACCAACCTTCGGGACATCGCGTTTACATAAATCCGAAGCTGTTTTTGTGTGAGTTAATCTGTTTATCTACGCTACAGAACCATTTTTGTACCTTCCGATTTAAGTCACAATCTTCCTTAGCAATGTACGAACACAGCAACGGAAGCAGCCAGAGGAAGGGAAGCAACTGTACAATACCGACTTGCCTCATGCATTCCAAAGTTCGAACGTACAACACTGAGCCTATTGAAAACTTGACCTAAATGTGACAAAATGCAATGTCTGCACACCCAACATCACTCTCAGTCTGTGTAACAGTGTGTTCCACAGATACTGAGCAAGAATATTTAGGCTCGGCGGTGTGTCAGATGGGCGCCCAGTGCCTGTTATCGCCATGTAAACCGGACGTAAGTAGAAAGAGAAGTTGTAGCTGGCAGATCCATTGGTAGATATCTACACATGGTCAGAAAGTCTGCGAAAAATGTCACTCTCGTTGTTTCGTCTGTCTTTATTTCGGCGTCTAGTTTCCTCCCGTCACAAAGCATCCTAGGGCTAGGGGAGGCGTGTCACCTCACTTCGTCCGAAAGACAAGCCTACAGAGATCGTGTTACAGTTACATCGTAGGAACAATATGGACAATTGCGTTTTGTAAAAGGAGACTAGAGAAGCCATGCACTCATTAAATTCCTTCTCATTGAATTCCTTTCCAATGTTGCTTATGGTCGGGTACAGAGTTGCAGCATACTGCAGGGAAGGTCTATATTGGGTTGATACCGTGTAGGGGACGGACCGTCACCGGGACGGCAGGAGCTCAGCACCGTTGCCCGCTGCAGACTGCGACGGCAAGTCTTTTGAGCGGGTCTGGTGATCGCTCTCTGGCAGAGGGATCCACGGGAAAGCTTTCTTGACGTATCCCCTCTAGTAACATATCAGGCTAAAAGCGTGTACACTCTTGAACTGGCGAAAGAGCGCACTTGTCCACTTGCGACGAATTGTCATGCCTCTCATGGGACATGACGTGCGAATGTCTCACTTCATAGCATTTCACTTCGTTAACAATAGATTGTGGAGTACGGATCGTTGGCATTTTAGATTTCAAAACAGTAGAATTCGTTACTTTGGCAAACATGTTGGCCTCACTTCTATGATCAGAACATGAAGTGTCCACTTGCGACGAATTGTCATGAGACATGACGTGCGAATGTCTCACATCTTAGCATTTCACTTCGTCAACAATAGATAATAGATTGTGGAGTACGGTACGTAGGCATTTTAGATTTCAAATCAGTAGAATTAATAACTTTGGCAAGCTAAGACTGCACCTGACATGGTGGCCTGAGACTTGTCTGATCACAACATGAAGTAGAATGATGGAGGACACAAGAACAAATATACATTATACAGTGAAAAAAATGTAGCCCGAAGCACGATCGGCTGAATTGCCTAGTGCCGCTCGAAGAAACTTTCGGCCATTTTCTCCATATCACTACCAAATATTGCCTCTGGAAGGGCGATAAGCCGTTGGTCTCATATCGATTTCGCAATGGAGGCAACGCAGTCCTTTTCCCATGACAATGCAGCCGCGCTGTGTATATAGTCAGAACCTTTGAACCTCCCTCTTGCTACCGGACACTGCGCGGAGAAAACAAAAAAAATCTGAGTCAATATTTTCGTACCAAGCCCTGGGCACACATTCACACATGACGACATGGTCAACACGTCTATCATGGGACTGTATTGTGAATGTGAACGTTGGTGGGGGGGGGGGGGGGGGGGGGGGGGGCGTCGAATTTTGTCAGTGTAGAAATACTCCAAAAGGTATTGGCTCATTTCCATCTTCTTTTCATTCGCAATTGCATGTCCTTTATACCAACTCAGTTTCAGAATAATAAGATTCTACATCCCCGCTATTCAACCTCTTCTGTCAGTTGAGACACAAGTTGTTTGAGTGGGTGCATGGTCTAAGCTTCCTTCCCAATCGTCCTATGCCTACGTGTAGCGACAAGCTTTGCGGAACATGAATAGACGGCGTTTTTTTTATTCAGGCTATTCGTTGCATTGTGTAGATTTGTTTCTTTTGTGCTGAAGCTACAACGCAATATTTCAATGTGCATACCACACGCAAAGGGCACTTGGTTCCAAAGATATTCCATTTTGGACGACCATAAAAACTGATCAGCGATATTTACACAATATCTGTATTGCTATGCATGCTGATTAATTTTTCAAAGGTTCTGTGCGATGTATTCATTAACTATTCTGCCCACGGTAGGAAATTACTGCTTCTTTGCAATAATTGGAATCTTTCCAGAATATAATGTTTCCACATTTATTTCCAGTCATCATCGAACTTCTGCATTTGCTCTAGTTTACGAGAGGAAATTTTGCGCACGGCTGAGGTATTTGCTCCTATTCCGACTCTGATGGGGAGGAAATTGTGCTTTTTGACGAAGTGTTTTACGATGGAGTCGATTGATCTTTCGCACTCACTCCTCACGACGTTTCGATCAATATTCACGGCATTCCTGACAGTTGATCTAGAACTAGAAGTCAACACCCCGGCTCGCCAAGCAGTGTGAGAACTGCACATGCAAATCCTTCTCGCAACAGCTGTTGTTGAAGTTTTGGAAGGCGGATTTACTTCTGAAGCAATCCACAGATAACGACTTGTCGTTTGGGAGGTTCTTGCTTTGTAGGGAGGTGCTTTGGGTCCGTGAAGGCAGCGATGTTACGTACCGAAGTACCCGCCTAATCCTCTCGGTCGCTGAGCGCGCAACATCCGAGGGTGTCCTGTGGGCTTACCGCTACTCCCCCTTCCAATGACACGTGCCGACAACTGTGGGAAACGTTAGATGGCAGTTTCAGGCGGGGCAGTTTTGGGGAAGAAACTTTACAAGATAAAACAAACCAAAACGACAGTCCGCTCAAGTCTCCTCACCTTTGTAAAAGACCACTCTCTATATTAATGCCATGAATAAAGCTTCGCCTCGCCCTCGGGGCTGAATAAAGAAGACCTTCACAATATACACAAAGCTTGCGACGGGACTGATCACGAGATCCTCCCCCAATTTAGCTGTCCGTAGACGGTAGAGCAAATATATACTGCTGCGTCCGCTGGACTGTTTCCATATCGCGACCAAAAAAACAATACAGTACTAGGAAATTGGGGGAGGATTTTACATCTTTTTTTCACTAATTGGGCATCGCTCCCATATTGACGAGTGACCGCAGACGTGTGTACACTGCGCCGTTTTCTCGCAGTGACTTGCGATCGCGTTTTTTCCTCGGCAGTTGTTGACACGCGATAGTACAGTACACATCTGCACACTCCGACAGCACACCTCCATAAAACTGTTCGTACACGAAGGACTGCAAACCCTACAAGGATGGCATGGCTAACATAAGATACACACTGACAGACCACATGACACACACTGACAGACCACACGACAGAGTTATGAAGCGGCACGTTTCGTGACAGATATGTTTTTTTTTACAAAATGCTATTTAAAATCCCCTTCCACGTTTAGATCTATTTTGACACTGTAAGAATTCCATTAGGTAGTCGGAAGAAAATACTCCATGAATTGTTTTCAGTTTTTACCTTTCCCTGCCTCAATCTGACACACATCACTAGCTCCGTGCGCATCGACATTTCGCGATGGCAAGCTGAATAATTCCACATCGTCTGCAAGTCTGATTTCCAGCTATTTTCCATACGAAGCGACCTGAAAGTCTTCCGCTCCCGAGGATAGCAGGAGCGTTCAGACGCTCGTTTTGCCCTAATGACCTCCGTGTCCCCGGGGGAAACCCGTCGGGAGAGGTCGTTTGCCCGCGGAGTTGTCTCCAGGCCGGGCGGGCGCTCGCCGCATGCACGACGCTAGCCAACCGGAACGTTCCCGAGCGCCCTCGTGCTGATGACCCGGCTTGTCGGCAGCGCAGGGTCGTGCGCGTCGGCTTGTCATTTTAATATTTCAAGTCAGCGTGTGCTTCACACATATCTGTTGAGAAAGACGTTATATTTTTCTCTAGTTAATTATAGATGAACATCACTAGAGACGAATTCGTTGTACATGTAGTAGAAGTCTTCACCTGGCGTTCATAATTAATAATGATCAATAGAAACTGAAGACTGCAAGCTTCTTTTCTAAAATTCTGCTAATCTTTAATTTCTCATTTCTATCCTCTTGATTGCATACAGGTACAGACACAATCTGTTCAAACCACATTGTGTCGATGCTCGGGTTCAAAATGGTTGTGTGTTGTCTGATGGTGTAGCTGCGATAAAACCTCATTTGAGTCCTTTCTCACAATATACAGCTATCTTGGGAGAGAATGAGACACCCAAGATAGCTGACACCCTCTCTCCAATAATTCTATTTCAGCAATCAAAAATATCTCATTTTCCCGTCGGTTATCGATCAGGAACGATTTGTGTTTCCCCCAAGGCGACTGGATGAAGTTTCCTGAATCTTGCTGTTTTGTAAGAAAAAAGCGCCCCTTGGACCCAGCTGTGGATGACGTTATCGAACACACTCGTACCTGAGGTAAACAGCTAAAAATAACGGTGTGGTGTCTGAAAACACGCAGAGAACAAAAGTACCGGACCCAGCTCAGCCGACACCCGGTGGCGGGATCAGATCTCCATGGAGCCGTAAACATCACGAGCTCGCATGGAAATTATATTTCTTCTTCTCCGTGAAAGGGGTCGTGCTGATACGTTGGCGTGATTGATCTACATCGTCCTCCTGATCCTCCAAATTAGGTTTGGTGGATTTGGGACGGTTAACGGTATCTTTAGGGACTGGACGAGATATCGACTCACCCCGTCGTAAACTGAATCAGCAGTCTGGCTTTTCGAAACGACAACGTAGTAGCGGTCACTTCTTTGTTCTGTGCAAGGAAAGGTGTGGTAGTAGTCAAACATTGAGATGAATCCACATTTCAGAGTCACGTTGTCTGACAAAATGGGACAGAGTCACAGACTACCACAAGTCCACAGAGCAGTACTTTGAGGGTTATACAACCATGGAAAGACATGTCCTTCGTCCTGTACAGGAGGGAAGAAACAGTCGGATACAGACAGTCTAGCTCCTTCGGTGGGGTGGAGAAATTGGAACACGTCCTTGTGTAATGGACGCCGGACTAATGGGCTTTCAATGAGATTAATGTACTTTGTTGGGCTCTGAAATTAGATTTAGGGTCTTTGTGTTTGCAAAACGCTTACAAGTCTTCCGCGTCGGTCCGAAACATCCATGAGCGAGAAATGACCGTTTGATGAAGTAATAAGTGTTTCAGGCCTAGTCAGGGATTTGGTGCGAAAGACCAAACAGAAGTTTCAAGGATTATTGAGGTCAGAGACGTATTTTGTCTCAACAGTCACAGGCTGATATGTTTGAAATTTGTAACGGGAAATACAGTAGAAAAATTTGACGAGGATTAGAAAAGGGAGGAATTCCAGACAACCCTTTGAAAATCATGCATGAGATCAAGTACCAATCTCGAGAAAGAGACACGATCCTTACAAACTTGAAAGGTAAAAGTGAGGCAGGAACCGTATGTTACTATGTAGATAAATATGTATTGGCAAGGGTTGCACAATAACTGTTCAACTGAGGACATACAAACAACTCCCTAAAAGGTTGTCTTATATCATATTGAGATGCAACATGAACCGGCTGCGCGATAGTCACACCCAAACAACATGGAACAGTCACATAAATCCTGCACCTCTGGCGAAACCAGAGCTCCGAGAACTCTGGTCTAGCGGCTACACATCAGCTTCTCAAGCTTCGCACAAAATGACATTCTGCTTTCGTATCTGTAAATTCAACTTGATAATAACATGCCCTAAACAGAAAATGCGTTATCATAAAGAGTCCATACTGATTTTTTTCCCCAACAATTTTCTGGCCTCTCAGCCACGTAAACTGTGCGGTAGGTATTGTTCTGATGTTATTTGAGATACTAGTAGTAGTTTGTGTACCTGGCCCAAGAATGTACAACAAAGTTCCCATTGTCACAAACAATAGGCAGGAGGAGTTTGTTCACTTTTGTCTTGCCTTTGCGCTCTGTCTATTGTCTCAATTCAAAACATACAACTGCACACCTCAACTTCCCTTGCGCTATGGTGTCTCTTGTGTCCTTCTGCGATTCGGAGTGGTGTACTTGAAACGGATTTATTTAGAGTTCCGGAAAACTACTAGTGTCTGGTTCCTCTCTTTTTCAAGTTCTTCCTCAAGTCGTTTCGACAAAGTTAATGAACAGCAGGACGTTCAAGTCGTAGTACGGACATGGAATAGAATAGTGAGCGAATACTGAGTACCATATCTTTCCCGTCGGCAGTTTTCCTTTCACAAGATTGCAACCCCTCAAAAATATGAAACCTGACTAGAGTTGCGAAAGAATCATTATCGTGTGTCTCATTATATGATAATGAAGCTTTTTTACTTGTGGTAATTGTGCAGCGTACAAATGGTTCTCAGCCTTTCAAGAGCGCTTTGTTCATGACTTCAAACGTTCTGTATTATATAAAGTACCTTGATGTCTTGTAGAAGAAGATGTCTATTCATTACAAACATCACATGTGGCTTCAGGACAAGGCGCTTAGAAATTATGTTCATATACCCCTGATTAATAACCCGAAGAAGGTGCAAGTAACTTTCTCTCGCACCCAAGTCGCCCAGTTGAACGGTATGGTAAAGCGTTCACTCCACGTTGTTTCATCCAGAATGAGTCCCAGGCACCGGTTCGTTTGTACTTCGGACAAACCATGGATTACGGTTTGACGTTGTTCCCAAACGTACACCTTTGTATTACTTTATTTTTCTGCACAACAAAATTGAGCGTTGTGTCGGCGAGCGGGCGCCGCCCCGGGAGGAGGGTTGAACCGGCATGTGAAGTGTGTCATTCTTCACGATGTGTGAAAGCTGTGATTGTTTCTGTGCGCTGACTTGTGCCATTCACACCGCCGCTACAGGCCGGCGCTGCCAACTGGGCGCTTTCAAGCGTGCACAACAATCAAATCGCGGTCACGCTGTGCCGTTTGACAGCAGCCACCCCTTGGAGAGTCCTAGGAAAAAAACGACACCATCCAAAAGTGCCCCATAGGCATAGTATCAACTCAAAGGAAAAGGCTCCTAAGATGAAGTAAGGAAGTTGGAAGGTTTCCAGAGGGAAGGAACTTTGAACAGAGCGCCTGTCGGAATGCTCAGAAGAGCGTCCTTCATACCACCGATCCCCGGACACGCAGGGGTGTGAGTGCGGCTGCTGTCACCGCCAAAATAAATAGCCCCGGGGTGTGCCCTGCGCGGTGTGGGTTGCATAGGCAACATATGCATTTCACATGCGATCAGCCCCTTTCTTGGAGCGTTCAAAATCGCCTGCGGACTCGCCCGAAATACAATGACAATAATTTTCTCGGATACCGCAGGCTTTGAACAACAACTCTGCAAAAGATCCCGTAATTTCAGCCAGCGGTTTAGCCAGGCGGCGCTCGGATGCCTGGCCTTCCGCGCGCGGCCAGGTCCCAAACCCGACGTGCCCCAAGGCCTCTCCGGGGCTCTCCAACACGCTTGAGAATAAACATCCTCCTGTATCCCTTTGTTTTCTCAACTGGGCCTCTCGACTCCAAACCGCCCACACCATGCACAAGTGTGCAGAACACAGACCACACTTTTCATTCCCGCCACTTTCGGTAGACTCTGGACAGGCGATATTTGGAGGGGCCACCATGATCTGACATGTCACCTTCGCTCCTGCCTTATCGCCCCGCATATCAGCGAGGATCGAACCTTGTGCTTTCAATTAGAGGCAATGGCGGCGCGGTCCCAGGCGCGAGGTAACAATCAACACGATTTGTGCACCAGCGAATTTCTTATTGATCTGTAATGGCAGAGGTAGAGAAAATGACGGGAGGCGTAGCTCATGTTTGATGACACGGCTTTGAATGTAGACGGTCGAAATTAACGACGACTTATCTATTTGTTACGCTACAAGAATCGCGTCTAAAATTACGGCATGGGGCCCGCACGAAAAAAAACAAGGCCTCGCCAACCTATCGCAGCATCGTAGCTTCCGCCCTTTCCAAGGCAAAAATGCTGGGGACGTGGGGTTACTGCTGACATATAATCTGACAAGGTACACAATTCGGCGGAACGCGACCTCTGAATGCAAGCCATGCTACGTCGTGCCATGCCAACGACACACCCCACCGCCGCGGACCCACGCCAACTCGTCCGCTCGCCCCCCGACACACACACACAGCTGTCAGACCCTTGGGTCTGCTAACCTGATATTCCTCAAACCACTTCCCTCATCGATCTGAAGGAAATTAAAAATATCGAAAGGAAAGGATTGTATTGTACGACGATTTGATAAATAAAATTCGACACAGACTCTGGAAGTGTCTAGTGGACGGGTGCGGGATAGTATGAATTCTAGTCACGATCGCTGCCATGCATTAACCCCCTAATCCACTAAACCATGCCCTTTGTGGCGCTGACGGGCAATGGCTGCAGTACAGCACTGGAAAAGTTGTGATAGAAGATATCTTACCCGATCCAAGAGACTGCACAGAATGCGGGTAGCCGTACTTCCCGTGGCCGTGCCCGAAGTGAGGGTGTAGGCTGCCGGGGTGCCCGCCCTGCCCGGGGTGCCCGCCCGCCGGAGTGCCGACTCTGGCCAAGTCGGCGCTCGCGGCCTGGCGCGGACCCAACCCGCCGGGAGGGCCGGGGACGTGCGGTGGTGGCGCTTCGCTGAACCCCGCTCCAGGGACCCGCGGCGTCAGGGCCGGGAGGTGCGGGTGGCTGTGGCGGCCATCCAGGCTGAATTCCTGGCGACCGTCCATTTCGATCCGGCGTATCTTCAACTGAAGAACTTCAACTTGACTCACGAACTGGGGTTCTTCGGACAGCTCGGTCTACATCCAGGCCGTCCCTGCAAATACAAAAGGCGGTTTGTTAGCCGCTGAA
Source organism: Branchiostoma lanceolatum (assembly GCA_035149815.1). Classification (NCBI taxonomy): domain Eukaryota; kingdom Metazoa; phylum Chordata; class Leptocardii; order Amphioxiformes; family Branchiostomatidae; genus Branchiostoma; species Branchiostoma lanceolatum. Next base: position 7,293,651 of record CM068873.1, read on the forward strand.
ACACGATATGTTTGACGTGCAAACATGTCATCATCAGACGGACTCCCTAGCAGAGCCCACCTTCATTAAAAAATAAAGGAAAACTGGAGGCAACGAAGGCCAGCTGATAATCATGAAGCTGCATTAACCCTGAAGACATGGCGGGGGAAGGGGATTGCATTATGTGTTAGAGGGAACACAAGCAGCTGAATGCGGGGTACGTGTGATCGAGGATCGGATCCATTGTAACTGACACTGACGGTGCGCAATTTGGCCAAACGGGAAAACATGCTGCAAATCACCGGCGGTTGCGCCACCCGTACAGTCAGTTCCGCAGATAAAAACAGGAAAAAACGCACAGGGACGAGACACATCCGAGCGGTATGGTGTCCTTGTACGATAGGTCAGGAGAAGATGCGTTTCTTGCATGCAGAATAAGGTCTGTGGCATTGTAATGAATACAGCAGACAACAATATACACAAAAACCGGGAGACGCACAAACGCAACTGAAATAAACATTAACGGAAATATTCCCAGAAATTCAATCGAAAACAATTCTGAGTAATGGTGTAAATACTTTTCTTCTCTTCTTCCTCCATAAAAACATGAGAATGGTGCATACTATCTCAGCAAAAAACGAATTCTAATAAATAATTACTCGTATATATAAAATAATTAAATAATTTTATATAAAACCTCCTTGGTAGAACTTTTTACGTACCTCTACCTAGCCTCTACCAGGCTCCAGAGGCGGCTGAAAAGAGTAGAAATTGGCCGAATAGACAGAAAAACATGAAAGAGTTGGTCTGCTATACCGGGTACAGTTGGCATATTAGACCCTACCTCCGTAGCCGACTCCCTAAACATACTATTCACCATTTTTGGCCAATTTCTACTATTTTCCAGCCATCCGCGGAGCCTGGTAGAGGCTAAGCTCTACCCATGATAGTAGAGGAGAATTGACTCTACTCTACTCATGTAAGTACTAGACCACCGAACTATTTATCCAACCAATGGCGACTCCCCACAGAGACACCGGTGCGCACGTACGAGCAAGACCAACAAAAGTCAATTTACGTCGATTTATGACAGGCTGAAAATAGGCAAAAACTGGGGATTTTTAAATACATTTCAACAACGCAACTTTCCCCGTTCATTTGAGGGTGACGCAAGCAAACTGCTGCTCATGGGGGCGTCTTGTCACCAAACACCACGATATAACCTCAGATCTAAACTACATCCTACCTACAACCGCTAATTGAACATTACATTGTAGGATTTTGGACACGATCTATGGCCGGAACAAGTTTTACTGTACTGGTCTTATTGGGATTTTCAGAACAGCGGGATTACACGGGATAAGGCTAACTGTAGCTGTAGGTTCTTGCTACACAGAACGCGTTTTCTATGTGTTTCTATTCACTGTTGTATGTGCGCTGCGCTGGGGCATGGATTAAAGATGGCAGCACGGCATCGCGCGCCAGCCTAAACCATGGGGAATTTTGTGTCTTACGAAACAGTGGACCGAAGGTTTCACATGAAAACAATTTTCCATAAATCCACGGCCACACTGTATTATCCTGTCCAAAGTTCAAGCATTTCTATCGGCGAGGAATCGAAAAAGAGAATATTTTATGCCGTGCACGCCCGAGATTAAAGACAAACTCTAGAGTCTACGGTAGCTGTATTGGCCGGCTTTTTTCCTGGATTAATTGTACCACAATAGGTAATCGCGGCATCTACATTGAGTGACGTCCTTTGCTCACTTAGATCGTAACTATAAAGGTCTTGAGGGATAAAGTATATAAAGAGGGGGTGCAGCTGTGAACGTAGGCAGTACAAAGATGGCTGGTAGGATATCATCGCGCGTTGTTGCATGGAAACCGCCCCTTACACAGCACTACTGTCAGAAAACCTCGCGGTACACGGCTCCGTAAGACAAAAAACGGCTAATAACATATGTATGGTATCCAAAGTTCTAAATTGTAAGTAGCAAATCGACATATCTTTATGATATTTGGTCATTTAGACGTAAATCCCGTCACATAACCCAATGACCTTCCTCAACTAGCCTTGGAGTTGAAGAATCATATGCTAGTACTACAGTAGTAAGCAATACAAGTTGACATCGCAAAAGATGGCATCAAATGCCTACTTCATACCTTACACAGCGACAAAAAAATATCTATGCAAAATCTCGCATTATTGTTTACCGTTTTAACAACTCTTTCACCCAACTGACCACAACAGCCGAGACAATCTCAGGAAAGGCTGTTCTGTCTTCTGAGCAAATCGCGCGCTGATCTCCACTAGAACCAGAACAGTAGAAGTGCATTTTGCCAATGAGACAAGAGGTGTGGGTAGTTTGCCCAAGTCCTGCTCCGATCTAGCAGCCTTATATAACAGCCCACGATCATGCGGTCGCCAATATCGCGACTCCAAAGACATCAGATACAAGGTTGTAGCACAAGTTAATCTAGGTTAGGAAATGCTGAAGGCAACATTTTTAGATCACGGACTACAGTACAGCTTGGTAGAAACAAGGAGGTTAAAAACACTTATCCAAACAAAAGCGTAGTGCACCGATATTGAGTGTATCCATATACTACAGTTCCTGATGCAATTGAATTTGTGCTGGATTTTTAATGTTGACGGGATTCTTACAGTGAAACCACAGCCCCGATTACCGTTACAACAAGACCGTAATACAAAAGCGTGCTTGATACAACACGACCATTGTTGAACCCGCCAATTCAAAATGGCTGCAGCACGACGCGCGGGTATAACCAACAAACCGCGCCACACTCCTCTCAGAAACTAGCGTCTCCAGTCAAATCCTACGGTAGATTTTACACCTAAATAATTTTCCCACGTCCCTAGCCATACTGCAGGTAAGAAATTGAAGGTTTGCTGCAATTTGAGTGGTAAAATAAAGCGTTCGATGCAAATTTCTGTTCGTCGCTTGTGTAAAAGACGAACATTTTCTAATGCACTGCGTAATGCTTACACTCCGTTGCGCTGTAGTCTGAATGCGTGCATCATTTTTGGGCATAAGTTCTTTTTTTTCTACTGTACACATTAATAAGTTGACGCTAAAATAAGATACAGGGAAACGGTGGAAGATGTTCATATAAGTTATAGCAGTGTCGGCCCGGCGGAACTGTGACACGCACTACACAGAAAGAGATACACATCCAGCGAACACCCCTATGTGACCAATTTTTGCCCACGCTCGCCAAGGCGGCTCCGCGCCACGGTTGTCGGGCGGGCATGGCGGGCGGGCCGCCCGCACCCTAACAGACGTATCGCTGATAATGGCCAAAATCAATATATCCGTAATTTCGCTAAAACACTTCAATCTAAACGTTTATAACAATGGCAATGATACTCTTTTACCTAGTTACGTTTTGGTAGGGCCGGTAAAACTGTTTAAATCGCACATCGCTACACGAGTGCAGAAAGAAATCCCCAACTGTACCCCCATTGAATTACAACGGCGCTCTCCTGAATGGGTTTCATCAAAGACAAGCGAAGAAAATTCTCGTTACGTTCTGTCACTGTCAGAAAGAATATTCCTCTTTCTGACACCGATGTACTTATAGCTTCAGTGCGAAGAAAATTACAGAAACGTTGGGCGTCAATTGTGAATAGCTACAAAGGTACAAGAGACGTGTACGTGCAACTCAATGACAAGATATAAAATTCAATCAGATGTACATCATGGAAGAACTTGACAAAAGGAACAATTTCATATGTTGGGTATATCCCCGGTCGTCACAAGGTCCACTTTGAACTGTACAAAAAGGAACGGATATTTTTCTCCGGTTTATTTCTGCAGCATATCACCGCAGACTGTGTGGGCAGTAACAAAAAACGATAATAAAATCTAAGCCGTCCGTCTGGTTTGGCAACGTCGTTCATCAATTAACTATCTAACGTTAAATCTCTATTCAAGACGAACGGACAAAATATAAAATGTCGTCGTGAAAATCGTTAAGGACGACATATTCTTTCTTAAAGTTTCTTTGTTCTAGTTTCTTTGAAAAAATTAGCGACTTTCTGGACATACTTCTGTAAATGACATCAGGAAATGTGAGAGTTCCTAGGAAATGTGAGAGTTTCTATAATCGCCCCCACGATTTCACGGGCGAAAACGTGCAATCTTTCTCAATTAAACTAAATGTACATTGTATTAAAATACGTAACTGCCAAATGTAGTCTTGCAAACGGATAAATAAACAAAACTAACCATGTCGCGACAATGGAGAGCAGGGGGACACAAATCTAGCAGCTCCATTTACAAGAGAAGAAAGAAGAACTATCTTACTGTGTTTATTTGGAAATTTTCGTTGTTGCGGATGTGAACGATAGAAAGTGCAGCGTAAGAACTTCTGATTGAAATTACGAGGAAGTCGAGACTGCCCCCCTCCCCCAAAAAGCGGTTGAAAACAGGGCGGAACTGTGTGACACAGAGCTGAAGGTGATGCTTGACAGATACGGGCCGGTCCGTCCGGCCATAAATAGTCGTTAGGCTGGTGTAAACTTATATCAATAACCAGCACACCTAAATCAGTGACATCTATTTTCCTTATACTACCTCCAGATAAAACTACCCTTGCAAAAACTGGAACAGAAAGGCTTGCTTGTGCTTCCAATGTCCGAATCCTCGTGCCCCAGCCACCCGCCGTGACTGCTGAGCGCCCATAGGGCCGCGGACACCACAGACGTGAGAGCATGTCGCATTCAAATTCAAACCTGGTGCCACGTACAGCCTATGGCGTTTGCTTCAGCTATCTTGCATTCAAAACAACTTTTACGGCATAGGATTCTAACCGCCTCTAAGGGGAAGGTTTGTGGACGACGCCACCACGTAAATAACAGGGCGATGCCTGGCAAACAGTGTGTATTTTGCTTAGTTACAAAAACACGTTTGACTGATGTACATACAAGATTCGACCAGACTACGGTCTAACCGTATACGAAAAGTGGTACACACACCACGATCCCTCCATCGGACACACCTACATTCACACCTGAGATTGTTGTGCAAATCTGATCAACAACATTCAATGAAGATGGGTTCCTGCGTCTTTCAACAAGATTCCCAAATCTGCATGCGAGCAAACGGAGCGTATGAATGACACAGGCACACCAAGTAACATAATCACACAAAACGCAGTGCCGCCATTTGTAGGCAAACGATCCTACTGATTAAGAACAACCGTGAGACAATGTGCTTACATAGCTACTTACCTTCGATAAAAACACGCCCTAACGTTCACTATCGAAACATACTTTACTCTACGGATTGTGGATTTTACACAAATGCTGTCAAAAACCAGACGGCCCTTCCCCACGGCCCCTACACAACAATTACCAACACACGACCGCGCTATCCAAGGAGAAAACAACATTCCACCTTCGATAACTACGAAAACCGTCCCCCAAATCGCGCGATTCCTGTCAAAAATAATTTTTCCAGATAGCCTGGCCTCTACTCTGTATGGTATTCCTTGCAAGTCTACTTACAGAGGCGTAGAAAATTGTTTTGGAACACAAAAATTAGGTCCGGAGGCTAGAACAGGATACTGGCGATGGTAGTGGACCGAGATGACAAACAGGGCTCGATCAATTAGAGCCAAATTTATGCATGAGATACTAGCCCCTGGATACCTTACAACGGTGACCTTACTTTGAAAAAATCTATGTATTACGTGACACCGAATCGTGCTAAGTTTGGGAATCATACATGTTATCCTGGCGGCTGTGGACCAAAGACACGGAACGAAAAACAGGCGGGTCATACCACCATAACAGTGTCACTCAGTAAAATGGAGCCACGCCATTAGCGATCGTTTGTGGGTGGACTAACAAAACGGCGACCGAAAACACCAAAATTGGTCTATTTTGCCGACAAGACTGACCTCAACGCCTTTCTATCGGTATTCATGGCAAGAGAAAATCAGTGGCAACTAGACAAACGGTAAAGTTTGTTTGGGAAAATCCGCAAATAGCTGTATTAACGTGGAAACGGGGGATTTTGAGAGCGGCCACATGCAACTCGACACTTGGGAAGGCTGAGAGCGCGGGTCACTCTCGCCTTCTCCACGGGACGAAAATCAATTTCGTGCGAGAAGTCGCGGAGGAAAGACCCTAAAGATAATTTTCCTGGATGCCCAGTAGCACACCCGACACTCTGAGTCAGAATTTCAAACTGATGAGAAAACCATACTTTTGTTCTACCCTATTTTGTGCTTGCGGAAACGGCGGTGGAGAGGGGCATTACTAAACTAACAGAGAACGCCTGTCGACAAAACCGGCGCTAAATCCGGCCGTCTTTCACACATCTTCACCGTCAACTCACCGAGACAACTCCAAAAATAGTTTCGCACTTACTTTGATCCATAGAATCCCAAAGAACGGACAACAGACGAGAGCATTCCACGGAAACTGTGCCTGTAGCGCGGTGTAAGTCCGAGCGCGCAGGGCCGTACGTCCGCGGTATACTGTTGATTGCCTGGCTGTCTGCCTGGGCTACGCGGTCTGGCGCGGGGAACAGACATTCTTGACGGGCCAGACTGATTCTATTAGCGCGTTGACGTCACCGCCGAAAACAATGTGGCAGCGTCATGAATATTGCAAAGCTCGTCTAAAATCGATAAAGTTTTCGCTCCACGCCTTTTGTTTACACTGTAGAACCAATGCAATTAGAGTGTTCCAGTGATAATATCAATGTCGTTGTACTGCTTCGAGGCGAACAAAGTTTGACTTTTACCCATGCGTGCGGTAATGATGTAATCTATCTTACTTCTGATTGTACCTCCTTGATTGTACAGACAATCGTCAGACTTGCCAGTCAGATGTTGAACGTGATCACTTGTGTGAGGTGCTGTAACTGAGTAACCGATCGCAAGTTAGTTGGGGGTAAAGTTCGTGAAGTAAACTTTCTGTGCTAAGAGTATTATGACCACAACCAACAAAATATACAGGAAAGCCCAACACGCATTCTTGTTAGTATATGCCCGTGTCGATCAGCGCAGAGTAAACACGTCCGTGATTGGCGGGCTGCCAGCCCTTATCAACATGCCAGTGCTGCATTCAGGCCACCTGGACGGTTTCAAGGCGCCCCGTTTTTTCAACAATACGTGCGACGGTTATGTCGGCCACGCCAGCCGTCCCGTAAAACGGACTGCCAGAGCAAGAAGATTCTAGTGCGTGCGACATCTCTGCGCTGCCAGAACTATCGAAAACATTGTTTGACAAAACGTATCCGTACAAATTGGAACCGTTTGTCCGGTCATGTGCTCATTTCGAGACTGGGCAAGAGGGCACCTTTGGACACAGACCGGTTGGAATGATTGATTGACCCCGAGGGCACAGGGCGCCCTGAAACCGGAACACCGTCGGGGTCTTTAATCACATGTCACTTGCGTCCTCAATTTCACAACTCCCCGCACGGCGGAACCGTGGCCCAGGCACGGCCCGGGACCCGGATGGAGGGCCGGGCGGTCACACGGTGGGTGCGCCGGGCAGGGGGAGGGGTCACCGCGTCATTATGTACAAATAATATCCCCATGATCACACCGGCTGAATTAACAACCACTTATCAAACTGCTTCATATACTACTGCACGTCAGCTCAAATGCCTTTCCAAGATGTAGTAAGTTTTCTGTGTGAAAGTTCTATAAATATTTCAGCGGTCACCTTCAGGAGAATAGAATCAATCTCCAGAAAGACGGATTGCTACTGCGTTTCCCGACACGCAATATCCAATATCCTAGCATACACGGCCATACACAGTTGTAGGTGTTTGTGGTTCTGGGGAACCTACAACATCTGTTATGGCGCAAGGCACAGTATTACGACTACCTTGTTAATATTCACCCAAGATAGTCACCGTCGCCAACCGCCATACTCCCTGTCAGTCAGTCAAAAAGACTACATACATACACAAACAAATAGGAAGCCGCCGTGGAAAACTTGAACTGTTGTTATGAAACATGAGATACCGTGAGCTATTTTCTACGTTGTGTTATTGCTCACTCTTATACGTTCTGTAAAAAGTTCTGTCGCCCCTTATGAAGACATGTAAGTCAATATTGCACCTATTCACAGGTGATGTATTGTATGGGTGTGTCTACTTCCTGATTATAATCCGACGTCCTTTTGCTTTAATAATCGTAGCAGGCTAGTTACACATGGTGTCACGCATTCTATCACACAGGCCTACAGCAACACCAACCAGAAATCTACCTAAGGATTTTTCTTCTGATCACTAAAGCAAGGTGGTTTACAATCAAACCATCCGCAGTGCAGAACGCCAGAACAACTGCTGGACTTTGACCGCATTTTCGGTCAACTGGAAATTTTGTATCTTATTATCGCTTACAGAGCGATCTTTGTGTTAAGATACCAGTGTCCAGTTCAGCTCTTTGCAAGATATTATCGTTACCGACTGCTCTGGTACAGAGTTTCTCACGAAATGCTTGGTAAACTTCCCCCTGCTCGCCAGCACAGTCATGTCCGGCGGCGTGGTATCGGTCTCCACAGTCAGCACATTGTATCCGTTAGAGGCGGTTGCTGAGAGTCAAATCGACAATGGCACAAACTAAAGACAAATTGCGTTGTTTTCTTTCCGCTCCGTTGCTTACATGTTTGCCACGTTGCTGGCTTTAGTTGGAATTGGAAAACTGTTATCAGTCCAAGCGACATACAGACGGAACATGTCGGCAGTAGATCCTGTAGATCTAGGAATAAGCTAAGCCTAAGGAACAAATAGAACTGCTGTTATGGACGACAAAAACTTCCGACCAGTCCGCCAAAAGTGGATTAAAGAACATATATATTTCAAAATAAATCACGTTTGTGGACATTCTTTTCTTCTGACAGAGAATGGCGTTTCTTTACAAATGGTAGGTCGATGTAGCCGTCTCACAGTTCGGTGTGGTGGGGGCACATTCAGGGGAACATTCACTGTTTGCGTTTCTTTTCTTTTCTCTTATGATCTCATTGCGTTACCAGTGTAGAAGAGTGTACACACTCTCCCACGAGCTGGGAGTTGCGCTCTACAGAGGCTGAGATACCGACCCGCCTACACCAGAACATACAGCACAGGTAACGCGCGCGTAAATAGATTGTAGCGGGGAAGCCGATTTCCTGATCATGACGGCGATAAACCGTGATAATTACCGGACAATTTACGACCCAAAGCCCGGACCAGGCCGTTTCGGATGAAACAGACTACTCTGAAGACATTTGAGATGAGGCGAGAAGCACAGAGAGACTAACAGTGGAGAGAGAAGGTGCGCTTCGACGGCCACGATGGACCCAGCAATTGGAGAGTGCCTCTCTACATGCAGTGGAAAGGAAGATCAGTGTACTCAGCTCTAGCCAGTGCCGGTGTCTGACTCCCATTTCCGTGTAAAAGCCGCAGGAGAAAGCGTCTGTTCCTTAATTCTTCACAGGTGAACAGTACAAAGACCACCAGTACAGAGGGAAAGCGAAAGCTGCAACGCCCTTTTCAGTTGTACGTATACACCTAGCGAAAGCCTGCTAATCTACTATGGCGTTGCTGTGTCTACAGGCCTAGAACATTGCATGCAGCATCTGGGTTTCTCTATACGCAGTTCCTTTATGAGTATGTCTAGCATACAGCTATACAGATGCTACACAGATCAGTATATAGACTCTAGACGCCGTCCTTATATGTCTGTGCGATATGGAAAAGTCATGCCATCCGTTTTCTATTCTTGAATCTTGATCGTACTAGCCTTTGTAGGCTACTTTCCATATTGGAAATAACGTGTTCCATCCGTACAGGTTGAACGATAAAATGATAACAGTAACGCACGTATAGGTCATATGTTGGGGAACTTGGGGGGGTAACTATTCCACCAATATGAGAAATAGAAAGCAAAGAAGAATGACGTATAGGAAGGTATGCAAAAACGCCAAGCCGTAATCTCTCGTTCAGTGGGTTTGCATTTGCGTTATAAAATACATGATAAACAACAAACCTGGTCTCCAGGACTTGCCTGTATGTTCCAAACAAGGATATCGTAACTCATGAGGAAACACTGCACGAAGTCTTCCTCTTTCGCTACAACGTAACGTCACAACGCATGATCTAATGGCTGGTTGGTTAACCGGTTGTATCTAGCGATGCAGTAGAATTAAATGATTGTGACTCAAATGGTGATCCCATTGCCCCATGCATCACGCATCAATGGGCATCTTGTAATTTAAAGTGGGGTATATTTTGTGTGCTTGCTGAGATTCTAAAAACTTTGTGACGTAAACTTAGAGAAAAGTTTTCCCGCACACTGCTAATGTTCTGCCATCGCCATGGCTTCATATTTCCGAGGCCAAAGCCAACAGTGACATATGCCACATGGATTTAGACATGGATCTAGACGATGATTTTTGGTCTTGAAATTTGGATTTCAAGCAGTTATAGTTTTTATCATTGTTCCAGATTTTTGTTCAATCATTCCAGATATCAAGCGGGAAACAAAGCTGTAAATGACGATATAATTTCTGATGTGTCGGTTTGGGGAGACACAGAAGAAGTTTAGGTGATACTATGGAAACCCCTCGAACGTAAATCCAATATGGAAAAAATTCGCTCGAATCATATCACGAGTCTGTGTGGTCTAATGAAACAAGGTACTTCTTTCTTTAAACAGCACACGTAGTAACCTAGCAATAGATCGTATACCAATTCCTTTGTATAGTTGATGATGCAAAACAGTAAATGAGACTGGCCAAATGACGAGGTAAAAGTTATCTCTACACGGAGTAGCTAAAACGTCAGCTGGTGCAATTTTGTCTCCACTGTGTCAGACGAAATCAGAGCCGAAAACAGCAAGCAGTTAAACTGTGTTTTTCAGACAAGATCAGAACTGTATATTTACGACGTCTCGTGTTTGTGTTTATGTGTGATGAGATTATCCACGTAAACAGGGTCGCTCGGCGCCGGAATGACCCACTGACAGGGCCTTTTCTACCAGACGTGTACACTGTATGATTGTCTATCATTAGCAGGTCTAATGAACCATACAGTAACGTCGAATGGCTTTTTTAAAAGCAAATTTGTGAGGAATACCACACCGTTAAGGTGCTGTCGTCGCCGAGCTCCCTCCACCAGTAGTACCTGCGCGCGCCGGCCCTGTCTGTGCTTTCTCTGCTCAGTTCAGACGGATGGTTCGGGACATAATCTATATCATCGCGCCAGCCTGGCGTGCATGATTGATGCAGCCCTGAGAGCAGCCCTCATGGCTTCATCCCAGCTAAATTAGAGCGCTGCGAAATCAGAAAACCCTCCGCTTTCCCCGTCTCGTTTGTACGCTGTTTCGGCTACCGCTCGTATGTGTGCTCATGTCTTGGGCGCCAGGATTTCTGGAGAGTCGCTAGCATTTTGTACTTCCGCCCCACCCGTAACCACGGCATGTGTAGGCATTACATGATTGATGAGTGGCTGGGGGTAATGCCCTTCCCCGCCCGGTAATCCGCCAGGTGGCCGCAGATATCGACGCCAGGCCTGTCCCACGTCCGTACGAACTTGCCGAGCCCTTCACCTCGAGTTAGCGCCGTACAAGTCGCCTAGAAAACATGTCTTTGCCCCCCCCCCCCCCCCCCCTCATTTCTCAGCAATGCCGGCGCGGTTACGAGCTTGGTGTACGGACCATCTCCAAGTGAAGAAAATCAATCACATCCATTGTGTTGGTAGCGACGGGCCGCACCTATCTACGTGATCTGGAGGGCCTTTCCAGACACGTTCTATTGATAAACCCACAGGCAATAAATCACAGTCTTGGCATCCCGTCAACCCCCGCCCGTCTTCGTACGTTCAGGTGGTTTGGACCAATTCCCCAGCCTTCGCGTACGACGGCGCGAGATAAAGAGCGCGGCTTCGGTTGGAGGCTGGCGGGGGAGAATGCGAGTGATCCCGAGAATGCGTCAGTCCGTGTTTCGACAATCGCCACGAGGTGTCAGTCTGTATGTTTCTTTCCACGAACCGTACAAGGCCCCGATTATCATAACGCAGCTGTACACCAGAAGTGTAAAAAGAAACATATCTGCAATATATTCTGGAATACTATGATCCACGTATCCTTTTAAGTTTCGGACAAAACACGCTGATCGAGCAGAGCGCGTTCAATATGAGAAGATTTTGGCTTAGGATGAAGCCATATGTTTGAAGCCAGAAATGCCAAAGGGAGAGAACATCGTTTGAGTCCGCAAAAATCTTAAACTTTCGTACATACACATCTCATCAGATCGGCTTTAACTCAAAACCTCAGGCATCTGATACCATATCGATACGTCAGTCAGCACTGCGTACTTCACACTCCAGTAGTGAACCATATGGAAGCATTGTCGCTGTGAGAAAATAACCAACTTGTTATGCAGCGAATCCAAATTTGTGTTTATTCCAAACACAGATTCTGTGTGTAAGCAACAACATAAAATTAATTGCATGTGAAATGACATAGTTTACAAACAGCCAAATTCGGTGAACGTTTTCCTATCTAACGTCTAATCAAGCGGAGTGGATAATTAACAACACGCAATTAAAACGGTAAATGGTGATGCGAATAATGTTGCAGCTGCACAGTCGCAAACTTTTCATCATCCACTATATATGTGCATTGCTAATGTTCGCCTTGCATTCATATCAATCGCTATTTGCTAGCAGCTTGTCATCAATGGTAACCATTTATCTGTTTTTCCTTATTGGAATTCCTGGAACTAGGCTCTGCTTGCCAAACACACAAAGCAGTCAAACATCTGACATGGATAACCGGCTCCATGCGACATTTATTTGGAATAATAAGTAAGGACACCTCCTTGGTCTAAGACAGTGAGGGTTTCCACTGAGTGCTGGGTACCTGGGTGGTCGATTCGCCGTGATCTTCATTATATTCTGCGCCTGCTCCATACACGACTGTGTGCGCCTGACTTGTCGATAATCTGTCCTGGTCCTGTTTAATAACATGCCCAGGAGCGAGCAAAGTTTGGGGGCTTTGTCTGAACGTGCGACTGATTTTAGAACTAATCACGAGCAGGAAGGCTGGGAGGCACCGAAAATGTCAACGGTATAGGAGAACACACGTACATACGGGTGCATGGTGTCCTGTTATCAAACGAATATGTAGGCATTGTAATCTGAATAGGATAGAGCATGAGCAGCACTTTGCAGTAGAATGTAGTTTACTACAACGAAGAGAGAGCTGAGCTTTACAGGCTAATGCAAGATATGTTTCCCAATTTCATGCACCTTAGCTACACAGAAAGGTTCATATTTCTCATGGCTTTAGCAAACCACTGATTATAAAGCTAAAAAGCACATCTGTACCAATATTTACACCATTACTAGTACTAAGAAGCGAGAAGAAGCCAGATTCTCGTAATTATTCAACTACATGTAGTGCTAGTGACTAGCTTGTAATTGTATATATGTAATTGTAAACTGTGACGTTTTCTGTTGTGACCTGTACTGAACCCAGTTAGTATATGTGTACAATAAAGGTCCTCCGTTCCTTCATTAAACAGTGTGCAGAACTGGGGTAAACTCCCTCCTTATTCTCACCGCCGCATCGGGCACCAACAGCCGAGTTAGGAACACAAAAGCGCTTCAAATTGGGAATTGCTTTTTATGTCCTTGCACGGAACGGTTAAACCCCGGAGTAGTAAAATTCCGCCCGCGTGGCTGCGCTTGGCCTAACCCTTTGGCTGACGGGTTACCATTCACACGCGAGTTGACCTCAGCACAATGGAGGTCAAGTCTAGTACCAAGGACAGGTTGACCCTGCGGCCCGCGCCACACAGAACGCGTTCTGCGCCGTCTTTGTTCCGTCCGCTTTTTAGAAACGACTCTGATATTCCAGGCAAACCGGTGGACGACACAGTCGTGCAAGGTAGGAAGCTACCTTCCGTCAATGTTGTTGTTGGTTTCTAGAAATGCATGAGAACAGATCCATACAGCGTAACGTTACATAGAATCATCTATCGGTTCCTACTGTCGAAAAGCGGCCCTTGCATACATGGCACTAACAGAGGAGACAACAACGCGCACTTAGGAATTTTCAGTGTCATTTGAAGCGTTAATGATTTTGTGGAGAATGCCGTTGTCTATCTACTCTAGGTAGCTTCGGAAACAATGTAATTCACCACGGACGACACGATATTGTAGTATTCATTAAAGAAATTGGTTTGTGTTTTCTCGCTATGATGTGGCCACTACTATCAGGTCTCAATCTCCATCTTCATCTGGGCTTCATCCTTACGGAGAATATGCTTCAAGTAACATGCATACTTTTAACAAAAAAAGTGCAGATATCAAAGCTGTGGAAGTCATAATATAGATGCTTGAATTATCGCTGTCTAACATAGTCTACCTAAAACTGATCTCCCTTCAAAACTAGCCTATCATCCAGCCTTGGTAGAGACCGCTGTGCAGGACCAAAGCCGCACAAGGTTGGACAGCAGGGTACTTCAGTCGTACTACGATAACTTCACGGTCGGCTTTCAAGGAGCTCTGATTACGTCTGGCTTGTCCCTTGAGTAAGACAGGTGTTTCGTTTCTACAAAGACCACCGAGAAAAAGGAAAGGGCAACGTTAACCGTGAAGAATGTCATCTGTATGCAGCTTTATCTCAGGGGTATTTCCTGCACACCCACATAATGCATCACCAGACCTCTGCTTCAGTTGACGCTCTCTGCAGCGATTTGTCCCTTGCGTAGGGAGTATTGTACCGCCAAGGGACTGCTTTCTGTCACCTAAGTAAAAACACCGGTAAAAACCAAAGCTTGGTCCACAGAAGTATTGCGGTCTTCGCCCATCCGGACATCATGACAGTGATTATTTCTTACGTATGCCACCAACTAAACGAGATACTTCCAGACTGACGACTATTCCACACCAGTTCCAAGGATATTTTTTTGACATTGTTTACATATACAGTCTAGTCCGCCGTGTGACCTGTCTTCCTTTCTATGAACGTAAAACTTTTATTCTAGCATATTTCCTTCTTCGTTATACAATAAACCTTTTCTTAAGGACAACATCAACGGTTCAAACTGTTCACCCACTGTAGGTTGTACCGTTTGGTCCTTGTGTACCGCAATAGACTAAAAGCGCGTATCCCTTGGCATATAATTCGCCCTTGTTTGCTTCACCAGTATGGCCTAGTCATTGCCTGTAGACCGGGGCTCAACAACATAACAAGCTTTTATCTCAATGTGTTGTGTACATAGGCGGTCAGTTCAAATGCTTATACAACATCCAGATACCAAAGGCTATTGACTGAAGAAGGGTAAAAGGTCGAAATATCAGGAGCAAGGATATGAAGAGGCAGTTGTTATGTAAATTGGTACAAATTTGGTTGTTTTTTTCTTACATATCAGGCAAACATCGAGCTGAAATATGAATCCATTGCTAAATACTTATCACATTTACTTTTACCTGCGTCCGGCGATATGTGCAGTGTAGAGTGCGCAAGTTTTCGTCAACAGTTGACAAATTTAGTCTAGCTTGTCTCTTGACGAGTGTTTAGGCGTTTGTGGCTAGGAACGACAGGTCAAATTGCAGAACACTTTAATTACAGCATCATGCAAGTTCCGCATTCTTTTCTCTTGTATGAAAATTGAAATGTTCATTTTCTTAACTATTATGCAACTGACACGGATTCTTTTTTATCAAGACTTTCTTCAAAATTAGCTGTGTCATAAGTGGATTAACTGTGTCCATTATGTGACGAAAGTGCATATTTATGTATTTGGGAAGTTGAGTTACACAAGCGTAGACACGTTGGACCGGTAACCCCATCAGACATGATAGTAGGAAACGCAGGTATGTATATTCCGGCCGACAGAAGCTTTGCATTGCCATTTGGAGAGTCATAAATGACCAAAGGGCCCTGGAAGATTCTTCTTACCCTGAACTTGCCCCCAACCCACTCATAACACTTAGACCGAACCCATTAGTTTCTTGCGAATGAACTACTACAAATGGCCGGCGTTGCCCTCGTAGAAACTGACTTGGTAGGACATAACAGCGTAAGAAGTGAAAACGCATGTAAGACTGTCTAAACAATTTGTAACATTGTTTCCTTCATATGATATGCTACTCTTTCTGCAAATGAAGCAGAATAAGAGAAAACAAACTATCTGTATGGAGCATTTTCAAGCCGGCTGGGTTGATGGGTACCTGACAAGAACACGTGCTGTCCATGAGGAGTATCAACGTTCGTTGAGTCCTATCAAAAACATGAAATAAGCTAGGAAAATATCTAATACAAATCTGAAGTACTTGGTTGTTTTTGGAGTGGAATTGTCAACTACGTGCTGTGTTGCTGTTTGGTTAGGTGTCTACTCGGGACAGGAATCGTTTGCATGTGTACTAAACTGACAGTAGTGTCGTGTGAACTTAAAAGGCCACTCAGAAAGGAGATATGTGTTTTTTTGCTGTTTTCAACCATAGAATATCTTCAGAACCATTAACGACCTTGCTGTTGACAAGTACACTCGTTGTGACGTCAACTAAACGAGCTGGAGTGGATGAAAAGGTACGTTTCGTGTGTCCCAATTTAGTATACTATCACATTGTCGGTCGTCATCAAGACTATGCCAACTTTCGACATTGTTTTGCTTAACCAGCATGAATACTTAAACTTTTGCAGTGGTTAATTAATGACTTTGTGCAAAAAGTGTATGCTGACTTGCTGTGCAGCCTGTGCCTACACATCCTACTATTGCTTCATTCGAAGAGGTCTGAACTGTCGGCGGAGAACATCGAAGAACGTCATTTAATAGAATAGGCAACCAGACAGAGCCGAATGTTTGGATTTCCAAAAGACATCAATTTGCCATCAGAATTTACAAGAGATCTAAAGGCTTTTTGAGAGTATCACACAAAGTTACATACCTTCATATCTAATGAGTACTGATTTGTAGAACTAGACTTCCAACTGTACACATAGTTCTTATAGATGAAAGTAGAACTACACATAAGGATAGGATTGAGGAAATATGCTGATCAACAACAGATCCTAGATTTTACTTAAAGCCAATCGTTCTATGACTATGATATGTGTCAAGGGAATACTTTACCGAAGTTTACTTATTCAGGAGCAACGGCAGATATTTGCCATCATCGGCATCAGACATGACCAAACACACTCACAACACCCGTACTCACACGGGAGACGCAGACGCTGAATGAAGCAAACGGAGTGTGTCACACCCCCAACGTGGACTTACTTCCAGTCGAGCGATCGCTTGCTCATTTCTCTGGTCCCACGGAGGAAGACAAATTAGCTCTCTTCCTTTCGTACGCACGCAAGGCGCCGGGCTGCATGCATGTTTGATCGGATAAGAGGGATCAGATCCGACGACGATTGCTTTGTTGTTCCTCCTGCCAACTTTCGCTTGGGAGACGTTCATTAACATGTATCACTGCATCTGTACGCGGCGTCCTACAAAACCAGGTCCCCTCATTATTCAATTATCGGTGTCCGTTTGTGAAACGCGCCTTCAGTTAGATCATTATCTTAACGACGGGCCAGTCGATGACGCGGCGATGCCGAAGTCGAACCAGCTGTCCACCTTTGACCCGCGGCACGCTACCGGTAACTCCGCACCTCCACAGTCGCGCTGATGCACTCGTAACGCAGCGTGCCGAAGGTTAAACTTTGGTTCGAAAATCCTAACGTAGTGATTACTCTGTCCGATGTAAGGCAGTGTGGCACGGTTAAGTAAGAAGCGGAACTTTTTTGATATCTTAAATCACAAGTATACGTAAGGCGACTAAACAAAGATGCTGAGCTCGAGACGCGGCGCTACATGCAATTGTATACGTTTTTATATAATAGGATTCTATTAGTATGTGTTGTTGCAGTATGTATGTGTATACAATACTATATATATATATATTCCAATCAAATCACAAAGGACAAACTTTGCTAATTCATATACATGTACGTACGTACTTTCTGCCCAAGTGGTTGGGTATTACAAGGTGGTACTTTTATGTATAGATATGTACGTAATGGTAAAGTGTTTCAGCGTCACTCACCGTTTCAGCCTATCTATACAACATGATTGAGTACCAGCCAGGAAGTGCCAGCACAAAGAACTACGGTGTTAGCCGGTAAAACGTGATGGACAGAACCAGTTGTAGCTAAAAGCTCTGTTCGTCATCTACACTCGACTCGTCCCTCAGTCTAATTGAAACACCGCGAACCTTGCTCTCCTCTACCCAATGTGCCTCTTGTAAGGCTGTTCATCGTTAGGTTTACTATTCCTGAAGCGTTTAAAGCACTCTGGAGGACATTGCCACTTGTGGTACCGAGCTGTAGATTCTCCAGTTATGCGTCAGGCAGATTTGCAGCTTTTCCATTGCAGACAAATGCTTGAAAAGCGACCATTGAACACTTTTCTTATGACTTGCCTCCACTCTTGCACTATATCGGGGTGACAATCTGCATTAGGTACCCAGAAGCACTTGGACTCAGGAGAACACGCTTGCAAAACGACGACAACGGCTTGAAAGCATGTTTTACAAGTATATCTACTTTCCTTTGACGGTTGTATCTTTGCCATAGTGATACATTTCGGCATGTTTACAACTTTTTGTACGCTTCTTGGTGTATCTAAATGTCACGTATGGTACGAAGTCGCAAGACTGTTTCTGGTCGAACAGAAATGGGCTTTCTGGTCAACCAAAATTGGTTAAATATCATATGATAAACCTGATTAACACTCAGTATATCATCTAGTAAATGTCTGTAGGTTACCTGAGCAAGGCTTGATTGTTTACTCGAGCCAGCTTTCGAGAATAGGTATATTTTCACTTCCCTTCACTTCAGTCTGTAGTATATTCAGCATTACATTTTTCCTTCTCCATAATTGCATAATGCAGTGTGCCTGAAATGAGGTGCAGCAAGATAAACGATTGTCTTTTCGATGTTTATTAACACGCATTGGGATAATAAATCATGCGCACAGACTTGAGACCTCGGCTTCGTTAGGGTTTGCGGACGAGGAGCGTGCTTACAGAAGACGCCTTTCAGCGCGGGAGTCTGTCTGTATTGTAAAGACACGTGTGTTTGAAGGACTTCATTTCGAGCCGGAAGATTCAATCGACGAGGAGGGAAAGAAGTCCACGTGATCGGCAGGTTCGCTGACGAAGCCACCTGCTTGTCGATTGTTTTCGTGCGGGTCTTTGGGGGGGACGGAGGCAGCCTTTCTTCAATAACTGTTTGCAAGAAATCCTGGCATCACGTGTCCTGGTAGATCAAGCATTGATCCATTCGGAAGAAGGCAAGGGCATCAAAAGAATACACATCAGATGTGTGTCAGAACTTTGCAAAACCCCGCTGAAGTGCATGAGAGACGAATAAACTGGCCACAATAGATGCTTCTGACCCCGCCCCCTGTTCTTTGCTATTGATTAATCGATCACGCAAAGAGCTCGAAAAACAAACGCGAGCAATGCATAATGTAGGTCGTAAGCTTAGGCTTTGTAAGAAGATAAGAAACCTGTTTTCGTGCTGAAAAAAAAGCCGTGCTGCTGCATACATGCCCAAAAAACTTCTGGTCAGGAAAATGCGTCCTCCCAATATTCATTTCAGCGTCAGAACGCAATACAGCGGAAAGCCATCCGTCTGCGTGCTTCGATTTTGCTGGTATTTTCTCCGCCGGGTCCCATGCGAGAGATCCGACGCCATCTGCTGAAAGCTGGGCTCTGACAGATTCGGAACGACGCACGGCCGGATCGAAAAGCGTTGGACTGTACATCATGTACGCCGGCTTAGCGCCCGTAATCGTGTCACGGTGTCGAGTCTAGGGGGCGCGTATTCCCATGGCAACCCGCCGCAGCAGCGAACAGGTCCCGCCGCTGCGCCGCTGATGACATCCACAGCGATGCGCGTAGAAAAGCAGTGCAGAGAGACGTTAAATTCCAATAAATTTTAATTCATGGTGTACAATAGATAGGGCAGTTAGACTGGTGGCGATGTAATCCCCATGGATCTGTTTTAAGCCGCTCAAAACGGCATATCTTCCGACTTGTATCGCTAGCGTTATTGGAAGGCGCCTAAGGCACATATTTAATTGAAAGACAAACTGGTAGGTATCAGCAAATTTCTCCGATTTTTGAAGCACATATCCATCGTCAAATTAACTTCGCACATTCTTTTATATGCAAAAGTCTCGCCTGAGGATTACACCGTGTCACTGATTTCAAAATGGACATGAATTACATTGCATTGTGCCGCCGGGTTTTAATACTCCAGTATGGGAACTAAGCCGCTGTACGTAATACTACTGTGTCTTATGTTTTAAAAGGACGTGGAAGAAATAGGAGCAGCCATAAAATACCTGTGCTCCTAAACCGACATGGACGTGTACGAAATGATGAGGCTCAAACATCGACAGTTGCCATGGCATAGTGATGGTGGTTGGGTTTAAGGGGGGGGGGGGGGGTCTAACTTGTGTGACCTAACGAACGAACATCCTTGAATTTCGCCGTCACAAACTGTACATTGGCAGCACACGTCCCAAGGGTTGACTTGGATGGGTGGATCTACTTCAGCCGGGTGGCAGGTTGTATGAAGGAAGACGGCACACACGCAAAGATGTCATTACCACAACGCCTGCATTATTAGAGTCCTAATGGCTGCTCCGTAAGGAGCAACACAAGGCACATCCATGGGAAACAGCTAGCCTGTAGAGCCCGATCCTATCCCATAAGAATAACAAAACAAAACAGGAGGTGAGGCATCTAAAACAATAACACAACTACCAAAACACTTCTCAAGCACAAGGTAAACAAAGTAGTGACAGATAGCCGCGCCATTCTATGGTGCGCTCCGCCCTCTGTGTGTGCCGTGCGGCCCAGCGGCGGCAGCATATGGGACCTTTCCGTCCCCTATTCAACACTGAAATCAGTGAAACGGGAGACATACTAGCACATATTCTTTGTACAAACAAGGAGATTGCTAACCAATTGCTGTGCGCGCAAATTTTCATTACATACTGACCGATGGTATGACACCTGAATATATTAGGAAATCCCACATTTTTGTGGTAAACTTTCGTCAAGGCGATTTAGCAAGCTAAATTGCTGAAGAGACATTTTGCAAATTTTGTAGGTCACCCTATGCATTCTTAATTGTACCCACAAATTTCATAAACTGCAGACAAAAGTTGTTGAAAAGGTTCAAATTTGCAACTGGGTCAACCTTCCTGATTGCGGGAAAGTGGTCTCCTCTGTGTTTTTATTTTCACTATCATGAATATTTCATCTGTAGGTTGCGTTTAATCTTGAAATCCGGTCTCAAATATGCATTGAGTGCAAATCTGGAATGCTGTTTGTAGCGTTCCACGTTGATTGCGTAGGTTTTTTTCAGATTAAACTTTCAGCAATAAGTGCTGTATATAATCATGGCAAAATACTTTCTACTCCGGGCAACCTAGCTTCCTAGATCTACAAGTCTGTTGAATGCAACAGCGACTGAAATGCACTTCCAAGTGGTTCGTTTTTCCATACTGTATCATCTAAGATGGAACTGTAAGTACTAATAGTTCACTATGAGACAAGTGCTATAAATAGCAACAAAAGGACCTGTCGCTTTTGCAGGTGTTACACGGTGCTGAACAACGCAATTAAAACTATTCGTATCCAGCCTAAGTACGCGCATGCTCCTTATGCCTGAACCTCTCCTTACAACCGACTCGCTGACAACCCACAGGTGTTCTTGGATTCATCAGAATCTCGTACAAAAGAGTAATGATAGCGTAATTATACGACACGACGTAACGGTGTGTGAGCTTGAAATGAATCGACACTGCCAGCTTGCCCTCTCCCTTTATTGATCTTTAATGAACTAACTTACTAATGGTCTCCTGTCTCTGAAGTAACCGGATGGGGTAGTTTATACATCCAAACGGACATCTCTACTATCGACAGTACAATGGTAACTTACATATTACCCTACTTGCTTTGGAACATGAACGCAAAGGGCGATATCAGGGAAAGCAGCTTGGGCAGCACGAGGGTGCAACCGAATTCTGTGTCACCGTGGTTAAGCGGTGGGTAGGCATTCACAAATTAAAGTAAAGGCGTGGATTTTCGATCAATACAGGTGCATAACTACCTAGCCACCTCTACCTGCTTTTGCCAGGAAATCGGTGGTGCCCCGAAATCGTCTGTAAAGCCTTGTCTTCTCCGACGTCATTTCAGTGAGAGGAATCAGCCACAGGACTGTGAACTGTTCTATTTCTCTCCCTGGTTATCAGTTATAGGATAGAAATATTAATGACGAGGACGGAACCTTAATATGCATAGGCCAGAGCGAGGATAGTGGGCTGTGAGTTCACATGTTTGGGACAGGATAATCTCCTGAACTTCCGCCTACACGGTGAGAACAAAACGGGCCTTTTGTTGGCGGACACACCTACCCTTTAGTCCGCTGCAGCCTTGACTTGGAAATCGTGCGTAGCAAACTATGGGCAAAAACCCACGGTCAGCTGTTGATATAACGGAACATTTCATTCAGTACAAACCTTCCCCAGAATATTGCCTGGAAAATAATCTCTATTTCAACCATCCCAACCCTATATCACTTATGATCCTTAGTTTACAGCGACGTTGACGTGTAATTCTATATAGGAATCGAGGCCACTATTACAAGGATTGTTTACGAAGAATTGCAGACGCACAAAACCAAGCCATAACATTCCACTGAAGCGCTGTAAATTTTCCAAACATACTTGACTATATATCATACTTCTGATCCAGGTAGACAACACTGTTCCTCTTCACATGACCAAAAAGTAGGTCTTAATTCAAACTCGCGGGGTTATTTCAAAGATTTTTCTTACGTACCCTCAATTCTAGTGAGTGATATATGTTTTTCCTCTGTCGATGTAGAATGCAGAAGAAGAATGGAAAATTCAGAGTTGGTCACTGTCAGTTGTTATCACTGTGACACGGCAGCGCCAGATTTCATGAAGCCATATAATTACCTTATTTGAATTCAGCTTTCAGGGTAGTCAGTAGTATATCAGACATACTATGCATAACCTGCAAATCTGTGTTCAGAGTCTCAGTATTATGGAACTAGCACCATAGATTTCCTCTCATGATCAACTTTCACTTGACTGCGCGCCAAAACTCAGCATATGCCTCAGTTTCTAGTACGCTATTTCTTACTAGCAGTAAATGATGATAGAACTTCAATGTGCTAGAGTTTTGCCCTGGTCTCTATGAAAGAGAATTTCTTAGAAATGCCTGCACTTGCGGGCAACTGCGACGAACGCCATGCGCCAAGGCAGTACCGTAGTTGTCTGCCCCGTAGACTGAGTCAGCTGACTGAGTAGAGTAGACAAGATCTATATATGTTCGAGCCCAATCCATCCTAGCCCTGCATCCAGAAGCAGTCTGTGATGGCAAACTCTTCATGACAAGCAATATTCCTTTGCCAATGTCCTTACCTGCAAAAAGCCGATCCTACTACCCTAGATCCTGTGCGGATATCCTGCGAAATGGCCGCCTCCACAAGTCACCTGCCACCGTCCACTTGTGCCCGGACCTGTCGGAGACTGGTTCGGCCCGTGATCCTGATTTACCCCGTCCGAGTATGCGAACTGACACACGTCCGCCCTTAAGTACAGTGTGCTGCGGATAGCGCCGATCAACGTTTACCTGGCTGATCCTCTACCAAAGCTCTTAATCACGGCAGAACCAGCCTCCTAGATCCACTACCTCGACCTCACGACCCCAAAAGTCGGACCGAACTCTGACCTTCTCCGATATCCATGTATCTGACGATATGCAAAGTCCACACATACAGTGTTGTAAGACTGACACTAGTTCTAGCGGTACTGTTCGAACATGGCCGTTCTCCGGACAACCCGCCCGAGACTGACTGACCATTGCTGCAGTGGATGGATGCTATGTAGGTCATGTCTGATGAATAAATACTCCCGTTGTTATACTACTACACTACGAATACTATGGTGTCATGTGTTCGTCACATGAATTATAGCTCTTGGAAGAGATGGTCACAACAATACGTCAGTCTCGTTCTACCCGAAACACACATCGGGTAAAGGAGAGAGACACAACATACAAGCTCAGCAACTCAGCTTCATAAACAGAAATGGCACAACAATCACAGCTAAGGCATTTGCATACAATGCATCCACTCCCATACATACGTTTTCACCAGTATGACAATGTGGAGTCTACTCAAAGTCTCCAGAATATCCAAGCAGCTATGTCTTGTGCACCTGCGATTGGTACCTGTGAAACTTACATATAGTTTTATTGTCGCTGCTTATAGCGTCTGCATCACAGCTGCAATATAGGCTCCCTACACCCATGTACCATTCAAGGGGTTCATGGGATAATGACACTAGGCAATAAAGCTTACATGCACGAAGCAAGGACAAGCAACACAGATAAACTGTACGCAGGTTTTCTCTTGAGTTTTCTTTAGATATCCTTTTCACTTGCTTTTGAGCCGAGTAACTGGACCATACATGCCCTACCAGCTTTATCGCAAGAAACAGAAAGAAGTCCATGCACAATGTCATCAATAATCCTCAAAAATATACCGACTAGTCGGACTGCCGCTGGGCCCTTAAAGAAATATTAGCTTTGACCGTTGAATTTCTATTCCCAATATGACCGAGTGAGCTTGTCAACAAAGGTGTCATGTCTATTCTAGGACAGAAAAGTAACTTCAGATTTGCATTCTCTTTCCGACTAAGTGGCTTTAGTTTCACTTATCAAACTAAAAGTATGTTTGATGTTTAGAATTGGATGTATAGACTTCCCTATCTTGTACCGGTTTCTGAGGTCATCTAAAATGCTGTATCGCGACGAAACAAAAATGCTTAGCAGTAAAGTAGCACTCCCTTAAACCTTGTCGCATAACTACTGTATCTGGGTGAGATTCCAGGAAAAACACCAAGGCCAGCCATACTTCACAATCATTCTGAACGCCTAGTGTTCACTGGGTCGGAAGGCGTAGGCTCTATTTCCTGACACCATGATAACTTTAAGGCAAGGTCACATTTGAAAAGAACGGCCCAACGCATAAACTACGAGCATTATACATTAGACAGTCACACGACTACGTATGAAGTTTGGTTTTCTGTACAAAACATTATCATTACTGGCGGTTGCCTAAACTACAGGCAGCTACTATTTATTCCATGTTCATGCACACGATCTTATTGTTAGAAACGGTTTACTGTCATTGTCCTGATATACACGGACATTCCAAACACTCCTTCGTTCATAATATACAGAGGAAAGATCTTGCGAATTGGAGTGTCCGTCACAGCGTGCGTAGCGATAGTCCACACACATGTCTGACTCTGATCCGGGCTCTGAGCATAGAAAACGCTGACCGAATACAGCAGTACCACTCCCGATACGACCTCTGTGGGTAAATTTCCCAACTTCTCGAAGGTCCACACAGCACCCGAAATCCTATTGCAAATGGCGGCTCCCTTCGCAATAATGTCTGGACATTCCTTGTCACTACTGTGTTTTGTACGCACGATTTGGAGCGAAGTTGTCAACAGTACAGTGTAAGGGCGTACAACCGAAGCCGGGAATCTACAGTTCACCTCAGCTGTTTCCCCATTGTACGGTGGGTGCAGAGCAAAACCCTTTATGTTAGGGCCGTTTTAGGAAAAACAACACGGGAGGGCATTGCAGCGTGACAGCATGCACCTTTAAATGGTCCCAATGTAAATTTTCTCTTGTTCTTGTCTTCCTGTAATGTTTCCATTGAAAATTTCGTATACTATACTAAAGTGTACTGTGTTCATGATATACAGCAGCGTTGAACTTCCATGCGTTCTTACAAAAGTTTCAAGTTAAAAACATGGGCTTAATTATACAGTAATTATAAGGACCCAAAGTTTAGTTTGAGTACTTCGCGAATTCAGTGACATTATTGTTAGAGACGCAATATGTCTACATTCTGTATTCATCAAAATGAGAGATAGTAAAGCCTGTAAATGTGATAAATATAACCAGCTGTAAATTCTGCTTCCTTTAGTTACTTACATAAAAGAGACCTCAAATATTGTATGCAAGAAAAAAAATATTACCAAAACAAATGGCAAAGAAATTGTCTGAATGGGTGTCCCTCCAGCTTCGGACAGAAAGCAAGTGGTGGCAGTTAATACAGTGTGCTACCAGTTGAATACGAGGGTGTTAACTGCAAACTGCAAAAAACTAACCTGCTAGTACTAGTACATGAGAATTCCTCCTTTGACGGCAAACCGACAAACAGCAGTACGAATCTACCTTGTTTCATAGCCAACGCCTACCATGCTTTTCCTTGACAACGAGTGCAGTACAAATTTGCGAAGGTTATCCCAGTAAATCTAAATGTAGTGCGTTGCAAAGGGTCGGTGTCATTCGGCGAACGTTCGGGCATATTCTTCCCGAAATGTCCACCCTACTGTAGGCCAGTATAGCACGCTATTTCATGTACACTGATCCGAAGGCAGCTCGAGTGTAGAAAGCATAGGACACTGTTGACCGTAACGCGCCGGTCTAACGTCGGTGCACACACGCCCAGTCGCCCGAAGAACTCCACCACGTAACCCGATGAAGCCCGATGAGTCAACGTCGCCGCAGCGGGCAAGGAAAGCGAACGATATGCTAGTAACGATATGCACAGCACCCAGCGACCCCCAATCCGCACGCTTACCAATGTTCAAAACTTACCCCTCTAACAACGCTCTTCTTGTTGTCATGTCACAGCTACAATTTCTCCTGCAATAACCATAAACTATGCACCTACTTACATAGAATATAGTTGCCTTTTTGTCATTTTCTCAACTCAGTCATGCCTCATTGTACCTACCCACACAAACCTTGGTTGTTCTAAAACCCTGTTCTGTTGTATACCGAAAACCCTATTTAGTGTTGTATACTGGCAATTGACCATGCCGTATCCTTATACCATAAGGAGCAAAAATACAACAACCTACCGACTAGAGATGTTGTCATTTAGAAGACCAACTCCAAAGTCCAAACAGAGGTTTTGTGCACAATTTCACTATTTCACTATCACAACTATCAGCACACTGTGATGCATGGCTATTCCCAGGTAAAAATGTCCCACCAAACAAACTGAATTTCACTTATTCCTACAGCCAGGTTTATATATTTTTCAAGACGTAGCCACGTGTGTTTTGATGTTGATTGTTGTACACACACGTAAGGATATGTATAGTGTATAATCTGCAAATACATTTCAAAAGTCCACACACTGAACAACCATCTATTTACGGCATGTATGAGTGCACAGCATTTTGGAGTGACGATTTTAATGTGTGCTTTTCACAAGTCTGTGTCATATTTCTATTATGTTTTTATGGAATGGTCATCACTCTTTTTACTTCTGTGTTTGGCAATAAGAAAGTATGATGCCGCGTTGACTATCAATGAGTATCATTAACTGCAGTCTCAGTCTGCAGCAAATATCTCCACCATCATAAGTGTCATTACACACCGCATTCAAAGTGGGAAAGCTTCCAGCGATGTAATAACGAGCACAATATAGTAGGTAATGTTTGCTTTTAAGAAAGATTATTTTTCGAGGGACATTTTACATGGTGGAGGGACGTCCTCCACAACCCCCGCCAATCTTTGCTGACCGCCCGGCGGACCACGCGACAGCTCCCGCCGAAGTACAGCACGTATCCCGGTCTCACGTCCTCGGGCTACGCCGCGCCGCACGGTGTCCCCTGCACCGCGTAATGCGCCGCGCGCCCGCTCACGGAGACCGGGTCAGGGAGAGGTAAAATCATTTCATCTTCCTGACGTGTAGTGCTGTCGACTTGTGTTTACAGTGTATGGGTGTTTTGGGCTCGGTACAACACGAACTAGGCGGGTGTTGATTTAGTTTTGTCAGGCGGTCACTGAAGCCCCATTCCCCCGTCTGGCTCCAACGCCACGTCGTCCGAGAGCGCAGGTAGCGAGGAGTCATGCTCGCGCGAGGAGTCAGGAGCGAATCATCGGCGAGAGCACCGCAACTCGCCGCAGCAACAAAAGCCCGGCATACCGCCCTGACGTGGGCTTCGCACCGCAGCAGCCCGGTATGAGGCCCCATTGCTCCGGTAACCAAATCGATTTCTTTCCGCAAGATCCATAGTACATGTCAAGCATTTAGGCAATCTCGACAAACAAGTGCCCCGCATTCAATGTGGATACTCACTAGAGCCAACCAGAACCGCCCTGCCGGTTGCACCGATGAGGGTTCGATACGCTTACGGAGCAGGATGGCGGTGTTCACCGATAACGCAGGTGGATATCTGCGGTGGCAACCACAACGGTTTTGAGCTTCCCTTGGGTCGCCCCACGGCAGTAGCTATCGGACGCAACGCGGTGCTGGCTGCAGCATGCAGGACCAATCACAGACCAGGCATTCCCTCCCCCTCCCCCCAAGATTGGCATGATGTATGTCAAAGATAGCTGAAATGAATAGGTTCATTTGAACGGAAAAGAATAAATTACGGTCAAGACATAGTGGAAAGGGGAAGCGGTCACATTCCCTTCAGTCTCTCTGGGCATTTCCCTCTTCGGGATACGCCTTCCTCTTTGATTGGTTTCTCACATGACCGTGAGCGGATTCTATTCCCCTCAGCAGGCAGAACGATTGCCATTGAAATGCAAGAGGAGTCCCGCGCGGGTCGAGGCTCCCTTTCAGACCAGCGCGCTGCCGCAGTGCCCCGCGCGCGCCACGTGTTGATTTGGTCCCCGCCGAGAGCACACAAAACAGCCCGCTAGCTCTTCTACCTTCGGGGACGGCCCGATCGCGCGCGGTCTGCTGCGGAGGGGGCCCTTTATCCCGCGAACAACTGAGTAGTGTGCGGAAGCGGACCCCTCATCACGCAGAAATCGCAAGCGCTGCTGTTTCAGCCCACACATTATTACATAGGCCTGCCACACTATCACTCAATACCATCCAGTTTGAGGGTTCCCTACTTGACTAACCGAGCGAGAAGTTTATAAATGAAGCTGCACATGCCGCCGTGTTTGTATTCCGGCCCGGCCGGGTCGGATGACCTGGGGGTGCTCCGGGCGAGCGGCCCGACCGCTGATTGGGCGAGAGATTGTTGAACTATCATCAGAGGGCGGGGACCTCCATTGTTTATCCGCCGTCTTATCGACTCGTGACGTCACGCTGTCATTTTGGATTTAATCGTCGCGCTGTTCCACCAAGTGATCAGCATTCCCTCCGAAAGTGGCGAGGGGATTTTTAGAAAGCAGGTCACGTCCTCTTGTCTGGGTGACCGCCCCGCCATCCCTCATCGTGCGGGCACGCCATTACCGATATACCGGGGATGAATTTACAGGCCCCGCCATGATGGATTCGTCTGATGGCTATCGGCTTCAGGTGGAGCGACGCCATTACCGCGGGAAATGTTTATGCCGGCTTGTACCTCAGACGCCGAGGTGGGCCAAGAGGGCGAGCGGCTCCAAACGGGGGTTGTTTTGCATTCTTCACAAAGAGGAGTAGGCTCAGAAGCGGGTCGAAGTGGGCTCTTTGGCCGTCGGAACCGCCTTCAATAACACGCAGCTTGCGATTTAATCAGGATCGAGCACCGACCGTAAGTGTTCCGCTAACATATCACCTTTTCGATCCGCCCAGCCTGCCGCACTGGAAAATCATAATCATGGAGGAGAGACACCTGCCAGGCTAATTCGTGCAAATAAATATGGTGTTTTGCACCCAATATCTGACTGCGGCATCAGTTCGTCTCCATCAGTGTATTTATACATTCCCATAGTTGCTGCGGACGTTACCTTGCCGTAATAAGGAAACGTCACTTACTGTGGTAATAACGAGATCTGCTCGGCCGCCCCGACATAATACAACGCCTCCATTATTCAGTTGCTTGGAGGGTTGCATACCAATACCCAGAAGAAGACCTTTTGTAAATTGGGGAAAGCAAATCCCACGTAACAGGAGGCATATAATGGTGGGGTCATAGAATTGCAAAAGGGTACTTTAGAGCTGCCGTGCTGCAAGATGCATTTTGCAGAGCTTGTCTGACAGACCTTAGGTGTCGGCCAGGCGGGGGGATTCGCCATAGGCGTCGGCTCACACATGATAAGGGAAAATTAGTTTCCTCGGGTAATAACAGAATTGCCGTGCCTTGGTGCTTCATCTTAGCCGTATCAGCACGGCTGTGCATTGGAAACTAGAAATTGGTCTGACGTGATCTAGTGGGTGATCGACCTTTTTGGCGTGCATCTATAAAAGAATAATTCAGGGGAGCAATCTATGCCGAAAGAAGACCGGGCAAAAACATGGCGGACGCCCGCGCCCCTGCTCGGATGTTTTCGGTCGATCATGTGCAGTAACGGAAGGCTGGGGGAAGCGGGGCTGACGGCAGATAAAATCTGTTTTGAAACAATTTTCTTCACTTGAAACGCCGTCGTCCCGAATATTAGAATGTTATAAACCGAAAATAATCGGCAATTCGTATGAAAGCTTCAGGGGTAAATGCCAGAGAATTCGAAGCACGTTCGCATCACTGGGATTTGGCTAAGAAGACAAGAGAACCCGGAGTGGTTGTAAACAAATGTTCATCGTCTCGTTCTACCCGATGAAAGGCCCTTTGGCCAAAAGTCTTTCCTCTTATGGACATCTGACATTTAACATTCACCAACCAGACTATGATAAATACCAGTTAAGTTAGTATTGTAGACTATTGCCTGTAGTAGGAGTGCCCTAGTCTCTACCAGACTAACTACGCCGGCTATTGGGAGGATATTTGCCAGGGTTTCAATTCCAGGCAGATTGGACCCTCTCTCCGTAGCCGACTGGCGACTCCCTTAGCATTCTATTCACTCTATTTGGCCAATTAATACTATTTTCCCAGCCATCCACAGGGCCTGGTAGAGGCTAGGAGTGTCCCAGGGAAGGTCTTGAACAGACACATTGCCGGGATTCTTTCTGTACTGCGTTGCTGCAACTCATTCTCTCCCATTACTGACCAGTCCACATAGACAGAGAAGTGTGTTGTACATGTGGATGGGATGGGCGATGTAAAATGGCTTAAAAGAGGTGTGTGTCTGCTGTGTGTTTCTTACCCCGTGCAGTAAAGATTTCGTGCAATGGATTTGTGACCAGCAAGTTATGACAAATCTATGCAAATAACGTTTGCAGTCATGTTGCTTCGATTCTGTATTCTAATCTGAGAGCCATATAACAACTTATGTCTTAAATTGGCAATGGGTTGGGAATCTAGTTTACATAGGCTGTCAATGTTGATATGTTTGATGATTTCAGTGCTGACATGTGATATAGCCTCACATGATCCCTTCCACAATGACAATGCCAAATCAAAACGATCTGGACGATCATCACAAAAGTTACAAGGGTCTAAACACTGTTGAGTCCATTTGCTGGTTATCGGTGAAGCTGCATAGTCAAGTTGTGTTGTTTCTTTCAATATGAAACTGCTGGTCACACTGGCATAAAGCAATGTTGTACTCCCATGCAATGCGTAACTTTGCACCCGCTATAAAGGTCATTCAAAGCGTCAATGTGTTAACAAATGATGCCATCGCGCATCGTGACATACAGTCAAGTCTCCAGATACAGCACTGTCCCATTGCCGTGGACATTACTCTGGGAACTGACGTGACAAACATTCTGTATGGCGTGTGACTCGCGCCCTTTGCCTTTTTTGTGTGGTCGGGGCAATGCGAGACGAGTCCCAGAACAGCCATAGCGAACATTATAGGCAGTATAACGCTGATGCTTGCCTTCCTATCTCTGGCAGGAGTATGAATCTCGATCGTTCCCTTCTCGCACTTTCTCTGCACGGCTGGACTGGACTTCCCTTCTTTTCCACGTTCAATGTTTTCTTGAATATGGCGCGCACATGAAAACCTGATATCTGATGGTCATTTCCCGACATCTCTACACTCGGGCACACTAGCTAGCTTCTTGAAAAGAGAAGTATTGGATAGTGTGGACAACTTTGTTGCCATCAAAAGTGAGTTAAATGTGCGTTTGGATGAGATTGGTGGACCCTAGCCCATCTTCAACAGCACTGATGACTATTTCTCAGCTCATGCCTCATAGTTTGATCCA
Source organism: Branchiostoma lanceolatum (assembly GCA_035149815.1). Lineage (NCBI taxonomy): Eukaryota > Metazoa > Chordata > Leptocardii > Amphioxiformes > Branchiostomatidae > Branchiostoma > Branchiostoma lanceolatum. The sequence continues at coordinate 7,325,781 of CM068873.1, forward strand.
TGTCACATTGATTAGATGATGCGTAATGGAGAAAATTGATAAAATCATTGAAAAACTGAAATAGAAGTCTTTATTTTTTACATACAATCTCATATCATAAAGATGGTAGTAAAACAAAGCTACAGAGGAGAATTACAATAATGACTAAAATTAGGCATGAATCACGCATAGAATTATTCATTGTCATGCGTTACTGATCGTGCTTGTTTGCAGATCGTTTGCAGAATGCAAACAAATGCTAAATGAAAAAAAAAAACATGCAAATTGCTTTTACATGTTGCCTTGCAATGATGATGACAAAGCTAACGCTGATAAGATTTGAACCAAAACAGTAACAACAACATCCATGTAAAATACCAAACTAAATCATATTTAACTAAGACATAAGTACTAGTATGTAAGTAGAAACTAACTGGAATTTTTTCAAAACTAGTCGCACATTCAGTGATATTTTTTGCATGTTGTCGGGGCTGCGAGAATGTTTTCTGCCAGTGATATCCTGTACACGACTGACAGTAGGAGTGGCTGCATATTTGACTATTCTGTAGATGGTCGTGTTAACCTAGTGTTTATTTTCTGAAAGTATCGTAAGATTTTCAGTTGTCATCTAGCCGGCAGGATGTCAGACTGTGTCGGCTCTAGGGCCAACATACCCCCAACGAGTTTTTACCACAGTTCCCCTGAGTTAGACGAAACAGCAGCCTCCTAGAGCCGAGAAGTTGACCTGTGTAGGCCATGGAAACAGTCTAGCATTCAGGCTAGTTGTCACCGTGAAATCGAGAGTTATACTTCATGAAGACAAGGTTCCTGCATTCATATGAACTGAAGAAGAATACGCTGGCTCTGTACTGTGCACTTTGTTTTGTTTCAAACAACACCTTTGCAATGTACAATCTTCTTGACACCTGAAGACGAAGATATGTCTGCCTTTGATGCACATATATTTGACGAAGATGCTAGGCAGGCATGGTATCATGGTACTGTGGTGTGTGTGTGTGAGTGTGTGTGTTTGTTTGTGTGTGTGTATGTGTGCACTTTGAGGCAAGAGGAGGAATGATATATTCATTCGCGAATTTATGATAGCAATTTTGCATATTAAGATATCAAGGTGTTAAGTGTCATAAAACCGAGTGAAAAATACCAAATTCGTCTACATGCCACATCACTTATGGATGTCGACTATCTACCCCAAACAAACCACTTCAACACTCAGAGAAATACCTTGATAACAAAATTATGTTTCCATCAGACATTATCTTTTTCCGCACGAGGCTATACTCTAGGCCATCACGCCGCTTTTACAAAAGGAATTATTTCATTCGCTATTTTGTTATAAACAGTATTCCGATGGTATTCCTGCAATTTCTTTATCGGATACTGTATTGGGAGCTAGACTGTCAGCGGTGCGGGTTTGGGGTATTTGTGCGGCCTTTCTAGCTTTGCATACCCACATACTACCAGACATATGTATACAACCTTCAATCGATCATTGAAGTTAGAAGGCTCACCTGTATCATTAACAATGTTGGCCAGACACATGTGTCTTTTCTCACAATAATCCAAGAAAATTGGCTCGGCTGTCATGATACCATGCCCTTCGTTTTCATAATGGCATATTGTTGGCTTATGTTTGATTCATCAAGTTTCATTCCATTCTATTTATGTTTCGCCAACGAAACATATTGTTTTTGTCAGGTTTCTTCTTCTTCTCCTTCTTCTTCTCCTGTCAAATCTTCAAATCGCTTCTTCTCGGTCGTCCGTCGACCAAATTAGCTGAAATTTGGTATGCAGGTAGAATACGTGTATACCCCTAGACCCTTTTAAAATTTTTTTGATATAAGTTATTAAAATGATTTTATGGAGGTTTTTTGGTCATTTTTAGACAAAAGTCGCACATGATGGCCTCCAGTGCCGTGGTGTTGAAACCTGAGGACCTGAAATTTGGTTTAGTTGTGCATTGGATATTTACCCAAAGGACCCCATTATTTTTTTGGCATACACTACTCCAAAATGATTTATTTTGCAATTTTGTTATGCAATTTTTGGTTATTTTCTGTCGGGGCCAGCAAGAACTAGGTCATACTGTAACATAAGCCCTCCTACACTTCCCCTGTCTGGGAGTTAAAACCAAGCAGATGTCAGGGGGTACCTTTACTAATGGTATTACAGAAAGTTATATGTACCTTATGTTACATGGTACGGATGTTATATTTGAGATGTAGGTACCTACAGGAAAGGTGACTACACCTGACAATTACTTATGCTAATGAGGACCTAATTCGCATAAAGTTGTATGTCCCTTACCGTAAATGCTGCGGATGTCATCTTTGAGATGTAGGTACCTTTAGGACAGGCGAACACACCTGGCCATAAATTATGCTAATGAGGACCTCATTTGCATGATTTATGCGTAAACTTGTAATTCCCTTACCGGAAAAGCTGCAGATGTCAGATTTGACATGTACGTACCGTTAGCAAAGGTGATCACACCTGGCCATGAATTATGCTAATGAGGACCTCATTTGCATAATTCATGCATAAACTTGTAATTCCCTTACCGTGACAGCTGCGGATGTCATCTTTAAGATGTAGGTACCATTAGAAAGGTGAATGCACTTGGCCAAAAATTATGCTAATGAGGACCTCATTTGCATAATTTATGTAGAAACTTGTATTCCCCTTACCGTACAAGCTGCAGATGTCATATTTGAGATGTAGGTAGCTTTAGGAAAGGTGCACACGCCTGGCCATGACATATGCTAATGATTACCTCACTTGCATAATTTATGCATGATGTTGTATTCCCTCTTACTGTAAAAGCTGCAGATGTCATCTTGAACATGTAGGTACATGTAGGAAAGGTGAAAGCACCTGGACATAACTTATGCTCATGTGGACCTCATTTGCATAAATTATGCAGAAACTTGGATTTGCCCAGGAGTTATTTTGGGACAGCCCACTTCTTGCATGAGGAGTATGGGCGAAACATCCTGAATTTGCTCTTAAAGCAAATGACGGCCAGTCTAGTTTGTTACGGTTTTATGTGTCTTTTGCTTCCATTTTAGATCACAATCTGTAACACTCAGAGCTATCATTACGTTCACACCTCCAGTCACCACGAACGTGGGCACGGCTACATTTTCACCTGAAGCAGCGCTGCAAGGAAAACGAAATCTATTTGGTCACATCTATGACTAGGACACGGTCCAATTGCCGTGGCAATTAGATTGTTTAGAAGTCCCGCCCTGTTGTACCCTACACCATCATTATCTGGTGCGTCGGGAGGGTAGGTTTTTCTTTCACGAGTTAAACCTGCTAAGCTGTTATATGAGCTACAAGGAACAAACGTTTGTCGGCCACCAGCTCCCTACTCATACAAGAGGGTTAGAAATTCTAACAAGTCACGACGTTGGCGCCTTCTCGCCATCCTTTCAACTTAAAATCAACGTTAACATGCTTTCACATTTCGCCAAGCTATTCCAGTTCATGCATGTCTAGCATGTCACGTCTTTTTCTGTTGGTCGTCTTATTTTAAATTACATCAGTGGGAAATCTGCTCATCATCAGGCTCTCCGCGGTGTTCCATTCATAGAGCTTGAAACAGCCAAATCTGTTGGAAATGAAGCATTGCACTACAGCGTCTCGGTTGATGATGAATTCAGGGGCAACAGGGGCACTAATCTACTTCTTACGATCCCCTGGTTGGTTATAATAAACGGGACATTTTTCTCTTAACATACAATACTGGGGAACACATAAAACGTCCCGCGGGCCAAAATAGATTGCGGCAGCGGAGGTAACTAGAGGTTGCCCCGCTGGCTTATGTAAGACCGTCCTTACGTCACATTGCCGTAAATGCCACAGCGTTCGTGACGGTGGGTGGTTCGTTAACGCGTTGTCGAGATGTAAAGGTTGCTTCCAGATTGGTACTTTATTATGACAATGAGCCGCACACGTAGCTAGGTTCTCGTATATTCGTGTGACGACATTAATATACACGTATGTATATAACTACAGGTAATTCAACTCGAGATTGCTCGTAACCCTATTTTCAAAACCAAGCAAAAGCTAAAGTCTGGCCAGACTCAAGCTTCTTTTGGAAATGATTTGAAAAAAATAATGCACTTAGCATGTGCATGATGGCTGTTAAGCTGGAACAGTTAGGCCATCTACTGCGATGTCATTATCAGCAGATGGACGGATATCGATAGGAACGTAGAACTCCTCATCGTGAACACAATCCACTGTGTCTGTCTTTCTTTCTTTTGGGTGCTAAAAAGAGAGCATGCGTTTTATAATTAACTCCTTTTTTGTGTAATGTATGAAGATAGACATAAAATTGTGGCCAGTCTGGGCATATAAATACCCCTGATATATCATTAAGTTTCCCTTAAAATTCAGTGCATCCACTCAGATGCAGGCTCACCAGCGATTGAAAAGCAAACGCACACTTGTCTATCGTTGCATTTTCTCGACATATCTGTTCCTCGATTTGGGTGTTGGAAGAATGAAAGTTACAATAACGTTGTTTCACTAAGGTAACGCGGTACCACCCATATGTGTACGAATTATGAACCGACGCTGAATGTCAACAAGTCTAACAGACAAAGCGCCGAGGGAATTTTGCTCAAATTAGAGCAAAACTGGTAAAACTACGGGCATGGACATAAGGCAGACTTGACGCACTGACTGTAGCCTGAATGTGTATGTAAAAAGACCCAGTTTGTATGTGATGAGCCTTCTTTTTACATGAAATGTAAGCTACAAAAAAAATCACTTAAACATTTTTTCTACCTTTACGAACTGTGAGAAACAATATGAGTGTAGTATATGGAATATCCTACCACCCCATCAGGATAATAAATACTCATGTATTCGCTATACAGTACACCAAGAGCAATGCGATAAGGCAACCCCTGCTCTGTCAGACAGCGGAGTCATGAAGAATGTGCCTTGTAATGCTACGAACACCCTCGCCGTGGGTTATAGCTGACATGGCAGCGTGACATTTCACATCGCTGAAGCCTAATGCATCAGCAACAACAAATCATCAGCACCGTGCGCAGCGTTGGACCTGCTGCATCATAACACGGCGGAGCATCTTCACTCTCGCAATGTTACAGTACAGTACAGTAACCGGCCTGAAACGTTCTGGTACTTTCAAAACACAGCGCAAACGTACTGCATACGCTTAACTATAATGGCATCCAGTAAATTGTGTCTGCTGGATGAAATATTTAGTGAGAGGCTTGTTGGTGGATGAGTGCCCGTGTTATTTGTGACAGCGGTAGTGGAGGTGTTTGGAGTCGGCGGCGGCAGCTGGTTAGGCCCGGCGGGATTGTTGAGCCGACCCGGCTGCTGTCATGTCATGTCCACCTGGCTCACGTCGTAAACACACAACGTAAAACGACAAGTCTAATTATCACCATGTCTTCGTTATTGATTGTTATATCGGTGTCAGAGCATTTCTAAAGACTGGATCGAAAATTTCCTTTAACTTGAAGCAGGAAATCGAAACTACCTAACTGACTCGTGCCACAAGAACTTTAGCTATTTGAATGAGAAGGCAAATGATAAAAGATGGCAATAAGTTCAAGTCAGCAGCAATACAAATAGCACTATATATGTACAACAGCGCATATACAGCACACTATAACTACTCCAAAAGTCACATCACGACACAAGAAGGGTCACTCAAACACAACCAAGTGTACCTAAATATCGCAGCGAAAATAGAGACGACAGTCTGTGTTTGTATTCCTGTCCCACATATATAGGCTGGATGCGACCCCCGCACGCAAAGCAGGCAACGAGGTTAGCACAAGGCGGGTGTGAAACGCACGACCTCCGCCTCGCAACACCGTCAGGTCACCGGGGGCGCAGCATAGGGAAAAAACAATCACAAATTTAGCTATGTTACCATCGAATGGAGCAAATCTTGGTGCTGTTGCTGGAACCTGGCAACATAGGCATTTGGCGTATTACCTGACCCGATCTGACTTTGCATAAATCATGAGCAAGACTTGAAGTACGAATCACGTTGAGTGTGAAGAGCTCCACACGACCGACATACATGTGGAGTAGCACAAGATACCCTTCACTTCAGAACAGGGCCTTTTGAAATTAGATAATTCTGTCACACAATCCTATAGGTGGCACAGTGTGTTGGCATAACGGATAGTTTTTGGTCACATTTACACCTGTGCCCGCAGCCGGGGTGTAGTCCCAACCGGGCCCCGAAGCCACAAATTTGTCCCGGTGGGCTGCCGGACACCGGAAGGGTACCTCTTGGTTTTCGCACGATTAGGTCACGGTGTCTATTTGTTACCGGGCCCGGGGTTGATTTTAAGTCCGAGGCTGTGCTAAAGAATAGCTCGATAGCCGCAGGGTGTCCCACGGCCCACGTAGGGGTCACGCCCGAAAGTGCAAAAAAACAGAAGCCCGTAAACTATCCGGCGTTGCCCCCGGGGACCCCTTTTCCAATTGTGACCGTAGGTCCTGAGTTCGAATCCACTGGCATGCCACCGATGCCCTTGAGAAAAGCACTTTACACAACTTCACTTGCTCCACCCAGGTGCAAAAATGGGTACCTGACTTCGGTTGGTGAGGTAAAAGGCGGTGGAAGGAGAAGGTTGTGCTCCGCTTCCAATACCGTGACACAGTGGATCAAAAAGGCTATGGAATTCTCTTTACCATTATCATGTATTTGCAATTAGCCCACGGGCACGAACTTGCAATAAACTTCTTATTATCACACAATTAGCAGCGTGATTTCTTGCCACACGGACTAATACATGTGTATCTGGTCACTGCATACATGCGCAAGAGGAAGAGCAGCAGCCATACGCAGCTGAAATCTCCCTGAACTTGAGCACTCGTTCTGGCTCATGGTTCTATCCCTACCTTTCTGGTCTTGTTATAGTCCAGGAGGAGATTCTCAGAAGAGGCCTAGAAATTGACAAACGTGGCCCACCCTTTGTATATTTAGTTCAGTATCATAGAATGATAGCTTGATGACTCTTGATCATTTTAGGTATGTTGTTCTATGGTCCTGGTGGGACATCGTGGTTCTAAAGCTCTTTATGCAAATTACAGGTATATGAACTAATTGCAAAGGACTGGAGCTGATCAGTCGAAATTTGGATAAGCCCAATCTTTGAAAATTTTTGGTGTTAGCAATTTGCAGTTCAGCTTTGATTCAGCAATATGAACAAGCTCGCCATTATTCGCATCAATTTCATTTTGGCCTTCAGCTACAATAACAGATTTTTATGGAGCAGCTTGAATATCAAGTAAACAAAAGTAAAATGATGCGAATGTCAGCTGTGAGGTTTACGGTAACCGTGGCTTGTCATGCGACTTTCCTAACGGCCTCACGTCCTGTGAATCTGCTCGTTTCGCTAAACAAACTTCAAACATTTTATCAAAATCAACATGGCAACACATGTTACGCATGTATACAGCACTGAATCGCGCGTTCACTTTTCACGGCGTCTGATTAAAAGTTAAGCAACATTACAACAATGAACACAACTAACAAATACTAAAATCCACGAAATTAGAGCAGTTTGATACATGAAAAGCCTTCAAAAGAATCTCAAACAATGATTCTTGATCAGAACTGGTGAAACCTAAAAGACAGCCTAAATCTAGATTTTGAAAGTATCCCATGGCTCTCATTACAAATGAGTCCGGCTGAGTGGGAGTTTGTATTGCACTTTCCTGTGACTCAGATTATACCGCGGTGTCTCATCAGGTGGAATGGAGACGTTGCAGGGGTGGGGAAAGCGCCTCCCGTTGCCTCAGGACAAGTGGAAAACGACCTCGCATTGCCGCGTGGAACTGGTCTACTTATGGAAAACGCCTTAAACCAGGTGGATGTCATCCAAACGAAGAGGCAGCTTTAAATGGAGGCACTCGGAGTGTTACAAGATCTGATCTACGTGAAAAAATATCAGTTTCTGCTTGCACGTGGCCACAACTGTGATCCATGCTCACCTGACTGTCTACTATATCATAGGGACGGGCTAAAAAGTAGACCATGGGAAAAATTCCAAAATTGGTGTCGAGTTCATAAAGAATAGATTCAATCAGAAATGACGGTATGAATTCCGTATCATCACCGCCTCTTTATGTGACGGCAATTTTTCTTTTCCCGAAGGTAGGAACTTTATGTCACATTGATGTTTCTCGTGTTTCTGCATCGGTGTGGGCTATTCATTTACTGTAACGCAGTCTAGAGAACATATACAGAATCGGGTTACAGTGAAATAGCTGGCATATAGAGTACCAGGAAAAGGACCTATCAGCAGTGTTAATCATACAGTTGAAAGGGTCTGAGTTTTTCCAATACCAAACGTATAATCAAGGTACCGTAAATGCCGCGGGCAGATTCAATAACCATGATAAGGAAAACAGATGATTGGTAACGACGTTTTGTACACATGATGTGAATACAGTGGGTTCAAACAACAAACTAAAAGTGCTTTCTGAAAAAAAAGACAAATTTCTAGTTTTATTCTTAGGTCTATTTACAGTACTTGACAGTCTCACTGTCACTGCCGACCAAACCTGCAGTTTGAACATGAAGCCAGCTGCATGCAGAATCGAATCTACCTCTTGCGAGCGTAGTAAAAGCACCCTGTTCTGTATCATTGCAACAAATGTTATGAGTAGAGAGAGTGATGATAAACCAACCATTGATTTACGAAATGCCTGATCCAGTGTGAGCGCAGCCTTCCCGATTCCACACAATCACAGGATTACCTGGTAATCATTGTTAACAAATCTAATCAGATACTGGCTTAGTCAGAAGAGGGTTGGGCCACGTAAATGTTTCACAATTTATATATCAGTGCCAATTCTGAACTGCGTAAGATAATGATCATTATTATGAAACCATTATTTTCTCGTGTTGATATGCATTTATCGATGGCAGCAAAACGGCATCTACGTGGAAAACAATTTTCCAGTAATACATTACCCCGGCTGCATGGACATCTTCTCATCTTTGATATTTGAATTCCATTTCAAATATTCCTCTGCAATAATGAGAAGGCACAGATAACATAAATCTTTGAGGCTCGAAATCCATTATATTCCTATCCTTTATCACTATACAGCATTTCAATATGTAAGGATTAACACGCCAATCACCAGGATAGGACAACTTTCTCTCATGAAAAATTTATCGCTCATTACTTCGAAATCAATAAGAACCTTATTGTATCTGGTAAGAGACTTCCCGCCAATGACAGGGGATTGGACAGGACGACATCAGGATTGGGAGACTTGAACTAATAACGTCTGCCAGGCTCTACCTAAACCCTACAATATGCTGGAATGACACGCTTCCTGCTGATACTAGGACACTTTGGGGATTCAGCGTTAACATGGCTGTCATGTGTGTACGGAAATGAATTGTCTCGGTTTGATACCTTACAACATACGCATATGACTATTACATCTTTTCTCGCTAAGACACACAAGATCTGTATGCCATTTTTGTCCCGAATTAGCTCACGACTGAAAGTATGGAATTTATAGGTCGACCTGTCTCACTGTCCTGATAAAAACATTTGAATTTAAAGACGGAAGATTGAAGAACAACAAGACCTATATGTAAATGTTCAGGGTGTGTGTAAAAATGTACCTGGAACTGGGGTGGTAGTTGCTACTCCCTTACAGGTAAGAAGTAAATGATGTGATGATCTACGCGATCTCTTTTATCGGAAAGAAAATTGATATTTCAGGCCTTGATCAGCAAAACTGATGCGAACAAGTGTAACAGTCAATTTAGTTCAAGTCAGTGTTTTATGTTTTGCAACGTAACGTTTGGCTCTAGAAATTGTCCATCAGTTTGATGCTGTGTAACTATACACTGACAGCACCGAATGGAAACTCCTCTATGCTTATAAACATTTTGAGATAGATATGGCACACTTTGGTATACACAATGACCATTACAGTCAAGCAGGTATCAGACATACGCCATACATTTGCCAAAACAACTAAACGCAGCCTGTGTTGTGTATAAGTACTGTGTGGTCCTGGGTTATGTCGTGTACCAGGTGACGTTGCCATAATAAAGTTGTGTGGACAGTATTTCCCTGGGAGGACCACATGGAGAAGCTCAGTCTGCACCAAGCCCGGCAGACGGTCATCAACAACGGCCAGACTAACTGGGTCAGTTTATTCTGACTGCAGCTGAGGGCGGTCATAAATACAGGAAAAACAGCCACTAAAACTAACGTAACTATCCGGCAAGTCGTTTAGTTTGTCATGGTTTATTTCAGGTCGAAGCTAGGTTTTGCGTTGACGTTCGTTTCGCGTTCTGATACATGCTTACTTCAAAGTCATAGATTGTATGGAACTTGTCAGGCATATTTGGATCGCACTTTTTTGATTTCCATAAAATATTGCCCAAATATCACCAAAACACGATGAAATTTTAAGTGTCTTGCAAATATTATGGATCCCTATATAGTAGCTAAAACTATGCATTTGCCGATAAAAAGATCTCTAACACAATGGATCGCCAACGCATCATCTCTAACGCGGCTCATACCTTACACAGCACAATAGTTAACATGATGTTGGCACTGGAATATAAACTTTCATCCAATATCTGGATTTCAATGCAAGGGTGTCTCAGTGTTAGTTATAGATGCTAATATCAAGCTGCCGTTTTTCATTAGTAACCGTTTTGTTACATCCATCCAAAGACAGTTGTAATCTCTGACAGGGTAGGTACAGGTCCCCACCGTTGCCGCAGCTCATCATGTGAAGTCGCACCTATAGCATACCGCGTCATCACCATGGTCTGACTCACCCGAACATAATGAATTTCATTTGGCGGTCATCACCCGTATATGAGAACTCCAGTGGGGCAAATCAGTTTTATAATGGATTATGCAAGTATGGGAAGCACATAATACCGTCTCCACGACTCTGTTGCTGTTCAGGCTGCTGTATTTTAGGTCTATTAAGTCGATACGGCGTGAAATAACTCTCCGCAGCGGGTTGATGACGGCACATTGTAACATGGTTCAGTCTACGCTGCCAAGACTGCATGTGCCGCTAGATGGCGCTGCTAGGATCCTAGGAGACATGCCTTATGATGGGTAACCTTTCAATCTCCATTTTGAGGACCGAGCTGAAGTTAGCAGCCAGTTTAGCAGCCGGTTTTAGCAGCCGGTTTAGCAGCCGATTTCTGACTATAAGAAAGCTAGCAGCCGATTCGGATACATCTGTTTCTACTTTCTTTTTCTGATTTCGTACAATTGCACTGATTTCTCAAAGTGAGTGTGTACGATCTAAATGCATTTTCATCAAGCTACGACTAGGGCTTATTCCCTTGATTGCATGATTCTTAATTAAGACAAAACGTCTGAAATAAGAAAAATAATAACAATAGCGACACCTATCAGACAAAATTCGAAGTGCACTAGACTTAAAATAAGTAGTTAAGCGTATTGAAGAGCTAGTTGCTACTCATCCAAATTCCCCATGCACTTTGAATATTGTTTATAACGCAGTGGAATTCAGGGTATCCACGTCAAGTCTTAAATTTTACGGGGCGGATTTAATTAAGGAGCTACGGCGGGCCTAATCATGTGTAGTCAGGAAACTGGCTACGCTTCTAAACGCATTGTAGAGCTAGTCGCTTTTTATCTAAATGTGTCCCGTTAATCCTAAACATTGATTCTGATACATTGAAGTACTGGGTATCCAAGACAAGTTTCAAATTTTACGGGACCGATCTAATTAACGAGCTACGGCGGGCCTAATTGATCATTACTTGTCAGGAAACCGGCTATAAAATCGGCTGCCAGATGCATTGTAGAGCTAGCTGCTATTTATCTAAATATGTCCCGTTCATTCTAAACATTGATTGTGATACATTAGGATCAAGGGTATCCCCGACAAGTTTCAAATTTTACGGGACGTATTTTATTAACGAGCTACGGCGGGCCTAATTGATCATTACTTGTCAGGAAACCGGCTATAAAATCGGCTGCTAAACGTATGTAAGAGCTAGCTGCTATTTATCTAAATATGTCCCGTTCCTTTCAAACATTGAATATGATACATTGGGATCAAGGGTATCCAAGACAAGTTTCAAATTTTACGGGACGGATTTTATTAACGAGCTACGGCGGGCCTAATTGGTCATGTGTAGTCAGGAAATCGGCTATAAAATCGGCTGCCAGATGCATTGTAGAGCTAGCTGCTATTTATCTAAATATGTCCCGTTAATTCTAAACATTGATTGTGATACATTGGGATCAAGGGTATCCCCGACAAGTTTCAAATTTTACGGGACGTATTTAATTAACGAGGTACGGCGGGCCTAATTGATCATTAATTGTCAGGAAACCGGCTACAAAATTGGCTGCTAAACGTATGTAAGAGCTAGCTGCTATCTATCTAAATATGTCCCGTTCCTTTTAAACATTGAATATGATACATTGGGATCCAGGGTATCCACGAAAAGTTTCAAATTTTACGGGACGGATTTTATTAACTAGGTACGGCGGGCCTAATTGATCATGTGTAGTCAGGAAATCGGCTACAAAATCGGCTGCCAGATGCATTGTAGAGCTAGCTGCTATTTATCTAAATGTGTCCCGTTAATTCTAAACATTGATTATGATACATTGGGGTACTGGTTATCCAAGACAAGTTTCAAATTTTACGGGACCGATCTAATTAACGAGCTACGGCGGGCCTAATTGATCATGTGTAGTCAGGAAATCGGCTATAAAATCGGCTGCCAGATGCATTGTAGAGCTAGCTGCTATTTATCTAAATATGTCCCGTTCATTCTAAACATTGATTGTGATACATTGGGATCAAGGGTATCCCCGACAAGTTTGAAATCTTACGAGACGTATTTTATTAACGAGCTACGGCGGGCCTAATCGATCATTACTTGTCAGGAAACCGGCTACAAATTCGGCTGCTAAACGTATGTAAGAGCTAGCTGCTATTTATCGAAATATGTCCCGTTCCTTTCAAACATTGAATATGATACATTGGGATCCAGGGTATTCAAGACAAGTTTCACATTTTACGGGACGTATTTAATTAACGAGCTACGGCGGGCCTAATTGATCATTAATTGTCAGGAAACCGGCTATAAAATCGGCTGCTAAACGTATGTAAGAGCTAGTTGCTATTTATCTAGATGTGTCCCGTTCATTTCAAACATTGAATATGATACATTGGAGTTATAAGTATCCACGTCAAGTTTCACATTTAACGGGACGGATTTAATTAACGAGCTATGGCGGGCCTAATTGATCATTACTTGTCAGGAAAACGGCTATAAAATCGGCTGCTAAACGTATGTAAGAGCTAGCTGCTATCTATCTAAATATGTCCCGTTCCTTTTAAACATTGAATATGATACATTGGGATCCAGGGTATCCACGAAAAGTTTCAAATTTTACGGGACGGATTTTATTAACTAGGTACGGCGGGCCTAATTGATCATGTGTAGTCAGGAAATCGGCTACAAAATCGGCTGCCAGATGCATTGTAGAGCTAGCTGCTATTTATCTAAATGTGTCCCGTTAATTCTAAACATTGATTATAATACATTGGGGTACTGGTTATCCAAGACAAGTTTCAAATTTTACGGGACGGATCTAATTAACGAGCTACGGCGGGCCTAATTGATCATTACTTGTCAGTAAACCAGCTACAAAATCGGCTGCTAAACGTATGTAAGAGCTAGCTGCTATTTATCTAAATATGTCCCGTTCCTTTCAAACATTGAATATGATACATTGGGATCCAGGATATCCAAGACAAGTTTCACATTTTACGGGACGGGTTTAATTAACGAGCTACGGCGGGCCTAATTGATCATTAAGTTGTCGGGAAAGCGACTACAAAATCGGCTGCTAAACGTATGTAAGAGCTAGCTGCTATTTATCTAGATGTGTCCCGTTTATTTCAAACATTGAATATGATACATTGGAGTACTGGGTATCTACGTCAAGTTTCACATTTTACGGGACGGATTTAATTAACGAGGTACGGCGGGCCTAATTGATCATGTGTAGTCAAGAAATCGGCTATAAAATCGGCTGCTAGATGCATTGTAGAGCTAGCTGCTATTTATCTAAATGTGTCCCGTTAATTCTAAACATTGATTCTGATACATTGGGGTACTGGGTATCCAAGACAAGTTTCAAATTTTACGGGACCGATCTAATTAACGAGCTACGGCGGGCCTAATTGATCATGTGTAGTCAGGAAATCGGCTATAAAATCGGCTGCTAGATGCATTGTAGAGCTAGCTGCTATTTATCTAAATGTGTCCCGTTAATTCTAAACATTGATTCTGATACATTGAAGTACTGGGTATACAAGACAAGTTTCAAATTTTACGGGACGGATCTAATTAACGAGCTACGGCGGGCCTAATTGATCATGTGTAGTCAGGAAATCGGCTATAAAATCGGCTGCCAGATGCATTTTAGAGCTAGCTGCTATTTATCTAAATATGTCCCGTTCATTCTAAACATTGATTGTGATACATTGGAATCCAAGGTATCCCCGACAAGTTTCAAATTTAACGGGACGGATTTAATTAACGAGGTACGGCGGGCCTAATTGATCATCTGTAGTCAGGAAATCGGCTATAAAATCGGCTGCTAGATGCATTGTAGAGCTAGCTGCTATTTATCTAAATGTGTCCCGTTAATCCTAAACATTGATTCTGATACATTGAAGTACTGGTTATCCAAGACAAGTTTCAAATTTTACGGGACGGATCTAATTAACGAGCTACGGCGGGCCTAATTGATCATTACTTGTCAGTAAACCAGCTACAAAATCGGCTGCTAAACGTATGTAAGAGCTAGCTGCTATTTATCTAAATATGTCCCGTTCCTTTCAAACATTGAATATGATACATTGGGATCCAGGATATCCAAGACAAGTTTCACATTTTACGGGACGGGTTTAATTAACGAGCTACGGCGGGCCTAATTGATCATTAAGTTGTCAGGAAAGCGACTACAAAATCGGCTGCTAAACGTATGTAAGAGCTAGCTGCTATTTATCTAGATGTGTCCCGTTTATTTCAAACATTGAATATGATACATTGGAGTACTGGGTATCTACGTCAAGTTTCACATTTTACGGGACGGATTTAATTAACGAGGTACGGCGGGCCTAATTGATCATGTGTAGTCAAGAAATCGGCTATAAAATCGGCTGCTAGATGCATTGTAGAGCTAGCTGCTATTTATCTAAATGTGTCCCGTTAATTCTAAACATTGATTCTGATACATTGGGGTACTGGGTATCCAAGACAAGTTTCAAATTTTACGGGACCGATCTAATTAACGAGCTACGGCGGGCCTAATTGATCATGTGTAGTCAGGAAATCGGCTATAAAATCGGCTGCTAGATGCATTGTAGAGCTAGCTGCTATTTATCTAAATGTGTCCCGTTAATTCTAAACATTGATTCTGATACATTGAAGTACTGGGTATACAAGACAAGTTTCAAATTTTACGGGACGGATCTAATTAACGAGCTACGGCGGGCCTAATTGATCATGTGTAGTCAGGAAATCGGCTATAAAATCGGCTGCCAGATGCATTTTAGAGCTAGCTGCTATTTATCTAAATATGTCCCGTTCATTCTAAACATTGATTGTGATACATTGGAATCCAAGGTATCCCCGACAAGTTTCAAATTTAACGGGACGGATTTAATTAACGAGGTACGGCGGGCCTAATTGATCATCTGTAGTCAGGAAATCGGCTATAAAATCGGCTGCTAGATGCATTGTAGAGCTAGCTGCTATTTATCTAAATGTGTCCCGTTAATCCTAAACATTGATTCTGATACATTGAAGTACTGGTTATCCAAGACAAGTTTCAAATTTTACGGGACGGATCTAATTAACGAGCTACGGCGGGCCTAATTGATCATTACTTGTCAGTAAACCAGCTACAAAATCGGCTGCTAAACGTATGTAAGAGCTAGCTGCTATTTATCTAAATATGTCCCGTTCCTTTCAAACATTGAATATGATACATTGGGATCCAGGATATCCAAGACAAGTTTCACATTTTACGGGACGGGTTTAATTAACGAGCTACGGCGGGCCTAATTGATCATTAAGTTGTCAGGAAAGCGACTACAAAATCGGCTGCTAAACGTATGTAAGAGCTAGCTGCTATTTATCTAGATGTGTCCCGTTTATTTCAAACATTGAATATGATACATTGGAGTACTGGGTATCTACGTCAAGTTTCACATTTTACGGGACGGATTTAATTAACGAGGTACGGCGGGCCTAATTGATCATGTGTAGTCAAGAAATCGGCTATAAAATCGGCTGCTAGATGCATTGTAGAGCTAGCTGCTATTTATCTAAATGTGTCCCGTTAATTCTAAACATTGATTCTGATACATTGGGGTACTGGGTATCCAAGACAAGTTTCAAATTTTACGGGACCGATCTAATTAACGAGCTACGGCGGGCCTAATTGATCATGTGTAGTCAGGAAATCGGCTATAAAATCGGCTGCTAGATGCATTGTAGAGCTAGCTGCTATTTATCTAAATATGTCCCGTTAATCCTAAACATTGATTCTGATACATTGAAGTACTGGGTATCCAAGACAGGTTTCAAATTTTACGGGACCGATCTAATTAACGAGCTACGGCGGGCCTAATTGATCATGTGTAGTCAGGAAATCGGCTATAAAATCGGCTGCCAGATGCATTGTAGAGCTACAAAATGTAGCTGCTATTTATCTAAATATTGAATGGTTAATTCGAAACATTTATTGTGATGCATTGAGATCCAGGGTATCCACGAAAAGTTTCAAATTTTACGGGACGTATCTAATTAATGAGCTACGGCGGGTCTAATTGATCATGTGTAGTCAGGAAATTGGCTATAAAATCGGCTGCCAGATGCATTGTAGAGCTAGCTGCTATTTATCTAAATATGTCCCGTTCATTTCAAACATTGAATATGATACATTGGGATCTAGGGTATCCAAGACAAATTTCAAATTTTACGGGACGAATCTAATTAACGAGCTACGGCGGGTCTAATTGATCATGTGTAGTCAGGAAATTGGCTATAAAATCGGCTGCCAGATGCATTGTAGAGCTAGCTGCTATTTATCTAAATATGTCCCGTTAATCCTAAACATTGATTCTGATACATTGAAGTACTGGGTATCCAAGACAGGTTTCAAATTTTACGGGACCGATCTAATTAACGAGCTACGGCGGGCCTAATTGATCATGTGTAGTCAGGAAATCGGCTATAAAATCGGCTGCCAGATGCATTGTAGAGCTACAAAATGTAGCTGCTATTTATCTAAATATTGAATGGTTCATTCGAAACATTTATTGTGATGCATTGAGATCCAGGGTATCCACGAAAAGTTTCAAATTTTACGGGACGGATTTTATTAACTAGGTACGGCGGGCCTAATTGATCATGTGTAGTCAGGAAATCGGCTACAAAATCGGCTGCCAGATGCATTGTAGAGCTAGCTGCTATTTATCTAAATGTGTCCCGTTAATTCTAAACATTGATTATAATACATTGGGGTACTGGTTATCCAAGACAAGTTTCAAATTTTACGGGACGGATCTAATTAACGAGCTACGGCGGGCCTAATTGATCATTACTTGTCAGTAAACCAGCTACAAAATCGGCTGCTAAACGTATGTAAGAGCTAGCTGCTATTTATCTAAATATGTCCCGTTCCTTTCAAACATTGAATATGATACATTGGGATCCAGGATATCCAAGACAAGTTTCACATTTTACGGGACGGGTTTAATTAACGAGCTACGGCGGGCCTAATTGATCATTAAGTTGTCGGGAAAGCGACTACAAAATCGGCTGCTAAACGTATGTAAGAGCTAGCTGCTATTTATCTAGATGTGTCCCGTTTATTTCAAACATTGAATATGATACATTGGAGTACTGGGTATCTACGTCAAGTTTCACATTTTACGGGACGGATTTAATTAACGAGGTACGGCGGGCCTAATTGATCATGTGTAGTCAAGAAATCGGCTATAAAATCGGCTGCTAGATGCATTGTAGAGCTAGCTGCTATTTATCTAAATGTGTCCCGTTAATTCTAAACATTGATTCTGATACATTGGGGTACTGGGTATCCAAGACAAGTTTCAAATTTTACGGGACCGATCTAATTAACGAGCTACGGCGGGCCTAATTGATCATGTGTAGTCAGGAAATCGGCTATAAAATCGGCTGCTAGATGCATTGTAGAGCTAGCTGCTATTTATCTAAATGTGTCCCGTTAATTCTAAACATTGATTCTGATACATTGAAGTACTGGGTATACAAGACAAGTTTCAAATTTTACGGGACGGATCTAATTAACGAGCTACGGCGGGCCTAATTGATCATGTGTAGTCAGGAAATCGGCTATAAAATCGGCTGCCAGATGCATTTTAGAGCTAGCTGCTATTTATCTAAATATGTCCCGTTCATTCTAAACATTGATTGTGATACATTGGAATCCAAGGTATCCCCGACAAGTTTCAAATTTAACGGGACGGATTTAATTAACGAGGTACGGCGGGCCTAATTGATCATCTGTAGTCAGGAAATCGGCTATAAAATCAGCTGCTAGATGCATTGTAGAGCTAGCTGCTATTTATCTAAATGTGTCCCGTTAATCCTAAACATTGATTCTGATACATTGAAGTACTGGTTATCCAAGACAAGTTTCAAATTTTACGGGACGGATCTAATTAACGAGCTACGGCGGGCCTAATTGATCATTACTTGTCAGTAAACCAGCTACAAAATCGGCTGCTAAACGTATGTAAGAGCTAGCTGCTATTTATCTAAATATGTCCCGTTCCTTTCAAACATTGAATATGATACATTGGGATCCAGGATATCCAAGACAAGTTTCACATTTTACGGGACGGGTTTAATTAACGAGCTACGGCGGGCCTAATTGATCATTAAGTTGTCAGGAAAGCGACTACAAAATCGGCTGCTAAACGTATGTAAGAGCTAGCTGCTATTTATCTAGATGTGTCCCGTTTATTTCAAACATTGAATATGATACATTGGAGTACTGGGTATCTACGTCAAGTTTCACATTTTACGGGACGGATTTAATTAACGAGGTACGGCGGGCCTAATTGATCATGTGTAGTCAAGAAATCGGCTATAAAATCGGCTGCTAGATGCATTGTAGAGCTAGCTGCTATTTATCTAAATGTGTCCCGTTAATTCTAAACATTGATTCTGATACATTGGGGTACTGGGTATCCAAGACAAGTTTCAAATTTTACGGGACCGATCTAATTAACGAGCTACGGCGGGCCTAATTGATCATGTGTAGTCAGGAAATCGGCTATAAAATCGGCTGCTAGATGCATTGTAGAGCTAGCTGCTATTTATCTAAATGTGTCCCGTTAATTCTAAACATTGATTCTGATACATTGAAGTACTGGGTATACAAGACAAGTTTCAAATTTTACGGGACGGATCTAATTAACGAGCTACGGCGGGCCTAATTGATCATGTGTAGTCAGGAAATCGGCTATAAAATCGGCTGCCAGATGCATTTTAGAGCTAGCTGCTATTTATCTAAATATGTCCCGTTCATTCTAAACATTGATTGTGATACATTGGAATCCAAGGTATCCCCGACAAGTTTCAAATTTAACGGGACGGATTTAATTAACGAGGTACGGCGGGCCTAATTGATCATCTGTAGTCAGGAAATCGGCTATAAAATCGGCTGCTAGATGCATTGTAGAGCTAGCTGCTATTTATCTAAATGTGTCCCGTTAATCCTAAACATTGATTCTGATACATTGAAGTACTGGTTATCCAAGACAAGTTTCAAATTTTACGGGACGGATCTAATTAACGAGCTACGGCGGGCCTAATTGATCATTACTTGTCAGTAAACCAGCTACAAAATCGGCTGCTAAACGTATGTAAGAGCTAGCTGCTATTTATCTAAATATGTCCCGTTCCTTTCAAACATTGAATATGATACATTGGGATCCAGGATATCCAAGACAAGTTTCACATTTTACGGGACGGGTTTAATTAACGAGCTACGGCGGGCCTAATTGATCATTAAGTTGTCAGGAAAGCGACTACAAAATCGGCTGCTAAACGTATGTAAGAGCTAGCTGCTATTTATCTAGATGTGTCCCGTTTATTTCAAACATTGAATATGATACATTGGAGTACTGGGTATCTACGTCAAGTTTCACATTTTACGGGACGGATTTAATTAACGAGGTACGGCGGGCCTAATTGATCATGTGTAGTCAAGAAATCGGCTATAAAATCGGCTGCTAGATGCATTGTAGAGCTAGCTGCTATTTATCTAAATGTGTCCCGTTAATTCTAAACATTGATTCTGATACATTGGGGTACTGGGTATCCAAGACAAGTTTCAAATTTTACGGGACCGATCTAATTAACGAGCTACGGCGGGCCTAATTGATCATGTGTAGTCAGGAAATCGGCTATAAAATCGGCTGCTAGATGCATTGTAGAGCTAGCTGCTATTTATCTAAATATGTCCCGTTAATCCTAAACATTGATTCTGATACATTGAAGTACTGGGTATCCAAGACAGGTTTCAAATTTTACGGGACCGATCTAATTAACGAGCTACGGCGGGCCTAATTGATCATGTGTAGTCAGGAAATCGGCTATAAAATCGGCTGCCAGATGCATTGTAGAGCTACAAAATGTAGCTGCTATTTATCTAAATATTGAATGGTTAATTCGAAACATTTATTGTGATGCATTGAGATCCAGGGTATCCACGAAAAGTTTCAAATTTTACGGGACGTATCTAATTAATGAGCTACGGCGGGTCTAATTGATCATGTGTAGTCAGGAAATTGGCTATAAAATCGGCTGCCAGATGCATTGTAGAGCTAGCTGCTATTTATCTAAATATGTCCCGTTCATTTCAAACATTGAATATGATACATTGGGATCTAGGGTATCCAAGACAAATTTCAAATTTTACGGGACGAATCTAATTAACGAGCTACGGCGGGTCTAATTGATCATGTGTAGTCAGGAAATTGGCTATAAAATCGGCTGCCAGATGCATTGTAGAGCTAGCTGCTATTTATCTAAATATGTCCCGTTAATCCTAAACATTGATTCTGATACATTGAAGTACTGGGTATCCAAGACAGGTTTCAAATTTTACGGGACCGATCTAATTAACGAGCTACGGCGGGCCTAATTGATCATGTGTAGTCAGGAAATCGGCTATAAAATCGGCTGCCAGATGCATTGTAGAGCTACAAAATGTAGCTGCTATTTATCTAAATATTGAATGGTTCATTCGAAACATTTATTGTGATGCATTGAGATCCAGGGTATCCACGAAAAGTTTCAAATTTTACGGGACGTATCTAATTAATGAGCTACGGCGGGTCTAATTGATCATGTGTAGTCAGGAAATTGGCTATAAAATCGGCTGCCAGATGCATTGTAGAGCTAGCTGCTATTTATCTAAATATGTCCCGTTCATTTCAAACATTGAATATGATACATTGGGATCTAGGGTATCCAAGACAAATTTCAAATTTTACGGGACGTATCTAATTAACGAGCTACGGCGGGTCTAATTGATCATGTGTAGTCAGGAAATCGGCTATAAAATCGGCTGCCAGATGCATTGTAGAGCTAGCTGCTATTTATCTAAATATGTCCCGTTAATTCTAAACATTGATTGTGATACATTGAGATCAAGGGTATCCCCGACAAGTTTCAAATTTTACGGGACGGATTTAATTAACGAGCTACGGCGGGCCTAATTGATCATGTGTAGTCAGAAAATCGGCTATAAAATCGGCTGCCAGATGCATTGTAGAGCTAGCTGCTATTCATCTTAATGTGTCCTGTTCATTCTAAACATTGATTCTGATACATTGAGATCAAGGGTATCCCCGACAAGTTTCAAATTCTACGGGACGTATCTAATTAACGAGCTACGGCGGGCCTAATTGATCATGTGTAGTCAGGAAATCGGCTATAAAATCAGCTGCCAGATGCATTGTAGAGCTAGCTGCTATTTATCTAAATATGTCCCGTCCATTCTAAACATTTATTGTGATACATTGAGATCTAGGGTATCCACGACAAGTTTCAAATTTTACGGGACGTATCTAATTAACGAGCTACGGCGGGCCTAATTGATCATGTGTAGTCAGGAAATCGGCTATAAAATCAGCTGCCAGATGCATTGTAGAGCTAGCTGCTATTTATCTAAATATGTCCCGTCCATTCTAAACATTTATTGTGATACATTGAGATCAAGGGTATCCACGACAAGTTTCAAATTTTACGGAACGTATCTAATTAACGAGCTACGGCGGGCCTAATTGATCATGTGTAGTCAGGAAATCGGCTACAAAATCGACTGCCAGATGCATTGTAGAGCTAGCTGCTATTTATCTAAATGTGTCCCGTTCATTCTAAACATTGATTCTGATACATTGGAGTACTGGGTATCCAAGACAAGTATCAAATTTTACGGGACGGATTTAATCAACGAGCTACGGCGGGCTTAATTGATCATGTGTAGTCAGGAAACCGGCTACAAAATCGGCTGCTAAACGTATGTAAGAGCTAGCTGCTATTTATCTAAATATGTCCCGTTCCTTTCAAACATTGAATATGATACATTGGAATCTAGGGTATCCACAACAAGTTTCAAATTTTACGGGACGGATCTAATTAACGTGCTACGGCGGGCCTAATTGATCATTACTTGTCAGGAAACCGGCTACAAAATCGGCTGCTAAACTTATGTAAGAGCTAGCTGCTATTTATCTAAATGTGTCCCGTTAATTCTTAACATTGAATATGATACATTGGAATCTAGGGTATCCACAACAAGTTTCAAATTTTACGGGACGGATCTAATTAACGTGCTACGGCGGGCCTAATTGATCATTACTTGTCAGGAAACCGGCTACAAAATCGGCTGCTAAACTTATGTAAGAGCTAGCTGCTATTTATCTAAATATGTCCCGTTAACTCTAAACATTGATTATGATACATTGGAATCAAGGGTATCCACGACAAGTTTCAAATTCTACGGGACGTATCTAATTAACGAGCTATGGCGGGCCTAATTGATCATGTGTAGTCAGGAAATCGGCTATAAAATCGGCTGCCAGATGCATTGTAGAGCTAGCTGCTATTTATCTAAATGTGTCCCGTTCATTCTAAACATTGATTCTGATACATTGGAGTACTGGGTATCCAAGACAAGTATCAAATTTTACGGGACGGATTTAATCAACGAGCTACGGCGGGCTTAATTGATCATGTGTAGTCAGGAAATCGGCTATAAAATCGACTGCCAGATGCATTGTAGAGCTAGCTGCTATTTATCTAAATGTGTCCCGTTAATTCTTAACATTGAATATGATACATTGGAATCTAGGGTATCCACAACAAGTTTCAAATTTTACGGGACGGATCTAATTAACGTGCTACGGCGGGCCTAATTGATCATTACTTGTCAGGAAACCGGCTACAAAATCGGCTGCTAAACTTATGTAAGAGCTAGCTGCTATTTATCTAAATATGTCCCGTTAACTCTAAACATTGATTATGATACATTGAAGTACTGGGTATCCAAGACAGGTTTCAAATTTTACGGGACGGATTTTATTAACTAGGTACGGCGGGCCTAATTGATCATGTGTAGTCAGGAAATCGGCTACAAAATCGGCTGCTAGATGCATTGTAGAGCTAGCTGCTATTTATCAAAATATGTCCCGTTCATTCTAAACATTGATTCTGATACATTGAGATCAAGGGTATCCACGACAAGTTTCAAATTCTACGGGACGTATCTAATTAACGAGCTATGGCGGGCCTAATTGATCATGTGTAGTCAGGAAATCGGCTAAAAAATCGGCTGCCAGATGCATTGTAGAGCTAGCTGCTATTTATCTAAATGTGTCCCGTTCATTCTAAACATTGATTCTGATACATTGGAGTACTGGGTATCCATGACAAGTATCAAATTTTACGGGACGGATTTAATCAACGAGCTACGGCGGGCTTAATTGATAATGTGTAGTCAGGAAATCGGCTATAAAATCGACTGCCAGATGCATTGTAGAGCTAGTTGCTATTCATCTAAATATGTCCCGTTTATTCTAAACATTGATTGTGATACATTGGGATCAAGGGTATCCCCGACAAGTTTCACATTTTACGGGACGTATTTTATTAACGAGCTACGGCGGGCCTAATTGATCATTAGTTGTCAGAAAAGTGACTACAAAATCGCCTGCTAAACGTATGTAAGAGCTAGCTGCTATTTATCTAAATATGTCCCGTTCATTCTAAACATTGATTGTGATACATTGAAATCAAGGGTATCCACGACAAGTTTCAAATTTTACGGGACGTATTTGATTAACGAGCTACGGTGGGCCTAATTGATCATTAATTGTCAGGAAACCGGCTACAAAATCGGCTGCCAGATGCATTGTAGAGATACCTACTGTTTATCTAAATGTGTCCCGTTCATTCTAAACATTGATTGTGATACATTGAGATCAAGGGTATCCACGACAAGTTTCAAATTCTACGGGACGTATCTAATTAACGAGCTATGGCGGGCCTAATTGATCATGTGTAGTCAGGAAATCGGCTACAAAATCGGCTGCCAGATGCATTGTAGAGCTAGCTGCTATTTATCTAAATGTGTCCCGTTCATTCTAAACATTGATTCTGATACATTGGAGTACTGGGTATCCAAGACAAGTATCAAATTTTACGGGACGGATTTAATGAACGAGCTACGGCGGGCTTAATTGATCATGTGTAGTCAGGAAATCGGCTATAAAATCGACTGCCAGATGCATTGTAGAGCTAGCTGCTATTCATCTAAATATGTCCCGTTTATTCTAAACATTGATTGTGATACATTGGGATCAAGGGTATCCCCGACAAGTTTCACATTTTACGGGACGTATTTTATTAACGAGCTACGGCGGGCCTAATTGATCATTACTTGTCAGGAAACCGGCTACAAAATCGGCTGCTAAACGTATGTAAGAGCTAGCTGCTATTTATCTAAATATGTCCCGTTCCTTTCAAACATTGAATATGATACATTGGAATCTAGGGTATCCACGACAAGTTTCAAATTTTACCGGACGGATCTAATTTACGAGCTACGGCGGGCCTAATTGATCATTAGTTGTCAGAAAAGTGACTACAAAATCGGTTGCTAAACGTATGTAAGAGCTAGCTGCTATTTATCTAAATATGTCCCGTTCATTCTAAACATTGATTGTGATACATTGAAATCAAGGGTATCCACGACAAGTTTCAAATTTTACGGGACGTATTTAATTAACGAGCTACGGTGGGCCTAATTGATCATTAATTGTCAGGAAACCGGCTACAAAATCGGCTGCTAAACGTATGTAAGAGCTAGTTGCTATTTATCTAAATATGTCCCGTTCCGTTCAAACATTGAATATGATACATTGGAATTCAGGGTATCCAAGACAAGTATCAAATTTTACGGGACGGGTTTAATTAACGAGCTTCGGCGGGCCCAATTGATCATGTGTAGTCAGGAAATCGGCTACAAAATCGGCTGCCAGATGCATTGTAGACCTAGCTGCTATTTATCTAAATATGTCCCGTTCATTCTAAACATTGATTGTGATACATTGAGATCAAGGGTATCCACGACAAGTTTCAAATTTTACGGGACGTATCTAATTAACGAGCTACGGCGGGCCTAATTGATCATTACTTGTCAGGAAACCGGCTACAAAATCGGCTGCTAAACGTATGTAAGAGCTAGCTGCTATTTATCTAAATATGTCCCGTTCCTTTCAAACATTGAATATGATACATTGGAATCTAGGGTATCCACGACAAGTTTCAAATTTTACGGGACGTATCTAATTAACGAGCTACGGCGGGCCTAATTGATCATGTGTAGTCAGGAAATCGGCTATAAAATCGACTGCCAGATGCATTGTAGAGCTAGCTGCTATTTATCTAAATATGTCCCTTTCATTCTAAACATTGATTGTGATACATTGGAATCAAGGGTATCCACGACAAATATCAAACTTTACGGGGCTTTTTAGGCCTTATCAGCAGTACTTTACACACTTGACACCTTAGCATTCGCAGAGACTATTGTTAGGTCACGAGAGGCTGAAACTACAGGCTTTCTCCTAACTTCGAAAAATACATGTCTGATCAGACTTTCTGAAAACACACACTAAACACATATTAGCTATGTTTGCCACTTAAGTAGTGAACACTTAGGACACTATATAAGTGTGTACTACAATGCCAACATTGTAGTACATAAACATTATAAATCTTGGCTTAGTCTATATCCGTCTCTAATATATTCTACAAACATAGGTAATTCCTAGAAATCAAGTCATAAAAAAGATAAAAATGCCCTTCAGTTGCTAAACTAATCAATCTTGTTTCGAACATGACTTTTTCTATCCTGGTTTCAATATAGTTACAGTTACTTACTATTACTATTAATATTAATAAACAGACATGGGAATGCACTAAAATCTAATCAGTCCCCATGTGCACGGCTATTTGATGTCAATAAATGTACACTCAGTCAAGTCCGTGTCCGGCCTGATGTAGTAGCTGCCCTGATTATGCAGCCGGCCTTGTAGAATTTCACTCTGCATTCGTTTCCTGGTGGCCTGCACGTCTGCCTGTGTTTGTATGTGCAAAAGAGAATATATAATTGTAATTAATCACTTTAATATTATAGTGGCAGGAAAATATAGCGGTTGGGGGGAAATGGAGTAGGTCACAGCACTTCATTTCAACGGTGGGAACAATCATTACTGTCTCAAATATTAGTTATCAAGTATTTGCGATAATGAAAGTTTAGCTGTTGACTGGTGATCGTTAAATCAGCTGAAATTAAGTCACAGTTAACAAATCAAGAATTACAGTATTTTTCTTTACTTCCTGATCTTCCTTTTAACCTCAATGAACATTATTCCGTCAGATTATAAAAATCTGTCACATTGAAATACAGTGTTTTTGAGAGATATTCAGAGCAGCACCCTTCATATACGCTCAGTTTTATTATTTGAAAATACAGTGCATAGCTAAAGATATGGGGACATGTGGTTGGTGATCTGTTTTGGAGGTGTCTTTTCAGGTATAATGTAAAACTTTTGAATGAGTGATTGTAAACTTGCATTGTTTACTGAATGTTTTAGGCTGTCACCTACATGATTCTTTTTCTCAAAGGAGTTAGTGTCAATATGCATCTAACATCTGTTTTTTTTAAATCTATGCATTTTCTATGCCATCATCTTATACAGTATATACAAAATATTTTAAGTGTAGCTTCTCACGTGTATGGTGTAGAAAAGGTTTTAGTACAAAATATTAAAACAATATGATTGGTAGGTACCTGTTTGAATGTCATCTCGGCATCTCTACTTGCCAATTCTGCAAACTGGCATGCAAAGACACCGCAGTCATAGCAATTTAGCTGCCTTGGAGTGTTCTACAGGGGAACAAATATATATAAAAACAACATCGCAGCATCATATAAGAGTGATAAAAGTGAAGAAAAATACATAGTATGTTACTACTGTTACCAACGTCATTTACATTGATTATGTCTTGTATTATTTATAACATTCAGCATGTTCTTAAAACTATAAAGGTGAAAGACATTTGTCAAATCTAATGTTGACATATGCTTACAAATTCAGCAAATTGCTTTACAGTTACACATGATATCCACTATGGCTGTGGAGGAACAGAAATGATGCCTTTACATTCTGCTTGAAGTGCAAGCAAATCAATTCTTACCTGCGGATAGTCTGACGTCCAGTCTGAGACAACGACGTCACTGGTATCTTTGGGTAATGCCCGATATCGTTCGTCTGCTTGTAATGCTTGTAGGTACTTCCTAGAAATAAAGTTACACCAAAATCATAAAAAAGGTAATTATAAAAATGCCCTTTAGTTGCTAAACTCTGTTCAATCTTGTTTATCAATCATTTGAAGGTCAATGAGTACATTACTTCAATCTCTGTCCAGTATCACTTGAAAACAACGTCATACTTTCTAAGTGAAAGTTCATGTATGGTTCAAGATTTACTGGAAATCACAATCATCTACTAGTACTTTGGCATGAAAGTACTGGGATTAACGGAAAAACGGTCACTGACAGAGTACTCACCGAATATTTTCAATGCAACTGTTGTTCTTTCCACCCAGGGAGTCATAGTACCTAATAGTCTTGCTTCTAAAATCCACAACCTGATTATACAAAAGGAGTGTTAAACTGAACATTATTTTCACTTCCGAGGACAGTGTTCAAAGGGCATACGACACCAATGACATCAACATTAAGAATTTGCTGAAATTGCATACAATATAATACTATTGTTTAATAACATAGACATTTTCACAAAATATTCACACTTCGGATGTTATTGAACATCGAACCATAAAACTTCTTACCTCCGGCTTTTGATTCTTCCCACCAGGTAATTACATTAATCGGTGACTTGCCCAGTCATGACGTTACAATGAACATGGCCGCCGATTTGGAACTTTGCACTGCGGCTCGGAAAGAACGTCATTTTTACAAGCAAAAAAAATAGATATTGTTGTGTCCTTTAATTGAATGTTAACACCATAATTAAGCACTGTTTGCTCATTAAAAAAAGCCGTGGTGTAAAATTCCGAACCGGCTGCCGTGTTCATTGTGACGTCATGACTGGGCATTATATCACCTGGTGAGAAGATCAGATAAGAATAAAGTGCTGGATCCATGGAAGTATCGTTTCTGATGGTCTAATGTTAAATAACATCAGAAGGGTGTGGATTTGGTTTAAACGTTTATATTAATTGAATGCTACTTCTATTATACTATTTCAGATAATAAGAAAATGCTGTATTTTGGTGTCTTATGCCCTTCTTTTACTGTTTCGCCACACATTCAAATTCTTGAGGATTAAGCGTTAACAAGTGCTTATGAGTCATTATAACACCAAAGTACTGTGCAAGCTTTTCAATCTGATTATATTGAATAATGAAAAAGTTCTATGTTTAGTATCGTCATGAGTTTTTTTTATTAGAATTTGTCATCTTTGTTTATTGAAGAACACTTCTTTTGATGGTTGCTTTTAATCAGGAACTGAATTTTTGTTTCAGTGGTGTACATAATTAAAAGACAACACAGCAAAGTACAGTTTATTGATGATACTTGCTACTAGAACTACCACTGGTACCAGTCGAAGAACTTACTGCCATGCACCAGTGCCTCCCCAGGTGAATTGGAAACAAGAACAGGTCCATATCTGACAGCTCATCAAACCCTGTCCAGTGCATGACTGCAGAAGGGCCCTTCTTTTCCAGCCTGGTGTAGAAGAATGAGCTGAACGCTTGTACTTTCAGTTTGCCCTGTGAAATCAGAGACATCAGCTAAACTGGAACGTAACCGTCGACATGACGCAGTCTTGATACAGAAGGGAAATGTATTATTTTGAATACGATTTGTCAAATCAAAATTTGCTGACATTAGTTATAAGTGCATTTTGACAGCGGGCACACCATTCAAGGTCATACATGTGTATGTGATTTTGGTCAACATTGACTCACCGGCAGCTTGCTTCTGTCCATGATCATATTCATGTAGAAATTTATAATCTGCAAAAATAGATATATACAATTAGAACCTTTATTGTGCACATTTACAGTGACCTATGCCTAGCATAACTTTTAAATTCACAAAAGTAGCAGATAAAGCAAGTGTCCAGCAAGACGACTCGGTACTTACATTGTCATTTAGCCAATTCCTTCCTTCCAAGGTATCAATGTCTTTCTGAGTGATCTTCAATTTGTAGCCTTCTGCTACAATGTCTTCTTCCACGTATGTCCCCTTTATGAAACACAACAAACAAACATGTCAGAATCTGAGGGTTGCTAGTCACCTGTAATTATCATATATATGGAAAAACAATAGCGAACCTCATCCGAGTCAGAGGAGATCATCTGAGCATCTGCTGTCATGGGGAAGGTTGCACTTGTACATGCAGAGGTGACAGCTGGCGTGGTGCCTGCACTGGTGCCAGCTGACGTGGCGCCTGCACTGGTGACAGCTCGCGTGGCGCCTGCACTGGTGCCAGCTGACGTGGTGACTGCACTGGTGCCCGCTGGCGTGGTGCCTGCACTGGTGACAGCTGGCGTGGCGCCTGCACTGGTGACAGCTCGCGTGGCGCCTGCACTGGTGACAGCTGGCGTGGCGCCTGCACTAGTGACAGCTCGCGTGGCGCCTGCACTGGTGCGCGTGGCGCCTGCACTGGTGACAGCTGACGTGGCGCCTGCACTGGTGCCCGCTGGCGTGGTGCCTGTACTGGTGACAGCTCGCGTGGCGCCTGCACTGGTGACAGCTCGCGTGGCGCCTGCACTGGTGACAGCTGACGTGGCGCCTGCACTGGTGACAGCTGACGTGGCGCCTGCACTGGTGACAGCTCGCGTGGCGCCTGCACTGGTGCCAGCTGACGTGGTGACTGCACT
The DNA here is from genome assembly GCA_035149815.1 of Branchiostoma lanceolatum. Taxonomy (NCBI): domain Eukaryota; kingdom Metazoa; phylum Chordata; class Leptocardii; order Amphioxiformes; family Branchiostomatidae; genus Branchiostoma; species Branchiostoma lanceolatum. The sequence goes on from CM068873.1 coordinate 7,356,400, forward strand.
GGTGCCCGCTGGCGTGGTGCCTGCACTGGTGACAGCTGGCGTGGCGCCTGCACTGGTGACAGCTCGCGTGGCGCCTGCACTGGTGACAGCTGGCGTGGCGCCTGCACTGGTGACAGCTGGCGTGGCGCCTGCACTGGTGACAGCTGACGTGGCGCCTGCACTGGTGCCAGCTGACGTGGTGACTGCACTGGTGACAGCTGACGTGGCGCCTGCACTGGTGACAGCTGGCGTGGCGCCTGCACTGGTGACAGCTCGCGTGGCGCCTGCACTGGTGCCAGCTGACGTGGTGACTGCACTGGTGCCCGCTGGCGTGGTGCCTGCACTGGTGCCCGCCGGCGTGGTGCCTGCACTGGTGACAGCTCGCGTGGCGCCTGCACTGGTGACAGCTGACGTGGCGCCTGCACTGGTGACAGCTGACGTGGCGCCTGCACTGGTGCCAGCTCGCGTGGCGCCTGCACTGGTGCCAGCTGACGTGGTGACTGCACTGGTGCCCGCTGGCGTGGTGCCTGCACTGGTGACAGCTGGCGTGGCGCCTGCACTGGTGACAGCTCGCGTGGCGCCTGCACTGGTGACAGCTGACGTGGCGCCTGCACTGGTGACAGCTGGCGTGGCGCCTGCACTGGTGACAGCTCGCGTGGCGCCTGCACTGGTGACAGCTCGCGTGGCGCCTGCACTGGTGACAGCTGGCGTGGCGACTGCAGCTGTGCCCGCTGACGTGGAGGCGACTGCAGCTGAGGTGGACAATTTGAATTACTAAATTAATTTATTTCAAAACAAAAGATACTGGTCATGAAGTGCCAAACAGGAGAAGACGTACTTGTAATCATCAAATAGAAGAAAGAAATGTTTTCAACATCACTACTATACTCTTGGGTCATCAATCTTACTCTTGGTGACAATCATTCTCCTCACGACGAAATGCTGGACTTTTCCATCCGGCATGGTAGCCTTGAACAGATGTCCAGGTTTCAGCTGTGCCTGTCCAGTCGGGGTGGCCAAGGGCTGTTCATACCGTGTCGGCATCCTCGGATGTGTTTCCTGCATGGGTGGTGCCTGGGACTGCAAGGGCTGCAAGGAAACTTGACCGGCCACAGATTCTGTACCATCCTTGTGGACATAAAGGTAAAATATTTAAGGATAAGCCACGGTAGTCGATGGAGGGCAGCGGATTGTTCTAATGTTCAGAGCCCGATTTCAGATTCACCAATATTCCTTGCATCCTCCCTTTTTAATGTTTTACAATTTTACACACTTTAAGATAATCACTACAATAATCGAACTTCACTCACTGCTGCAAATTATAAGTAGTATCCCAGATACTTTGATATGCCATTTAGGCAGACCACACAACGAAATAAACCTGAATAACATTGCATGCGGCGGGCAGTATCAACCGTAAAAAAATATATTTGGACAATGTTTAAAATATTAAACCTATACGATACATAGTTGACAAATGTAGTACCTGAGTTTTTAGTGATGTGACGATGGGGCGCTGTTCTCCCTCCACTTTGTCGTAGAACAAGATGTATACATCTTCCTAAAAGGTATATTGGATTTTCATCAGTAACCTTATCATCTTTTAAGACATTCACCGATTCCTTTAAGATATCTTGAGAAAAGATAACTCTGTGTACCTGCATCATCTGGTATGCTTCATCTTCGTCGACAAGCCTTGCCCTGCTGTCGTCTAGATGCAATGCAGGGACATTTTCTCGGAAGACAAATGTTGTGTCTGAAAATGTAATTGAATTCAGACATGTCAAGAGACAATTCTAGCTCAAATGTAGCAATATTGTTTGCGCCTGTTTAACGTTTCATTGTCTCTTACATTACTAAATGCCAGAACGCGTATACTTACAATGCCCTCGTTTTAATCCACGTCCATGATGGAGCTGTCAAAAAGAGAAAAGAAAGACTTCCTGTCAGCTTGCGTCTATATGTCTATCTTCATCGACTTTTTAATTCAGAAAAAAATGTCCTTTAATGTCTATGAATGTCGAAGGATACACCCCTATTACATATATAAAGAAAACAACATATTCCCTGCCTGCGAGTATTTTTGTAAGATTAGTGCAACTTAGAAATCTAAACATTGCATGAAGTATGTATCACCACAGCAGCTTTGATCCTGTACTTCACCGCACCCGAATCTGCCGTCTGAATGACAATGTCCCTGCAATGACAGCAGATTACAATTAATCATTTGAATAAACTTGTCGTTCCGGTTATACATTTTCAATACTGTTAATAACATAGCTTATGATCAGTGCCTGCTTGTCAACCTCCTGCCATTAGTTTGACTAAGTATTAGGGGATCCGCAATTTCAGTTGTAAATTGTGTATAGGACAGATTTTCTTTAAAGAACAGATGCCTTTTAGCACGTAAAGCAACGTCGGATCAACTTACCCGTTACAAACCACAGGATCAGTGTTCTTCCTTGTCTGGCTAATCCATCGTCTGACCTGGACGACAATGGTAGGTGGGGATGTCTTGGCAATTACTCTTTCTCTGCAGCAATCTGACCCTTCGCAACGTGGACAATCACTAAAGACGAAATGTCAGTAGAAGTTAACGTAACATAACCTCTTTACGTGCAGGAGTATTTTACGTCCGGTTTGGGTCATTTCCACATGTCGCGGTGTATTATGCCAAAGGCTGTTCTCATGAGAAACAAAGAACGTCATAAGTATGATCCTTAGCCATCTCTCTCTTTTATACACAACATTTAAAAAGGTTTACGTCCAGCGACATAACAGAATAAACTCCTGAACCTTTACGACAAGTTGCACGGAAGCGTCATGCATGACGCATTTCATATGTAATTTGACATCTCGTATTTTATCATGTGTTTCTAATTTACACCATAGCTAGTATCTTTTAAAATTAGCTGACGTTTAACCTTTCTTTGATATGCAGACTATCCATGGTGATTCGAGGTTTGAAACTCTTGCCAGTTTTAGGAAGGTTTGATACAACCTAGCGCCCCCCGCTCAGATGATACATTTTTGCACGGCATAACATCATGGACATGCGTTTATCACGTGAACGCCACGTGCTGCTGATGTCGGGGAAATTCACAACACAAACATTGTTTTCTTCCATCGCGTCAGGCAAGCAGAGGGACAAACATAGTGACTTTAGTGTCATTTGTCCGTAGACTGCTTTCGACAGTTACTGTGCATTTTTTTCTGGTCTATGTTCTTCAAGCATAGCGCTAGAAGGGAAAATTCTGAGGTGGACGATAATGGGTAAGCCTGGCACAATTCTACATCATATACCCAAGTATAAATACATGCTCGCACGCCGTTAAACAGGCGGAGAAAAACTTATAGACCATGCATTTTCTTGTTAGAAGAGCTGATATTTCTACCCAAGGGGTAAATCGGACGTTAACTGGTCATGTTACGTTATCTGTTCAAAATCACCAATGGTAAAATTTTCAGGCAAGACCAAACATTCAATTTTCTCATCAAACATAACACTCACACAAGGGGTTCCAGTGCCTCCGCAATGAGCTCGGGGAGAGATCCATGTGGGGTTGGTTGCACCCTGATGCCTTCCCAGCTAGTATCAACTGTACTCTGAAAAAATAGCCGATAGGTTATCAATCATTTCAAGAAAAAAATCGTACTTGTAATGGTCCTCGACTTCGTTCCTGTCAAAGACATGTAGTGAAATTACACTTGAGTTAACCAGCATTTTCTAAACTTGTCTGACACGGTACAAATGTCGGAATACTGCAATATATAATAATCGGAATATATATAGCGTTATATGTGCCATATTCATAAAGGTGATCAGGTCTCCCAGCAATAAAATATTAAATATCTGTTTCCTTCACCTGTATATCCTGCAAAATCAAGTATGTCGTTTATAGCCATGTCATGTAGCACGTATATGATCTAGAAGGCCATGATATATTGACGGACTGTCGGGAAGGATTCTTAGCAAGGTGAGCCACATAAACACAGCAGATACTACCTGTTTATGGCATTAGCTCGGGCACTGAACAGTAAACGGCAGGTGGATGTAGGAAAAGTCGACTACAAAAACACAACTTTCCACCCAGTATATTCATCTCAACTCATAAGTAACAATACATTCACGCGCAACAGAGAATTGGCTACTAATTTCATAGGACAACAGGGAGTAGACGATTGCGACAGACAAGGAGTCAATGACCCACACTATGAAAAACTGATATCGATGCTACTCACCTGATACCCACATCTACTGCATTCACGAAGTTCTTGAACTGCGAAGCTGTAGTCTGTTTTCGGGAACTGTGCCGAAATAGGAAACAAACCGTGGCTTATTTCATTTATAACAACACGAGCCTTTTGGTAAAAAGATAGGCTCAGGAGTCCAGCCTTGGTAGCTTTGGTCCGCTCCCCAATATCTGCTTGGGGAGCGGACCAAAGCTATTGAGGCTGGATCCAGGCTAGTAAAAAGATACCTGTAGATAAGTTGACAAAAATATTGAAACGCAACTGACGCGGACATGATAGACGCACAAGTGTGATAGGGCCCTTACATAAACAAAAAAAATCGTTCAGGCGCAATTCATACGCACTTGAATATAATCACTAGTGTGACATGGCATTTAACACTTTTGCGTATATTCAAGTCCGTATTAATTTCTTTTAATACCAGGCCTAATAAGCACACCATGCGAATCTAAATCGTTTTGTAAAAGATTTATGTTCTGCTCCACTCCTTCCCGCTGATTCCCGACAACGGAGAATGAGCCATCATGTACGCAATCAAACGCACGGTACGTGCGGCTCAGTACGACTGCCACTTCTTGACATTCATAAAGCTTTAATTTCGTGCGTATCCGGTTACGCGCCTCGAAATTGAAGTAATAAGTACGGGGTGCATCGGCCCCACGTTTGTCTATTGCGGTACTAGGCACTCTGCGCTTCATACGCGGCAATAGGCTTCTTTTGCGGAAATAGCTCCGAGCAGCTTATGCATAGCGTAAGCGGAGACACAACGCAGGTTGAACTCATGACGAATCCCCGGCATTATTGCACAAATTAGTACCGTTTGGTCTATGGTCAGGCAGCCAGTACTTCTTATAGCCCCTGTCACACTTGTGCGTAAATACAAGCCCGCATTATTGGTTGCTAATCAACATGTACATGTTTTTGGTTTATTTTAAGTTTGCAGCCGACGAATTCATTTCTTTGATTCGATCACTAGGCTGCACGACGGTTGGACAAAGTAGAAAACAACTTCCAATAAAACTTTACTCAAACCAAAGAAATTTTGATGCGCAACTCATAGGCACTGGCATATACGCGCAAACTAGTGTGACAGGGCCTTTAGTAACGTATGGCAAACGCACAGATAACGTAGCGACAGCGTACTCGCCGGACATCAAGAGTTCACTCAACATTTTGTAATCCACATTTTCGGTGGTAGATGTTCATGCCATGGAGTCTTCACTGTTAATAAAATCAGCGGAAAGCAGCCACGTTTTTAATAAATCGGGAATTCGCACGGAATACATCTGGGATTCGTCGAAAGTAAATGCAGTTGGGATAAGTTTGGTTCGTCCGCGGCATGCGCACTGCATACGAAGCTATTCGCAGCTAGAAAAAACAGTTTTGCGCACCTGATTTCGCTATTTGGCGCTAGGTATACGTCACCCATAGGTCAGTGTATTCGAAAAAAAGTACGTATAGAATTTAGTACGGAATTCATACGATATTTCATACGGACAAGTATGAACGGCACAGGATCTATAGAAGCCTCGCTTTGACTTGTGACTTCTACATGATACAACCTTGTATATGTAAAGTAAGGGTAAAATGTGAATTACCTGTAGTCTTGGCCGGACAGAGCATATGGACTCATTCCTTGATTTCGCCCTAACGTTGTTCCAGCCGCTATCAATATTTGTAATTGGACGTACATGCATAATGATGGTTTGAATGATGATCAGTTATTACCTGGCTGAAGTCTGGGAAGATTGATTTGACGAGGAATTCATGGGCATCCAGTTGATCCCCGTAAGTCTCTGCCTCTGATACTTGTCTTGCAACGGATTGCTACATGTATGTGACAGAAAAAAAATGCTTTAGCGTAAACATTCATATTCCCTAAGTACTAAAATTACATTATGAAATGACTTCTGCTGAATGCAAATCTGACTGACCCTTGTGAGATACTTAAGTCAAAACCGTCCATAATCCAAAGATCAATAATTATTGCGTTATAGTAATATACAACACTTTGATTCACACTATAGAAAAAGAAAACACAATTACCACAAGTTCGTGGAGACGAACAGTCCCTGGATCTTCTGATCTCAGGTCATGAAGGAGCTTACCAAGAGCAAGTCCAGATATTGACTGGGTAGCACCCTTTCCCATTCGCACTGACACTGTATATACAAGATTGCAAACATGAATTTTTTTTATCAAGGAACAACAATATGGTGGGCCATATGACTGAGCTTGGCACTTGAAACCGAAGGAAAAAGATTATCCAAACACATGTTCTCAATGTCAGGCAATAGCCTTGTCCTGCGGGAAGAATACCTTTATAGGATCTTCATATATTCCTGTAAGTGAGTCCTGTTATGTACGGATTGGGGATTGTTTTTAACTGAACAATTCATACCGCAGTGAAACGCACCGAATGCGGAAGTAACGATGCAACCGCATGACCTGATTTAGAAATCAAATAAATGAAATGAATTGAATTGAATTGAATTGCATAAAAACGCCAGTAGGACAAGGGTTAACAAGTTAAACAGAGATCACGTAAGAAACACTGTATCCTATATTCCTGCATGTCATCACCCACAAGCAGGTTGCTGAGAGATGTGTTTACTTTTCGTCTCATAGCTTAAAAAATTAAAAGGAGGTTAGAAGTCAAATCAGTTCCAATAACATAATCTACAGGTTGACTTATATTTCTTGACATTTTGTTTGCTAGTGGTACTCACGAGCAGCAAATTCTTCTCCCACGTTGCAGTATGCGAGTGCTTGCACGACTGAGTTGAACCAACACGTGTTGTTTATGTTTCTTAAGCCAACAGCAGTGGTATCGCTAGAGAGCCTGTTACAGTGGTACAAAATGAATTAAAATTTCACGTTTTGTCTGGTAAAACAATAATGTTAGTAACAGCAAGAAAGTTATGGTTGTGTTTCAGGTAAGGGTTTTGGTCAAAGATGAATCATAGAAATAGGTTGAACATTTCTATGGCCGCAGCAAGTAAATTTTATGGATGACATCCTCTGCAGACCCGAAATTTAGTGTGCGCGGGCGAGCAAGAACAAGGTAGGGAGAAAAAGACACATAACGTTACATTTACAAACTTGAATACTGACATGAAGCATATAAGAAGAATCAAAGCAATGAAACATAGTATCACAACCAAGAAGTTTTTTATCCCTGTAGTCAATAAATAGTAAGTAGAACTGGTGTCAACATTAAAATCATTATAAATCCGGGTTTGTATAACATATCAACAATAGAAAAGGGACGAAGAGACAAAGCTTCCCGTCTACTGGGCACGGGGTCTCCAATGGCAGACTGATTGTGACTACATGATGCTCACTTCGACTGAAGTTCTCTCTGCTATTGCTGTCCTGACTGTCTGACTGAACTATTGTGCCTCAGAAATACCCCGTCTTCAACAGACAGACAGCTAGACAGTAGTCTACCCAAACCGCTTGGTACAAATTACCCTGTTGTCGGTTTTGTTAGTAGTTCACTGCATTTAAGAATAACACATCGGATTACACGTTGTTCATAATAATGGCACAGCAATTTCAGACTAATCCCAATTACGAGTTTGGAATGGAGGCTGCGCCTGGCACTATATATTCCTGTAAGGTGGAGACAGGGAGAAATTTTACTACAGCTTGCATGCACACTGATTTTACGGTTGTGTTTTTCATCACTACTAACATGTGTAAATTAATATTTACGGCATCTAGAAGGTTTTGTTGTGATTGAACTGATATACGTTGTTATCCCATGTTTGGTTTGTTTACCATTGCCGAAATGTAAAAGAATTCTTTCTTTTTTAATCTCGAAATCAGGTGAAAATCAATGCATGCGCTGATGTCATCGATACGGTTTGCTTTCTGTCGCCCACGTATGTTTCCTTGTGTGCGTTGTCTAGACATGCGACTGTGAAATTACTCAAAATGCAAGCACGTCTACTAGTTAGCGATCTTTGGCGATCGATGCATGGCTTCTTACTGCCGGTGAAGATCGGATATGTTTGTTAATTCCGGGATGCTCTCAAGCAAGATCGCGTCGAAAAAAAAATGGCTTGGGCCTGCAAGTTTTGCTAAAGTTAATTGGGTTGTCAGAAACAGTGACAAAATATTGTATTGACCTCGTGCAAAATCTTCTTACGTCGATTTATTCTAAGTAGACGATCAAACGTGATTTCATTCGTGAATAATTAAGATCGAAAAATTCAGAACGAGCGGATAATATAATGGTTAAATGGAGGCATATGTACGCCCGGTAGAACTATGGGAGACATGTGAACTAATAAGACACCGCTAGATCATTGAGGACGATCACGAGATATCATCACTGACAAAGGCATGGGCACATGGATCTCAATCAAAAGTTGATAATCGATACAGACCGATAAGGGTAGGCATCACCATGTTTCTTCTTGTCGAATGTCAGTGGGATTTCAGGAGGCTCCATGTAGACCCCCCGCCCAGAGTCCCTACCGACTGCCTTTCGGCGCTTTCCCCACGTCTCCCGGAGTGTCTTCCTTGACTGCTGACCCTGCGAATTAAATTTTGTTAGATACCGATACTTGGAAATCTAGAACAGTACTTGCCAGCCAGTTGATGTGACACAATTTAGGCAATCAACAACGAATTGCTTTACATTTCGTATAACTCGTATGATGCATATTTGGATATTAGGACTATGTGAAATGGAGCAAAAATTTCTTTTGATATCAATCGTTGATATTTTTTGTGGATTTCTTAGCCTCGGCACCATCCTTCGTAATAATCGCTGGAGCAAAAAAAATCGCTTGCTAACTTACTACAATAATTTCAGCAGGTTGGTAAAATGGGATATAAGATATTCTTCAGAGCTTCTGACTAGAGTGCGCCAGTGCAAACTCAACACCAGAGTCGAACCTGGAGGCGGGGGATACAAGGTCAGCCATGTTTGAGATTGTGTTTCTGCCGCAAAAATGTAGAAAAGAGACAAAGTTAGAAGCTCTGAAGAAGTTGTCTGACAGACACCGAAAGCTACACAGGTGAGATTTACTGGTTGTGTAAAAAGAAATCTCAAATAGACTCACTTGTTAACTGTTATCAAGCGATGTTTTATTGATCGAGCTGTTTCTACGGAGGATGGTACCCAGGCTATCTGGGTTTCGTCCCTATCAAAGAATATTGACAAGCATCATTGCCACTCAACTCTAGATCTTTAAGTTTACGCTAAGACTATTAATCAAGACTAACCTTGTTATTGTTTTTTAGCCGTATTGGGTCCATTCCATTCCTGATTAAACCATCATTGTACTCAATGAACAGTTTTGGAAGGAAGTCCTCGTAGCTATCCGCAAAACACTCCAACGAATTGAATTTCCTGGATTTGCACCGGACGCGCTTCAGCTCTCCTTGGCTCTTTTCCATAACGCCTTGTGTCCGGTTGTCCTTTGTGACGTTCTTGGAAAAAGAAATGAGAAAATCATTCATAGCGTCCATTTGTTCTCTGCTATTTTTCATAGATAAAGTGTTCTAGTCTATGTACTGTAGTTTGTCAGTAAGAATTAGGTGTTGTTGATTTCCTCTCACCTGGTAAGGTAGCTTGGATAGCGACTGATGTCTTTTGTGCGCATCTTCGTAGTCCGTACCGCTACCGTGACGACCAAGGTTGCCTGAGAAGTACAGAATGAAACATGAATTTCTTACAATTCATATCATTTTAAGTTGGTTTATTCTTTGTTGGTTTGTTCTTTTATTCTTTGTCAGGCTCAACGATGAAATTAGTAATATACTTCGTTTAAAAACTTGACGAATGTAACGTTCAAGCAAAGGGTCAATGTTACTATCTTCGACAATTTTGCTAGTGGGCATAAATGTTCTAGGTAGTAGTAGGCATCCTTCCATCTTTTCAGATGATGGTAGCACTATGGATTCGGCAGCTTCTCGTGTGGCTCTGAAGTCCAATCCTGGCGTGACAGTCTCGGCCACAGTTTGGACATATGAAGTCAGAGGAGTTCTGAGGCTGCTGTCTCTCTTCTTTGTCTTCTATGCTCTAGTTGCTTCTTTCGTTCTAGGTACAAGCAAAATTTTCCCTAGTTGTATCATGCAAAAAGAATAAGTTTTTCATATGTACGGGTTGTTATAATGAAAGTTATACCTAGCATCAATGCCGACCAAAGTGGGACCGTTGCTAGTCGGGTCAGCAGGTGCTTCAGGAATTCTGGGCTGTGATAGGGGTTTGGTGGACAAGATGACCCGTCTACTTCCTCGATTTCTTTCAGCACCCGTTGCGTCAGGTTGTTGTAGTGGATAGCGAACGGGGAGGTCGGTGACTTCGACAGGTACTCTTCTTCGGTCATCTGTAAATAATAAACAGCAACATTTACATGCGGATATGCTGTATGTATTTCTGGCACTAACCAGTGTCGTCCAATTGCTGTATTAAAAAAGGTCTCTTGAGGAATGAAGGATCACTCAAGAATGATCCCTAGTCATGTCTGTCTTGGAATAAGTTTTTGTCCAGCGGTATACGGGAACAGACATCTGTCTTGTTGGGTAATCCATATGGAATACAAACACTGCGCAATTCTAAATCGAAGTAATGCTAATAGGGTGACCGCTCCTTTTTTTCCGTGTATATTTACAGACTACTTTGGCCACGTATGTGGAAATATGTCGATTCCATGTCTTTGAATTGGACGGTACTAGAAGGAGAAAGAATTGAGTAAACGAGGTTAGGTCATCCTGGCACAATTCATCAACACTGACATAAGCATAAGTCATGCTTGCATAGTATTAAACTGGCCGAGAAAACGGTCCCATTGGATAGCGATGTGTATACGTTACAGAACTGTATCATTATATCAAGCAGAGGTAAATTTGAGTCAATACTCCTTTTTTCAACGTCTTCTTACCTCCTTATCTGCGTCTTCAGGTGGGCGGATATTCGGGTCTTCTGCCTTGACTGGTGTTGGACTCTCCTGCCAGGTCTCGGTACCCGTCTCGTGAATGAGACTGGATAGGATCTTCCAACTCTTTAACACTTCCTCTGTCTTTCGCTCGGAACGCAGAAGGACGACTATGTGGTGAACTATCTGGTCCATTTTCTGCAGACTTTCGGTTTTCACTAACAGGCCCATGACGTGCATGCCAAACTTGAAGTTCAGCCTGTAGCTGGGATAATGAATGCATGAAAGACCTTTATTGCAAGTTTATGTTCTGATGAACCAAGTACAGGTCATGGTGACAAGTAGAAGTGTAGTTACAGTGAAAACAAAAATGTGATATCTAACTACATCTATAGACTAATCAATACCGCTATGTAGAGGTTCAATTTCTTCTCGCTTCTCAAGGCAGTTGTAGATGTATGAGCATACAGGGTTTATGAGATATGGCTTGTCTAGTTTCATAGGGGATATACATTTTTCTGATCTACATAAAGAACGAAAATTAGGAAACTTATTTTGTATACATTTAAAGAGGATATTCCTCTCATTGTTGTATAGTGTACAATCAACAACAAAATGACATTCATCCTCAATCTTACCTAAATCACAGTATTGGCAAGTTCTATGCTCCAAAGGAATGTCCTCCCTTTTCAATGCGTAGTTTGTGTGAACTAATCGGGAGTTTTGTGATGGCTGTTCTTTGTCGAATGTTTGTAATTTTCAGATCTTTCTAATCGACGCAAGTATCTTTAAGAAATCTGTATCTTCGTAATTTGTTGTAAAAAAAAATACTAAGAATTTCTGTTGTGAAAGATTGTAAAACATATCTTTAAATATCAGTTGGTAACCTTTTCGCATGGCTTTTTTTCTCAGAATAAAACATTTATTTTAAAATTTTATTAAGATTACTATAATGCGGTCGCAATCTAATTGCGCTACACAAAATGGACAAAGCAATATTCAAAGAAAAGAAATACCCACTGTTTCTTAACGGCAGCTTTGGCGTTTTTCATCGTGTGTGACGCACAGCTGTGGAGGATCGTCATTTTGGTTTCGCCTGTTCTTGATGTTCCGCTGACGATCCTATAGCACCTCCCGAGGAACATGTTCAGTGTTTCCGAGCAAAAGACTGACAGCAAGGACACTATCAATGTCATGCTCTGGTCAGTCATGACTAGTGGGGGCTGGCGACATGTACCGTGTCCGTATAACGTGGCCTCTGCGTGTCGGAAGCATTGCAAGAAATACACTATCTGCGGTACTGTTTGGTTTGCCGTGACCATGGTGGCGCATGCCATCGGCATTCCGCCTTTGATTGGATGTCGGACAACCAGCTCATACGCGTAAAACGGCTTTCCTCCCGGCTTCCGCGCGATCACATTCCCAGTTGCGTCAAGATAGCCAATGTCCTTAAACGCCCGTTCATGCCAGATGGTGATCGTTTCCTCGGACCATAACATTATGGCAGGTGGAATAGTGATGACCCTCTGGATGACGCCAGGTACATTCCGATCTTTTGTTGCTTTCTGCTGAAACTGAGCAATCTCAGCAAGGGATTTCCCTGGATACTTTGATCTCCTCCCTTCCGAAGCAATTTTTTGGAAAACAGGATTCGCCGGAGCACCATCACGGCAACCTGAGTTTATCTCCTCTTGAGATAATTGGCCAAGCCTGTCCAATCTTTCAGTTCTTGGTGGTTTGTACTGCATGGTGTTTCGCAGCTGCTCCCGCTCGCTCCCTGTGATGTAGCGACACTGGAGCTCATCGGGCCGGTGGCGAACCTGCCCCCCATACATTACCGTGGCCAGCAGGTCCCGTTCGTTAGCGATGGTGACTTTGCAAGTTACACTACATGTTGAAAACTTGCAACTTCCCTTGGCGGAAAAAACAGAACCCTCTCTTTTTTGGCTGTTGGCGGTCTTCACATGGTGCCATTTGAACTTAAAGGAGCACGCCTTGTGCGCCTCCTTTATTCCTCGGCACACCTCATTCGACCAGTGCCGACCTACGAAATTTCGCTCCTTCTGCGTTTTTTTCAATCTTATCCATAGATGTCTATCGAAGACAAACTGACTTGACCTTGGCACTTCGCAAGTCCAGAATGATGACGGACTTCCCCCTACGTCCTCCCCACCAGAACCGGTCACTGGCACAGACGGCTTATTTTGGCTTAAGGAGTCTTTTCCCCGTGCTTCCTAACAGAAAGACATAAAATACATTTTTAACTAATGCAAATTTCCTGTTAAATTAAATGTATATTAAAGTTCACAACTCGACGTCCTTTTGTCTCTTTGACGTCTGACTTGAATTATTCATGAGGGAAATCTATGTACACGTATATGTACATCAAACCTAAGACTATAATCGATTTCATGATGTCATGAACAATCTCCCTGCGACACTAGGCATATGTCGCTTTGACCCTAATCCATCGGTCCATACCATAAGGAGCGGACCTTTAATTTGTGTTGCAAAATTGCTGAATGTACATTCGCTCATACAAATCATTTAATTAAGTAAAAAGACAAGCCGTCAAATGTTCCAAAACATTTCATCTGTTTACGAACCAGGTCTGACAGAAAAAAAAACGAACCTTCTTTGGCAAGTTGGACAATCGTCTTTTCCTTTCGTTGTCTGGAACGTAGTCTGACTGCGAACTGTCGCTTTCCTCCTCTGAGGGACCCTTATCAGAGTGGCTGGCTTCGCCCATCTCCTCCTCCTCTCCATCCGGAACATTCTGGAATGATGACCATTTTGAATGAACAACTTAGCAGGATCTGGGATTTCTACAATCAGCATTCCGCTAAGGATTCAGAGAAGTTATTTGTTGATGAATTGCGGTAGCAGACACAAGGTTACATTCCAGCTTATTTTCCAGTGTTTCTCCTAAGGCTGCACCAAGTAATTTTTATGGATGACGTCCTTTGGAGACCCTAAATCTAATGCGAGAGCGCGAAAAAAAAACAAGAAGGGCAGAAAAAAACAAGATACCTAGATTTGAAATATAATAATCGACGACACATGTTGTTTGACGCAAATTGTTTGAGAGAACACAGTGTAACAACTAACAATTCTTTTATTCATCATGAAAACAGCAATGATTTGAATAAATCAGTTGAAGTGAACAGCAGTTGTTGTCCTGTCCTGTTTCTTTCCATATCCCACTGCTGTCAGGATCATCCTGTCAGCATTGCATTTTTTTCTACAGCTGACAGGATGATCCTGCCAATAGCCTTAGGCGTTTATTTATGCATTTCGCGTGACGAGTTTTACGTTAATCTTACGATTTTCGGCACTGTCGTCACTCTTTGGTCATAGTTACAGGAAGCGGAATTTCTTGTTTTTTTCTGGGAACAGACCAAACTCAATGCGCGCGCGGACGTCATCCATAAAAATTACTTGGTGCAGCCTAATACAGCTAGTACTGCATGCTTTCATACGTTTTCGAAAATTGGTATTTTTTCATGTATTTTTTAACTCGCTGTCTCTTTTAACAGAATTTGCACCTGGTTAATTCTTCTTGAAAGTTTTGATTTTTGCCTATTGATTGCTCCAGAGCACTGGAAATCACAGATAGTTGCTTGACCCAAGGTGCGAAACGAATTTCGAAGCCAAGTACATGGCTAATGGCTATGTCCAATGCCGATGACATAGATGTCAGAAATACAAACCTCCATATCCTTCCATTCTTGATCACCGGGCACGACCCAGCTTCTCCTATAATACAGCTTCTGCAATAAAGAGTATTGCAAAATGATGTTTCGTTACTATGTAAACCGTCGGGTAGCGTATGTACTATTTTCAAACGGTTATTGCAAAATAAGAACCTTCTCATGATTAAGACTCTATTGAAAGGGAAAGAGGGAAATCTATGTACACGTATATGTACATCAAACCTAAGACTATAATCGATTTCATGATGTCATGAACAATCTCCCTGCGACACTAGGCATATGTCGCTTTGACCCTAATCCACCGGTCCATACCATAAGGAGCGGACCTTTAATTTGTGTTGCAAAATTGCTGAATGTACATTCGCTCATACAAATCATTTAATTAAGTAAAAAGACAAGCCGTCAAATGTTCCAAAACATTTCATCTGTTTACGAACCAAGTCTGACAGAAAAAAAACGAACCTTCTTTGGCGAGTTGGACAATCGTCTTTTCCTTTCGTTGTCTGGAACGTAGTCTGACTGCGAACTGTCACTTTCCTCCTCTGAGGGACCCTTATCAGAGTGGCTGGCTTCGCCCATCTCCTCCTCCTCTCCATCCGGAACATTCTGGAATGATGACCATTTTGTCTGTAAACAAACTTCCAGGGTCTGGGATTTCAATCAGCATTTCCCGTTAGTTAAGGATTTTGGTTAACTTTATAGATACATTGCTATCATTGCTTTCGGCGAGAGGGAATAAGAGAAGTTGTCTGCTGAATGGCGGTGGTGGGCAGGAGGCTACACTTCAAATAAATGCTTAGTGTTTCTTTTCCTATAGTGTTCGTTTTCTTGTACCTACCGCAACGCCCGTGGCCGTCCGCTCCGCACTATCAGCTTCAACAGCCTCGGTGCCTTCGTCCATCTCCTCCTCCTCTCCATCCGGAACATTCTGAAATGATGACCATTTTGACTGAACAACTTAGCAGGATCTGGGATTTCTACAATCAGCATTTTCCGCTAAGGATTCAAGGAAGTTATTTGTTGATGAATTGCGGTAGTAGACACAAGGTTACATTCCAACTTATTTTCCAGTGTTTCTCCTAATACAGCTAGTACTGCATGTTTCATACGTTGTCGAAAATTGGTATTTTTTAATGTATTTTTTTCTAGGCATATGTCGCTTTGACCCTAATCCACCGGTCCATACCATAAGGAGCGGACCTTTAATTTGTGTTGCAAAATTGCTGAATGTACATTCGCTCATACAAATCATTTAATTAAGTAAAAAGACAAGCCGTCAAATGTTCCAAAACATTTCATCTGTTTACGAACCAAGTCTGACAGAAAAAAAACGAACCTTCTTTGGCGAGTTGGACAATCGTCTTTTCCTTTCGTTGTCTGGAACGTAGTCTGACTGCGACCTGTCACTTTCCTCCTCTGAGAGACCCTTATCAGAGTGGCTGACTTCGCCCATCTCCTCCTCCTCTCCATCCGGAACATTCTGGAATGATGACCATTTTGTCTGTGAACAAACTTCTAGGGTCTGGGATTTCAATCAGCATTTCCCGTTAGTTAAGGATTTTGGTTAACTTTATAGATATTTATAGATCATTGCTTTCGGCGAGAGGGAATAAGAGAAGTTGTCTGCTGAATGGCGGTGGTGGGCAGGAGGCTACACTTCAAATAAATGCTTAGTGTTTCTTTTCCTATAGTGTTCGTTTTCTTGTACCTACCGCAACGCCCGTGGCCGTCCGCTCCGCACTATCAGCTTCAACAGCCTCGGTGTCTTCGTCCATCTCCTCCTCCTCTCCATCCGGAACATTCTGAAATGATGACCATTTTGACTGAACAACTTAGCAGGATCTGGGATTTCTACAATCAGCATTTTCCGCTAAGGATTCAAGGAAGTTATTTGTTGATGAATTGCGGTAGTAGACACAAGGTTACATTCCAACTTATTTTCCAGTGTTTCTCCTAATACAGCTAGTACTGCATGTTTCATACGTTGTCGAAAATTGGTATTTTTTAATGTATTTTTTTCTAGGCATATGTCGCTTTGACCCTAATCCACCGGTTCATACCATAAGGAGCGGACCTTTAATTTGTGTTGCAAAATTGCTGAATGTACATTGGCTCATACAAATCATTTAATTAAGTAAAAAGACAAGCCGTCAAATGTTCCAAAACATTTCATCTGTTTACGAACCAAGTCTGACAGAAATAAAAAACGAACCTTCTTTGGCGAGTTGGACAATCGTCTTTTCCTTTCGTTGTCTGGAACGTAGTCTGACTGCGGACTGTAACGTTCCTCCTCTAACGCAGACATTGTCCACAAAGAATATGAAGCGTTGTATTTTTTCTGTAATACAAGCATTTGAAGACCTCAATAAACCTCAGTGAAGTAAAGTTTTTGAAAATGTCCTGTCATTGATCCTGCAAATAAGATTGAAATGACGAAAACTTATATATAGTGCACATTGCAAATATTAACTTAATGTCAACTTCCGAAGAACTCATTGATAATGCACGTTTAATATGCATGGTGCCTATCTTTAAGAAACTTATCTATATATCTAAACTTCCCTTTTCTGCCACTAAAGAATCATAGGCAATATTTTATGATAAATGAAGGCTTTGTGTAATAAGTTTGGGACCAGTCAAATAAATTGAAAAACAAAATGTGCACGACCTATACTGATTTTCGATACGGGTTTTATAGCTTATGCCAGTAAACCATAACTGTTTTCACGTACATGCAAACCATGAACTTCAGCACCATCTTCAATGAACTATTAAATTTCTTGAATGATTATTGCTGGGGTAGGGGGGGGGGGGGGGGAAGGGGCAGGGATGCATATACTCAGCACAATCGGTTGCTATTCCTTTCAGAAAAAATTATATAGAAATTATCTGCTACTACATGGCTGTGGTGGGCAGGAGCCTACATTGCAAATAAATGCCCATTGCTTCTGTTCCAATAGTGTTAGTTTTCTTCCCATTGTACCCATCGCAGCGCCTGTTCTTGTCCCCACCGCAACGTCTGTTCTTATACCCACCACAACGCCTTTGGCCTTCCTCTTCGTACTATCAGCCTCAACAGCCTCGGTGCCTTCGCCCATCTCCTCCTCCTCTCCATCCGCAACATTCTGGAATGATGACCATTTTGTCTGTGAACAAACTTCCAGGGTCTGGGATTTCAATCAGCATTTCACGTTAGTTAAGGATTTTGGTTATCTTTATAGATATTTATCTCCATGAAAAAGCCTTTTTTCATGGAGATACTGTTTTGCTTGCGTTTGGTGTTTGTGTGTATGTATGTGTCACCGGACGCTTAAAGTCACCATAACTGTAGAACCTGTACATGGATTGAAATGATTTTTAGTATCTGGGTGGGTGTTATGTGGAGGAAGGTCAAGGTCGATTTTGGGCTTCCTGGCATGTGTCACTGGAACTGCAATGGCGTATTTGTTAAAATCTTAAATGTAGAAGAACTGAAGAGTGGATGAACAGATCGTCATGTTCTTTGGTACACAGGTAGGTTAGACCAAGTTGTACACACTTAAGTGCAAACTATGCAAATGAGACCGAATTTTCATAAGTAAGGAGGTAAATCGTTTGCATGTGTGTCGTCGGATGCTTAAAGTCAGCATAACTGTAGAACGTGTAGATGGATTGTAATGATATTTGGTATGTGGGTATGCGCTGGGAGGAGAATGATCAAGGTCGATTTTGGGCCCCCTGGTTTGTGTCCCTGGAACTGCAATGGCCTATTTGTAAAAATGTTCTAAAGGGGTTTAACTGAAGAGAGGAACAACAGATTTTCATGTTATTTGGTACGCAGCTAGGTTGGACGGAGATGTACACACTGAAGTGCAAATCATGCGAAGTTTTTGTGTTTGCGTGCGTGTGCGCGTGTGTGTATGTTTGTGTCACCGTGTATGTATGTATGTGTCACCGGGCGCTTAAAATCAGCATAACTGAAGAACGTGTGGATGGATTGAAATGATATTTGGTATGTGGGTTGGTGCTGGGAGGAGAAAGGTCAAGGTCGATTTTGGGCTTCCTGGTATGTGTCACTGGAACTGCAATGGCGTGTTTGTAAAGATTTTCAAAGAAGAATAACTGAAGAAAGGAGCGACAGATTTTCATGTTATTTACTTGGCATGTAGCTTAGAGGGGGTTGTATACAATGAAGTGCAAATTATGCAAATTGGACTTAATTTGCCTAAGTAATGGGAAATCTATATTTGCAGTTTTGGCCATTGTAGCACTACTAACAGCTGTTACTGGCTATTGATAGCGAAAGTGGGTCACTGTGGAACCTGAGCCCCCAACATGTGGCCGGGGGTCATACCATTGAGCGATATAGAATGGAGGGAACAGGTTTAATAAAAGAAAAAGCTTCATGGAGATTTTGGGTCCTAAGACTCTTGTTATAGATAGGTTGCTATCATTCCTTTCGGCGAGAAAACGAGAAGTTATCTGCTATTGAATAATGGAGGTGGTGGGCAGGAGGCTACACTTCAAATAAATGCTTAGTGTTTCTTTTTCTATAGTGTTCGTTTTCTTGTACCGCAACGCCCGTGGCCGTCCGCTCCGTACTATCACCCTCAACAGCCCCGGTGCCCTCGCCCATCTCCTCCTCCTCTCCATCCGCAACATTCTGAAATGATGACCATTTTGTCTGTGAACAAACTTCTAGGGTCTGGGATTTCAATCAGCATTTCACGTTAGTTAAGGATTTTGGTTATCTTTATAGATATTTATAGATAGGTTGCTATCATTCCTTTCGGCGAGAAAAAGAGAAGTTATCTGCTATTGAATAATGGCGGTGGTGGGCAGGAGGCTACACTTCAAATAAATGCTTAGTGTTTCTTTTTCTATAGTGTTCGTTTTCTTGTACCCACCGCAACGCCCGTGGCCGTCCGCTCCGCACTATCAGCTTCAACAGCCTCGGTGCCCTCGCCCATCTCCTCCTCCTCTCCATCCGCAACATTCTGGAATGATGACCATTTTGTCTGTGAACAAACTTCTAGGGTCTGGGATTTCAATCAGCATTTCACGTTAGTTAAGGATTTTGGTTATCTTTATAGATATTTATAGATAGGTTGCTATCATTCCTTTCGGCGAGAAAAAGAGAAGTTATCTGCTATTGAATAATGGCGGTGGTGGGCAGGAGGCTACACTTCAAATAAATGCTTAGTGTTTCTTTTTCTATAGTGTTCGTTTTCTTGTACCCACCGCAACGCCCGTGGCCGTCCGCTCCGCACTATCAGCTTCAACAGCCTCGGTGCCCTCGCCCATCTCCTCCTCCTCTCCATCCGGAACATTCTGGAATGATGACCATTTTGTCTGTGAACAAACTTCTAGGGTCTGGGATTTCAATCAGCATTTCACGTTAGTCAAGGATTTTGGTTAACTTTATAGATACATTGCTCGTTTTCTTGTACCCACCGCAACGCCCGTGGCCGTCCGCTCCGCACTATCAGCTTCAACAGCCTCGGTGCCTTCGTCCATCTCCTCCTCCTCTCCATCCGGAACATTCTGAAATGATGACCATTTTGACTGAACAACTTAGCAGGATCTGGGATTTCTACAATCAGCATTTTCCGCTAAGGATTCAAGGAAGTTATTTGTTGATGAATTGCGGTAGTAGACACAAGGTTACATTCCAACTTATTTTCCAGTGTTTCTCCTAATACAGCTAGTACTGCATGCTTTCATACGTTGTCGAAGATTGTTCTTTGTACTCGCTGTCTTTTTAACAGAATTTGCACCTGGTTAATTCTTCTTGAAAGTTTTGATTTTTGCATGTCGATTGCTCCATAGCACTTTGGTACTAGAGATAGTTGACTGAATATCAAAGATGGTTGCTTGACCCAAGGTGCGAAACGAATTTCGAAGCCAAGTACATGGCTAATGGCTATGTCCAATACCGATGACATAGATGTCAGAAATACAAACCTCCATATCCTTCCATTCTTGATCACCGGGCACGACCCAGCTTCTCCTAGAAAACAGCTTCTGCAATAAAGAGTATTGCAAAATGATGTTTCGTTACTGTGTAAACCGTCGTGTAGCATATGTACTATTTTCAAACGGTTATTGCAAAATAAGAACCTTTTCATGATTAAGACTCTATTGAAAGGAAATTTTAAAAGATTATGGTGTAATGCTGGCCAAATGAGTAACCCACTGAAAGCTTTAATGAGTTTACAGATTACAGTCCTTATGCACAACCTAATTGCATTTTCATGCCAAAGTAATTCAGGCAATATATATGCCCAACTCATATAGATGAAATCTGATGTTGAAGATTGAAACAAATGACGACCGTTGTGTTTTCAATACAGCAAGTAAACGGAAATGTTAACAGCGCAAGAGTTAAAACAGACGGTACCTTTTTCGGGTTCTGGCGCAATGCCCTCAATTTGCCATGTCGCGTCACCTGTGAACATAAGGGAAGAAAACATGTGCTGTGATCGTGAGTGCAGACAAGTCTCGTGGCCATTGTCGTTTTGATTTGACTAGACTATCAATCACAGATTATCAAGTCAACTGTTACTGAATTGGTGGTGGACAGAAAGTTGCGTGGAAAATGCCACGAGATCATGACCAAATCTTATTATTTCCCTTCTTTGAGATAATGTTCTTGTACCCACCGCAACGCCCGTGGCCGTCCGCTCCGTACTATCACCCTCAACAGCCCCGGTGCCCTCGCCCATCTCCTCCTCCTCTCCATCCGCAACATTCTGAAATGATGACCATTTTGTCTGTGAACAAACTTCTAGGGTCTGGGATTTCAATCAGCATTTCACGTTAGTTAAGGATTTTGGTTAACTTTATAGATATTTATAGATCATTGCTTTCGGCGAGAGAGAATGAGAGAAGTTGTCTGCTGAATGGCGGTGGTCGGCAGGAGGCTACACTTCAAATAAGTGCTCAGTGTTTCTTTTTCTGTAGTGTTCGTTTTCTTGTACCCACCGCAACGCCCGTGGCCGTCCGCTCCGCACTATCAGCTTCAACAGCCTCGGTGCCTTCGTCCATCTCCTCCTCCTCTCCATCCGGAACATTCTGAAATTATGACCATTTTGACTCTGAACAAACTTTAAAACAGGATCTGGGATTTCCTCAATTCGCATTATTTCCCGCGAAGGATTCTTGTTTAATTTTTTTCTAGATAGATTGATATTCCTTCGCGGCCTTCCCAGTAGTCTGATAGAAAATGTACTTCCGAATGGCAGTAGTGTGCGTTTTAAATGTCAAGTACCCCATAACCACTCACGTTATTGAACTGGATGAAAAATAAGAAATCACAATGAAAAAGGAAATATTTCCTTAATGAGAAAAAGCCCCTGCGCCTCAATGACATATAGATTGATCATTATAAGTATAAATAGAATACAAATTGATAAAAGAGGAAGAAGTTCCTGTATAGTTTCCATGTATTATTATATCAAAGCTATTTTATGAAGCATCTATGTCATTCTCATATTGATACAGAGCAAACGATCGATATGCAGACAGTTGAGTTTTAATACTTTCGTCAAACTGTATAGTTTAGAGCACGAGGGGATACTTAACCTGTGACAGTTTCGAGGGCAGTGTCTTCTTCCTGGCCTTTCCTTCCACCTTTAAAAGAATTGGGAACACGCTGTGAGTACATGAAAATTACGCAACAAATTAGATTTCTATTCGACTAAATATAATAATCTTCACGAATTACAAGTCGACTGTACAATAACACTGCGGCCTACAATTCACAGATATGTTTTTTTGCCAATAGGTAATAATTTTCTAACCTTAAGACTTTTTTATTACAGAGAGATCAAAACTATAAAAAACCGATTTGCAGCCATGTTTCTCCGTAACAACAAATTAGTTTTAGAAACAGAAAGCTTTTCATCATTTCAGTGCGATTTATTGGAACCCTACCAAGGTGAACCTGTCTCGGACGTTCCCTATATTCCTTTTCCAGACTGTCTGTAGATTTCTGCGGTTTCTGACGTTGTTTGCCACACCATATCGAACGGCCACCAGTCCCCACCGCGAATCTGACTTCCAATATTTACACCGGTCTGCAGGTTCCGGCGACTTGAATACAGCGTGTATTGCGGCCGCCAACTCCGATGTTCGGTAATGTCGCTATCGAGACAATGGCAAGTAACATATTTCATTGAATAAGTTTTTTTTAAATCTATCAACATATGTGTGGCGAATCAGCTACGGCGTCACAGTAATGACCAGATGTTATTGGTTGATATAGTTTCTTAAAAAACATCATTTCTATATCTAGCGAACGTTAACTGTTAAATCGTTGGTCGCAGCCACGAGTACTGATAGAAAGGCGACGTAATCGAAAAAATTTGTATTGGGGGACCAAATCTTTGGGATTGAGGGAAGAAGGGAAGGGAGGGATAGCCGCTGTACTAGTTTTGGCGCTGTACGTCCATTCAGGCGTCAATCACGTGACGACAGCGAGACTTAGAATATAGAAGATAACATGGATCTGATAACGACTTTTTAAAATGAAAAGGCTGGCTTACACGATAAAAATGCTTTGAAACAAACTTTACTTTATAAATAGACAATTACAACAATGTTTAACCAGGAAGTTACATATACTACGTAAGAAAGCAATGTCTTGAAAACTACGTCGTAAATGCCTGAAAGCTAAATACCTGACGCATGACGTCGTCTTGCGCAAAGCTGGCATGAACAGCACTGTGAGTTGTCTAATTCTTCAAAGTACACTATTTGAAAAAAGCAAAAGGACATTAGTTCGAAGAAAGACATAAATCTACTGATGCGGTAGTCACCTGTAAATGCATGACGTAAATTAGCAAATCACTTAATGGCTCTAATTGTCATAGAGTGCTCAAAAAGTAAAACAAGTGTCCCTGTAACACATATATAACACAAGAAGTCCTGGTTTTCGTCAGTTGTAGTCATGCGGACGGCAGACGTGCGTTGTGTTTTCTTCCGGAATGCGCTCAGCATACGCACATGATACGCTGCTATTCGCTGATAAAAGTATTGCGCACTTCATGTGCAATTCGTATGTATTTCATACGCAGTGGGTGAACGGATCCCGGGGTTCATTATTCGCACGCTATATGTGCGTCACGCAGAGCTCAAATAATCTGATATTTTGAGCATACAAATGCGTATTTGCAAAGTTTAATACGGAACTCACACGGAATTGCTTATACGCACAAGTATGACAGAGGCTTAACAACATAGAAGAATGGATACATTTGAATAAAACCGAAAACGACCCCTCTTTAGGAAGTCGCCAAAATTGTCAATTTAGATGCGTGAAAGTGTTAGTAATCGGTGGGGGATAAGTCGGCAGGCCACGGCTAAAGGTCGGGATGGTTGTGAGTAGTTCAGAAGGCATTTGGGGCTCAGTCTGGAGTAAGTCATTTAGTGATTGGGATATGGTTGAGACATGTTCGGTGCATGTTCTGCGCTGAAAGACAGGCCTAAAACTGGTCCGACTGCTCCCGAACTACCGCCGACCCTAGGCGGCTAGAAGTCGGAAACCCGATGATGTACGGCTATGTGTGACCCGGGCTTAATGGTGATCCGAATTTGATCTCTCTGTTAATAACATAAAAGAATGGATCATTTGATCACAAACGAAAATAACCCTTCGAAAGTGCCTGATTACGTCCATTTGAATTCGTGAGACTGTGAGGGGTACAGCACTCGGGACATAGTCCGGAGTAAGTCATTTACTGGTTAGGAGATGGTTGGCGCAAGTTCGATTTCGGTAGAAACATAGGCGTGTCCTAAAAAGTGGTTAAGAATACTCCTGATTTTCCTTCGACCTGGGCTAAGTAATAACAGATGACTGCAAGGGAAAGCTTCGGGTAAGAAAACTATGTGCTAAAATAGCTCAAGTGAGGTGTGGAGCCTCTTTTTTGCGATATAGTGATCCACTGCCTGCCCTCGGGGGTCTAAAAACACATTACTGGGTAGAGCATCTGTAATCACTATATCCAACAAAACAGGCTTCATCCGTACTTTACTTATTACGAAGGTCATATTTACAATCAATTACACAACGAATTGGTATCATAAAAGGATGGGATTCCGTAAACTGAATATGGATTCCTTATAAGATTAGATTTGGATCCAACCTGGAAGTCAGCCAAAATCCCCCTGTGATGTTGGCGACGTAAAAATGGCTTAATTGAACGTATAATTGCAAATTACACGCATGTCAAGGAGAGTCACAAGTGCGATATTGGAGAAAGAGTAATCTTTTCCAGGCTGCAGGTGTGTTAGAGACAGAGGTTTCGGAAATACATTTTAAGACACTAGCAAGCCAGGATGACAAAGAGCTTTTTTCTAAACACTGCACG
Organism: Branchiostoma lanceolatum; assembly: GCA_035149815.1. Classification (NCBI taxonomy): domain Eukaryota; kingdom Metazoa; phylum Chordata; class Leptocardii; order Amphioxiformes; family Branchiostomatidae; genus Branchiostoma; species Branchiostoma lanceolatum. Next base: position 7,381,588 of record CM068873.1, read on the forward strand.
AAATCGAATATTTAAGCAAACTTTCCGAATGACGGAAACTATTTCAGCAGAGTTTACGATAGTTTAAGGTGGCCGTAAAGGCAACAAAGCCCTCTGAAAGCAAGATTTGGGCTTTCCGAAACCTTTCCTCATTCGTTTGGATGAATTAAATGCACGCTCTATCTTTCCATGGACTTTAAGCATCCTTATATGTATCGTATAGATAAAACTGGTATAACCGTAACCGATATATTTTCCAAGCAAAAGTTTCTCTCCTGCGGAGTAATAGTGCCTCGGTTTTGAAAGTCTTGGAGAATAGCTGATATACCCGAAACGGGTTTCGACCTTCAGAATACATCCATTTGCAGTTAACACTCATTCCACTACAGTCATTTCTGTTACGGTCATTCTTTGTAAAACAACACACCATGTGCACGCACATAGCATCTCTTCTTTGTAGCAAAATTAGACATACAGTCTATACCTATCATAGTCGGAGTTGCTCTTCTTTTATTCATGTTTATGCTACAACTTACAAAAAAAGCCGTTTTATTACAGGATAACTCCCCCTCTTATGTTTAGGTAGAAAAAAAACTGTCGGAAAGCGGGCGTTCATCCTCGCAGTTACTACTGCCTGGCCTTTCGATATCCTTCCGATACCTTTAGGCTAAGTTTGCATAAAAGGGGAGGGGGGACCTCACGCCGTCTGCACGTTTTGGCAGATTTGTGTATTTGTTCCTTGTTTTGTATCAAAGATCATCAAATAACAAGTGTTTTCACGCAGCTTTCCTTTTTATAATCTACAAGTAACTTCTAGAAAGATCGTCGCTAACAGTATTTTCTAGTGTCGCTCTCGTCAGTTGTTGTGTTCGGGGCAAAAGCGTAACGCAAGGCAGTCTGCTTTTCAACTGCAAATTTATACTCGGTCCGTATGTTGCTTTCCGTTGCACCCCCTCCTATCCGCTACAAATATCTCTTCTTCGATACCATGCAACAAATCGCTTAAAACACTTTGTACGCGACTGTGAGGACTGTAAGGGAAATGACACTTCTTTTCCAAATGCAAAGCTTCGCTCAGTGCTCATCACCATTATGAGTTTCACACACATACCATTTCACCTGTTATGTCACATCAGAGAAAATTGGACTTAAAAGTTTGTAAATTCACCCTGAACTGTTTTACAATCTTTTTCATGATCTTGAAGAGTCGAGAAAGAAGTTTAAATAGCCATAGTCGTGTGCCCTGCTTTCGTGGTAAAAGAAGGAAATAATTGAAGACAAATGACTATGCAAAGGAAAATCAACTTTGCTGCAAAGCTTCATTATAAGGAGCATGTCAATGAAAGTGTTTGCAGAGGAATGCTTATGTTCAATCAGAGCTGATCGGTACATGGGATTTGTGCTGGAATTCTTCGAGGTCCTACCATGAAAATTGTGACAAATGACTAGATCCCGCCGTGGGACATTAATGGCAAAAGCGGAAAATTTCTTTGTAATTGATATCCTGAGAAGCGCCTCTCCCGACCACCGTCTTTCTGTAAGACCTCTCACTGAATGAAATGGACTGGAAAACGACACCTTAAGTTAATTTGACGTTAAGGTCATGTGTCTTGGAATTATTTCAAATCATGTTTGACAAAAAAATGTCTCGGACAAACTACAGAACATTTATCAATGGCTCACCCCCTCTATCTCCCTCTTGAGCTTCTTCTTGTAGCTATTATAAATTCTATATTTCTCCCTAACTGCCTTGGCTAAAAACACTGTCCACATTAATTAGCATAGAATGTTCCTCAAATCTTCTTGCTTGGAGATGACAGTTGATTGATGAGCGACTCACACTGGAATCCGACAATCCCCGCCTACCGGGAGATTGTATACTCTCTACTCAGATGGTTACTCTAGTCAGATGGTTTCATCTTAAAATACTAGTACGCATGCTGCAAACATTTCTATCTTCACAACATGCGTCAAGTGTTAAAGAATATTTTCTACTATTTGCACATCAATTTCAGGTCAAAGGAAAGGGGAATTCGAAAAGCAGTATTATTTCAATTTGAAAAAGTGCCGTGAGGAGGATAACGCCTGACGTTACATCTGAATCTGATCATGGTTCAACCGTTCTTCCAGAGCGGTCTAATTTGACAGATGTGCGTGTCGGCACATCCCCGTACCATACAGTCACAACAAATATTTTGCAACCGGACAAGAAAAAAAGTGTGATATAAGATCTGTTAACTTGATCACATACGGACAAGTATAACAACTGGTTGAAGAATAAAAAAGAGTTTAGTTTTTCACTCGATCGTTACTTGCATGCGTTACAATAAAGTTGACCGAAACCGAATATCTGAAGGCGTTACTCATCGGATACAAATAGCTACTGTACAGACGATGCTTAAGCACACAGCCGTCCTTATACACAAGAAAATGCAACTAACTTGAGAGTAGGGAAACGTGAATAATGTAAATACCTCACAATCATGATCTGGGCAGGCAGGAAAGAGAACGGTGAGGATGGGAAACACACACGTGCGGCGGTCCCCGCAAGCGGCTATTTCCTCACGGCGCACACCACAGTATTTTGGGGGTGTTGGTACAATGACTCATTTTTCTACGTGTACCTTATTGTCGTAAAAATGTGCATTATCATCTTTAGCATCACATCGTCTGCTCAATCAACGACATTGGGCAGGAATATAGGACTAGAGTGAGTGGCAAAAACCGAGGTAATGATTACACAGAAGTAAACTTGGTACGATCCTTTTCCACATTGGAGATGATAGTTGCCGGTTGTTCCGCGTATCGCATTTCTTTAACAATAATCTCTTTTATGCGAAGCGTTGAAATCAGACATTCAACACAGACGTACACATTTTTTAACTATTTAAAATATCATGTACAGCCCTTTGATGTAACTGTTTTGAGTACATTTGGATAACATTGTGCCATAGAGAAAACAACAGGACGATGTTCATAGTACTGTCTGTCCACAGCTGGACTTATGAAATAGCAACCCACATCTGTAACCGATTATGCATCAAAAAAGGGACAGAACAAGTTTGTCCAGAACTGTTCGGTGATGCTGTCTGGTTTCCACATTCTTGCTCTCTCTGGGTTAAAGATCTTCGACACGATCTAAAGTCTAAATATTTACTTATGACAATATTTGTGAAACAAATATATCATATATCGATAGATTCTCAATGAGAGGTTTCGAAGGGGGAAAGTAGTAGCCACGATTTTTTTACGCTTCTCTCCCTCCACCTCTGCGGAGAAACGCACGCACAAATTTGCTATTGCCCATCCTTTCATTGTTAAGCAAACCATTTTAGGCAAATCGTTTTATTGCAAGAGATTAACCCCAAACACCACTTTGGGAACAGTGTTGATCCAGCCGCGCAACAATAGCAGACGCCACTACCTTTTGCACCAACTGTCGTGAAATAAAATATACCGTACACACAAATCAACAACAAATGTTTGAGTTGGTACATGTAAGTATTACAATTACTCATCTGGATAATAAAAGATAAGAAAACAGATATACAATTACAAACTTTATGCACACGTTGGGCCGTGACCGCCCGAGACCATGGACCAAAAACACCTGCCTGCAGCTAGCGGCTAGAAACTCTGAACGAGTTACAAATCGGAGACAATGGTACTTTCCCCCGATCAAAACCTCTGTTTGCAGAATAATATTGATTAACAAATGCCCTGTAGTCGAGCTTAAAGACCCTGTAATTAGACAATCAGGTCGATATGTGTATACTAGATATGATTGGTCTGTTTTCTTTCTTTTCACTTGTTCTAGAGAAATAAAAACATTCTTTGCTATTGACAAAATATGTAACCGCTAGAGTGCTACTGTTAGAGAACTTTTGAGACGCGATTCTCTGTTTCTTCTTCAACCTGCTAAGCCGGATCTCGTCTTGGACTCCTCTTGTCACGTGACTGTTGAAATTAATTTCTACGAGGATTTCTACATGACAAGAGGGAATTATATACAGATTTGAGATAGTGACGTCCCCAGTCTACGTAGTGCTGATGTTAATTGCTTGCCTCAAAACTCTTCCAAATAAGTAGGAATCCTGATTCAGCACTTTCACACTTCCACACTTTCACACTGTTCCATCTTGATTCACCCAGGCAACAAATTCCTTCACAGGTAAGAACACACAGCTCTTAGTCTTAAATGATCTTGATCAGTCTCCTGTGTTGCTCGGTCCTCATTGGATAGGCGCGTGGGCACCCACACGTATTTTGCAGGGCATGGGATGTGGTAAACCGTTCCCGGCTACCCAACAGCATCTTGTCTACAGGTGCGAGAAGATTACGCCTAATAGTCTTAATTGGTCTGAACTCACTGCTCTGTATCAGCTGGCTTCTGTACAGTCTTAAAGCAATTCAGAAATACATTTGATGTGTGGTAACGCAATCTCTGATTTATCAGAATTACAAGTATCCGATGAAGTACAATGTAGTCGCGAGATGATCCACTCGGTGTGATGTGGCGAATGTCTGCGCTCTCACATGCTTCTTCTGGGAGGAGGAACTTCTATTCTGAAACAACATGAACGGTAGAGACAGGTTATCACACACTAGTTATGTCACAAAAGGATGACATTTCGTAAATTAAAGCATGAATTTCTTTTACTCGAATGAAAGTGGAATCCAACCTGGAAGTCTGCCCAAAATCCCCTGTGATGTTGGTGACGTAAAAAATGTCTTGATTTAACGTATAATTTCAAATTACACGCCTATCAAGGAGAACGGGAGTTAACGGGAAACATTAAGATAAATAGCAGCTAGCTCTACAATGCATCTGGCAGCCGATTTTGTAGCCGATTTCCTGACTACACACGATCAATTAGGCCCGCCGTAGCTCGTTAATTAGATACGTCCCGCAAAATTTGAAACTTGTCGTGGATACCCTAGATTCTAATGTATCATATTCAATGTTTGAAATGAACGGGACACATCTAGATAAATAGCAGCTAGCTCTTACATACGTTTAGCAGCCGATTTTGTATTCGCTTTTCTGACAACTAATGATCAATTAGGCCCGCCGTATCTCGTTAATTAAATCCGTCCCGTAAAATTTGAAACTTGTCGTGGATACCCTGGATCTCAATGTATCACAATAAATGTTAAGAATGAACGGGGCATATTTAGATAAATAGCAGCTACATTTTGTAGCTCTACAATGCATCTGGCAGCCGATTTTATAGCCGATTTCCTGACAAGTAATGATCAATTAGGCCCGCAGTAGCTCGTTAATTAAACCCGTCCCATAAAATTTGAAACTTGTCGTGGATACCCTAGATCCCAATGTATCATATTCAATGTTTGAAATGAACGGGACATATTTAGATAAATAGCAGCTAGCTCTTACATACGTTTAGCAGCCGATTTTATAGCCGGTTTCCTGACAAGTAATGATCAATTAGGCCTGCCGTAGCTCGTTAATTAGATACGTCCCGTAAAATTTGAAACTTGTCTTGGATATCCTTGATCTCAATGTATCAGAATCAATGTTTAGAATGAACGGGACATATTTAGAGAAATAGCAGCTAGCTCTACAATGCATCTGGCAGTCGATTTAATAGCCGATTTCCTGACTACACATGATCAATTAGGCCCGCCGTAGCTCGTTAATTAGATCCGTACCGTAAAATCTTAAACCTGTCGTGGATACCCTGGATTCTAATGTATCATATTCAATGTTTGAAATGAACGGGACACATCTAGATAAATAGCAGCTAGCTCTTACATACGTTTAGCAGCCGATTTTGTTGTCGCTTTTCTGACAACTAATGATCAATTAGACCCGCCGTAGCTCGTTAATTAAATACGTCCCGTAAAATTTGAAACTTGTCGTGGATACCCTGGATTCCAATGTATCATAATCAATGTTTAGAGTTAAGGGGAAATATTTAGATAAATAGCAGCTAGCTCTACAATGCATCTGGCAGCCGATTTTATAGCCGATTTCCTGACTACACATGATCAATTAGGCCCGCCGTAGCTCGTTAATTAGATCGGTCCCGTAAAATTTGAAACTTGTCTTGTATACCCAGTACTTCAATGTATCAGAATCAATGTTTAGAATTAACGGGACACATTTAGATAAATAGCAGCTAGCTCCACAATGCATCTAGCAGCCGATTTTATAGCCGATTTCCTGACTACACATGATCAATTAGGCCCGCCGTAGCTCGTTAATTAGATCGGTCCCGTAAAATTTGAAACTTGTCTTGGATACCCAGTACCCCAATGTATCAGAATCAATGTTTAGAATTAACGGGACACATTTAGATGAATAGCAGCTCTACAATGCATCTAGCAGCCGATTTTATAGCCGATTTCTTGACTACACATGATCAATTAGGCCCGCCGTACCTCGTTAATTAAATCCGTCCCGTAAAATGTGAAACTTGACGTAGATACCCAGTACTCCAATGTATCATATTCAATGTTTGAAATAAACGGGACACATCTAGATAAATAGCAGCTAGCTCTTACATACGTTTAGCAGCCGATTTTGTAGTCGCTTTCCTGACAACTTAATGATCAATTAGGTCCGCCGTAGCTCGTTAATTAAACCCGTCCCGTAAAATGTGAAACTTGTCTTGGATATCCTGGATCCCAATATATCATATTCAATGTTTGAAATGAACGGGACACATCTAGATAAATAGCAGCTAGCTCTTACATACGTTTAGCAGCCGATTTTGTAGCTGGTTTACGACAAGTAATGATCAATTAGGCCCGCCGTAGCTCGTTAATTAAATCCGTCCCGTAAAATTTGAAACTTGTCTTGGATAACCAGTACCCCAATGTATTATAATCAATGTTTAGAATTAACGGGACACATTTAGATAAATAGCAGCTAGCTCTACAATGCATCTGGCAGCCGATTTTGTAGCCGATTTCCTGACTACACATGATCATTTAGGCCCGCCGTACCTAGTTAATTAGATACGTCCCGTAAAATTTGAAACTTTTCGTGGATACCCTGGATCCCAATGTATCATATTCAATGTTTAAAAGGAACGGGGCATATTTAGATAGATAGCAGCTAGCTCTTACATACGTTTAGCAGCCGATTTTGTAGCCGTTTTCCTGACAATTAATGATCAATTAGGCCCGCCATAGCTCGTTAATTAAATCCGTCCCGTTAAATGTGAAACTTGACGTGGATACCCATTACTCCAATGTATCATATTCAATGTTTAAAAGGAACGGGACATATTTAGATAAATAGCAGCTAGCTCTTACATACGTTTAGCAGCCGATTTTGTAGTCGCTTTCCTGACAAGTAATGATCAATTAGGCCCGCCGTAGCTCGTTAATAAAATACGTCCCGTAAAATTTGAAACTTGTCGGGGATACCCTTGATCCTAATGTATCACAATCAATGTTTAGAATGAACGGGACATATTTAGATAAATAGCAGCTAGCTCTACAATGCATCTGGCAGCCGATTTTATAGCCGATTTCCTGACTACACATGATCAATTAGGCCCGCCGTAGCTCGTTAATTAGATCGGTCCCGTAAAATTTGAAACTTGTCTTGGATAACCAGTACCCCAATGTATCATAATCAATGTTTAGAATTAACGGGACACATTTAGATAAATAGCAGCTAGCTCTACAATGCATCTGGCAGCCGATTTTGTAGCCGATTTCCTGACTACACATGATCAATTAGGCCCGCCGTACCTAGTTAATAAAATCCGTCCCGTAAAATTTGAAACTTTTCGTGGATACCCTGGATCCCAATGTATCATATTCAATGTTTAAAAGGAACGGGACATATTTAGATAGATAGCAGCTAGCTCTTACATACGTTTAGCAGCCAATTTTGTAGCCGGTTTCCTGACAATTAATGATCAATTAGGCCCGCCGTAGCTCGTTAATTAAATACGTCCCGTAAAATTTGAAACTTGTCTTGGATATCCTTCATCTCAATGTATCACAATCAATGTTTAGAATGAACGGGACATATTTAGAGAAATAGCAGCTAGCTCTACAATGCATCTGGCAGTCGATTTAATAGCCGATTTCCTGACTACACATGATCAATTAGGCCCGCCGTAGCTCGTTAATTAGATCCGTACCGTAAAATCTTAAACCTGTCGTGGATACCCTGGATTCTAATGTATCATATTCAATGTTTGAAATGAACGGGACACATCTAGATAAATAGCAGCTAGCTCTTACATACGTTTAGCAGCCGATTTTGTTGTCGCTTTTCTGACAACTAATGATCAATTAGACCCGCCGTAGCTCGTTAATTAAATACGTCCCGTAAAATTTGAAACTTGTCGTGGATACCCTGGATTCCAATGTATCATAATCAATGTTTAGAGTTAAGGGGAAATATTTAGATAAATAGCAGCTAGCTCTACAATGCATCTGGCAGCCGATTTTATAGCCGATTTCCTGACTACACATGATCAATTAGGCCCGCCGTAGCTCGTTAATTAGATCGGTCCCGTAAAATTTGAAACTTGTCTTGTATACCCAGTACTTCAATGTATCAGAATCAATGTTTAGAATTAACGGGACACATTTAGATAAATAGCAGCTAGCTCCACAATGCATCTAGCAGCCGATTTTATAGCCGATTTCCTGACTACACATGATCAATTAGGCCCGCCGTAGCTCGTTAATTAGATCGGTCCCGTAAAATTTGAAACTTGTCTTGGATACCCAGTACCCCAATGTATCAGAATCAATGTTTAGAATTAACGGGACACATTTAGATGAATAGCAGCTCTACAATGCATCTAGCAGCCGATTTTATAGCCGATTTCTTGACTACACATGATCAATTAGGCCCGCCGTACCTCGTTAATTAAATCCGTCCCGTAAAATGTGAAACTTGACGTAGATACCCAGTACTCCAATGTATCATATTCAATGTTTGAAATAAACGGGACACATCTAGATAAATAGCAGCTAGCTCTTACATACGTTTAGCAGCCGATTTTGTTTTCGCTTTCCTGACAACTTAATGATCAATTAGGCCCGCCGTAGCTCGTTAATTAAACCCGTCCCGTAAAATGTGAAACTTGTCTTGGATATCCTGGATCCCAATATATCATATTCAATGTTTGAAAGGAACGGGACATATTTAGATAAATAGCAGCTAGCTCTTACATACGTTTAGCAGCCGATTTTGTAGCTGGTTTACTGACAAGTAATGATCAATTAGGCCCGCCGTAGCTCGTTAATTAAATCCGTCCCGTAAAATTTGAAACTTGTCTTGGATAACCAGTACCCCAATGTATTATAATCAATGTTTAGAATTAACGGGACACATTTAGATAAATAGCAGCTAGCTCTACAATGCATCTGGCAGCCGATTTTGTAGCCGATTTCCTGACTACACATGATCAATTAGGCCCGCCGTACCTAGTTAATTAGATACGTCCCGTAAAATTTGAAACTTTTCGTGGATACCCTGGATCCCAATGTATCATATTCAATGTTTAAAAGGAACGGGGCATATTTAGATAGATAGCAGCTAGCTCTTACATACGTTTAGCAGGCGATTTTTTAGCCGTTTTCCTGACAATTAATGATCAATTAGGCCCGCCATAGCTCTTTAATTAAATCCGTCCCGTTAAATGTGAAACTTGACGTGGATACCCATTACTCCAATGTATCATATTCAATGTTTAAAAGGAACGGGACATATTTAGATAAATAGCAGCTAGCTCTTACATACGTTTAGCAGCCGATTTTGTAGTCGCTTTTCTGACAACTAATGATCAATTAGGCCCGCCATAGCTCGTTAATTAAGTACGTCCCGTAAAATTTGAAACTTGTCGTGGATACCCTGGATTTCAATGTATCATAATCAATGTTTAGAGTTAACGGGACATATTTAGATAAATAGCAGCTAGCTCTACAATGCATCTGGCAGCCGATTTTATAGCCAATTTCCTGACTACACATGATCAATTAGACCCGCCGTAGCTCGTTTAATAAACCCGTCCCGTAAAATGTGAAACTTGTCTTGGATATCCTGGATCCCAATGTATCATATTCAATGTTTGAAAGGAACGGGACATATTTAGATAAATAGCAGCTAGCTCTTACATAAGTTTAGCAGCCGATTTTGTAGCTGGTTTACTGACAAGTAATGATCAATTAGGCCCGCCGTAGCTCGTTAATTAGATCCGTCCCGTAAAATTTGAAACTTGTCTTGGATAACCAGTACCCCAATGTATTATAATCAATGTTTAGAATTAACGGGACACATTTAGATAAATAGCAGCTAGCTCTACAATGCATCTGGCAGCCGATTTTGTAGCCGATTTCCTGACTACACATGATCAATTAGGCCCGCCGTACCTAGTTAATAAAATCCGTCCCGTAAAATTTGAAACTTTTCGTGGATACCCTGGATCCCAATGTATCATATTCAATGTTTAAAAGGAACGGGACATATTTAGATAGATAGCAGCTAGCTCTTACATACGTTTAGCAGCCGATTTTATAGCCGTTTTCCTGACAAGTAATGATCAATTAGGCCCGCCATAGCTCGTTAATTAAATCCGTCCCGTTAAATGTGAAACTTGACGTGGATACTTATTACTCCAATGTATCATATTCAATGTTTGAAATGAACGGGACACATCTAGATAAATAGCAACTAGCTCTTACATACGTTTAGCAGCCGATTTTATAGCCGGTTTCCTGACAATTAATGATCAATTAGGCCCGCCGTAGCTCGTTAATTAAATACGTCCCGTAAAATGTGAAACTTGTCTTGAATACCCTGGATCCCAATGTATCATATTCAATGTTTGAAAGGAACGGGACATATTTAGATAAATAGCAGCTAGCTCTTACATACGTTTAGCAGCCGATTTTATAGCCGGTTTCCTGACAAGTAATGATCAATTAGGCCCGCCGTAGCTCGTTAATTAGATCGGTCCCGTAAAATTTGAAACTTGTCTTGGATAACCAGTACCCCAATGTATCATAATCAATGTTTAGAATTAACGGGACACATTTAGATAAATAGCAGCTAGCTCTACAATGCATCTGGCAGCCGATTTTATAGCCGATTTCCTGACTACACATGATCAATTAGGCCCGCCGTAGCTCGTTAATTAGATCGGTCCCGTAAAATTTGAAACTTGTCTTGGATAACCAGTACCCCAATGTATCATAATCAATGTTTAGAATTAACGGGACACATTTAGATAAATAGCAGCTAGCTCTACAATGCATCTGGCAGCCGATTTTGTAGCCGATTTCCTGACTACACATGATCAATTAGGCCCGCCGTACCTAGTTAATAAAATCCGTCCCGTAAAATTTGAAACTTTTCGTGGATACCCTGGATCCCAATGTATCATATTCAATGTTTAAAAGGAACGGGACATATTTAGATAGATAGCAGCTAGCTCTTACATACGTTTAGCAGCCAATTTTGTAGCCGATTTCCTGACAATTAATGATCAATTAGGCCCGCCGTAGCTCGTTAATTAAATACGTCCCGTAAAATTTGAAACTTGTCGGGGATACCCTTGATCCCAATGTATCACAATCAATGTTTAGAATTAACGGGACATATTTAGATAAATAGCAGCTAGCTCTACAATGCATCTGGCAGCCGATTTTATAGCCGATTTCCTGACTACACATGACCAATTAGGCCCGCCGTAGCTCGTTAATTAAATCCGTCCCGTAAAATTTGAAACTTGTCTTGGATACCCTTGATCCCAATGTATCATATTCAACGTTTGAAAGGAACGGGACATATTTAGATAAATAGCAGCTAGCTCTTACATACGTTTAGCAGCCGATTTTATAGCCGGTTTCCTGACAAGTAATGATCAATTAGGCCCGCCGTAGCTCGTTAATAAAATACGTCCCGTAAAATTTGAAACTTGTCGGGGATACCCTTGATCCTAATGTATCACAATCAATGTTTGGAATGAACGGGACATATTTAGATAAATAGCAGCTAGCTCTACAATGCATCTGGCAGCCGATTTTATAGCCGGTTTCCTGACAAGTAATGATCAATTAGGCCCGCCGTAGCTCGTTAATTAGATCGGTCCCGTAAAATTTGAAACTTGTCTTGGATACCCAGTACTTCAATGTATCAGAATCAATGTTTAGGATTAACGGGACACATTTAGATAAAAAGCGACTAGCTCTACAATGCGTTTAGAAGCGTAGCCAGTTTCCTGACTACACATGATTAGGCCCGCCGTAGCTCCTTAATTAAATCCGCCCCGTAAAATTTAAGACTTGACGTGGATACCCTGAATTCCACTGCGTTATAAACAATATTCAAAGTGCATGGGGAATTTGGATGAGTAGCAACTAGCTCTTCAATACGCTTAACTGCTTATTTTAAGTCTAGTGCACTTCGAATTTTGTCTGATAGGTGTCGCTATTGTTATTATTTTTCTTATTTCAGACGTTTTGTCTTAATTAAGAATCATGCAATCAAGGGAATAAGCCCTAGTCGTAGCTTGATGAAAATGCATTTAGATCGTACACACTCACTTTGAGAAATCAGTGCAATTGTACGAAATCAGAAAAAGAAAGTAGAAACAGATGTATCCGAATCGGCTGCTAGCTTTCTTATAGTCAGAAATCGGCTGCTAAACCGGCTGCTAAAACCGGCTGCTAAACTGGCTGCTAACTTCAGCTCGGTATTTTGAGGTGACTGGGATAACTCGCACTCCTTTTCTTTACAAGAATCGCACATTGATGTCCGTAGGACTATAGCGCTGCCTTTCCTTTTGCACAAAAAGCACATCTCTATGGAGAGTGCCTACAAACATACTGTTAGACTTATCTGGGTTCCCAGATCATCGATCACAACCCTTATGAACAGTTGGAAAGGCTGGTATAGGGTAGTCTCCAAGCAGACCTAACGGTTGCAAAGACCGTATCCAACTGGCCGAAGAAGTTTTTATTGCAAGCCGGACAACTTCTCTGGCTGACTGGAGCTTCTCTGGCTGGCGTGTACGATTTTGGCACCGTGGAGATCTGCTTGGAGATTACTGTATAGGGATACCGTGACAAACATTGCACTAACCGTAGAGTTTCAAATCCCTTTGAGTGTACACGTGTCTTTGAATATTCAACAGAAAAGGAAAGTAGTCAAGTTTATTCCACTGGTACAATGTTAAATATCGTTTGCTTCGACATTGCTATAAGAATACGGGAACCTGGCCGACATGCACAGCTAAGCTACACACATACCTCAGTAGCTATCTACACACGTCAATCCATGGCCAATTGGCTAAGACCAGTAATTACATGAAATGTCAATAGGACGTAGTTAACTAATTATACTCGTTGATTGTAATTGGCTTTTGGAGAACGCTAATCATATGGATATGTTGGCTTCATTGATGCAACATTTTTAATGTTAAACATCAATTCTCCGAAGGATTTGCTGTTATTGAAATTTGAGATTGAAAGCGGCCATTTTCTTGCATGTGAAATCTGCGTCAAGTAAGTAAGAGCGAAAAAGAATTCAATCATAGACACAGCATTTCAGTCTCGGTCCACATCCGACGAATTAGGCTTCTCCAGGATTCTCGAGACATCTTCAAATCTAACCCCCCGGCCACTATGTGTACTCTTTATTGTGGTCGTTTCGTGTTTTACGGCGCTTTTCAGTCTCTCTTTGATTTCTTACTAGCTTCAAAATGACGCTTCGAACATCACAGTAAAGGGCCGTCATTGCCACACAAGTCCGGATCCCTCTGCACCATGCACCACTGAGATCAACTACTCTTCACTAAGTTAAATCCGACACTCTTTTCTTCAGTTCATTTGCTCCATACTTGTTCTATTAGAGCAAGTGTTCAAATAACCTTCTTCGTCATCGGCAGCAAATGTTGTTATGTCGAGATTCCTGATGAACATATCGTCCGTCGGGATATGGAGGATCTGACATATCATTTGTCACTATTAATCTGCTCATACTTACCGGAAGCTATCGATTAACGCGAAAGATCATTCGTGTCGGTAAGTAACAAGAAAACTGCGTTATGTGCCCGTAAGGTGGCGGATCAAGGTAACTGGGTCAGTCCCCACAATCGAAAAGCCCGCTTTTCACTGAACGGCGATCGCTGAGAGATCGACCGAACAGGGTCCAAAATTGGTTTGTGTGACCTTTGATTTCATAATTGAAATATGATGCATGTAATTAAGTATGACTTAAAAGACGCCAAAACACACAAAATGTCAGAAAATCATTCTCAAGTTGTCCATGGAATTCGTTGAGCGCCAAATATTTGGTCGCTAAGCGGTCGCAGCCTCTCCTGGGAAGGGGTGTAAGCCTCAGTGTTCTTGCGTTAAGTCAGGGAAGTTGACATTTCAGGAAATATTGATGATTAACTGTAATAACAGACGTAATAGAGATCTAGGATTCGGGGAAGCGGGCACGTAAATACAGACGAACTGGACTAAATGGCCGGTCGTGCCGCCTTTACTTTTGTGGTGCCCAGATGCTCGAACTTAAAGCGGTTATCCGGTGTTTCTGTGTCAGCACGGGACCATGTACATGTAGCTACCTGCTGAAAGAGTCACTTTTCTCGCGGGCCTGGGAGACTGCCTCTGGTTTAACGCTGCAGCACACGACTCGCAATTGGATACAGTAAAGTGGGATGGCTTTAACTGATTGATTGCTTCTGACCAGCAACCTATTTTGTTCCAGATTAATAACGCAGCGCCGTAAGTCCGGGCACCACGTTACTTCTCTCAATGTCACGCCGATATTTATTTGCCTTCCACGCCTCCCTAACACTTTTCTTCGCGGACTGTTCTCCTCGCCGTGCAATTGCAGACGCCCGCAGACAAGCGGCGCCAGTGCTCGTGGATAAGTCAAAACTGGACGCAATCAAGCGCTTTTCGAGTCCTCAATTTGGTCGGGAATTCAGGGAGAATCGTGTGTTAGAAATACCAAACAGCCTCCCTCTGTGTGCAGACCCACCGAAGGAACTTACTTATCAAAATGCCATCAGTGGAACAAATCCAGCATGAAAGGATTCGTCTCAGGGCGGTTGAATTTTGAACAGGCGAGGTACGGCAACGGCAATCTCTTAATCAGTGTAGAAAGACATGGTTGTTCTGGCAAAACCAACCGTGATTTTATTATGGACGTATCAAACGCACTGTTGCGGAACATGTCTGTTTTGCTTGCGATTTCTATCTGAACGCCAGGCGTCTTTTTGATGGATGCACATCAGGAGCAGCTCCTTTTTTTAGCAGAGTATTTTTGAATGTCAGCTGTCATAGTACTGTCAGCGTAAATGTTTCGTTTGGCGCTGTTGCTGAGATGACGTCTGCTGGAATGAAAGGTAGCGACGTCCAATAGAGATGAAATGTGGCATTCTCAGTTGTTCAACTAAGTTTCGGAATATCGCCACTGTTATTTGCAGAAAAAAATGAAATTCAAAATTATTGAAGGAATCTAAGCTAAACAATCACTTGCTTAACCTAAAAACAGAACAATAACACCGGGAAGACGCAACTAAAATTGCCAATAACGTTTACAAGTATCGTATATCGTCGAGATCACCTACAATTGATCTCCAGAAGGCCGTCGATGCAATTTATCGCCAATACTGCATTTACCCGAGAAAAAAGCCTTGCGGGCAGGCTAGCTATGAACAACATGGGGAAATCTTTTCCTAGCCGAGCTGTGTAAGGCCCCCATTCCACTTGACGGCGTTCGCCCTGCGCTCTCGCTGCGATCTAACTTGAATTTGTGTAACCCTGATTTCATAATTGAAATACCAGGCAAAATGTACAAGTATGGCTGAAAAGGCAACAAAACACGCAGAGCGTAAAAATGTTCGTTTTTAATGGTGAAGTTCGTTGAGCGCTCTGTCAAATTTTACATCGCAACGCGCTCGCCGCCCTAGTAGACTGATGGGGGTGCAAGTGATAAGATAGTCAGAAATATTGTATCCAGCCGCGCGAGTGGACGATGTTTGCGGGATCGGCTGTCCCTGTGCGTGAGGACGGCAGACTGCTAGAATGCAAGGCAGTCAGTCGGAGAATATTGCCCACCGTAAGCAATATTGCAGGTGCAATCAGAGCAACAGGAGCCCGAAGACACAATAAGGGCCTGCAATATTGAGGAGCGGCGGCCCCTGGTGACGTGCTCAAGCAGTCATTGTTCCACTTTTATCCCCGGTACTCTTCACCAATGGGGGTAATTCTAAAGCCCAGGTCAATACTAAACGTATTCAGACCCTTTTAGCCAGGATAAATGGGAATTTGGGCAATTTTCACATTCCCTATGGATATTGGACTGTTATCGGCACGGGAGAAGAGTAGACCTGAACAAATAAGTACAGCAACGACGCGCTTTTGTTGCTTTTGAATAGCGCGTCTTTGTTGAAAGTAACTTAATTACACAACACAACATAACACAACACAACGCCAAACAATATCTACTGTAGCATCACCTTGCCTCGAAATGGAACAAGTGCATGGAAGCTAGTTTATTTCTTTGATATTCCAAGTAGGTTGGTGTTCTTCGAGAATCTCATGATCACCCCTGCCTTTAATCGACACAAAAAGGTTCGTGCAGTTTGTTGTTTACAAAGTATTTCATACAAGCTAACGGTACCGCCGGAGGACTGCATCACGTGCACCTTGCATTCCCACACCCCCGAAGTTAAAATACTACAGGGACGTCATGCGAGAATTACGAGAACTACAATCCTTAATCGACACAATGGACGGTTTCTGTGGGAGTAGTGAAAGGTTTGACTAACCTTAATCATCATCGCCCGCCTACCCGGCAGCAAGCCAAAACCTCCGGGGTTTCCCATGGCCTCTTAGAGAGGCGTAACTAGGTGTTCCTGTGTGCTCTTTTCTGGGGCCAGGATTGGACGTTTTCTATGTTCCGACTTGTATTGTGAATATGTTAAAGATAAAGTTTTTTTTTTACCAATGAAGGAAAGATAGCGAGCACTGAAGCAAAAAAAACAACTACAACAACACAGCTACTGTTTCAACTTACTAAAGGGAATCTGCAGACGCTACTGATGTTATAAAACAAGGGAAAATTGCACATTACACAAGATAAAGAAGAGTGTGTAGAATTCACAAACGCTCTTGGACCGTAGGAGATAGAAACATTACGATTTCAGTCTGAAAACCCGGCGAAAGTCGTGAGTGATTCAATGTTTTCATGATCGGTTGAATGATAGACAGTCACTCTACCCCGAGGGTGTCTTCAACTTCCAGACTCTTAAGTGACAGGTGAGTAAAAGATATAATCACATACCTATACTAGTATATTCATACCCGCCTCTTAGTGGATTGAAAAGATGACGATGGTACTGTGGTCGTATAGACTCGGTTGTTTAAAGTCAGAATTCGTGATGAATTGAAATGATTGAAGTTTCCATTGACTGGAGGAACAACTTTGAAATATTTGACCTTCAGTTTCATATCAATTCTACATATGACAGGCATACCAGATATGACAGGAGTGCTGGGCCAATACCAATGTAGATGTACATACCTGGCCCATTCTGGCGTTTAAGTGTAGAATTTGGCCGATGATGGCGTACAACACATTCGACTAAGTAGTTCCGGACAATGAACCCGGACTGCTTATAAACCACGCTGGGGTGTTCAATACGGCCATGACTAGCCTTAAGCTTTCTACAGATAACTGGCAACAACGGAAACCGTGAGCGAGGAAAGGGCTGTAGGGATCCACGGAATCATCATTTCGCAAATCGGGACAAAAGTGGCACGTCGGCTCTTCTTCATGATGTAGGCGGGTGTCCGAACGATATTATATGTATAAATGGTTTTATTTGGGCTTCAAAAATGTAATCTGGATCTTTCTTCTATTTTGTCTCACACTTACTTCCCTCATGACCTCAATAAAAGGCGGCCAGCAGGCCGATTTATGTTTTTCATGAATAATTAAAGACTCAAACAAACGTTAGAATACGCAGTGTATCATCATAAACGTTACATGCCCAGCACTGAGTTCAGTCATCCCGGCTTTGCTTCCATCCGTGAAGGCTTTCAGACCCGACCCCATCTGTCTCACTGTCTCCCACAAAACTTGCCTGAGGTAATGAGTTAGGACAGATATAGACACGTGTGTCAAAGGTCAGATCACCTCACATCAATTTGCACAGACACGGGTCTGTCTAATGTTATGTAGATGGACTCACATGGGCAATACATAGTCTTATCGTTCATATTCATCAGAGTTTCACCATTCCTGTAAACTGCTTTGTATGATTGTTAAGATACTGGTGTAGATTCATTAGAAGTACGGAAATTGTTAGTGCAATAAATCTGAGAAAGGTCGTACACGTATATCATTTTGCACGAGACTTAACACAGCGTCGCCCCCCCCCCCCCTTCCTCTCGTGTTTACAAGAGCATTTGCTCGTAAGAAAACTGTGCTGTAGAGGTCAGGCAGTCACACGATGGTTGCCGATAGTGATAATCCCTGGCGCCACTGGTCCCAATACAGCATTGATTCTACTGTCGCGGTCTGTGGAAACTCGGACACGGGTAGTCGTGATATCACAGACTACACTGCTCCACCACAACTTGTACGTTTCGGTTTGGAGGGACTGGTGGTCTACTTACCAAAATTGTCCAAGCTCTGAACGAAAGAAAAAAAAACACTTCCTTTCGGACAAGGTCTAGTATAGAAAACGCTCATCTGTAATTGTATGTAAGGAGGCCAAAATTTACATTTAGACTGGCGTTTTTCCCTTATTGATGAAATCCCTTTGTTAGATTGCAGGTAACTCCCTATCTCCATTATAGAAAAGTGAGTTACAAAAAGGCCAGATCTCGATTTTTTCGTCTGACAATCTGTGTGTTGATCTGTATGTAAACTTCTCCATGCCAGCGCTCATACTGAATGACCAGGACAGCTCGACAGCCCGACATTAACGCGTCTCAAGAATAACCCTCTCCTTAAACGTGTTTGGTCCAGTATGAGGGCCAACCTGTTCCTAGTACTGAATTCCAACAAAGACACAACACACAGAAAATGATTCATTATCAAGATTCTACAAAGTATCTGTTACATGACAATGGATACTGACAACATCTGAATCCAATGAACTATTTCTTTAATTTGCTTTCTTTATCATGGATTGCCAACAATGTATAAAAAGTATAATGAAACAATTTCTTATAACATTCAACAAGAATGAGATGTAACAAAACCGCATATAATAGACATTAAGCACCTTCTGGTTTTGAAGTGGTTCCATCAATTTCTAAAAGTGCAATGTAACAAACAAACACAAATAAGTAGTATAAGAAGATAACCAATGATACATTATATCAACAACACCCTGTTTAGCACATACACAATCTGGATTAAACTTCTGATAGTCCTTCTGCACCTGACATTGAGCAATTTGGTCGAACTCAAACTAGCCCTACACATTGACAATAGGATATATCATCTTATCAAACTCTACTTTATTCTCCAAACGATTCTTGTTGAGAATAGCTAAATTTGCAATGAAATCAGGATTGCTGTAAAGCAGATTTGCATATGTCATGTGTCATACAGGGTGCCCGGGCTTCCTGACGACATACTCCTCCGACTCCGACGACGCCTCTGACTGGGACCCTCCCTCGTAATCCGTCAGGTCCGTCGCGCTCGTGTCCTCTCCCGACAGAGACTCCCCTTCATAGTCCGACCCCAGGTCCGACTCGGACGAGTTGACGAAGTCGTCGTCTCCCGACATGGCGCCGTCCCCGGGTAGGGAGGAGTCCTCCTGCTCACTGTCACTGTCCATGGTGCTGAACCGGTGGGTGTCATCCAGGTTCAGGAACGAACGAACGTCACTAGCTATTCTGTGGTGGTCCCTGGGGAACAGTATAAGGAAACAGATGTTTGAGGTAAAGGAAAAGGCAGTCCCATAGCCTCTTTGAGGCCATAGGAGCAGTGGGTTTTTATCTGCTGTGTCTAGGGCATGCCGCATGGCATTAGAAGGCAGAGCCCAAACCTCTCCTTCCACTGCCTTTTACCTCCAAAACCAATGTCAGGTACACAATTTTACACCTGGGTGGAGTGAAGAAAGTCATGTAAAGTGTCTTTCCCAAGGGCACAACATTAGTGGCATGTAGGGGGGATTCGAACCCAGGATCTCTGGATTCTAGGCCAAACACCCTAACCATCATACCAACACGATGACTCTTTGTTCCGACAAGACGACAATGTTTGTGGTTCAGAGTAAAGCATTATACAGTAGACCCCCTGTAGCACATAGGGCAGGGATTACTCTGCAGGGGTACAAGCGATACAGTAGAAAACATTTTTGGTGTTTCATTGTTTGACACTCATAACAAAGAATTACATACATGTAAAGAGCTCAAAATAGTGGGTGCATGTGCACCTGTGTGCACCCAAAATTGGAGCTGTGCACCTAATTTTTGACTGTGGGTGCACTGGTGCACCTAGATATTTTTGTACTCAATATATAGGGTAATGGTTTGCTTGTACACTAGCATACAGAATATTCTTCAAATGTAAGTATCAGAAAAACCAATATATCTTTATTTGATGTATTGCTTTGAAATTTGAAATCTGGACAGAATTACAGATTGAAGTTCTTCAGAGAGGCAGTAGCATCAAAATTATCTTTTGCTGACATTCAACTTTATTTCATGTGGTGCACCCACATTTTTTTCTGTGCACCTAATTTTTTGGGTTGGGTGCACCAGCGCACCAATTTCCAAAAAAGAATTTCGAGCCCTGAATGTATATCTGATCATTTCAAGACCAAACATGTTTGGTAACTCTGAACCCTTTTCTGCATTTGCCCCAGGTGCTATCCATTGTATCCATGTAAGTCACACAAAAGTGTGCAGTGACTGACTGTTGTAAAATTGAAAGTATGACATATTGGAGGGAGGCATCCAACAATACCCTTCTTTCCAAATTGCTCACCTAAAACCCAATACAGCAACATTGTCTTCTCAACCAAAGAGTGCTAGTGTTAACAAAGGTGTATATCTATATCTCAAGGATGTATCTGAAAACAGGTGGTTATGCATGACAAAAGGAACAAATGTATGGGACAGTCTTTTGTCTCATAGTAAATAAGGTGTCCCCCAAGCTTAGAATGGTTTGTGATTACTAGAATTAAGGGTAACAAAAGAGGAAAAGATTGCCTACAGCCTTTTCACACAAACCAAATTGTAAAGGATGCCCAATCAGCAGTTGGCATGCATACTGGTCTTTGCGTTTGATTCAGTAAAGTAAAAACAAAATATCCTTTTAAAAATACATTTGCCAACTTAGCCATCACAAGTACTGATATGTATACTTAGAATTAGGGCTTTTCTGTCTATTAGAGCACATAAGGGAAACTGACCTAACAATGGCACACGTTCCACAAAAATCTATTAATACTTGTCTTGCCTCCCTTTGAAAAGGTAATTCTAAAGATACATAGATTCATACATAAAGAAATATATGCCTGATTCCCAGAGACATAAAAAGAAATCAATAATCACATCTATAACAAATAAGTCAAAGAAATATTGTTATATTATGAATGCTTTGAAGTATGGCGTTATTCTATATGTGAACGTTCTACTGTATGTTAGATGGCACCCGACATAGCCAACGCTACCTGGGTGACCCATGCATTGCTGTTTAGTGATTTGAATAAAATGAAATAAAACAAATGCCGAACCTGTTGTCGCCCAGCGTTGCGACTTCTGTCATGGGTATAGAGTATCCCGACTGGAAGGACAGGACCACGTGGCTGCCTGTACCCAGGTACCGGAACGACTCCTGTTCAACCTCCACACTTACTATGTTGTAAATATCTGCAACAACTGCAAAAAGGAAAGCATCTGAGATTTACACACATGTATTGGGTGGAGGTAACCTTCTATCTGCCGTAGGTAACAGTTATTAATCATTGCATGTCAGGTGACCTGATAATGAAGCATCAGGAATACCTCCAGGTATTCGCAAGTCAAATATACTGGATTTTGAATCTTGCTTGCATGCTGTTTTTGTTTGGTTTCTTAAAATATGACATTTTGAATTTGAACGTGGTGGGTATAAATTGAATGATGGAGAGAGGATGGTGAAATATTAAGTTTTCTCAATACACGTATAAACAATTAAACCCACAATACCAACCTTATAAATGTTCACTTTGTAATCTACCACTGATTATCACATAATCAATGTACACTGCAGACAACGAAAATTGTACACATTATGCAAATAAATGGCTAACAAAACATTACAATATTTCAAAATATAAATTCTTGAAGCAAGCAATACACACATTTGACACAAGTCATCTTTAAATTTGAACCACTCATATCTGCAAGTTGTTTCAAAACAATGATCGAAAGACACAACAATTTGTACAAGAGATAAATCTCTCTTTTGAAAATGATACACATATATATATAGCTAAGTACAAGGTACATAATGAGGCTTCTACCTTCTCTTTGCTCCTGTTTTGGCCTGAGGATCGCCTGCATCAGACTGAACTTCTTCACTGTCACCTTCCCCGTCATCTTGTCAAATATACACTCCTGACATGCAGGGTACACAGACTGAGTTAGGAACAGTGTGGAAAATAATATTTGGTACAGAATATCAAACTGTGCTTCATCTGGTATATTTGTGATTAATCTGTTCCCTCTTGAAAGTATATTTCTAATGTTAATGTTACTGTACAGATAAAAGTGATCTTATCAAGACTTTCAGGCCTCTCCTTGATTTGATTTGAATTGCAACAGTTCAATACACGTGGGAAAGGCAGCTATTGCTGGTGTCCTGACCCACGTATAATATACCCATTTTCTACACCTGGGTGGAGTGAGGAAAGTCGTGTTAAGTGCCTTTCCCAAGGGCACAACATCGGTGGCATCAGGGGATTTGAACCCGGGGGACCGTTGGGTTCTAGGCCGATTAAGCCACACGACCTCCTACACCATCCATTGATTATGTCATTACTCACCATCCGGTTTATCATCTGTTGTTCTTTGTCTTAGAAGCTCGAAGATCAAACGTAATCTCAGTTCAGATGTTGAGGCGTGTAAATAGACACATACATGGTTCATGTATAAACAGGTGTGACGGTGGTCATGCACAAGTAAAGAGCATACTCCACTCACCTCCCAGTCCTCCATACAGGACACTCCCACCACCAGGCAGGCTGTGATGTAGAACAGACTCCAGAGGATGTGATCTGTAAAAATCAAACCGTTGTCTTAGATCCCGTTCATACTAGGATTTGGGAATCGGGATTCACCCAGGCATGGGATTGATCGCGAGTCATGAATCCTGGTAAGAATGGTACAGCTCCGAGGTGAGGTTAAATCCTGATCCACTATTCAGCAGATTGAATCAAGATAGATTCTGTGTCTGGGTAAATCCCAGTGTGAACAGGGCCATTTTTGTCATAGTTTTTGTTTCAGCTCTAGAATTAAGGTGTTCATATAATCCTCCAGTCAGGATACCAGTCATCCTTACATGCCTGCAACAGTAACATGCACATTTTCAACACAGTTGTGATCAGTACTTAGTATAACTGTTGGTTTAGCAAACCAGACTAACTAGACCATACATTCACTCCTCTATCAAATATTAGCTGCAGAATCTCCAGTAAAAAAGTGTAATGTTATTGAAACAAACTGTATACATGACTACTATTAAGTAGTATGTTAACCATCTCAGGCAATGGTGGAGAAAGCTCGCTGCCCAATGTGCCACTAGGCATGGGTGGATCTAAGTCTAAGCAAGTAACCATCTCTGTGTCAGGGTAAGGTAGAACATGGGACAGTACAACAGGACCGTACATAGTGGTAGGGTTAAAGAGTGTTGACAAAATCAGGACATAATACCTCCACTGAAGTACGCAGCTCCAACCCCTACAGCCACAAAACCTGGCAGGTAAACAAATATTACAGTCATAATGCATAGTCTCAACAAATATGCTAACATATCGATTCATATCTATACATAATACTTTATGAGTTTAACACATACATATGATAGGTATACTGTATAATATTTGTACTTTGGTAACAATTTTCCAGTGTCATGGTCCAATTTTGGAAACCTCTACTAAATCAGAAAATGAGTAATCCTTTTCATTCATTAATTTATTCATTCATTCATTTACACATTCATCCATGATCCATTCATTTCCGCCCTCATACCTATGCATACATAACCCTAACAGTTACAAGAAGCGAAGAGTGCTATTTATAACAGTAACATTTGGTCACGGCTAGAATCTAAAATCCGTGCCAGACTTGGTTCCGTGGCCTAATAAAGAGTTACCCAGATGTGTGACTGTATTTCAGAAATCCTGGTTACCGCTAGAGAGATGAACTTGAAACAGAATTCGAAGAATACATAAATTTCTCACTCACCTACAAGTAGGCTCCACGACCTGATCCCGGGCGATCTCTTCAAATATAAGATCAGAGGAGTTTTCTTCTTGATTTTCATGTAAACCATCTTGCCCTCACTTCTATCTAGGCGAGATCAACTCCAAAATAGTAAGACTGCGTTCATATCAGTTTACGCACCAAGCGGGCAAACATGCATAACGTTTGTTAGCAGCGGTCAAGTGCGACATATACATTACCTATACTTTGCATGGTGCAAAAAAGGTAATAGTCAACGCGTCACGTGAAGCGTATGCAGTGTAAGTCGCTTAATCCTACAGCACCACACAAAATATTCCGGTTAACATGCTGCTTTTTGTGGAGCCGCTACAAAAAGAAAACTCGCACCAATATTTATTTACATTCACTTCCGGGTTACAGTCAGATGTACTGCACTTGGTCATCTTATCCAATCAAACTGTGCAAGGAGAGAAAATTCACCAATCAGAATTGTTCTAAAACATGCAACAGCCAATCAGCAGGGAGACAACCCGTACGTACAGTAAACTATCGGCCTATTTTCAAAATGGCGTCAAAATTTAGCGGAGTTCTGCAACTCACAGACTTAGACGATTTTATCACCCCTTCACAGGTATGTGGAGTCGCATTTCATTACTTCATGGTGTAATATGATACTTCTTTTATCAATTGAAGCTGCTGACATAAAGGCGACACTCTTAGATACGTCAAGAGACTTACGCAATCGCAGAAAATGCGTCGAGGGAAGTGTCAGAAACTGCAGTTTAGTTATGATCGTAGCGTTGCTGTCATTGAAGTCACGCTTGTTCGGAGCCGTAGTAGACACGTCGATGTCCTATGATCGTCTGAATTTAGGTTGTGACCGAAGATTTACGGTCTTTGTGACTGCTACGCTCATCGCGACGTCTTGATCAAGGACGTACTTGTCGCTGCACTACTAAACATTTTCGCAAGGAGGCACTTTTGAACTGTGATGAAACGAGTTTGTTTTTGCTGAACAATGATATTAAACTTTTGAATGAAAACGTTGCCGCGATTGGCACTTTTGTGGAACAGATATTAGATGATTGAATGGTCAATATGGCTTCAGAGGCTTTGAGACGTGACGAGAATATTTTAACGACGCAATGAGGTGAACAAATAGACTCAAACCTTGGAGTTGTTCATCAGCCCCCGCCATTGCCTACATGGGTTGCGTCACGTAGAACGGGCCGGTGTTATTGACATCAGGGAACAGACTCTGTTCTTTTTGTGTTGGTTAGAGTGGGAGTAAAGGTACCTGAAACTAACGTTAACCCGCAGTCTTTGAGCTGTAAACAAGAAGTTCTGGCCATTTCTGCAAAGACTGTTACTTTGCAAACCGATTAAGGGGTTTTTGACAAGATTTAAGCAGGGCCAATTGCAAAGGGCGGGTCTGAGGACTCGGTATGCTGTAGCTACAGATCTACATCGGACTGCACAATGGACCAAAGGAAGAAGAGAACTGCATGTTGTGGAGAGTGTGGCTCAAAGGTGGTTTCCCAGGATTTGATGAAGTTGTTAACCTCCTTGGTTGTAGTACCTATATGTGTTTATCAGTTCTTGTGACTGGACTTAAGGTAAAATGTGTAATCTCCAAGCAGATCCTACCGTGGCAGAGCAGTATCTATGGGCCAAAACAATGTCCATATACCACCATTGGCAAATGGATATTGTTTTGGCCCATATGATACTGTGTTATAAAATGTGTACTTTTACCTGCAGTCTCAAAATTCAGCTTTTTTTTACAGGGGCTGCATTGTCTTTTGTAGTTTGAACAATTGTTTGATTTGCCTCCTGATCATTTAGTATTCAATACCTGAAAGTCAAGTCATGCCCAAATGTGGAGTTATTTCTTACATTCCAGGAATGCATCAAGCCTGTGAAGGTTGAGAAGACGGCAGGCGAGGTGGGGAAGATCAAGATTCACAATGACGGCAGCTACGTGCAGGTAGCACAGGTGCGCATGGCAAAAACACTTGCTTTGGGGCATCCACAGTTCTATTATCTATGGCAGAAGTCAGCAGGGGAGGGTTATTGTAATTAGTCTGAACATTTGTTTGCACTTTGGAAAATTCCTGTTAATTCTACTTTACTTTTATTAAAATTTCAATATAATTATTCACATGTTATCATCATGTTGAAAATGTATATGACCATATAATATTATAGTATTTTTAATTTTACTGCCACTGAATACTGCAGTGGAATTTGGATGAAACAGGGTAGATAACGTGATGCTAAAGAAGTCAGTTGGCCCGAGGAGGTTTTGTTTTGTTTAGTGTTTTCCAAGGCGGCCCAGTTCAAGGCCTTTATGTTCAGGTCAGTAACCCATTATGCAGACAACTAGACTTACAGCCCCCTTTGTCCTTGTAGCAATGAGAAACTTCATGTGTCCATATGTTAAAAAGGTCATTTTTCTACTCCATCATGTTTTGCAGGTGTTTTTTTCCCATATGTCCCATATTTTTTTCCTGATTACACTGAACAAACATTGCCCAAATATGTGGCTGTGACACAGCCGCTGTGTGCCATTTTTTTTCAGGACAGGGGTGTATGTGTGAATATGTACAGTACCTGTAGCTGTATCTGTACTACAGTATACTGGTTACTGCTATTTCAGTATTTTTGTGTAACACTCCAGTGGACAAGTGAAAACGAAACCTTTCCAGGCCTTTGTGCCAAATAATCAAGTGCTAGAAATGACAAGCTTTAGGCTGTGTAAAGAATGGGAAACTCCTATAAATGGATCAATGCAAAAGAGTATGTGTATTTTTTTTGATATCCAAACAATGGTGAATAAAATATCATTCATGCTTTATTTTAAGATTGAAGTCACTTGTCAAATATCTTATATTTGTTTTAGTATTGTAATTTTTTGTAACCATTGCTCTATCATATTAAACTTTCATATCCTATGTGATAACTGTATGACCCCAGATTCTTATTGGTTATATGAGATGTCAGAGTGCTGAAGGTTAATCCTCTGTTGTTAATCCTTTGACAGGTTAATCCTGTGACAGGTGATGAGATTACTAGTAGTGTTAATCCAGTGTTGTTATATAATGACAGACAGGTGAGGAAGTTAAGCTGCAGAAGGCAAAGATCACGCTGAACGACTGCCTGGCCTGCAGTGGCTGCATCACGTCTGCAGAGGCCGTCCTCATCACGCAGCAGAGCCAGGACGAGCTGTACAGGGTCTTAGAGCAGAACAGGAAAGCAGCACAGGTACATGTAAACACTTAAAGTGCCTGTGAAATGAAATTGCCTCTATCATTCACGGAAAATAAGGTCTTTATTGAAAACAATTCTGTAATCTTCAATCAATTGTCTTCTGTGTGGTGGGACAAATTGCCAACAGGTCGTGACGTCACAGAAACATTTTTACAACATATTTACAACCCAAAATTTCTAACAATGCATAATACATTTGTATTTGAAACATCAACATGTAGTTGACAGATAAATACTAAGTTCACTAGTAGTAGAGGATACGTAGCTTCCCTGGCACAGGCAGAAATTCTGATTACTGATGTATATTTACTCAATACTGGATAAATGTTTGTGAGATTTAGTCATGGTATTTTTTTGTTAGGACAGAGTAAACCCTACATAGTACATGTGTGTGATTCCTCCCCAGGATGGTGAAACATCGCAGGAGAAGTTAGTGGTGATCTCCATCTCTCCCCAGTCCAGAACATCGCTGGCTGCCAGGTACAACCTGTCCAGTCTGGACACGGCCAGGAAACTCACTGGCTTCTTCAAACAACTGGGTAAGCAGGGATCATTGTTTGTTTGTTTGTATTGCATACCTGGTAAACTGCCTCATGGCGTAACACGCCAGGTTTGTACTGAAGAGTACAAGCTACATATCCAGACAGATTTATTTGGTGCATGGCCATTCACACCGGGAAGGACCCCTATTCTTTTCGATTGTGGTGGGTTCTTTTACATGCTTGAAGTGTGGCTCTCCTCAAACACGGGACCTCCATTTTACGTCCTATCTGAGGGACGTCCCTTACTGAAAACATGCTGTAACATTGGAAGGCTAGCCGACTGCTGCCCACCTTTGTCATCAGGAACCCTGCAGTAGTATAATCAAATATTTGATTCAATCTCATACTACTACATGTACACAGTCAAATTGAGAGCACTGTTTTGGGTTTAGTGTTAACTGTATTAACTTAGTATTGATGTTGTTATCTCATGATCGTTGTCCAAATTCTCCACAGGTGCGCATCATGTGTTTGACACAACGTTTACGCGGGACTTCAGTCTGCTGGAGAGCCAGCGAGAGTTTGTCCAGAGATTTCAGAGCAACGACACATCCGCCCCCCTCCCCATGTTAGCCTCGGCCTGTCCAGGTAAACCATGAGTATACTTCGTTTGTGAATATTAGTCATCCAGGAAATTGAAGAATAAAGATATAATTCAATTTATACCACTGGATTACAATATGAAAATATCAGACGTTTTAGATGTCATTCCAACATTTTTATTCAGTGATTCAAAATAAATGTTAAAAAAAAACACATTTATTTTGAATCACTGAAGAAAGATGTTGGAATGACATCTAAAACATCTGATATTTTCATATTGTATAGATTAAATTAGAATTCTATTCCATGAGTATGATATTAGAAATCCTATTTTGTATATATAGTATCAACAACTTTTGTATAAAATGTATGATTCAATTCAACCCAGTATCCTATTGATTGTGTGTGTGTGTAATGTATTGATGATTTTTTCCCCAGGGTTGGCCCTTAAAAATAATCATTCGCTAGTTGGGCAACCCTGGCTGTTTTTTTATCAACATGTTCATGCCGAACCAATAAATAAAAAATAAAAAATAATATGGATGCCTACAGTTCTTCTTGATGAATGACTGTTGTTCCCTCCAGGTTGGATCTGCTATGCTGAGAAGACCCATGGAGAGTATGTGTTACCTTACATCAGCACCACCAAGTCCCCGCAGCAGGTCATGGGGTCTCTGGTCAAGGATCACTTCTCCAAACAACAAGGGAAACCTCCTGACCAGGTCTGTATCCTCATGATCATATAGTCACATGTAATCATTTTGTAATTATGCTGAGGTTAACTACTCCATCTCTGGAATTTTCACTCAGCATTCTCTGAATGAAATGGGAAGATTTTAGTCTTTTCTTGAATGTTCCTCAGAAAGTCTGTACATTTTGTACTTCAAAATAGTCTTCCATGTATTTATTTCTTACCTACAATGTCATGCGTGTGTTTATGAAATAACACAACGCTGGTACTTTGTTCCCCAGATCTACCACGTCACAGTGATGCCCTGTTTTGATAAGAAGCTGGAGGCCTCCAGAGAGGACTTCTACGATGACGTGTACAGAACCAGAGATGTGGACTGTGTCATAACGTCTGGTGAGCCCTGCAGATGAAATCTGTACTACTGTACAAGCATGCTTGTTTTTCAGCGTCCATAACTTGGCATAAGAAACAGTCATGCATATCTTGTAAGATCTTTCATTAACAAACAAAAATTTGTATTCAGAAGTGCTCTCTATGATCATGCTGTAGGGCCATCTATTAGTATGCCAATCTCAAGCTGTATATTGTAGGATGAAGCCATTTTGAAAATTTGTTGAAATTGCTGGGAAGCATTCCAAGCCTATATTTATACCAGTGAGTATTGTGCTCTGTGTGTTCCAGTTAAGTTCTTAACCTTCTCTCTGCTGCCTATCTGTGTAACCAATAGGGAATTCAGTGACAAACGGCTACTTCAGAGTGCTGTAGGTTAAGATTGAACTGAGACTTGAATGTTAAGCCTGTAACACTGTTGTGTTTGTCCCCAGGTGAGGTAGAGGCAATGTTGGAGAAGGAAGGGATCTCCCTGGTGGACATCACCCCAGCAGACCTGGACACCATGTAAGTCATCACTGCCTATCTACAGCATGGAGATAAAAACTTACTGTAAAGGACTTAAAGTTCGCAGGAATTTAATGTTGGGGGGGTAGGTGGACAAAAGACAGAACAAACATTTTTGCAGTGGGTTTGAGTTTACGGTAAAGAGGTTGCAGTGAAAACTACATTGTACAAACATGAAATCATCGTGACCATTTCCCATTTACTGCTTAAATGTTCCTGCTTATTCAAATTCATTTCAATTCAAGCAGGACATAATTTTGTATAAGTTTCACATATGTATCATTCCCGGCATGATGATTTCGCAGCTTGCACTTTTAAGAGGTGTTTAAGGTATCAAGTGACTACTGAATAAATGTTCTTATACAGGTTCAGTAGTACATCAGGAGCTGAACTTCTCAGTCACAGCGGAGGCGGGTCAGGGGGATATCTGGAGCACATATTCAGACATGCTGCTAGAGAACTCTTCGGACAGAATGTGCAATCTGTGAATTACAAAACGCTCAGGTATGTGTGACAGATATTTGAGTCTTTCAACACGGTTCTGTAAAAATGGACATGCTGTTATGGCACATACAGCTACAATTTTGGTAATCATGTACTGAAGGAATGAAAATAGTTCTGTAAGAATTTGTTGTCTTTGCCCAGAAACCCTGTTTAGGATTATGAGAACCCTCTACAAATTGCAGTTGCGGCACTGTCAAAAATTTGAATACCGGATTCGGACGTTGGAATCGATGTTGTTACAATTTTTTTGTTCAAGGACACAAAACTCTCTCAATGTCTGGCGCCATTCACATCGAAATGTGTGTTCTTTCGAGTGGGTATGTATGACACATATAAACTACAACACAGTGTATTCTGTATCACCCCCCCATCCCAGCCCTCCCGTGGGTCAGATCACCCTGACTCGGCCCAGTGATCAGGCGATATACGGAATGCACCATGTTGTATTGTAATCTTTGTTTATCAGTTTCCAGAGTGGTCTTCTTCTGCACTTTTGACTGTATCTCTCTCTATGTCTTCTCCTAGGAACAAAGACTTTAAGGAGGTGACACTGGAGGTGGAAGGGAAGGTGGTTCTTAAGTTCGCCCTGGCCTACGGCTTCAGGAACATCCAGAACATGGTGCAGAAGGTCAAACGAGGGAAGTCACCCTACCACTTTGTGGAGGTCATGGCCTGTCCTTCAGGTACTGTGTTCGTTACTTACAGCTGGCATTTTATAACCACAAAGTCTTCCTAGTACATTTCAATTGTAAAGGCATACATGTACAGAAATCAGCAACCACCCATGGAACTGAGAAAAATGGCTGCTGAGGACAGGCTGGGGGTAAAAATGTAAAAACTGGACAGGACTGTTTTAATATGGCTTGTGACTGGAGGTGGTTGGCTGCGCCTTTCATTTCCATTGCTGACTTCAACAGGGTGAATATGAAGGTGTAACAGATTTGCAGATCAATACAAAAGAAACCTGGTTCATCAACCAGCTGACCCGTATCTGTATATACATGTACAGAAATCAGCAACCACCCAAGGAACTGAGAAAAATGGCAGCTGAGGACAGGCTGGGGGTAAAAATGTAAAAACTGGACAGGACTGTTTTGATATGGCTTGTGACTGGAGGTGGTTGGCTGCGCCTTTCATTTCCATTGCTGACTTCAACAGGGTGAATATGAAGGTGTAACAGATTTGCAGATCAATACAAAAGAAACCTGGTTCATCAACCAGCTGACCCGTATCTGTATATCTGGTATAACTGCTGGTGTAACAGCAGCTTTACAGGCATGCGGCACAGCTGTGTCTGGTTATATTACACCGACCAACCTGTCACAGCTAACTTCTGTTCATATACATTGTAGCTGCAAGTGTTGTTTAAAGCTGTCTAGCAAAAAGGATGCCCCTAACATGCTTGGTGGCAACAAATTCCACTCTATGATAGTTCTTGGAACAAAAAAATTTCAATCCTGGGTTGATAACTCTGACACTTGAAGGCAAGTGACCTGTAGTAAGGCTGCACCAAGTAATTTTTATGGATGACGTCCTTTGGAGACCCTAAATCTAATGCAAGAGCGCGAAAAAAAAACAAGAAGGGCGGAAAAAACAAGATGCCTAGATTTGAAATATAATACTATAGTCGACGACACGTTAGGAAACAAATTAAATGAGAGAACACAGTGTAACAACTAACAATTATTTTGTTCATCATGAAAACAGCAATAATTTGAATAAATCAGTTGGAGTTGAACAGCAGTTGTTGTCCTGTCCTGTTTCTTTCCATATCCCATTGATTTGCGGCACTGTCGTAACTCTTTGGTCATAGTTACAGGAAGCGGAATTTCTTGTTTTTTTTCTGAGAACAGACCAAAATCAATGCGCGCGCGGACGTCATCCATAAAAATTACTTGGTGTAGCCTAATTTGACAACATGAAATGAGTGTGTGATCTTCTGTCACCTTTTATCATCATGGGTTGACTGGAACAGTCGACTGTTTCAACAAGTCACCTTGAAATGTTCAGCAATAGTCAGAATTTGACTTCTATTTTCTACCATTATGTTGGTACCTCACAGGATGTCTGAATGGAGGCGGGCAGGTCAGAATAGGAGACAAGGAGGCAGACAAGGATCTTCTGACCAGAGCAGAGGAGTTATACTCAGCCCTGCCAGTTAGAACGCCTGAGGAAAACCCTCTTCTAGAATCCCTGTACACCGAGTGGCTCAGTGGCAGGGACAAGGAGAAAGCCAGACAAATGCTGCACACGTCGTATCATCCCGTAGAAAAGATGACCAATGCTCTAGCAATCAAGTGGTGATCACAGTGATGTTTAGATAGTTGCCTTTATGCCTAGACAGTCAGGTGTACGTCATGCCTGAATCAGAATGCCCATCTCCTTGTATCTCACTGTCCATGGCTCTATGGGCCCTGCAGACATCTGACCAGTGGGACAGCTGCTAGAATAATGGTTTAGACAGGCTATCTAAAAACGATGTATCCTTCGACTGAGGGGCTTTTCATTACTTGGAATAAGATTTGCAATGTAAAAAGATAGCAAAGGAAATGTTATCTGAAGGTGATATTTGTGTACTTTATATACTAGTTTTGTCGTTTCATCAGTGTTACATAGCATATTGTTTCCCCCAAGCTAATATCTGTGTTTGTGAATTAATTTGTGGGAATAATCTGTTTTTTCAAGAGTAAAACAGAATCTGTCCTTGTCTGTCTACATTTACATTACAAAGTAGCCATCAGAATGTACCTCAGCAACGTAAAATGTACACAATACAAGCCCATAGTACAAGGATATAGGTTTCTTTTTGTTGCAGAAACGGCATGCAATTCGACTGTTGTGTCTTTGTGTAGCAATTTTCTGTTAAAGCAATACTTGCTTTTAGTATAATATAATTGTGTCTTGAGTAAAAGACATCACATTTCCATATGTTGGTTTTCTTTTACTAATGTCTCAAGTTCATAGTACTGTTATTGGGAAGAAAAGGCTGTGCACTGCTGTTCATTTTCTTGTCTTGGCAGAAAGGATCTCTAACAAGTCCAGATTCTTATGGCATAGATCTGATCTAGTACATTATAAAGGATATATAATGTCCTCCTTGTTCTGATACAGTATGTGATCCATCTACTGTCAGCCATTCTATTTAGGACCCCTGACAGCTAGGGGTAACAATGCAGCTCATCTCATTGACATCGTTCCTGTACGATTTTTTAGCGAAATCCTTTCTGTAGTCCAGTTTCATGCAGTTGACACTTTGCCTTTGTCAAACACTGATAGTTCTGAAGATGTTGAATCCACTGTGAGCTGTGCTCACGAGGACCCCTGGCAACTGCGGGTGCCAGTGCAGCTCTTTGATATCGTTCTGTCCCATGTGTACGAATAACAGCTGCGGTGGGACGTCCACGCCCTGGGAGGCCGTGCCCTCCTCGTCCTTCTCCACGGCCAGGTCCCACATGGTGAGCTGGTCGTCCGCACCGGAGGCGGCGAACACCGTGCTGTCGGTGGGGTGCCACTCCACCGAGGTGATCGGGGCTGTGTGGTGTTTGAACACTGCTACTGCTACTCCCTTCTGCAAGACAGCATGTTTTGGAATTGAGTGGAAACATTCTTAAATGATACTAGTATCAATGTATGTAAATTAAGTTATGAAAAGTCATTCTGTTAGGAATATGTGACAAATATCTGAATACATATCATCCATCTGAAATATGTTTTCTTCATCATTTGAAACTTCCCACATTTAAGTCTATGGGTTTACTCCATTTCTTGTACAAAAAAACTTGAGGTAATACAAAATCAATATACATTGAACTGAAGACCATTTTGCTAACAATGCTAATCTGCATGATGATATAAAGGGGTAGTTTTTTTAAAGTGTAAATACTGAAGGGAACTATGACAGTATTGTGCGATGATATAGTGCAATGATTCAAGTCATTGGTAAACCTAATAGGCCCCGTGTATTGATTAGGAGAACAAAGGCTTGTAAATAGATAAAAAGATAACACCAACCTGAAATTGTCGAAGGTCCCACACCTTGACGACTCCATCGTCCCCCCCTGAAACGATGAATGGTTCGTGCCTGTTCCAGCTGATGACGTTCACGTCCCGATCGTGGGCTGTCGCCGTTAACATGTTTGCCTTGCTGGGGGCCGCACGAATGTCCCATATCCGCACGGTTTTGTCCACAGAACAGGAGGCAAAAACCTGCAACACAGGCAAGAGGAGTCTCAGACTTCAATGCCCACAGAAGGGGTCCTTACAAATTGTGATACTGTACATGTATTACACAGCTTTCTGTGGGACTACATAGTTTTTCAACTCGGGAAACATTTGTTTCATGATGTCTTGTTACATACAGCATATAGTAGTGCATAACAATGCAAATGTGGGGGGTTCTACAATGACCTTGAAAGTAACAAGGTCATGAAGCAATACAGTAGAAACATTCACTCTTTCCATGACCCACTGCTTTATCTGCAGCAAGACTAACTGTTCCTGTCCCTGTTTGAACTATATCTATTGCAGGAATCTTACTAATACTAGTACTTGTGGTCAAACAATAGTCTTTAGAGTAGAAGCCTTAAACATATCTCACGTTATCATAGTCAATATTGACTGGTTTATTAATCCACTGTAGACAAATGTCCAGACATACTGTAGCTTCATTAGGGGACCACTGGATGTCCTCGACAGACTGGGTGTGTCCAGTGAAGGGTCTCTGGTCCACATTCCAGCCTGCGTCCTGCGGGTTCCAGACATGGATGTCCTTCCTACAGTCTCCTGTAGCCAGCCGACCTGCACTCAACACACACACCGAGGTCAGTCTTGTACATCAAACTGCATCAAATGTGCATTTTAAGGGTACATCACTTTTTTGCAGGGCTGTCTCCAGCTTTTAATTTTTTTCCGTCCCAATTATTGTTTGGAAGCCAATGTGTTGAGTTTTCCTTGTTATATTCGTAATCTTAAGCTTACCAAGATATGTCATAAAGTTAAGATTTTGGGACGGACAACTCAAGGTAAAAAAATCTTGGAGACAGCCCTGCACTAGTGTATCACAAAAGACTACAATTTGTTAGAAAAGAGTTGACATCTATACTATATCTATGTGACTAATATTACTTTCTTTAACTGCTAAATTACTAGAATCACAAGTAGTGCATGCATTGATATACATGCCAAAGGTTCTGTAAGACATACATTTGCAAATGATCTAAAATGTCAATTTACACATAAAATCCAGCTTTATAAAAGTGTAATGGAACCTCAGTTGTGTTGGTAGTAATCATAGTACAATGCTAAACTTTCTTCCAACACTAAGGTATTCACAGATCAAATTCTCAACGACCACTGTCGCCCTCTCCAGGACTGATCCTGAAAAAGGCGACTGGTTGTTGAAAATTTGATCCGTGAATATCTTAGTGTTGGAAGAAATTTTAGCAACGTACTATATTTTATAAAAGTGTATGTAAGAAAAATAATGAAGAAGACACCGATGTTAGTTACCATTGACCGTTGTTGACCAGTCCACAGCAAACCCTTCAGTCTGGTGTCCAGGGAAGGAGTAAACAGGCTGCATCTTGTCCTTTGTTTTCTCGAAGGCGGCGATGGCGCTGGGGTCCTCGACGGCACGCAGGGGTTTACTGAGGTCCCAGATGTGGACAGAGCCTTTGTCTGACCAGCAGGCAGCTAGATGGGTGCCCTGTACTACAGTGGTCTGGGAAGAGGTACCGATTAGTCTTACATTCTACGATAAAAATGCACCATTACCTAGAAGAAAATATAGCTGGTGGTATCCTACATGTATAATGCTCTCTCTTAGTATAGATGTACATTATGGAGACTTTGTATGCAGTATTAACTTCTGTAACTGGTATAATTATAACCTAGTGTAGTTTCCATCCAGATCTTACAGGCTACTAAGTATTATTGATACTTAGGCTCCCATCTGGACCTCAAATATGCCTGCCATTGAAGAGTTTGTTTTGCATAACTGGTGAACCACCTTATGCCGCAACACACCAGTTTTGTGCAGTATGTACAAGATGCAAAAGACAGGACTGTAAGGTTTGATCCAATCACAAACGGAAGGACCCCTACTCTTTTTAATGAGTGTGGTGGGTTCTTTAGCATGCTCTAGGTATGGCTCTCCTCAAACACAGAGACTTAAGCTTTATGTCCCATCCGAGGATATACCCTTAAGTCCTAACCGTACACATTTTCACCTTTAGGGAAATAGGTGTCAACTGCCTTTCCTAAGTGCACTGGGGCCTGTTAGGGATCCAAACCCAGAACCTTTAGATTCTTAGTCAACAACCCTAACCACAAAACCACATTGCCACCATCCCATTATCTAACCCTCTTGTCCCTGACTTGAGGCTGAAACAAAGTCACCAGCAAGCCACAAGCCACCTGTACCACGATGAAACCCTTACCCCCGTGCCAAAGCCCTCAACCTACTGAGGTTTGACACTTAGACGAAGAAGAAACCTGTCTTTTGTTGATTGATTTTCTTACCCTGATCCTGTTGACCCCGCCCAGATGCTGGAACATCACCGTGTCCAGTTGGGGCTTCTCATCTTCATCATCAGACTCATCGTCTTCATCATCCGAGTCTGCTTTAGTTCTGTCATGTAAACAACAACACAGTAGTTAGACAGACCAAGATATATATTAAGGGTTCCTTCCTGTTTCAGTTGGTGTATTTTCAGGGAGGGGTTGCTAGCCCTTCCCCTTTTACCTGCTTAAGGACCTTGAGAATCGTTATGATTTTGCCTATACATCTGCTTGGATATCTCATGATCACAAATACAAAAAGGATTTCTTTGGTTTTCGGCTAAGACATCCTACTAAAACTTCTAAAGAACACATACTCCTATAGGAGATTGGAAGAGTGATCAATGAGTAACCACTCCCTGTTTGACAGATATTAATCTTTACAAGTTTCAATATCTCCATCAATTTTGATTATACAACAGTCTTTTAGATATGGATAGGGCACACCTTGTGCAA
Organism: Branchiostoma lanceolatum; assembly: GCA_035149815.1. Taxonomy (NCBI): domain Eukaryota; kingdom Metazoa; phylum Chordata; class Leptocardii; order Amphioxiformes; family Branchiostomatidae; genus Branchiostoma; species Branchiostoma lanceolatum. The sequence goes on from CM068873.1 coordinate 7,419,439, forward strand.
ACCAGCAAACCAAGTATCACAAGACAGGCCTTTACTTGGAACCCCCCTCCCACAGTCTGTGGTGAATTCAAAGACAGTTAATGAATTCAAAACACAACTAGACAAGCATTAGGAGAGCCTGAAGTACATCACATGAGTAACCTTCATGACTGGGATGACCACAGGCGGAGCCTTCTCATCCCAAAGATGATATAATTTACTATAAAGGTATATCACTATACTTGTTGAGGTTGCTCATCTTCATCAGTATGACGTGGTTGGGCCGGCCGATCTCAGCCTGCGTGCCGGCCACCATGTAGGCAGTCAGGGGAAACGTCTCCCTGTTCTCACCCAGACTGTCCTGCAGGATGTCAAAACTCAGGCAGGGGGCGCCTGTACAGTACAGGGTTATAACAGGAGTAAGCGGTGGCAAGTACTGTAAATCAAGACTTTCATGATGGTTTTCTTTTCGTGGTGTTCGCTCCAGAGCAAATTCATGGTACCACAAACATGTGTGCCTTGTGTGACCACTGTACTGCAGAATTGTTTCAATTGCGAAACTATAACATACACTGTAACATTGCGTGTCATTTTCTCTCCTACTCTGCGAATAAATCCAAATTAAGATGTTGGAATGAATATCTTCAACTGGGACAAGGAAAATCTTGGGTACTAGTAATTTCGAAGAGCAGCTTTTTTTTGCGATTTGATAAATTATGACACACCATTTGTGTGAGAGTTAATCTCTTTTCGATGAACGGATTAAGTCAGCGTATTTCAAATGATGGCAAATATACAATTATGGGAAGAAACGTGTAACTTGTTATGCACTTGCAACAGGTAAGTTACTCTACGTGATCTACATGGTTCATTTCAAGCATACGCTTTTGCCAATGGGAAAAGTAACACATAATATCATACATTAGGTAAACCACAAGCACATAATAATGAGTGTTCCAAAGGCGAACGTTCGGTCTGAGATGTTCTAACGGGACCATGTGTGTTTGGGGGAGGGGGGCATACCTGTCTGGGCTTGATGGTACATCACGTAGGCGGACTCGTCATGTACGAGCTCCTCTTCCTCGTCCATGGGGTCGCCAGGAAGATACACCTTTGTTTCCGCGGGATTCCCGGTGTCCTGGGGACTTTCCTCGTCACTCTCCCCGCTGTCGTCTGCAGCCACCATCTCCACTTCCTCGTGGTCGGCCATGTTGCCCACATGACCCGGATGTACATTATGGACCATTCCATTACCCACGAAGGGGCAGTGGCATGGTCCATTAGGTTGCTTGTAAACCTCATTGCTTGTAGTAAGCCATTAAAAGAAGATGGAGGGGCTATGATAAGATATTTATGATTGTCTTGATCTATAGGGGGTCAGGAATGCAATTTGAAAAGTTAAACATCGTTTAAAGTGTCTGACTATACTAGAACTATAATTTGCTTCAATTTGCCGCTGGCAGCGCAGGGGAAAGGGTTATATCTGTAGCATGCCCGTGAAAAATTTGCGCGTGAAAAATACAGTTGTATCAGAAAATGTCACAGATGTAAAACAATATCATGGGGCAACATTTTTCTAAGAATTTCGTAGTGCACATTTTCTGACATATTTTATGAGTTTTATTTTTTTCAAGCGCAAATTTTTCACGCCCAAGTTTTTTCACGCTCACAAAAACCCTACCACACGACGGCGGACTGGATTGATAATTTGATACATAAACCGAGAGAGACACAAGATCAGATGCGCCCCCTATATTGCTCTGTCGACACAAATCAAATTTTCATGAAGGGGCGTTGTCGCATGTAACGAGAACGAGTCAATGGCGAGTCAACGAACTGCAATATTAACTAGAATGGCAACATTTTCGGGAAAATGCAGGATATTCCCCTTCCATTACCTACACCTCAAATATGACATCCTTAGCATTGACTGTTCTCAAATATGTCATCCCTAGTCTTTACAGGGAAATACAAGTACATGCCTAAATCATGAAAATGAGGTCCTCATTAGCATAATGTATGGCCAGGTGTATGCACCTTTTCTAAGGGTACCTGCATCTCAAATATGACATCCGAAGCCTCTACGGTAAGGGAAATACAAGTTTATACATACATCATGCAAATGAGGTCCACATTAGCATAATTTATAAACAGGTGTGTTCACCTTTCCTAAAGGTACCTACATCTGAATTATGACATCCATAGCCTTTACGGTAAGGGATATGCATAAATTATGCAAACGAGACCCTCATTAGCATAATTTATGACCAGGTTTTTTGACCTTTCCTAATAGCACCTACATCTCAAATATGACATCCATAGCTTTCACGGTAAGGAAAATACAAGTTTATGCATAAATTATGCAAATGAGGTCCACATTAGCATATTTCATGGCCAGATGTATTCACCTTGCCTAAAGGTACCTAAAAGTCAAATATGACATCCGTAGCTTTTACGGTAAGGAAAATACACGTTTATGCATAAATTATGCAAACGAGGTCCTCATTAGCATAATTCATGGCCAGGTGTGTTCACCTTTCCTGAAGGAACCTACATCTAAAATATGACATCTGCAGCTTTTACGGTAAGGAAAATACAAGTTTATGCATAAGTTATGCAAATGAGGTCCACATTAGCATATTTCATGGCCTGATGTATTCGCCTTGCCTAAAGGTACCTAAAAGTCAAATATGACATCCGTAGCTTTTACGGTAAGGAAAATACAAGTTTATGCATAAATTATGCAAACGAGGTCCTCATTAGCATAATTCATGGCCCGGTGTGTTCACCATTCCTGAAGGTACCTACGTCTCAAAGATGACATCTGCAGCTTTTACGGTAAGGGAAATACAAGTTTATGCATAAATTATGCAAATGAGGTCCTCATTAGCATAATTCATGGCCACGTGTGTTCACCTTTCCTAAAGGTACCTACATCTCAAATATGACATCTGCAGCTTTTACGGTAAGGGAAATACAAGTTTATGCATAAATTATGAAAATGAGGTTCTAATTAGCATAATTTATGTCTAGGTGCATTCACCTTTCCTAAAGGTACCTACATCTCAAAGATGACATCCGCAGCTTTTACAGTAAGGGCAATACAAGTTTATGCATAAATTATGCAAATTAGGCCCTCATTAGCATAATTTTATTGTCAGGTGTATTCACCTTCCTATAGGTACCTACATCTCAAATATAACATCCGTACCATATAACATATAACATTCTTCAATACCATTAGTAGAGCTACCACCGCACATCTACTTGGTTTTTGGCAGAAGAAGAAGAAGAAAGAAGAAGAAGAAGAAGAACAGGCAAGCAAAAACAGTATATCCCCCTTCCCACTGGAAGGGGAATAAAATAAGTTATTGCAAATTCATGCCCGTAGGCTAATGCATGTTGACAACAATTTCGAAGTACAATTGTTAAGTAAAACATAAGGCATACATGTGATGCAAGATCATACTATATTGCTAGTCTACAATAAGTTTCTATATCTACGGTACTAATGCGGGGTTTGTTTATTGCATAAACCTTTATTGTCCACTTGGCAGTTGTTTTTTGAGTGCGAAAGAACCTTCAGTACAATGTATGGCACAGTTTTACGAGGTTGTTATAACATCTGCCACAGTCTTCTTAAATTAAAGGAAAAGCAATTGGGAATCGTCCTTGCCCTTTCAAGTATCTCTCTAACCTTCTATTGTCTAGATTTGCCGGGGGGTGAACTAGACTGAGTTGTCTGCATCTGTCAGTTTCAGATTCACGTCGGCGGCAGGGTCACTGATGTCCACGGCACGTGCGCGGAGAACTCCTGAGCGACATGCATGGACATGTAATAGTACTAGCCAATGTTAATAGAAAGTCGATAATAGATAGGTAACGGGAGTGCAACAATAAAACTAATCCTATCATAGTCTGAAAAACGTGAATCTAAAGACGCATTTGTTACACCTTATGATTATGAATCAGCGTAAAGACCTCGACTGATTTGGCCAAAGGCGAGTCTTCAGGGGGATGTTTCCATGAACAATAGACTTGTTCTGACCCTTAGCATTGCGGGTATCAAATCAAGAGTCCTTAGACAGCAATCATTCCGTTGTCGACAGGTATCTTTTAACTGCTCAAAACAAGCCACAGGGATAACAAGCATCATATGTCACACGTTCAGCTAATATCGATATGAATAAGAAATATTCATCCATTGTAGCCGGCGTTAGCCCTACGTTGCAGCCAGGTTTACGACTGTGAGTAAGCCAATGTAAATGTCAAAATGCTCAATTTTTCCGCTGTGTTCAAATCTTCGGGCTACCGCTGTAGAAAACTACCCCATAAAGACAGGGTGGGCCCTAACTCTCGATTAGGGTTCAGGACTGGGCCGGAGACATAAAGTAGTTCTTATAAGGCCTGTGTAAAACCTAGATTTAGATATGATGTATAATGACAGCGCTGTTTAAGTTTTGTTGATGGATAGCGCCCATCACGTGAGGACGGCCATCTTTCGTCACCACTGCCTGGAGGCTTAAATTAAAGTAAAGGCTGTTATTTGTACAGCATAAGCCAATACAAAGGTCTCAGGGTTTCCCTTACTCTCCAGTACTTATACAGAAAGCCAATGGTCAACTAGAGCTGATGAAGAAAACCATTTTAGTGAATCTTGGTGATTTAAAGTGATAATCACCCCTTCGCTATGACCTTCAGCATACTACCCATGTATTTGATTAGCATACCGGGCGACAGGGTCATCTTCATGACCCCAGACTAGTTTGAATGATCTATTCTAAACAAATTTTAGCCCAAAGAATTCAAACTAAATAACCCCCCTTCAGCCATCCAGTCCTTCACTCAGCACTTCTAAGTGTTCGTCAAAGTAAAAAAAATGAGAATCTTGCAATACAAAATGTAGAATTATGACCTACCATTGTCTTTGCGAAGGGCAACTGAAGAGTTATCTAAATCGTCCTTCTTTTAGCCCAAAATTTAAACAGAATGTTTCTGCTTCTAGGCGCTAGGTATTTCGGTCTGAAGTGTGTATCTTGTTAGTGAATGCGCAGTGCCCTCATATAGCCGAGACAACCGACCTGAGCTTGGTCTGACAGCCGCCCAGACGGCAACCGAGAACTACTTTTTGGGCGTTGATGAAATTTAGACATCCAGGTAGACCATTACGTAACACAGAATAAATCAAGAAATTTGATAAATTCTCAGAATTTTATCTTTTTGATGAGTTTAAGACAACTTCGCCTGTCCAACGACGCATTTGTTACACCCTGTGATTATGAATCAGGTAAAGACCTCGACTGACTTGGCCAAAGGCGAGTCTTCAGGGGATGTTCCATGAACAATAGACTTGTTCTGACCCTTAGCACTGCGGGTATCAAATCAAGAGTCTTTAGACAGTAATTGTACCCAGTTGTCGGCAGGTATCTTTTAACTGCTCAGAACAAGCCACAGGGACAATAACCACCAGTGACTGATGAAAAATAATGGATGCTATCGATCTGAAACGTCTGGCTCTTTAGAGCATTTATCCAGTTGTTTGATATAGTTGTATATTAAGTAACTTTTTTAGATGGCAGCAATGCAGTTTAACTGCTGCACAAGGACGCGTTAATAAATCCGATCTCTACACACTATTGCCTCACTTTGTAGCAGGTCATGCGCTATGACTTTACGTGCTGTTGTGATAGACAGACGACGGCCCCGTCGTTTTGCCGTGACCCCTGTTTGAGGCCTCTGACCGGACAGAGACAATGTGGTCTCCCCGCCCCCTTACGTCAAGGGGACGTTGTCATTTCTGCTGATAACTCGCGCCAATGTTTGAAAATTATGCCAAAGAGGGAATATCACCTTACATCTTGGGACTTTATGAAAATATTCACTTTTATCTTAAGGACTTAAATTTGCCACAAGGTTCGGAAGACTAATAGCTAGAAAAAAAAAGTAAACCTGTATTTACATCGTGGTGCACAGAACTAGCCTGGAATCCAAACCTATTATAGCTCCCGAGTCTCGGAGATAATAGGTTTGGATTCCAGGCTCGCACAGAACGATACACTCACAAACATAAATATAAACTCGCATTGCGACAACAGCTCTAGTATATAACAAAACAGGGGAGGACCAAAGGCATATGAGAAGAAATACACGACAAAACAGTTAGAGGCCATCCAGATAATAGGACGGCGGCATGAATACAATGACTTGTATTTCATGAAATCCATTGTACTATTAAGATACACCACATTGCAGGGTATGCGTTTTTCAAAAGATTTTAGACAAGAGATGACACTGATGGAGACTTGGACATATTGTGGGCGTGACACAAAAACACCCTGAAGCAGAGTTAGAGACTCACTTTTCAACATATAGTTGTCTCGCCAGTGGAGCTGTGCGTCACTTGCTGGTGCGGTGGTCGAGGGACAAGTCTCCAGTCAGCCACCTGAGGTCTGCGGCAACCTCTGCACTTTCCGCCCGAAGTCTGAGGTAAGAAACTTTCCCTTCTTCCAACGATTTTTGGTCGTAGGATTTTTACATCAGGATGCAACATATATAATTGACCGTCGTAGGTATGATAGAGGTAAATTCAAAAGTTGGCTGGCGCTGTTTTATTTGAAATATTTTCTGTCGCAGGCCTGTGTTTGACGTATTTAAATGTGATTAAATTCTGCAGAAGTCCGGTATTTTACGTATGGTGGTAAATTGGCTCGATACATGGGACACACTCATGCGCAAAGACTCGCTACGCTGGGCTTTCATTTTACGAACATCTTAACGTTAGAATTAATCGTAAATAAACAGCTTTTGCACGAGTAGTAGCAAAGTCCACTGTGGCGCTGTTTGGGTATAGTCCACCTGCAATAGAGCATGTGAAGACCACACGGTTTGAATGCACCGGTGGCGATGAAATTGCTTGTGCAGGTGCGTGTGTGCTGCGTACGGCCGCCCGGCCGCGCGACACAAGGCCAGGTCGCCCGGCGGCAGGTTTGCCTTGAAATGTGCTGAACTGTAAACGCTTACTCGAAGATAACACGGTAATCATATCCTCCTTATTTTGACCAGGAGAAAAGGGGAAATTGCACGGACACATGACCGATGTGTTTCTAACGTTTAATGAAGGGCGTTTTAAAAAGAATGCTTTCGTTACAAGTGAATGTCGCCGGTTCTATCCTCACGCTCGCCCGGCCCGTGTTGTTTTGGTGTCTGTGTCCACCCTTTAAACTTGCTCACCCAGTAGGTGTATATAGGAGGGCCTGCATGCCCCTTTTACGTAGAGCGTAATCGGCCGTTTTAATTTTACGTAGAGCGTTGCCGGCCACTCCATAATTTAGCGTAGAGCGTAGGGAGGCTTTTCTGAATTTAGCGTAGAGCGTAGGGAGGCTCTCTGAATTTAGCGTATTACGTAGCCGGCCCTCCGAATTTAGCGTAGAGCGTTGTCGGGACCCCCCCATGCAGGCCCTCATATAGCAGCGCCGTCTAGAGATAGCCGAGAGACTTTTGACACATTTTGATCCACTGCACCCTCATGTTGTAGGCTCTGTAAAGCCGGCGTCACTGATATTTCCTAGACCTACTTGTATTTGACGACATAAGATTTTACGAGTTAAGCCCTTATCTAAGGGCCCTGTCACACTTCTGCGTATAATCAAGTCCGCATGAGTTGCGTATTAACATGTTTTTGATCAAGATTAAGTTTTCAGTTCAAGAAGTCATTTCCTTGGTTCGATAACTAGGCTACACAACGGTGGGTCGACGCAGAAAACAACTTCGAATTCTTCCCCGCAAACTTTACTTAAACCTAAAAAATGTTAATGCGTACTTGAATATACGCACACGTGTTGCAGGGCCCTAACTGGACCCGCGGCACGTTGACGACCTCGCTGCGACCAAGCGCTTTGACAGCGAGCACAGCGAATATCATCGATAAAAAAACTAATATTTCTACGCTTTGTGTTTTTCTTGTATCTTTGGTGATATTTGTATTTTTTGCATGATAAACCCATTATAAACTGAAGGGTTACACAAATCCAGTTTAGGACGCATCAACGCCGCCAACGTGCCGCGGGTTCAGTGAGATAGGGGCCCGCGGTTACCTGTCTGGGTCCTATTGTGATCAAAGTGATCTGTTCATACTTGCTGCATATTTCGTATGGAAAAGGTCAATTACTGAGTGTGACGTTTATGTTCATATGAACAGTTGGACAAATGTATTTGTAGCAAGTTGAATCTTTGAAATGTCACGCTTGCTTCGACTAATTTTGAGAAGTTAGCAGAAATGAACGTTGTTGATGCCATGAGCTAAGTGCAATTTGCGGCAACGTTGCTCCCCAGGTCTAGCTTACCCTCGGGCACTATTAAAGGCCACCTTTAAGCTTTCCACTAGACGGCGATCGCTGTGCGACTGTACAGCGACCAAAATTATATGTGCATGATCATTGATTTCATTATTGGAATATGATGCAAGTTGTAAAAGTATGACTTAAAAGACAGTAAAACACGTAGAACGTAAAACACGTAGATCTATGAAATTTGTTGAGTGATCGGTCAAATATTTGGTCGCTTATCGGTCGTAGTCTGTAGTCCAGTGGACAAAGGGTTTAACTAACTCTCGAGGTTGGCAGGCGGACCCTTGGTTGGTCACATTTCGTCTCTATATCCAGAATCTTCCCTCATTCTGTCTTCATATTGCAGAGTGACTTCTTAAACCCGTTGATAAACATAACATGGCTGCGTTGGTTGATCGCATGCAGACAGGTTTGAGATCATAATGTTAGTTGAGTGGCTAGGTGTGTGTCACAAATTAAGTATGGTTGACTGAGCACAAACAGCATGAACCCTTTCATTAATGAATTACGGGAACTCTTATTTTTGTTATATACTGTATTCTGACTTAAAACAGTTTTCTGCGTCTGAATGGTTGAATAAGTTGATCGCAGATGCTACCGAAGAGTCCATGTGGGATCATGTGGGAGGTGCTAACTTCATGACTTGAAGTATAGTTGACTGGGCTCAGCTTAGTCTCTACTAGACAGACTGACTACGCCGGCTATAGGGAGAATAAGAATTGCCAGGAGAGTTTGGCCACCATAGGTTTTCCTTTCCGAGGGGGGGGGGGCATTCCCGTGGACTGACTCCCCTGGCTAGGCTAATTATTGGACTTTTTTTACCGAACCGTACCCTCCTAGGAAGGCCCGATGTAGGCTAGGCTCAGATCACCATACCGACGCTTTCTCCTGCCACAAGCAAACAATGACAGCGTAAGAGAGATACTGTAAACAGTGGTTTTATCCTCGCTGTTATAGCTGTGAGCTCACACCGCGAACTCATCACAACGTGAATATTCTGTTTTGCATGGCATTACGACGGGTATTTTAACCGCGAACACCAACACCAAAAAACACGAACCCCTTTCTCCACCTACCGCGAAATGAAGCCCCCGCGAACTTAAACCAATTTACAGTATCGGAGTATATTGTCGCCGCCCAAGAGTAGATGTCAACAGTACTAGTGTCCTGTAGATGCAGGGTTAATTCTGGGGTTAATATCAACAATCAGGTCAGCTTTTCTGACTCGCACACTGACATGTGTGTCATCCGGGCGTGTCAACGGTTCAAAGTCCCTGTCTCACATGTATAGACGGCTACAGTCTCCCGACCACTCCCAACCTTCCCCGGACCATGGTTGGGAGTAGGTTGGGAGCAATGTCAACTGTGGTTGGCTGTTGGTCGGCGAGGTTGGCGACTGATCGGCTGTTTCAAAATGTTTGAAATTATCGGGAGTAGACGGGAGGTCTCAAGCCACGACCACTACTGACTTTCTTCCAACTCACTTCAGACGAATCCTCAAGCTTCCTCGTCCCTAGTCTCTGCCGGACTGACTACGCCGGCTATAGGGAGAATATTTGCCAGGAGAGTTTGGCCACCATAGGGGGAAATTTGCAGGTGTAGTCACACTCTGAGGGCGATATGTCAACCATCCCAACCTTCACACAGCCATCACGTAACCACAAAAACAGAAGAACTGTCGAAGCCGTACCGAAGCTAACTTTGGCACCAATCTGACCTCTCTTCAATGTACACAGCATAGAACTATGGATCATTTTGATTACATTACCTCTCCTAAGACTCGGTTGTTATATCCAGTTCTATTTGTGAGACGGTTGGCAATCGGCTGGGAATCAGTCAGGTGGGAGTTCGGCGCAGTAACCATATTCAGGTTCTGAAATGGCTGGGACATAGTCGTCGCGAACGATAGGCGTAGCTTAAAACTGTCCGAGACTGGCTCCTAACCTACCGCCAACCTTGGTCGGGGACAAGGTCCGGGTAAGGTCCCGAATGTGTGACACGTGCCAAAAGAGTGTGGACGCCGACCAAGAAGCCGCCCATGTAGAAATAAGGCACACAATGAACTGCGTCATTCCTATCCGAGAGGCAAATACCTCCAGTCCAGCCAGTTAAATTAACTTTAATCACAGATGACTGGCTTAAAATTACTGCTCACACATGACACTTGGAAGTTGAAATCCACCGCGTGCAGCGTTAGCGCCCCCTACCGGTATCAAATATTATCTATGACTTAACTCTCATGAGTGATAGTCAATTATAAACACTGTGATATGAGAGTGTTTTCCTGTATCGACGCGTATATGGATTTTCACAATCAGGAACCCCCGGTACTTGTCGGTCGCGTCGATTACAGGCGAAACAGAGAAATTAACTAAAAAATTGATGGCCATGATGTGCGTGTTGGCAAAGCCTTCCCAAAAGTATATTACTCCTTTGGATTAAACTTAGTCAAAACTTCTCTTAGGCGTAAAAAAAGAAAACTGAATTTGTGCAAAATCTCTCTATCTGGTAAACCATTGTCCAAAACAGTACGGATGCATACATTTCATACGCATGAGTGGGGAACCAAATTGTGATATTCTTCAGACTTAGAGAACTTTCTTCTAACGTCCTTTGCATTCATACTCATAGAGAACTTCAGTCTGATGACGGGTAAACAATCTAAACAATTATCGCATCATCTCGGCCCATTTGACCGAATATTTACGATATATCAGATCAAATCCATGACAGTTGAGACAATAGAGACCCGTTGAGCTACGCCCAGGCCTTAAGGTCGTCTCCTACGAGCGGGACAAACAACAGATCAATCAAGTGTTCGACTTGAGAAACCGGTACGTGTCGTATTCTGGCGTGTCAGCTGATTTTCCATTTCAGATGGTTCGATGTCATCATCTATGGCCCACCCTGTGCACAGTGACCAACACTATATGAAATATATTACTCAACCAGCACTGCAGACTAATACTAACAGAAAAAAAACGTAATTGAGTTTGCATTTGCATGTATGGCCGTTTGCAATTTATTGTCATAACATTAAAGAATGGCTATTAAAATCGAACCGGTTATGGAAAGAAAAGGAAAACGATCTTGATCCAGTTTAGCTCACTGAAGAGCTACTCTTCCACTGGTCGTGACAGAGAAGACAGGCGCTATGTACAGTATTTACAGGGGAAATTCCCCTAGCTCTGTTCGACCAGCACAATGAACAGTGGACCACGGCTTAGCGCCACGTCCTAAGGACTGCTACCCTTTCCAGTAGCGTGCATATCGGGTGAGCGACACAGCCGGAATCGAACTCACGGCTTCTAATTCCAGAGGCAAGATCGCTAACCACTGGACTACGCACGCATGCGTTAAGTTTAGAATCTATGACACTGGCGAATCAGAACAGGGAGACTGATAATCAAATTCATCCATGAAGATTAAAAAAAGCTTAAGAGGTTAGATGTTATTTCACCTCTGTATCACAAATGTTGGTGGTCAGCAAGCTGTCCTATCCCATATACACTACCCTGTGCGGTTTCAGTCCGCCGGAGGGGACGACACACTGTCATGGCACTTCAGCCATGCCACAAAATGTTCTGCGTCCAACGTTCTCACGCTGTGTTTCTATAGCTAACTTTGAATGATTATGGAAGATACACCTTTCATAGCAGACCATTTTCCTTGCTACCACCAGCGTTCATATGTCCGTGATATTCGTTTGCAGTTAGAATGGCCAGAGTTTATCAATGACCATGTTTTTAGGGTAGGCAATGGCCCAACTACATTGAGGTACATAACCAAATCCAGGGCGTGTAAGGTACAACTACCAAACATTTGAATTCAGCTGCGAGGAGGGCATTTCCAAGTTGCAAATATAGATACAGTTACACTTTGAAACAACTTTGACAGGCTGATTTGAACGTTGATATTTGAACACAGGGTTGATTTTCTAAAAACTGAAAGTTTTTTGATTATGTATTATTATGATTACAATCATTCTGCGTCATTCTGTATGGTTTCATAATGTTACTTTGAAAACCAGTAGAAAAAAAAATTAAATCTTGTTCACCAGTATTATGCTAGTCTTCTTTTGCCATTGTTTTCAGCTTGAGACATTCTGGGATTTTTATGTGTTTATGTGGTTATGGGGGTCAATCCATCTTTCAAACTGCAGCAAGGCCACAGTGGGAAGCACTTCCTAAATTAGTTTATGGCTCTGGCCCCTGGGTTCTGAATCCGTCATTTTAAGAGCATTCTGTCTATTGTGAAGGTAATTGTACCACAACGTCCTTTATCAGCAGGTGGAAGTCCCGCAGCATGGCGTCCAAGAGCGCCACACTGCGGTTTCTGCGAACGCTGCTCCTCATCTTCGCAGTCGTCTCCGCTGTTTCTGCTGAGGTATATTTTTATTTACAAGTTACACGTTCAAGTCAAAAATACCTGTGTTGGTACATCGCATGTGTGATAGCAAATCGTAATTGGTCGCCGACAATTGTTGTGAAAAAAAAGACGAAATCTTCAATGAACACACAACTTTATGTCTTTCAGAGTACTAACTTCAGTGTTTAAGGAGTAGCACCCTATTAAAAAATTAAGTCGGAAGAACGCATACGTTAAGATGTTTTAAATTAACTATAACACGGATCTGTTACGTGTTTTAACAGATAACGGAGGACGGACCATTCGATAAGATACTGAAGGAGGTGAGGGATTTGGCACGCAATGTCTTCGAGAAAGTCGGCGTGGAGGTAAGTTTTGCTCTTAAATAAGGTAACTTTTACTTCAATTCTATTCATGATATGCTGACTCTCGACCATAGTACATACACAGGACCACTTGATTGAGAGTGAAGAACATTAGTAGTAGTCTGGAATGAGAAGTGTTTTGTGAGGTTACGATGAAGTAATAGCTGTACCACAAATTGTCTTCGCCAAGCCAAGTTACAATTATATATTAGACATAAGATACTGGTCCAATGTCTGCAACTGTGAAACACAAAGGTTAGATAAAGATTACGTAAGTGGAAAAACAGTCCAGGACCTAACTCTTAAAATGGCATCTGCTTTGTCAGGATCCCGAAAAGACATCTCTTGAGATGGACGTGACCAACGATGATACAGACGAGCCAGGCTCCCCCGATGCACTATCCCCTGCTGCATTGATGTCATATGCAAAGAAGGTATAAGTAAAGAGTTTTCACAGTAGTCACTTCTTCACCTTGTTTGAATTTAAAAAGAAACTGAGTCTGGTTTTTCTTTATTCGATTTATCTATTCCATTTTCCAAGCTCCTTGTCATCATGTAGAAAGGGATCGTTATAGTAGACAAAATCGTGAACGTAAGACGAACGCCATGGTTACTTGTAACTTACAGATGCCATGTGTGCGTTACAAGGTGGCGAAAGCTGAATTGCTCGTTTACTTATATTCAATATATTTCACATGTGTCGTTTACAGGGTTGGCTGCATCACGGACATGGGCATGGGCATGGGTCCGGACAGGGGCAAGGTAAGATTGTTTTCCTTTCCTGGATTATGATTACTGTATTCTATTCTACCTCTCATCGTTTGTTCGTTTGTTTGTTTGTATGTTATCTCCATGAAAAATGGAGATATTGTTTTGTGTGTGTGTGTGTGTGTGTGTGTGTGTGTGTGTGTGTGTGTGTGTGTGTGTGTGTGTGTGTGTGTATGTGTGTGTACGTGTGTATGTGTATATGTTTGTGTTTCCGCACCACTCCAGTCAGCACAACTAAAAAACCTCTTGATGATTTACGATGGTATTTGGTATGTGGGCGAAATTCAAGGTCGATTTTGGGCCCCCTGGTATGTGAAATTGGTACTGCAACAGAACTTCAGTCTTTTGACCTAGACGTGCTGTGGTCTTTTGATTTTTGGGTGGCAGATAGCTTGTGATGTAATTAAGAAGTAACATCTAACCAGCACGGACAGCTACTGGACATTGTTTTGACGAACATAACGGACAAATTTTCTGAAGTTGAAAAAGTGTCGTCGGACTATCCTACGGACCATGAAATCCGGCAACAATTTGAGCTGTTCACAAGATCTAGAACAAATAATGGTCAATCTAAACGTTATGTTTACAACTATGGTAAAGGAGACTTTGACTTGTTAAAGTCCAGAATAGTTAACTTGGTCGTAACTGCTGAGTACAGTGAAAATGTTGATGACATGTGGGAAATATTAGCATGTAAGCTGACTGATTATGTTGACACTTGTGTACCGAAGATCTGTGTGAAAAATTCATCCTTCCTACCATGGGCCGATGGAGAGGTGCAACATGCTCGTAACAAAAAATTGATACTGTAAATCATGATTTTTTAACGGGGATTTTATTATATAGAATAGTAATATGGAGTATAAAGGACTACTAGTAATAAATCTTCTCATTGGACAAAGTTTAGGAAACTAAGAAATTGTCTCCAAAAACTCCTTAAAGCTAAGTAGAAAGCTTTCTTGGGTACCCTGGGTCACAAAGACCTTCAAACACTCCTTTTTCTCAAGAATTGTCCGAATATAAATGTTTGCTGAAGAGAACTTACAACCCCGGTTGCACATACCCGAACATAGCCTCCCGGCCCCGACCTTCCCTTAACCATGGTTGGGAGTGGCTCAGGAGCTAGGTCGGCTGTGGTTGGCTGGTGTTTGGCGCGGTCGGCTGGTGTTTGGCTGCGCCAGCCGAATCTTGTGTTATTTTGAATTGACAACATTCGACTGTAGGTGGGAGTGTGTTGCTGGTACGTGGTTGATCGTGGTTGGCTGGTGCTTGGGAGTAAGACTGTAGTGGTCAGGTTGTTACGCGCCGAAATGATCCATTTGAACGGTATATGCGATAAGTCATAGTTCAGTAGCGAGATATAAAATCATGCCGTGAATGTGCCCCCGTAATGCCGACAAATCAGACGATCCTGGCGACACTCCAGTAATCGGCGCAGGCGCAGAAGGCCAACTTTTAGCCTTAACAAATAGGTTTGGTACCCTTGGTAAAAGTAGCTGTAGAGGTTTTTTTTCTAGGATATGTTGGTATTTCTGAGCTGGATGTTACAGGACTTGCAGGTAAGGGTTTCTTCCTTCTAATTGTGTTGAAAAATCAGACTTTCGTCCATGTTTGTGGTGTCTGTAGGCAGTAGAAGTTTGGTGTTTTTGTGTAATTATCAGGTAGAGAAGGAGGTCAAAGGTCAATGTTTTTAAACAGGGCCGGATTCGTAGGGGTTGTGCCGATTAGAAAGTTGAAATTATGCTCTAGATTGAAACTTTGGAGGCCTGACAGCCCTGCTAATGCATGTTTTTCATGGAGTAAAACTCTGGTAGGTGACTTTTGACAGCTTCTTTCTTACATGATTGCCATATATTAAGATATGAAGCTTGATTACGCTCCCCCACAAACTGGAAATGACTGTGACATAAAAGTGAAGAGCGGCCTAAAATGGAACCAGCCGATTCCTACCTGGCCGAAGAAACTCTACTCTACTCTACTCTGTGGCCTCCTCCCGTGCGTATCACCACTCCTTCATCAGCTCTGAGTCGGGTTGTCACGTGACCTACGAGAGGTCACTAGGTCACGTGACACGAGAGTATTGTAGATGGGGGGAGATGGTGGCGGCCTTGGTCCGCCACCGTTCAAGACTTTCATACTTTGAACAAGTTGTGTTAGTTGGTAGAGAAGATGATTGACTGATATAACTAATGCAAACGAGGTCCTTACTTGCATGTGGGCTAAAAAGCGAAAACACTAACAGAGAACACCATCGCCATGGCAACGTCGTTTATACCTCGCCAATCTTGTTGACTTTGTTGCAGGAGCCTCGGATTCGGGTCGAGTCTGCGAACACCAAACATTGACCATTACCTGTCCTGCTGGACGACAGATCAACATCGTCTCCGCCCTGTACGGCCGGACCTCCCGTGCGTATTGCACCAACGGGCCCATCCGCACCACCAGCTGCGAGAGCTCCAACAGTCTGGCTCGGGTCAGGACCAGCTGCCAGGGGAAGTCCAGCTGCTCGGTGAAGGCCTCCAACAGCGTGTTCGGGGATCCTTGTGGAGGCACGGTCAAGTACCTGGAAGTCAGACACACATGCACAGGTAAATTTCTACTGTACTTGATCTTTGTTCAATCCATGAATACAAACAGCTATGAATCTGTTGCACCGTTTCTTCCACAAACTTTGCACTTTGTATATATAATTTGGTACCCCTAGCGACTGTGTAACCTTACAATTGCACGATGTGCCAAGTTGAGCGAGAGAAATCTAAGCTGTAATCTACTTGCAGCCTCTTGTTACAAGCATATTGATCTTGTCATTGGCTTTGTCAAGTTGCCTAACAGTTGAGGCATGGCATGAGGGCTTGCATTCGTCATTTGGGATGTTGACCTAAATCCGATGGTCCTAGTCCTGTGTATGAGGGAGCTTCAGGCGATATCCTCGGCGTCAAACCCTTGACTATGATTACTGTGTTTTTCTGATTCGTCTTTGCTTTACACTTCTTTTGATATGCGCCTCCACTACTTAATATTTCATCAGTTAAGTCTGATTTGACCTCACAAAATGGTACATGCATATGATTACTACGTACTACGTCTGCTGGCTATGAAGATACTAAATTTGGTTGGAATTCCTTTGAATGTTACCCTCTACTCTACTTTTAACTCACTGCGTTTCAGGCTCCGGTTCAGGACAAGGCACTGGGTACACCAGCCTTGGCTGTTGGAAAGACAAAGGGAGCAGAGCGATCGCTGAGCTGGAGGGGAAAGACTCCCGTCTGGACGGCAGGTACAGCTCCCGGGCTGACGCACTGCAGAAGTGCTACCAAGTGGCTAAAGATCTCGGCTTCACGTTCTTCGGTGTACAGAATGGAGGCCAGTGCTTCTCGTCACCTATCGCCGGGGGAACCTACAGGAAGTACGGACCTTCGACGGCCTGTAGAGGGGACGGGGAAGGAGGCCCGTGGGCAAATGACGTATACATGATCACAGGTAGGTTCTTCCACTTCCACTGCATTGTTGACGGGTGCAACCTGGTCACAAGACCTGTCCGGATTCGGAAAGAAGTCTTTCAGGGATGGACATCCAGAACAAGCGTTGAAAACTAAGGCAGTCATCTTCTTTTTTTTTCTTTCTTCATGGTTGCATGAAAGATAATCCTGTACTAGTTCGTAAACAGTTCAATATTGTCGGTTTCACGTTTAGATGCGACTCCAAAGTATTTCACCCTGGGATGTTGGAAGGACACGTCGAGTAGGGCCATCACCATTGCCGAGGGGTCGGACGGCCGCCTGGATGGTTCATACGGGCGTCGCCAAGATGCCATCAACAAATGCTACGAGGTGGCGAAAGCCAGAGGCAACGCAGTTTTCTCCGTGCAGAACGGCGGGCAGTGCGGGACGTCCTCCGGTGCTCAAAGCACCTACTACAAGTTTGGGCCATCAACGGCATGTAAGACAGACGGCAAGGGAGGCGGCTGGGCGAATCAAGTGTACCGAATCATAGGTAACTTCTCATTTCTATCTCATCTCGCATTTCCTTTCACTGGCGTCGCATCAGTAATATAAGATAAGCACAACCGTACGCAGCGACTACATTTCTCAAGAAGAGTTCCACGACCTTATCAATTAATGCATTATCAGCCGACTTTGTACATAATTCCGCATGTGGTGTATTTCACAAGGTGTGTTTTTTAAAACAATATGATACTCACTGAACCCCTGCAGACCCTACCAGTGTATTCCCTATGCGTAAACGTACATTTTTAAACATGGATATTTCCGGCGTAAATGAGGGTGGTTAAGCGCAATAAGAAGGCCGATTGTTAATGAGATATAAAAGAAGACATAGCAAGACGAGTTTTTCTTAACCACCCTGACATCCTTTTTGTAATCTAACTTTTGTCAGGCATTGTAAGGCACATTGTAAAAAAAACACCTAGGCTGAGGGTCACCTGGGGAATTTGGTAGAATACTGAATGCTTTTGGATGCGCACGGGACTAGTGGGTACTTTATCGTATACTGTAAAAAATATTGATTTCTACTTCCTAAAGTTACCATCCATTGGAAAGTAACTCCCCCCTATGTGGTTTAGGACTCCTTTAAGGATACGGGACTTGGATTGGAAGATGCTGACAGTCGCTAACGCAGAGTTCAGAGATAATGCTGCCGTCGGAATATGTTCAATGTGCGAATGTATGTGTTACTTCAGGAGGAGGGGCAAACTTCGGATGGGTCCAGTGCTCACCAAGCTGGGCCATTGAGGCTTCGGGCACTCCGTATGCTCGCGGCGGTGTGACGTATGATGCCGGGAAAGTCCTGGATGGGCAGACAGACACGTACTGGAACCCCCAGGGAACTGCAAAGAACTTCAACCGGTGGTACATCATTTTCAACTTTGGCCAGAGTTACACACTTTGGAGGTTCCGTTTCTCTCACTTCGGTGATACCACACACGACATTAAGACCTTCAAGCTGCAGTGGTCAGCTAGTGCCAGTCCCTACGACTGGAAGGATGCCCTGACCGTCGACGGAGCTGTGGGAGGAACAAACAAATTCCAATATTTCTCCGGATTTGGAGCGAGCGGTCAGTATTGGAGATTCCTCATCACTGGGACACAGTCTGGTTGGCAACCTTATCTAAAGGAAGTCGGTTTCTACGGAATGGTAGCAGGTAAGGATAGCATTTTTGTTGGCTATAAAGATGTTAGACTTGGTTAAAATTCTTTCTATAGTTGGGGATAGGAGCAAAGTTATATTCTTTTTCCGATTCTATGGTTTACGCCTTTTCTGATACATACCTCCAGTATGTACAACGTCTGCTGGCTGTGAAGATATTAGATTTGGTTGTAATTCCTTTGGATGGCACTCTCTTCTCTATTTAAGAGCAGACATTTAACTAACTGTGTTTCAGGCTCCGGTTCCGGCTCCGGTTCCGGCTCCGGTTCAGGACAAGGCCCTGGGTACACCAGCCTTGGCTGCTGGAAAGACACCAGCAATAGAGCGATCCCGAAGGTGGAGCCCGACTCCCGTCTGGACGGCAGTTACAGCTCCCGGGCTGACGCGCTGCGGAAGTGCTACGAGGTGGTGAAAGATCAAGGCTTCACGTTCTTTGGGGTGCAGAACGGAGGCAGGTGCAGATCGTCACCCATCGCTGGGGGAACCTACAGGAAGTACGGACCTTCGACGGCCTGTAAAGGGGATGGGGAAGGAGGCCCGTGGGCAAATGATGTATACATGATCACAGGTGGGTTCTTCCACGTACACTGCATTGTTGACGGGGCTCTTGCATCGGGTCACAAGACCTGCCAGGTCTCTGAAGGGTCTTTCAGGTCTGTACATTCAGAACAATCATTGAAAACTAAGGCAGTCATCTCTGTTTTTTTAATTTTTTTTTATTTTCATTGTTGCATGAAAGATAATCCTGCACCAGTCTGTAAACAGTTCAATATTGTCGGTTGCACTTTTATAATTAGATGCGAGTCCAAAGTATTTCACCTTGGGATGTTGGAAGGACACGTCGAGTAGGGCCATCACCATTGCTGAGGGGTCGGACGGCCGCCTGGATGGTTCATACGGGTCTCGCCGAGATGCCATCAACAAATGCTACGAGGTGGCCAAAGCTAAAGGCAACGCCGTGTTCTCCGTGCAGAACGGCGGGCAGTGCGGGACGTCCTCCGGCGCACAAAGCACCTACTACAAGTTTGGGCCATCAACGGCATGTAAGACAGACGGCAAGGGAGGCGGCTGGGCGAATCAAGTCTACCGAATCATAGGTGACTTCTCATTTCTATCTCATCTCGCATTTCCTTTCATTGGCGTCGTATCAGTAACACAAGATCGTTACAACCGTACGTAGAGACTACATTTCTCAACAATGTAAATGCAAATTGCGAGATGGTATAGAACCAACCAACAAACAAACGAACAAACAAACAAACAAACAAACAAACCAATGAAGTGTTTAGTTCTGGTCCTTTCGAATTCTATGGTATGCGATCGCTGCAATGACACAGGTTAAAATTTGTTGCGTGTAAATATTAGGTTGTGGTACCTTTCATTGATGAAAGTGAAGTGCAAACTCATATGTGTTAAAAGGTCTATCATATCTATTTATTAGATATAGACTCATCACTATGTAGGTTGCGCTCGTTTAGTACAGTTTTATTGGGTCCGATATCTATCAAACGTCCATCCCTTAAAATTTCTTTTAATGGTTAAAGCACAGCAAAAAGTACACTTGTTAAGGATACGGAATGTGGCTTGTAAGATGTTGACAGTCATTAACACTGAGTTCAGAGCTCCCATCGAAATATGATCAATGTGCGAATGTATGTTTTACTTCAGGAGGAGGGGCAAACTTCGGATGGGTCCAGTGCTCACCAAGCTGGGCCATTGAGGCTTCGGGCACTCCGTATGCTCGCGGCGGTGTGACGTATGATGCCGGGAAAGTCCTGGATGGGAAGGCAGACACGTACTGGAACCCCCAGGGAACTGAAAAGAACTTCAACCGGTGGTACATCATTTTCAACTTTGGCCAGAGTTACACACTTTGGAGGTTCCGTTTCTCCCACTTCGGTGATACCACACACGACATTAAGACCTTCAAGCTGCAGTGGTCAGCTAGTGCCAGTCCTTACGACTGGAAAGATGCCCTGACCGTCGACGGAGCTGTGGGAGGAACAAACAAATTCCAATATTACTCCGGATTTGGGGCGACCGGCCGGTATTGGAAACTCCTCATCACTGGGACACAGTCTGGCTGGCAACCTTATCTAAAGGAAGTCGGTTTCTACGGAATGGCAGCAGGTAAGGACAGCATTTCTGTTGGCTATAAAGATGTTAGATTTGTTTAAAATTCCTTTGGATGGTACCCTTTTCCCTAGCCCTATCTAAGAGCAGACATTGATCCTGAACTCACTGCGTTTCAGGCTCCGGTTCCGGCTCCGGTTCAGGGCAAGGCCCGGGGTACACCAGCCTTGGTTGTTGGAAAGACACTGCGACCAGAGCGATCACGACGCTAGAGGGGAAAGACTCTCGTCTGGACGGCAGTTACAGCTCCCGGGCTGACGCGCTGCAGAAGTGCTACCAAGTGGCTAAAGATCTCGGCTTCACGTTCTTTGGTGTACAGAATGGTGGTTGGTGCGCCTCGTCACCCATCGCCGGGGGAACCTACAGGAAGTACGGACCTTCGACGGCCTGTAGAGGGGACGGGGAAGGAGGCCCGTGGGCAAATGATGTGTACATGATAACAGGTGGGTTATTCCACGTACACTGCATTGTTGACGAGAGCAACCTGGTCACAAGACCTATTCAGACCCCGAAAGAGCTCTTTCAGAGTTGGACATCCAGAACAAGCGTTGAAAACTAAGGCAGTCATCTCTGTTGTTGCTTTTTTTCTTCATGGTTGCATGAAAGATAATCCTGTACTAGTCCATAAACAATTCAATATTGTCGGTTGCACTTTTAGATGCGACTCCAAAGTATTTCACCCTGGGATGTTGGAAGGACACGTCGAGTAGGGCCATCACCATTGCTGAGGGGTCGGACGGCCGCCTGGATGGTTCATACGGGTCTCGCCGAGATGCCATCAACAAATGCTACGAGGTGGCCAAAGCTAAAGGCAACGCCGTGTTCTCCGTGCAGAACGGCGGGCAGTGCGGGACGTCCTCCGGCGCACAAAGCACCTACTACAAGTTTGGGCCATCAACGGCATGTAAGACAGACGGCAAGGGAGGCGGCTGGGCGAATCAAGTGTACCGAATCATAGGTAACTTCTCATTTCTATCTCATCTCGCATTTCCTTTCACTGGCGTCGTATCAATAATATAAGATCGGTACAACCTTACGCAGCGACTACATTTCTCAACAATGTACATGCAAATTGTGAGTTGGTATAGAACCAGACAACCAACCACATATTAAGTGTTTAGTTTTGTTCCTATCTATAGTATGCGAGCGCTGCAATGACAATCATGTGGTTAAAATTTGTTGCGTGTAAATATTAGGATGTGGTAGTTTTCTTTGATTGAAGTGAAGTGCAGACTCATAAATGTGAAAATACATAGGATATCTATGTATTAGAGACATCACTATGTAGGTTGCGCTCGTTTAGTACAGTTTTATTGGGTCCGATATCTATCAAACGTCCATCTCTTTGTTCGTTGCGAAACTAGGGAACCATCGAGACAAGTTGTTCAATAAGCTGTCATGGTTAACAGCAAAAAGTACATTTGTTAAGGATACGGAATGTGGCTTGTAAGATGTTGACAGTCGTTAACACTGAGTTTAGAGAGAATGCTCCCATCGGAATATGATCAATGTGCGAATGTATGTTTTACTTCAGGAGGAGGGGCAAACTTCGGATGGGTCCAGTGCTCACCAAGCTGGGCCATTGAGGCTTCGGGCACTCCGTATGCTCGCGGCGGTGTGACGTATGATGCCGGGAAAGTCCTGGATGGGCAGACAGACACGTACTGGAACCCCCAGGGAACATCAAAGAACTTCAACCGGTGGTACATCATTTTCAACTTTGGCCAGAGTTATACACTTTGGAGGTTCCGTCTCTCTCACTGGGGCGACACCACACACGACATTAAGACCTTCAAGCTGCAGTGGTCAGCTAGTGCCAGTCCTTACGACTGGAAGGATGCTCTGACCGTCGACGGAGCTGTGGGAGGAACAAACAGATTCCAATATTACTCCGGGTTCGGGGCGACCGGTCGGTATTGGAAACTCCTCATCACTGGGACACACTCCGGTTGGCAACCTTATCTAAAGGAAGTCGGTTTCTACGGAATGGTAGCAGGTAAGGATAGCATTTCTGCTGGCTATAAAGATGTAAGATTTGGTTTAACTACTTAACATAGTTGAGAAAAGGAACAAATAACAAAGGTTTGTTATGGATACCAGGAAGGGCGGTGTTTTTAGAAACTTTTTGTGATGTTTATCTTTGACGAGTTTGCTCAATGCAAGGACATGATTGAAGACGTCCATGCATCGAACTAATAGGTTGCAAGAGTACTACATCTCATTCAGTTAATGACAATTGATAAACCTTGCATTGCAGTATAAAAGCTTCACCTTACTAATTTTTTCTCTGTGTCCTTAGGCTCTGGTTCTGGAGGTGGAGGTGCTCCACAATGTGGTATGTGACTTACATAGATTTGCCGACATTGACTTTGTAAGTAGGCTGACGTAGGAATTGATAACATATAATTGATCCATTAGGCAAAATACACAATGTAAGCTGGAGATAGAGCTACATATACATTTCTGAGTATAGAGAAGAGCATGCCTTCTGTCCTACAGCCGGCAGTACTACCAATATTGCCCGGGGTCGCCAAGTACAACAGTCGAGCCTCGCCTTCGAAGGCAACGCTGACCGGGCGGTGGACGGAAACACAAACTCGATGTGGGCAGGGGCCTCCTGTACACACACCGACATTGAAAACAAACCATGGTGGCGAGTCGACCTGGGCACCTCCAAGTGCGTGGACCGAGTTGTCATCACCAACCGACGTGACTGTTGCTCGGAACGACTCGGCGGCTTCAAGGTGTACGTCGGAGACAACCCAACCGTGACCGCCAACCCATCGTGCGGGGGAGAGGCGTCCACGCGGGGAAAGTGGACATTCACCGTGAACTGTGGTCGTCGCACTGGCCGATACGTGGGGATAGCTCTACCGGGCAGGCAGTACCTCACACTGTGTGAAGTGCAGGTCTTTGGAGGTAATATTATTTTTCTTTCCTTGACTATGATTACTGTTTTTTTCTGATTCTTCTTTGCTTTACACTTCTTTTGATATACGCCTCCACTACTTAATATTTCATCAGTTAAGTCTGATTTGACCTCACAAAATGGTACATGCATATGATTACCATCATTCAATAATGTGCGCGCGGAATTGCTTTACAAATGATTTCTAATAAGATGTTTTACCGCATACCAGAAATGACACTCAGCTGAGACTAGTCGCTAGTGGATGATCATTCTAACGTTAAAGCGGTTTTGTTTTTACATGTACAGGACGAGGCGGGGGTAGCGGGAGCTGTGCAAGTGGTTACCAACGGTATGAAGGCACCTGCTACAGGGCGTACGGAGAGAGGAAGTCCTACGACGCTGCCAAGGCTAAGTGTGCTGCCGATGGTGGCCGCCTGGTGGCGCCGAAGACCGAGATGCTGGACAGCTTCCTCATGGGCCTGGTAAGAGGGAACGGAGTAGGCGACCACTGGATAGGAATGGACGACAAGGCGTCGGAGGGCGTGTGGACATACAGCGATGGGACACGTATGCAGGTGGGTGGGAGGAAGCTCTGTACATATTATTTTTTCCTACATACATATATGTATGTATATATCTATATCTATCTATCTATCTATCTATCTATCTATATCTATCTATCTATCTATCTATCTATCTATCTATCTATCTATCTATATATATATATCAATCTATATATATATATATATATATATATATATATATATATATATATATATATATATATATATATATATATATATATATATATATATATATATATATATATATACATATATATATATATATATATATATATATATATACATATATATATATACATATACATATATATATATATATATATATATATATATATATATATATATATATATATGTATATATATATATGTATATATATATATATATATATATATATATATATATATATATATATATATATATATATATATATATATATATATATATATATATATATATATATATATATATATATATATATATATATATATATATGTATATGTATATGTATGTATATGTATATGTATATATATGTATATATATATATATATATATATATATATATATATATATATATATATATATATATATATATATATATATATGTATATATGTATATATATGTATATATATATATATATATATATATATATATATATATATATATATGTATGTATATATATATATATATATATATATATATATATATATATATATATATATATATATTTATATATATATATATATATATATATATATATATATATATATATATATATATATATATATATATATATATATATATATATATATATATATATATATATATATATATATATTCATCATTGGCTAAAAGTATACGTTTAGAATGCACAAACGGAAGAGTGATGACATTTTTAGTTGTTGACCTGTTTTTTTTACACCAGAGGTGTCAAAACAAAGTCAGATATGCCTATAGATAAAACGATGATATACAACACACAGATTATCAAAGATGAAGAGTTCATCACAGATACACTATGGATGGTCTCGAAGTTACTGCCTGCTTGTCATTGTTACAGAATTGCGATTTCAAGAAATGGGCCCCAGGGGAACCGAACAACGCCTTCGGCATAGGTCAGGACTGCGTGCAGTACTGGGCGGCAGCAGGCTACCGCTGGGACGACGACACGTGCAGCCGTGAAAAGAAATTCCTTTGCCAGATTGGTAGGTACCCTGAGAATCTAGAATCTTACCACACTACTAATCATGATCAGAAGATGGAGTGGTACTAGAAGGCGTTAGTTACCTTCCACACTATATCAATCACATTTGTTTGATCGCAGAGATACGTATAGATTTGATGCATGTATAACAGTCACTGTGAGCATGATACAATTAATGGTGCGCACTCGTAGGCACGCGCGGATACGAGACGTGTACAGCAGCTGGTTATATTACGCTGGACGACCTGTTACAACTAACCTTTGCACAATATCTAGCTGAAGCATTGTTAAAAGTATCTAGTGAGGATGCTCCTGCAATACATGGTGTCAACAAGCTCCACTCTATGGCAGTTTTATACTTCTTTATACTTTGCAACTGATGATTACAATGCAGTCGCAGTGAGTCGCAACTTCACAACCAACAAAAAGAAGGGCTCTATGGGTAACGCACGTAACTTGTGATTCATAAACGGAGTTCTTGGATTCTGCAGGGCCTGGAGACAACGCAGGCTGCACCGGGCCGAGTGGATACAGCTTTATCGGGTGTTATGTGGATAATGTGTTCCGCGTCCTCCCACATAACCTCATGAGGAGTGATCAGCTAACAGCCCACAAATGTGCGGAGCATTGCAGATCTAGAGGATTCTCGTATTGTGGTAAGAGCCTTCTATCCTTTTTAACTCAGTAATTCCTAAGAGATTGACAGTATGTCGCCGGCATTTCAAATAATACAATGCTGACATTGTCCTAAAAATCTCGTGCAGTCGTGTGGCTTTAAGTCAGAGCTACTAAGAACTGATCTACAACAAATGGCCAGGATGTGTCCAAAGCAAACGGCCAAAATTATGTCGCGCATTCCCCCCGGCCATTTATAAGTTTCTTCTTTTCTTTCCAGGTACTGAGTGGCACAATGAGTGTTTCTGTGGAAACGATGCCAACTTCGCCAAGCTTGGACCGGTGAGGCCGGCCGGTGAATGCAGTGCTTCTTGCCGTGGAGACAGTAATGAGAAGTGCGGAGGGTTCTGGCGTATATCTGTCTACCGCCTGGCGCGTGGCGGTAAGGAAATTCTCCACGTTTTACTCCTAATCATCCTCTCTTCCCAGGACAGCCGCTTATATTATGATAGAGAAAAGATGCTCCGAACATGTATGACTCCCTTATGTTGCCCGTAAGTTGTACTTCAAACGTTTTAACGTAAACTACGTCCCATGTTTTCCTTTCAGTCGCAAAACCGAGATGGCGTGCTGACTTGAGGTGTGGCGCTTCCTTCCCTGCTCCTGGAGCGACACCTGGCGAGTGCAACCCGGATGGCGTCTACCATTGCTGCTCCACTTACAATTGGTGCGGCAACACACCAGCTCACTGTACCTGTAAGGGCTGCATCGATTACAGAAGGAATAAAGGTTATTTCTACCTCCATAAAAATGGAGCTATTGTTTTGGTTGTGTCTGTGTTTTGGCTGTGTCTGTCTGTCTGTCTGTCTGTCTGTCAATCTGTTTGTCCGTTTGTCTGTGTGTTCATGTTATTTTGGCCAGCAATAAATCAAGAATCTCTGGATGGATTGTAATTACAAAAAAGTCCGCCAGGTGACTCCGGAGCAATATGCAATGTTGTGACTCCGATGTGACTGTTGTTTTATGTTATACAGGAGGAGGAGGATCTGTTAAAGCACCTCCAGGTCTATGTGGTGAGTACCCCCATTTGTCTTGCTGGCATATGGAAGCGCTTGACACCAATCTGTTTTAAGTTAGCATTAATTCATGATTTTAGAATACTAATTTGGTCAAGATGGTTAAATCGTATGAATGTTACGAGGTAAATTAATTCTATTGTGTGAAGTGCTCGTTTGGATGATGTTAATAAATATAGCTTCAAAAACCTATGAGTTTAAAGGTCCTCTTGATATTTTTTTCCCTTTCGGTATAACAATAGTTCCTACCCGTAACCACTACAGTGAATTGAAGTGGGATCAGTCAGTTGTCATCTCCGCTTATTTGAATACAGTAATTTGGAAGTTATATGCTGTCGTTTGTGGTGTCTTCTTAAACATTTCTGATCGAACAAGCAACCAGTTGAAAAGCTAAATTGTAAATGGTCACTTGCACGTCCAAATGATTTAATGTGATCTGATAAATATAAATGGCGCGCTTACACGAAACTCTTCCATGTGAATATGTTTGAAGGTCTTGCCTGGATGCCGATCGATGGTGCACTCAAGTTCGTGAGCGTTGGAGGGTGCGGAGTTTGGGGAGTGAACGGGAACGATGACGTATATTACCGCATCGGCACGTACCTCGGCGAGAGTCGCACTGGCACCGGGTGGTTGAAAGTAGACGGAAAACTGAAGCAACTCAGCTCGGGATACGGCATCGTGTGGGGCGTGAATGCAGCCAATGATGTATATGTTCGAGAAGGTATGCACCTTGCATTGATTATAAGTTAAACACGTGCGCAGTTTCACAAAGTGTGTTAATTACCTCCATGAAAATTGAAGGTCACCGTTATACCTTTTAGTCTGTGTTGGCATGTATAACGTTCCCATGCATTCGAAATGCATGAAACCATTGTGCACCTCTGGCGCTAAATAATGTGATGTCAGCAATGGGATATCAAAACTCAGTGCCAATGTTCCTTTACCCATGTATCCAAGGTACACTTAAAGCTATAGAATGGAATATTTCCATGCTCCATTGTTTTTTCTTCTGATTTTGTCGGGTTTTTAAAAATATTATTCTCGTAATTGTTCGACGTGTAGGATTTAACGGTGGCAGACCGCAGGGCAGCTCGTGGGTAAAGACGGACGGCCAGCTGATCATGGTCAGTGTCAGCTCCACAACCAACCAGGTGTGGGGAGTCAATGTCAATCACTACGTGTACCGGCGAGTGGGCGTCACCTTTGCTAACAAAAAAGGTACACAATTGGTATCAAAGCGTATTATTCTGATAAAAATTGAATATTGGAAGTATCGTCTCGTACCATAGCCGTTACCAGTAATGGTTATCAATGATTATTTTTCCAATTAAACACCGGAAATGCCAACTCATGATATAGCCTTTAACATTTAGAGATTCGCTCAAGTACATGCGGCAAGTGACAAGTGCCATTTACCACCACCATTATAATCTACTTCACAATAAGCTGAAAGTAGCCAAAACAATTGTCAAGGCTATTGACAATCAGTCACATGTCTTAGATTAGCTGTATTTGTATCTAAGGGACTCATGTATTACATATGACACCTCAAACAAAATAGCAACGTTTTTCTTACCAACATATTTGAATTATAATATAATACAACAGGCTGGGACTTCATTTTGACGCCAATGTCGCAGATTGCAATCCATATCATACAAACCCTTTTTTGTCATGTTGTGAGTATAGGAACTTCCTGGCAACAGCTGGACGGGAGGCTGAAGTACGTGTCGGTCGGACCCGCCGGTGTTTGGGGCGTGAACGCCAACGACGACATCTGGTACCGAGAGGGCACGTATGGGGACGAGGGAGCCGCCGGTAGCAGGTGGAGGCTGGTCTCGGGAAAGCTGAAACAGCTCACCGTGGGGTACAACGTGGTTTGGGGCGTCAACGCCAGGGATGAAATCTGGATTCGAGTCGGTAGGCTGCCATGTGCTTATCTACTACTTTCTGAGTATTTCTCTATGTCCTCTATCAAGGGTATGGATCAAGTATTCTCCAAGCAGAGGCTTCGATCGAGAGGGGAAGTTTTGTCCGGGATTTCTAACGTTCCTCTCCTCTCATGGATCAAGCAAATAGTTTTAATCACGAGACACAATGGTGATTTAAGTATGTAGTTTTTGAAACGTGAACGACGTCGAAGGATCTAACAAAGGATATGAAATCAGCCATTGCCTTTTCCTACTATATTGCAGTATGACATCGAAGGTTTGATAGGATAGATGAATATGAAAACCATGCAATGTCGTGAGGACCGGTAATAATATATCAGTGTAGTCGTGGAGTGTCTCCCAGTAATTATTTCATTTGCTTTTTTCAAGGAATTACGTCATCGAACCCAATGGGCGCGGACTGGGTTCGTGTGTCTGGCAGCCTGTCTATGATATACGTCAGCCCCTCGACCAACAAGGTGTGGGGCTGCAACGCCGGGCAACAAATCTTCCGCAGACGGGGAATCTTCAGTTACGGTGGCCGGAGAGGTGGTAAGCAAGTATAATCCTGAACAAAACTAACTTGGAAGTTGAAAGTTATTACATAGATGGAATTAGATTATAAATCGTGCAATATGTTCAATAACCGTTTAATTATGCTGTTGTGTAATAATGAATAGTGCAATATGTTTGATTACGCTTGATTATGGTTAATTATGTTCTTTTGAGACGTACAGTTCAAAACGTTTAACTATTTTTAATGATGTATATGTTTCCGGGGTGAGAGCTAGAACAGACGATACCACCTATTCTCTCACCCCATCCACGTGTGTGGAGAATTTTAATTAATAGATAAATAAATGTTAATCGGCCATCGCTTATCCTTCTTCCGGAGGGCACTCGTAGGTGTGTATTTGGGGGACGGGGGGGGGGGGGTGGTAAAATGTTCTGAGGCATCATGCATGTAATGCAGAGGCAGTTCAACTCCTCACAGGACATGATCCGCGTTCCCTGACATACACAACTGCTTTTCAACGAGCATTGATGTTAGCTCCTAGATATATGAGAACTGAATTGTCAGCTCACTGGCATATTTGTTCCAGGGCGGTTCTCGTGGTTCCAGGGCTCGGGTGAGTGGATCGGTGAAGCCTCAGGGACGCCGGCCAGCGAGGGAGGAGTCACTTACGGACCGACCAACATCTTTGATGGCAATCCAAGATCGTGCTGGAGACCAACGGGCTTGCCCCAGAACTACAACAAGTGGTCCATCACCATGAACCTGGGAGCGTCGTACCTTCTCTCCCAGATCCGCATCACCAACTTCGGAGACACTACGCACGACATCAAGTCCTTCAAACTGCAGGTGTCGGCCTCGGGGAGTCCGTACAACTGGCAGGACGCGCTGGTGGTTCCCTCGGTGACGGCAGGGAGCCATGAGCCGCAGGAGTTCGACATCCCGCCCGTAACAGGTCAATACTGGCGTCTGTACATCACCTCCACGCACTCGGGAAGTGCGCCCTGGCTGGTCGGCGTCGCTTTCAATGGAATGCAAGCAGGTGGGTTAGATTCGCTGATAAACCATATATTCACAGGTACAAAAAGCTAATTTAGCTGTTTGTATTTCAAACCTAAGTGCCGTTCGATACAAGGAGGCATATTTGTACGAATGACTTTTAGTCAACAATGTAAAATCCTACATTTTTCATGTTTTGATCATCCTAACTTTGATGATGTTATAGAAATATCAATTTGCGTGAGATTTCTCTACAACTTTGTACAAAGTTAATATAAATTTATTTAAAGGAACTTTGCATCCCCATGTATAGCAAAAAAGAGATACTGTAGCTATAGGTTAAAATGGTCAACTGTTAATTGACATTTGACGTCACTACCAAACATGTATTTACCAAGGCGTCTGTCCGAGTGGATGGTCATCGGGAGGATACCTGTGCTACCGTGGCTTCGGGGAGAGCGTAGATGCCGCCACAGCCAGTACCAAATGCGGTGCCGCGGGAGGCAGGCTGGCAACAGTCAAACATAGGACCATACACAACCTTCTGGTCCGCCTGAAGAACGCCGTTGACCCTAACGCTGACTTCTGGATCGGCTTGAGCGATAAGGACACAGAAGGCATCTGGATGTGGTCTGATGGCACTGTGTCCAGCGGGTTCAACGCGTGGGCGTCTGGCGAACCCAACAACGCGGGCAATGAGGACTGCGTACACTATTGGAGCCACAACAGAGGAGAGAACCAGCGAGATCAGTGGAACGACGTTGGCTGTACCCATAAGAAGAAATACCTTTGCGAACGAGGTATGTAAAAGCAGTGATCACAGATTCATAGTTGACAATTTCCTCGAGATGTCGCTAAAATCTGTTGTATCAACTTTCTGCCAAGGAGGCTCCAATTCGATTCTGATTGTAAACCTCCTTGGTTTGACAGATATAGGCGCCGGTGGAGGAGGAGGAGGAGGAGGAGGAGGAAGTGGGGGAGGAGGAAGTGGGGGAGGAGGAGCTGGCACTGGAGAAGGTTTGCTTTTATCAAGATTCTTGGTGGTTCATAATTACGGAATTGCTCAATTTGCCAGATGAAATGAAAATGTGATTGAATTTGAAATGGTTTTGTATAGCACAAACATAGTTTATCCCCCTTCAACCACAGAATATTCGCCTGCCTTGTCATTTACAACCAGCTACTTATAGATGTCGTTTAAAATGGAGTGCACATAGGCTTAATCAAGTCAAAGTGAAATGTAGCTATTATTTTGATAACCTAATGCAGCATACATCTACATGTCCGCAACCGAAGATAGGCAAGTTCTTTTGAGGAGAATTCTGGACCTAAATTAGTCAGCCAGTATAAGCGCTATTCAACGTAACACATCATGATCAGCTCCCAATTGCCACATATATAGTTTACACAGTAGGCTACCAAGGTAGGTAACATAGTAATCATCAGTATGAAAACTGTCCCCTTGCCGAAGTCAAGTTTTTGTTTTATTGTTTATCAACAGTTCCTCACAGATGGAACTCAAATCTTCGCTGTGGATGGAAGTTCCCGACTCCATTGGCCAATCCCGGTGAATGCAACCCGGAAGGACCCTTCCCTTGCTGTTCTCCGTACAATTGGTGCGGCATCACACCCAGACACTGCACCTGCAAAGGCTGCATCGACTATAGACGTAGGCCTGGCACCGGTAAGTATCTAAAGATGGGCGTTTTCTTTGGAAATGTTTGCTGAAGAGAACTTATGGCAACGTCTTTTATACCTCGCCAATCTTGTTGACTTTGTTGCAGGAGCCTCGGATTCGGGTCGAGTCTGCGAACACCAAACATTGACCATTACCTGTCCTGCTGGAAGACAGATCGACATCGTGTCCGCCCTGTACGGCCGGACCTCCCGTGCGTATTGCACCGAAGGTCCCATCGGCACCACCAGCTGCGAGAGCTCCAACAGCCTGGCTCGGGTCAGGACCAGCTGCCAGGGGAAGTCCAGCTGCTCGGTGAAGGCCTCCAACAGCGTGTTCGGGGATCCTTGTGGAGGCACGGTCAAGTACCTGGAAGTCAGGCACACTTGCGCAGGTAAATATCTACTGTGCTTGACACTGAGATTAAGCTTTGATCAATCCATGAATACAAACAGCTATGAATCTGTTGCACCGTTTCTTCCACAAACTTCGCACTTTGTGTGTATGATTTGGTACCCCTAGCGGCTTTTTTCTAACTGTAGAAGCTGATTTTGTTTCAATTTTAAAAGAGAATAACTCAAGAAGGGGTTGAGGGATTGTCATGGTTTTTGGTATGTAGATAACATAAGGGCTTGCATGGCATAAGGGATTGCATTCGTCATTTGGGATGTTGACCTAAATCCAATGGTCCTAGGCATGTGTATGGGGGAGCTTCAGGCGATATCCTTGGCGTCAAACCCTTGCACGTATTACGAAGATTACCCAGCACACTTAATCAAAAAGAGCTGGGAAGGCTTGGTGTGTTTGGCTGAAAGTGCGAGTCGTAGATGTATACGTAGCCCAAGCCCGAACCCAACGGCACCGACACAGCATACACGTAAACCACCTTGGTTGAGGGTTGAATATCATCTTGATTAGGTGGAGGAGGAGCAGGAGGAGCAGGAGTAGGAGGAGGAGCAGGAGGAGGAGCAGGAGCAGGAGCAGGAGCAGGAGGAGGAGCAGGAGGAGGAGCAGGAGGAGGAGCAGGAGGAGGAGCAGGAGGAGGAGCAGGAGGAGGAGCAGGAGGAGGAGCAGGAGGAGGAGCAGGAGGAGGGGCAGGAGCAGGGGCAGGAGCAGGAGGAGGAGCAGGAGGAGGAGCAGGAGGAGGAGGAGGAGTAGGAGCAGGAGCAGGGGTTATTGGAGGAGGAGCAACTGTCGTCATTCCAGCTGACAAAGTCGGTGAGCAAAATTTCTCTTTGCCTTTTTTCAGTGTCAAAATTTTAGTATCAAGGTCTCTTGCAGTCAATGACGCCATTAAGCAACAAACATAGCTGCATATCTGTAGAATACTTGTTTTCTGTGTTAAAGACTCTTAATCGTCAGGATGTCTTTTTTAGAAAGGCGTTACTCTACACACAGTGTTTCTGCATGTATGATATTTGCCTTTGCCTTATGACAGGGACTGGTTGGGGGATGATTGATGGAGAACTCCACTGGGTGACCGTGGGCGGCTGCGGCGTGTGGGGCATCCGTGGGGAACACGACATCTACTTCCGAGTCGGCACGTTCATGAACGAGGGCTCCCCCGGCACAGAATGGCAGAAGGTGGACGGTGACATGGGCTGGGTCTTCTCCGGCAACGGCATCGTCTGGAGCATCGACCACGACTACAAGGTGTACGTCCGAACCGGTGTGTAATCATTATATGCAAATATATAAATGTTGATTTCTGTATTAACGCATATGATAGAACGTTTATGTATGTGTGGAAACTGAGAAACGATCTGAAGGGAAAAGGCACAACGAAGATAGGATCTTGGTGTGATTTAGTAGCCCTGTTGGCTGCGCTTCAGAGTTCATACGCTATTTATTATAAATAGAAAGAAAACGACCTAAAAGAGAATATTATATCAAAGGAGTATAGTCCTGAAATAATTGACTGTAAAATATACGTGAAAGAGAGGTAGAGGTATGATTTGTAAGTTGTAAACGTATATATTTCTAATTTAAACAGAAATTGAGTGTTCATCAACCTCGTTTTACTCGCGTCGTTAAAACTACGATGGAAATTCTGTGACTGTTTCAAATGGCAATGCGCTAAGACAGAAATAGTGCGTATGTGCACAAGCGGCAGCGTGGATTTGATCATTTATACCTCTTCTTACCCCTACCAGGCATCAACGGAGGCCATCGATGGGGTACTAGCTGGAAGGCGATCGCAGGAAAGGCCATGAAGTCGCTGTGTGTCAGCTCCTCCAGCAACCAGGTGTGGGCAGTGGACACTGATGGAGCGGTTTACCGGAGGAAAGGCATCGCTGCCGGCAATTTGGAAGGTAAGGATTGCACAGGGATGACTAGTCAATGGTTTGAAAGAAACAGTACAGAATGGCAGAAGTGGAAAAGATCTCTTGTTGGCATATGATTAGAACTAGGGGATGTTCATGAGGGGGGGAAATTCGGAAGAATCTTACGAGCACGATCTGCACATGCTGAGTGTGATGGCATGGACTGTCATGTGGCCGCCTCCAAAAAGATTTTTGATGTTAGCAAGTAGTTATGTAATTTCTTTTCTGTGTTACATATGCAGTTTCAGTTTCTTGTGATGGTCAGGCAACATTACAAAGGGCGTCCTGTGGGAAATGATAGAAACAGAATCAAATCAATTGTAATTTGCATAATGATGCCGCAATGCTCCACCGTAATTAGGATGTTAAGTTTTATTGTATACCTCTATTGTATATTATATCTATTAGTTGTTGCTATACATTGTACTGTGTACAATTGTCGTGCAATAAAGTTCTTCTATTATATAGGCACGGACTGGGATGCTGTTGGCGGTGGAGATGCCGTTGAAGGCGGCTTTTCATACGTGTCCAGCGGGTACTCGGGCGTGTGGGCGATCTCAGCCAGCGGCAGTGTCTGGTACCGCCAGGGCACCTACGCATCACTCGGCGCCGCGGTAGGAAGCGGCTGGGTGGAGGTCACCGGTGTCTACCTGGTCCAGATCACCGTTGGGTATGACGTGATCTGGGGAGTTAACAGTCAAGGCCAGATCTTCGTCAGGATTGGTAAGGACTCACAGTGGCTGTGTTATAAGTAATGCGTGTACCTTCGTCGTAATTTGTTTTCCTGTTACAAGAGAGACTAGTATGCATCTGTTCTGCTAGTATCACAGGGCGATTTTGGTAACACAGCAAACACGCACATCGCAGTTTTGAAATAACACTGCCTAAAAAATGGGTACCTTACGTTTTATTGTTGTATTTTTCTTTTGTACAGATACTGCATGGGTAATTCCATACCCATGGGTCTATCACTGAAGATCATATTCGTTTCTTCTGAAACCGCCTATAATGGGTTTATTGTTATCATACTAACTTAACCTTACAATCTGCACATGCATCAGGACTGTCCATCGTTAATCCACAAGGAGCACAATGGGGAATGATTGAAGGCAGCCTCTCTCAAGTCTACGTCAGTTCAACGTCCAACCGTCTGTGGGGATGTAACAGCAACGACAATATCTGGCGGCGAGAGGGTATCTCCGCAGTAGGCGTCACTGGTGAGGAATCCTCGTCTTGATATTGTTCACCTCCTTTCCACTAGAGGCTGCGGCCACTGAGCTACCAAAGATTTGACAGATTACAACTACAAGTACTTTCATAGATAGAGAACGACTCTTTTTAACTTTTGCATATTTTGCTGTCTTCTAGATCATACTTTTACATCTTGCAACATATTCCAATTATTAAATCAAGGGACTCACAATTTCAAAAATGCAATTTTGGTCGCTGTACGGGCGCTCAGCAATCGCCGTCTAGTGTAAAGTTACGTTACGCTTGAAAGTGATTTTGAAAGGAATCCCTCCTTCCTCCTTGTCTTTATCAGCCGCACGATTCAGGTGGCTGATGTCCACGCCAGAATGGGCCATCGACGCATCAGGCACTCCGTGGGTCAACGGCGGAGTCACGCATGACGCTGGCAAGACGCTGGACGCCGATTTCAAAACGTTCTGGAACCCACAGGGTCTGGCTAAGAACTTCAACCAATGGTACATCATCTTCAACTTCGGCATCACCTACACGATCTCCGGGTTCTCCATCAACAACTTCGGCGACACCACGCACGACATCAAGGCGTTCAAGCTGCAGACGTCGGCCACGGGGGAACCGTACAACTGGGTGGACGCGCTGGTTGTGACGGACGCTGCCGCGGCAACTCGCGAGACCCAGCGCTTCAGAAGTTTTGCAGCGACCAGTCAGTACTGGCGGCTGTTTATCACCGCAACGCACGCCGGCTGGCAGCCATGGCTGAGGAGTGTCGGCTTCTACGGAATGATAGCAGGTAATGTTCGATTTTGAAGTCACTCGGATAGGAACTTAAATGGAGGTCCCTCGTTTGAAGAGAGCCACACCTCGAGCACGTAAAAGAACCCACCGCACATATCGAAAAGAGTAGGGGTCCTTCCCATTAGGCGGTTTACCGGGCGCCGGGCATGCAATGCAAATAAACAAAATCAGAGTTACGTATGGTTAGTAACGTAATCATAAAAACAAACTCTGAAGCAGGATTATACTATGATTTCCAACAGTGGGGACTATTTTCCCTGCTAGCATGCTTTAGAATGGATTCTACCAGCTGGTGTGTTACGCCCAATGGCGGTTACAGCGGATATATAAATACAGATACCAACACATTAGATCTTTTAAGCTATGATAAAAGCAAAGTGATAAGAAGTTTCTTGCAACATATGATCATTTTTTCCTCATGCTTGTATTTAGGGTCCTGCCGGGCCAGTTGGTCATCCGCTGGAGCATTGTGCTATCGAGTCTACGGTGAAACACTGACCTGGCACCAGGCAGAACTCAAGTGCAGACAGGAGGGCGGCCGGCTCGCCAGCATCAAGCACCCGGCATTCCACCACTTTGTCGTCGCGCTGAAGAACTCGGTGGACCCCAACAGCGACTACTGGATCGGCCTGAACGATGAAGGTGCTAATGATAAGAAATATATTTCAAGTGAAGAAGTTTGGTTGTAAGTTCCACGTGCACTTTGTAGGAGCTGGTGGTGGAGGTGAACTGGGGTTTGGGGAAGAACCGTTTCATTACATTTTCAGCTAGCTGCAAACCCCAGGAACTGCAATGTAAGCATCCAGGCAATTCCCTAACGCACCCTTTTCTTGTGTGCCGTTGTCACTTTATATTCTTTTCGTCCAAAGTTACATCAGATGCTCGCACTAGGTTGTGTGAACCAGACATTCTTTTCAAAAGTCTAACCAATTCAGTTCAGTTCACTTCATCCTCTGTGAGGGACACAAGAAGACCAAATAGACCTTATTAAACCTTATCTTCTATCAAACAATGTGACTTTTACAGTGTAGCTGCACATATAGTAATGTGTCTGCATATCACGTTTTCTGTCTTTTTGCCAGACCCAATGGTTTAAGAGTTTAAGAAAAATGTGCTTTTACTATCGAAGAAAATTCTATACTCTTCACACTTGGCCACGAAGGCCAATATTATTGCCACATCTTACGTTCCGTCTATTTAATTCTACAACTCGAAATAAGATAAACATGTGATTATATCAGCTTATTCCCGTTTCCGTCTACAGTTTCAGAGGGCGTGTGGTCTTGGACGGACCAGTCTGGCGTCAGTCAGTATAGTGCTTGGGCTCCAGGCGAGCCCAACAACGCGCAGAACGAGGACTGTGGACACTACAACAAACACAGCCTCAATGCACCGTACGATAAGCATAGAGACCTTTGGAACGACAACAAATGCGACAATAAATTCAAATTCATCTGTGAACAAGGTTGGTAGTTTTTTAGTGAGCTATTTGCATAACTTCTAGCACGTACAGGCTGCGACGTTTCGATGATTGTTTCTCGCAAAACAGTGATCATTATTGCCTACCACTACGCTCATAGAATAGACCTCATTTGAACTCCAAAGTGCAAGTAGTTTATAGCACTAAAACTTTAATTTGTCAATCTTGTGAGAAGTACAGGAAAAACAATCTTGCAATTTGTCTTTACATGTACAATAACCTGCTTCAAACGTTATTCCACCTACTGCCTCACCGACTTCATTTATTTTTCCAGGCGTTCGTCCTCCTGGTACGGTAGACACAGAAGTTGTTGAAGAAGTTGATAAGACTCACACCGTCGGTGAGACACACACCGGCGGCGGGACACACACCGTCGGCGGGACACACGCCATCGGCGGGACGCACACCGTCACCGAGACGCACACAGAGACAATCATGATTCCCGGTAAGACGATTGCACAATGTGCAACGGCATCACAAGACGTTGTCATGGCAAAACCGAAATAGACGTAGACTGTGTCGAATAGACGTCCACATTATCTTGTTTCCTAGCTTATTAAGAAGTCAACCCCCTCAGTAATGTTGTATGTAGAAATATTTGTTTCATGCATAGAATAGACACTTGTTACCATTGTTACCCTGTCTACTGTTTGTACGGGCATGAATTTGCAAATAAAAGTTATTGTTATTACACCTATTTTGTACACTGTTCTTTTATGTATGTCATTTGCATTTAGCCTTCGGGCATGGATTTGCGATAAACTTATTATTATTAAGATCGAAGTTTCATGATTGTCCATTGACTGTAACTTCTTTTCACGTCCTTTAATAAAAAGTAGTTCTAACTTATCTTGTATCAATTCTCCTGCTCCAGCACCTACATGTACGACCAAGGCCAACATCATCTTGCTTGTGGACGGATCTAAGAGCGTCAGGCAACAGAACTTCCCTAATGTCCAAAAGTTCATCCTTACGCTGGTGGCGGGATTCGAAATCGGACCGAATGCTGCCAACATTGGAGTGTACCAGTACGCCGAGAACTTGCAAACAGAGTTTCCAATTGGCCAGTACAAGACGAGGGAGGTCAGTAGTTCGTTAATGAGGATGACATGCATCCGTCGACAGCTAAATTGTTGAAAAAATGCACACGTAAACATAGATAGGATTCTAATGCATTTAATATTTACTGTTGTGTTACATAAACATCTGCGTGCAAATGACAGTAATGCATATGTCTTCATACTGTGATACAGACACACACATAGACCCAGGTTAATGTACTTGAAATTGCTTTTACATACAAGTTATTTCTTGTTTAGTTGTTAACGTTATATACCCTTGTAAAGACTGAGAAGATTCTTGCCTGCCTTTGTCAACCATAACTGATAATTGCACAATCTATTACAAATGGTGTTGACAGAAGAATCTCATTTTTGCTTTAGGCCATTCTGAATGCCATACTCAGGATCCAGTACATGAACCAGTGGGGTACATTTACTGGAAAGGCCGTTACAGAGGCGTACACGAAATTCCCTGCTGGCGACGACGCACAGAAGGTAATCATGACTATGAGCTTTACTTGTACCATCTTCCGTAAAGAAAATCAGTTATCGAAGTGTTTCTTTATCATACAACATAGATTTTGCTATTCTAGCGCAGGCCGAAGATATGTGCCCTGATGTCACAGATGTTCACGACCAGTACTATTTGCTTCAAATAACTTAAGGAAATATTTTCTTTTGAAGGTTATCATCATTATCACGGACGGAAAAGTAATGGATGCCGAGGTAATGCGGAAAGCGAGACAGGACATAAAAGACGCAATGATCGGTGCTGTGGGGGTGGCAGGCTACAAGTTGCAGGAATTACAAGTAAGGAGAAATTTATCGTACGTTTATGCTCTTACAATCCAAGTGCAGGTCATGGTGATAATGCAGGTCTAAGTACGACTACAATTATGAATAATGAAAATACTAGAATGTGTAGGTTCAACTTCAACAAACATGTAAACAAACAAACAAACAAACGAACAATCATTCAGTATGTAGGACGTTACGAACAGTTTTGTAATAGATTGTAGCAGTGGTGGGCAAAATTTGTTTTTGACAACAGTTATTAGTGATTAGCCCAATAGAGGATGGTGATGAGTTGCTATATCTTCTCGCTTCTTATGACAACGGTAAATGCAAAGACAGCTGGGACTTAATCAATGTATGTAATACCTTTCAGGCAATGGTGACAAGTCCGAATTTGGTGTTTACGGCAACTGACTTTGACCAAATGGACAAGATCAGGGACACAGTCCTGGATGCCGTTTGCAAAGGTACAACTTTTTTTCTGACAGATATTCGTCTTCTGTACATACTTGGCAGCACGGGGTCGTAAACATGCCACTTCATTAATGGAAAAAGTAACTGGAGGTCGTTGAATTATTAGTGATATAGCCAGGGCAGCACCCCTCTAAATATCCGACAAACTACAAAAGCTCCAGAACCGCGCAGTGAGACTTATTCTAGGTTTGCCATATACGCATCATGTTGGGGATGAGGAGTTCTCTGCCTTAGGCTTGAAAACCTTAGTGTCTAGGAGAAACTTGCACCTACTACAATCAATGTACAAGGCAGTTAACAACGAACTTCCAGAGTACATCAATATCTTTCATAGAACTTCTGAATATCATAATTATCCAACCAGGCACAGTCTGAATCTATCCTTGAAACTGCCGCTAGTACGCCTTGAATGTGGAAAGCGCAAGTTTTCATATAGAGGTGCGATTATGTGGAACCGCCTGCCACAATCTATGAAGACTTCTTCATCCATGTCTGTCTTTAAAGACAAATGTAACACTTGGCAAGGACTGGCATGACCTCTGACCCCTCAATGACATGGAACGGATTTGATTATGATTTGACTTGTATTATGATTTGTATTATGATTTGCACTATGATTGTTATCATTTATTTACTATTGTTATCATTACCTTCATTGTTTTCATTATGATCTTTATTGTTATTATTTCTATATGTTGATATTTCTGTTTGTATTATCAGTTATTTTATGTATGGCAGGGCCCCTCTGAAAAGCAGTGGTAACCACTGAGCAGGGCCACCCTGGATAAATATGACAGAATAAAAAAAAAAAAATAAAAAAAATCTGTATTAGTTTGGTTCATTTGAATATTAAGTAGCTCAAGCTCAAAACTAACCTCGGAAGTATAGACTATCTCTTTGGACTCAACCCGAGCATAGCGCACACCCTCCACCAACCCTTCCGGATTAAAGCTGTAGAAAACGCAGTTTAGGTCTCCGATCCAGTTTCTCCTCAAGGTCAAGAGCATAACAGAGATGAGGTCCAAGCTACCTCAAAATATCGACACTGAGACCCTCCAAACATTAAAACCGAGTCTCCTCAACTATTGAAAACAGAGAGAGACGCGCACGTATCTTATCGCATCTTATCTTATATACAACACTGGGCAAAACCCATTGTAGGTATCACGCTCAGGGGTGATAAAAAGGTGCACGCCTAAGCCCGGCCGGTGACGATGGTGGTGGTACCAAGCAATGCTGCCCGAGGATCGCCTGTCAAGTTCAATAACACATCGGCGTCTGCTCACATCGGTATTTTCTCCAGGTCACAGCCGCAGAGACATCGCATGGGAGGTTGACTCCAACCTGCAGTACCTGAAGGACTCGGCAGTGGAGCTGGTGGACCAGCTGGAGAAAGTGAAGGAGCAGCGCCTGGTCGGGCGAAGCCTTGAGGAGGACGAGTACGTGGCCGTCCTGCTGAATAAGGTACGCTCCGGGAGAACGTCGTCTTTCATACCCGAGTAGGAGAAACGATTCCACTAATAGGTGTTACTCTGAAAGTTTAAACACAGACCATGGCTTGAATGTCTCTACTTTGTCTATTGAAAGTAATGGAGAACATGGTTGTACACTTTAATGAGATAAAATGTTAGCGTACTAAGTTATATGCTACTATTCCATATTATCATTGTTAAAGTAATCAAGTTTATTAAGTTTATTTCATTTTTGTACGTCTCACAGTGAAGTTACTAACTTAAGTTTAGTACCACGTTATCGCCTCAACCTCCATTGGCATCTGCTCGTTGCCAGTCCTACAAGCTCTAGGTTTGATACTGCGCCTTTCAGGTTTGCCTTCACCTGGTCTTTGAACCGCTTCTGTTGCTCTCCCACGGTCCTTTTTCCTCTGGAGAGTTCGTTATAATGAAGCCATGACGGTCTGTGGTTGTGTTCCAGGCGCTGGATTCCCTGTCCGAGCTGGAGGAGGGGCTGGAGAAGAGGGGAGAGAACGAGGTCAGCTGGGCCGTCCTGGAGGATCTGAGCAGAATCGGTGATCAGCTGAACTACATCCGGGACATCGCCGTGCCCCTGGAACTCAAGGAAGTTCCCGAGATGGAGAACATTATTTGATTGGTTGATTGCTTGATTGATTGGTTTATTGATTGATTG
Source organism: Branchiostoma lanceolatum (assembly GCA_035149815.1). Taxonomy (NCBI): domain Eukaryota; kingdom Metazoa; phylum Chordata; class Leptocardii; order Amphioxiformes; family Branchiostomatidae; genus Branchiostoma; species Branchiostoma lanceolatum. The sequence continues at coordinate 7,462,357 of CM068873.1, forward strand.
ATTGGTTCATTAATCGATCATGTAATTTGTATCTTTGTCATATTTTTTCTGACCCATACCTCTTCTCTCATGACCTCAATGAAAAGTGTTATTTCATGAACGAATAAAGGCTCAAACATATAAAAAAATAAACACACAAACCAACCAACCAACCAATCAACCAACTAACTGACCAACAAACAAACCAACAAAAAGTAGTATGTTAACTTTTTTTAAATAGATTGTAGCAGTGGTGCGGCATGCTCAAAATTTGTTTTTAACAATAGTTACAAATTAAAGTTATCAGCCAAGTAGTGGATGGTGACTTAGCATAAACGTTAGTTGTAGTGTGTAGTTAACAAACTTGTTTAGAGACAACCCGTTATCAAATATGGGGGACTCAAGTTTTTTTCGCTTGCTAGTTGCTTAAAAATTAGGTGACGAATGTATGTAAATGTAGAGGGGCGTACAATTATGACCCTTTTTAGAACAGTACTAATTTTCAGAATACGATATGTGACAAGGTTTAAGGTAGACGAAACAGGCGTATATCAATGTAAAGATAAGGCTGGTCGGTGAAAAAACAGCTTAGATGAATTTGCAAGTGGTTTGCTGAGACTAAATGATGTAGAGCCAAGTCTTCTGTATTAGCTAGTGTTCCGTTCATCACTATTAGAAACTCTGTGAGTTAGTGTGGATTCCGAGATGTTCTCCTACCTTTTATTGACAATGGCTTAAGATTCTAACCTCGAAATAGAATTTCGGACTTTTTAGGTAATCGATTTGCGCCTTTTCTGAAAGCCTCGCCACTGCACGACTATACTGTTATACCGGGTGATTCTGGCTGTCTGGTAAATAAAATTGGTTGTGGAAATCTTGTGTCATGTCCTTTGTTGACTAGATCACGCGACTAGCCCAGGGATTGGCCACTTTTGTATTTCAAACTATGATGAATGAGATCTTACTGTGACATTCCCTTCAATACGCGACAATGTCGGTGATTAGGAACTATTTTTATGACTGAAAGAACAAACCATTTTCAACCAGAATACGCCAGTATGGTCAAGGAGAATCCGACCACTTAGATTCTATCTTTAGGACAAATCTTGTCAAAGCGCCGACACAAAAGAGCTTGTATATTGTGTTTACTCGTCCGATGATTCGTTATGACAGTTTGACAGATCATGTGGTTCACCAGGCGTGTGCACTCAGGTCAACGACGATGACATCTAGGGTAATGAACCGTGATGAGCATGCGTCAAAACTCCGCCAGCACAAACTGTCGTACTCCCCAAGCAGAAGAGTGGGTCCGGCGGTTTTTGACGTATTCAGGCGTTTTTGTCAGGCTTTCTACTTTGTCAAGTTTTTGTGAGATAAAACAAAAATGGCAAAAGTATAAATCCCCACAAAAACGCCCAAAAACACGTCCAAAACCCGCCGGACCCACTCTTCTGCTTGGAGAGTAAAACTATGACAGTAAACGCATCTGTTAGTTAGCATCTTGGCACAAATACATATGTATATAATGCATTCTAGCGTTTTAACTTCCACAAAAAGTACGTAGGCCCTTGAACCTGGAACACGTCTTAAAAGGGGCTTCCTTCCTGAGACGTTTTCCTACCGTCTTGCCCCTGTTTGGACTCAAAACATTTGTGCATCCAAACTGTGACCTCTAACCTCTGTCCTAGCTTAACCCAATAAATATGTACATGTATATGAGTTATCGCGAGATTCCGCGGTAACGAAGAGGATTCTGGTGAAATATTGTCAAGGACACAGGTGTCTTCAAAGCCCTGCGGCTATAGTATCACATAATTCGTGTCGTTAACTTATCTAACAACCTAATACATGGTTCTATATAATCGTCCGCGTATTCTGCCTCACAATCCATTCAAAGTTAACTGAAATACATCAAAGTTGCTCAGGCATGGAAAGAAGCAATGAATGGAAACAAAGAATATACTTGTATGCGCAATGAGGCAGCACAAGGATGTCATTCCTCGCTTCATGACGTTTAATTGCGTATTTGTCGTGATTATTACCTCATTTTCCAACTTGCTGTCACATCTTAAAAATCACTCGAATGGCGGCAACAGGTATACTGCATATAGAAAGAACAAACAAGCATGGCTGGGATCTGATAACGTATTTATCCTCCTTTCTCTTCGTAAGGTGACAGTTGATAGGTCATGTGTGCATAATGAGACCTGAGGAGGTGCAGTACTGCCATTGTTCCATCGAGTCAGTCAATAATGTAGTGAAGACAGCCTGGGGGCTGCAGGTCTTAGAGCTGTCTCGTGAAAAGGGGGCGGGGTCGTAATCACGGATCTGATGACTGAGCAAGAACATCATAGCCAAATACCCGTTCTGTCTTTTTTAGTTTTTCTATAATGATGACGAATTCAAAATCAATCAACGACAGCAGTCATCTGATAAAGTATTAGAACTACATTTGTAACTTTAATTACTCCAAAATACCTGAACTATACAAATCTAATTGGATTAGGTTATCTAATCATGCTGTGCACTGTACGGGAATCTGAACAGCCGTTTGAAGTTAGTGAAACCGCTGGACAAGGCCAAGCATCATGCTGAGTGGACTTCATAAAGGATCTAAAAATAATCGAGGTACGATTTTAACATTAGCATTGAATAGTGTCTTTTATTTGTCAATAAAGAGTTATCTGATGCCTTACTTAGATATAGATTATTTCTTTATTTCTTTATTTGAGAACTTTACACTGTGAAAGGGAGGGAAAAACAGGTGCCTAAACCTCTTTACAAGTTCCCCTCCCACATACTACCAAGGACTTGTCCGCAGCCATTGTTTGAACCTCCTTGATGAAACAGAATTTGTCATATGTCATGTCGAGTTATGCCAACTGATTTTAAACATCTAAGATATTCCTTGAGGACCGTTGAAAGTGATGAACTCCGTATGTTTCAATAAGCCCAGGATCTATCTCGAGTCCATATCCTATCTCCTTCATATTCCCTATCGTTAGGCATGAAACATGCACTGTGGCCGAATTGCGACGCCTGTGCATGCTCTTATTTTTTAAACGAGCTGTGCGTAATACTGTGGGATGACTATAGCTATGCCTACATAATCACATAATGAAAGGTATTGTCCAGATGTTCTGACGAAAGAACCCATGGTTGAATGACTTACATAATAAATATTTGAAAGCTAAAACCCTTTATATCCCCACGACATCCTTTTTTCACATGACGCATATTTAGCGGGCGAACACACTGTCCAGCCCCCTCTTGCGGTTCTGGCTGGAAGAAGTGAAGGAAAATATTAGACTGGCTTTTACGTAAACGAACAAACAAACAAACAGACACACACATTAACGACATACCATCAAATAAGCAAATCAGCAAACAAACAAACAGAGTGTGGTTCAAATTCTTTCCTGCCATTTTCATGATTTCAACCGAAAATCCTTCGACAAAACCCTTATCGGACTAAATTTATAAAGGCCAGCCATTGTCTGACAGTATAGGCTTCCATTGTCCATGTGTCATTGACCTTCTGACAGCCTGTCGCAGCCCCGGGTGTAATGCCTTGTCTAGACACTGTACCATATGGATCTATTTCTCCGTCAAACGGGGAGGTACCATGACCATACAACTGTACAAAATTTACATACACATCAAAAGTAGGTTTGAATTCTTCTGTAACGAATTTGGCGCGTTACCAACATTGGCATGGGATGCATCAGGTGGATGCACAGGGCACAAAAGCAATGTGACCCAATGTCATTCTAGTGTGCCAGTGATTGTTGTTGATCAACTGTATGATGGTTTGAACATCACGTGTTGAGGTAAAGAGAAATGAGAGGACGAGTCCACTCCACTGTTAGGTTACGGGAGGGGTCTTGGTTACACTATTTTTGTGCACCTGCTCATAGATGAGAGGACACCTTTGGATAAACTTTGAGAATGTAAATGTAGCAATTCCTCCTTTTGATTTAATTTGTTTTCGAAAAAATAAAACAATGATAACACCACAAAAGCCGCGTTGCATCTATCGCGTACCTACCCACTCTCCCCGCCATTTTGTCGGAGTGGTATCTCCCACCTGCGATTGGGACGCGCGTCAGGGATGCAACGAGACGTACCCGACTTCACCAGTAGGGTGCATGCGCGTTTCTCCGCCAGTTTTCCCACGTCCGTTGGAATGAGGGCTAATCTTTAGTTCCAGTCGTTCCTAGTGGTACAGGAGGGAAACTTTCCAGGAGGAAGGGGGAGGAAGGTAAGTCAGCTGCGAAACAAACAAAGAAGCCCGCGATTTTGGACTAAAGCGTATCACCAATGTTAGCGAGGTCGTTGGCAAGAAAAGTTGTAGAGTGAGAAATGTCAACGATTCAAACTTTGATTTAACCTTTGAAATATTGTCCTTAAAGCAGTTCTTTACCGTTTTGAAGACGAAAGGGACATCAGAAAGTGACGAAAGGGTTTTACAGGGGGTAGAAAGGGTGATAGATGATGTTTTTGAGTATACGACACAGGTCTTTGCGCTTAAACTGCCTTTTCGAACAATCTGAAGCTACCAGCGTCAATTTCGCAGTTGACCCTTGCTGAGCATGGATGCGTGCACATCTGGGGGGCGTGTACCCAATAGGCGGTTAACTGAATGGTATTGTTCAGGACAAATCTTCCCTTTTCCCCCATCTCCCGTGATCATGAGTTGGCGCGTCTGCCTCGCGAGGCGGGTTGTGCCTTTTTGTGTGGCGCTTGAAGTCGGTTGCTATCATTAGCTTAGCATAAAGCTTATAAAACATTTGATCTTCTGACAGATGTTGTTTTTTCTGTTCTGTTTCACCCATAAGGTCAGAAGGCCACGCGCCAAAAAAAAATGGCGGCATTTTGTTGGCTCTTTTTGCTTGCACCACGCACACATCTAAGTCATCTATAGATCGATGCAAGATTCGAATATGCACTCTTAACATTTGCATGATCATCAACTTTGTAATATGTCTCTTGTGCTGCTTTACTAAAACAATGTAAAAGGTATTTCAAGATTTAATCCAAGTTTCAAGTCGAACTTTAATGTTTCTTTCTTCCCCACATTTCACATAGGTGCCAGCCCAATGACTAGTACCTTACGTTTGCGTACTAAACAGTATGTAAAACAATGATGAACATACAATGCTCGTCAGTGATATACCTTACGTTAGCGTTGACGCGCTTCCTAAACAGTATGTAAAACAATGATGAACATACAATGCTCGTCAGTGATATCACAGGCAATATGTGGCTTACTAAACACATAATGTTTGCAGTAATTTTGTACTAGGTTACTCTAGAAATTGACTAGGTAGGATTGTAAGTGAAGCTGTTGCAAGAGTGTGCGAAAAGTGACATAAGTTGCACAAATAAAGGAAGACAGAAAAAAAAATGCCAAGCGGTTGAAAAAAAATTGTGTCAAGCTTCCACCTTACTGTCCTATTCTGACATTGCTCTGATGGATTTGGATGGCCGTATTTAAGGTTTCTGTCTGATGAGATATTGCTATCCTCAAAAATACATGATTTTCAAAGGACGCGTTCTTAGCTTTTTGTACGATTGTTCGTGTCATCGCCGCGAGGAAATTTCACTGCAGTTACATTCCAAGATTACAATAGGACATACTGTAAGTGCAGAAATGTTCGGGGTGGTTTTATGTTCGCGGTTTTCGCGTTGAGCTTTCAGCGCGAACTTGAAACCACCGCGAACATTTCTGCACTTACAGTATGTCCTATTGTAATCTTGGAATGTAACTGCAGTGAAATTTCCTCGCGGCGATGACACGAACAATCGTACAAAAAGCTAAGAACGCGTCCTTTGAAAATCATGTATTTTTGAGAATAGCAATATCTCATCAGACAGAAACCTTAAATACGGCCATCCAAATCCATCAGAGCAATGTCAATGTTTTTGGCCACCTACGGCTCTAGCGCTACTATTCTTTCAAACGCGAACTTAAAACCACCGCGAACTTAAATGCATTTACAGTATCCCCCTATAAGTTTAGCGTAGAAAAAATCGGCAAGCCAAACCGATTTTTTTAGACAGACCTGTAAATCCATTATCTAATCGATATGAATATCGCATCTTTATCGACTTCACAATCAACGTTGATAATGTGATTGGCATATGAATTCGAAAGAATAAAGAGCACATCTCTATTGTTCAGCAACATTGTAGGATTTCAACAGTATGGACATGTTTGCACTAAATTTATAAAATGTGGCAAACGCAGCAACTCTAAGAGCCTATTGTGATCTAACGTTACATATGTAAAAATTGATAACTACAAAGTAAGTAGCAAGGAGAACACACTGATAACCAGGTGAATAACTTTCATTTAATGTAGGTATAAAAGATAATGTCAAATATAGGCGGCTCTGTCTCGTTTTTCGAATGCATTATGTACCAACCTACTTACTAATACTAATACGGGTTGGACATGATAGCAGCGCACGTGGTCTATGTATACATTGTAAGGTCACGGGCTAAATGTGCTCTTTTGCTTACATATCAAACTTAATCTAACAGTGTACAATGAAGCATAGTAAATCATGTGGGGGTATGGGTTCCAACAGTTGCATTATCATAGGTAGGTGACGTGTTAAGTTTGGGGTAAAGGGTAAACCGTGTGGGTCGACGCTCTTTACACACATCTTAGCCTTAATAATGACTAATGTGAAATCATCTAACGGTACCTTTCTGAACTGATCAGATGATGGAACCGCCCTTTTATGAAAATTAATATTTTCTTTGGTCATGCTGGTCGCTGCACTGAGCTAGTTTTGGGTGTGAGTGTGTCTTTTTCAAGTAATAATGGATATAAGCGCGTCAGTGTGGACAAATTACATTGTTCTGTCAATGCTGAGAATGCGCTTTTAATACCATACAGCACTTAGTTTGAAAAAGAAAAAAGTTAAAGCACTTAGGAATCAGAAAATGAGTTGGAAGTGGAGGGGTCAAATGTGATATGTAACAACCTGACAACCTCTCCAATAACCCACTTACTAACTCTTGATCCTTGACCTCTGTCCTAAAATATATATCATACGGCTCATAGACTACAATCACCGAAGGGAACCGGGCTAATAAATATATTGGAAAAACGCAACTAGGAGTGATGTTGATACTTTATTGAAAAGTATATCTCTCTTGGAATGGAGAACCCAGCAGAACTTTGAACGCCTGTGTTGCTCAATGAAGAGTTAAAACGTCGGGCAGTTTGCCTCGGGCGTTGTCTCTAAGATTTCAATGCTCGACCCTGTGCTCCAGTGTTCTTAAGCCTATTGTCACCAAATCAAGAAAAACTGGTCCCTTACACACGATTGGTTCTGAACGATTTCTCCAGCGCTGTCTTCTTGATTTAATTTATCTATCCCCCAATCAAAGTTATTTGACCCTTTCACATTTCTTCACATCGTGCGTACCAGATGTTTGCTTTTCATTGAATATTTTCCATCCCGTCCTCTTTTTTGGTTAGAAGTAAAGACCCAATGAGCTGGACTTGTAAAATCTTCCCAACCTTGCAATTGGACAAAAAAGCAAAACTAGCAGTACAGAAGCTTTTAATACCACTTAGCGACTACAGATTTGACAGATTGCTTAACGAATTTCACAAATAAAACGATTGTTTTGACGTGTATCATACTTTTTAATTATGCATCATATTCCAATTATGGAGTCAAGGGCCACACAAATCCAAATTTGGTCGCTAAGCAATCGCCGTTTAGTGATAGCCTGTTAACGACCAACTTGTAATAGCATATCAATGCCGCATTGTTTCACTCTTCGTGGCACAGGTTTGTGCTTTACTGTTAAAAACAGTTTAACGGTTTTTTTATCCGTTGTTGACCTTTAATGTGGTAATGTGATATCTTTTCTCTTCATCCACAAAGGCTACTGACCTGAAAACTCCCAGATACATTTTCCAACTCAATTGAGCCAGTAACGTTTTTGCGTTTCGGTGCCTTCGCACCGAAACGCAATGTCCTGGCTTTTACCTTCAAGCAAGGAGGCTTCAAGCAAGGACCAGGGAAGCAGGGAAGCTTGGTTCAACACTGTGTCGCACACAATAAGACCTTATATGGCAATACGTTCTCAAATCCTTGTATAGCCGTTGCCTTATATGGCAAGAGAGCAGGAAAAGGCAGGCACGCCAGATTTGCATGTGACAAAGGACGGCGACCGCATGTAAATGCTACAACTGTTCGGAAATATCATTGCATTGTGGTTTCGGACTTTGATATCCTGAAAAATGACCATATTACATCTATTCCACAAGATTGCAGAAGAAAAAAAAATGATTTCGTCAAGAAAACGAGCAAAAATCGGCATAAATGATACCATATAGTGAGGTTATAGCATTACGTCCAGAGTAAATAGGTACGTACCGCAGCTTGGCCGATCTGGCAACGCGAAGCACTTCGGACCCAGAAGATCCGGGTTCGTCTCCGTGCATGGATTTTTTTTTCTTTTTAGATATTGAATATCAAAAATATATATTGATATTATATTAATCTATCAATATCATATTTATGAATATCATTTTTTTCATTAATAAATAAAGAAATATTTTATATTTGTTATTTTTAAATATTCATTTAATATATACAAGGCCTTTGTCTTATGAACAGGACTTCATAGATTCCAAACCCGGCATTCGAATTTTTCTGTTCATTGTAATGGAAAATACCGTACAGCGGCTCCTATGCGCGGTAAGATGATTCTTGCAAAACACTCGCCACTAAACTTCTATCCCCGATGTAAACAGAGGCTCTTGATGTTGTTTGCAAAACAGCGATTCTTTGTTACAGTAGCAAATGCTCCATTGTTCAGTATCGACTTCATTCAGACAACACGGACGTGGAAAGTGGCGCCCCTCGCCACAAAACTATGGGAATTTTCATGAATTTTAGCTAAATTACCCAGGAAAATAAGGAAGAAATGTTGTAAATGCGGAAACCAGAATAATACGGATGAGGTAGCTGTTGATTTGTTTGACATTTGGTAGTCATTTTAGATAGAACCTTAGCTGTTATGAACTTCTATTTCACTTAATTACCATAGTGCTGATGATTCAATGGTGCTTTTTCAAATTTTATGTTTTATTGCGTGCCATGTACATAATTACATTGATAGCTTTTATAATGAGCCTATTATACATTTTACAAATAAGCACAAGTTGTAGGCCAAGACCAGCTTTTTCAAAAGCACTTAAGTTAAGTGACGTAACTTCAAAATTGCTTTCCCCAATCTGCCTTTCTCTATTAAAACAGTACTCATTTCCCAAAATGACAATTTTTCTTATAGACTGAACAGCCCTTGAGTGACTTCCTCTGGCAGATTTTACTTCAAGTAAAGGGAAAAGACAATTCACACTTATAAACGTAGCCGAAACGCCAGCTTTTTTTAAAAGCTCTTGTTTTCATTCTTCCCAACGTGACCATGGCTGCTTCGATGTTACTCAGAGTGTGAAATGTTTCTAGCAGGCAAGATGGGTACAAAACACAAGTAGATGTTGAGTAGTAATTCACGTATGTATATATATGCACAGTGCCTCCTATTCTGTAAATTTTAATTGAGTGCAATCTTACTTTTTATCATCACGTTTGGCCCAAGAAGGTGAAAAAATATATTCAAAATGTGAGAATGGGAGATGAATAATATGCGGAGTAATGTGACTGTGTTCTTGATTTATGTTAGCATAGACTCATCCTCATGTGAAGGGACGCGTATGTAACCGAGGCCGTGGGGCAATGGTCTTGTCGTTAACTCAATCACTTATTCTATACGTCCTCTCTACCATAGAATGAATGTCAGCAACGTCTTGTCTTTATCAACACTCTATTTTCTAGTCGCAAATGTTTAGAATAGTTTAAAATACCATCGCCTTGGAGACTCCATCGTCACTTGTTTCCATAATCTTCGCCCATATGTTTGTCTCCGGATGACCTGATACGATCTCACAGTCAGACGCGCATTCTAGCTTCACTTCACACATTTTACCTCAATGTCCGTTGACCCTCAAATGCATCATGAAAAGGCGTCAGCTGAACTGTACCATTGTGAACTAACAACAAGAAGGCAGTGTCATTTAAGGTAACGATTAGTTACCGAGTTCATTACCCCCCTCCCCCATTAACACACACATGTCATAATCGTCAGTTTGTCTAGATTTGAATGCGTGAAAGGAAAGTGCCTATGGTTGTGTAACAAATACCACTTAAAAACAAAACCAAAGAACTAGCTGTTAGATGATACTATGAAGATACTACAAGTGCATGCAACGAATAGTGTGTTTGTCCTCATTACAGAGACTCTTATTTCGGCGGCCATTGTTAAATGTAAAAGTTTGTTTAACTTGGTTGTTCTTGTACCATTACGTATTGTTGAGCTTATCATTTGATATCTTCATCATCTACATGTAGATGCAAAAGAAAAGCAAGTACAGTACCCATACCACTTGATACTCTTTTCCTTCCGTTAAATGTAAATGGAGTTATTCAAAGTTAAGTATCGAGTATCTCAATTACTTTGCTTACACTGTAGTTGAGATAAGTTCTGTTAGGTCTCAATTTGCTTCCCTCGCATTATATATTATAAGTAGCCATTGTTGCCCATACTTAAACAACTTCTACAATTGTTTCCAGCTTGTCTGTACATATGGCTCAACAGCGTGCATTTAGGGCATGGTTTGCCATACTATGTTCATACATAGATTGGACCCAAGTTGTACGTAGCTGCACGCATGTAGAAATGCATATCTGTGGCTCTTGTCAACAATGTCTGTGTGGTTGGACCCGTGTTGTACGTAGTCGCACGCATGTAAAGATTCATATCTGTGGCTCTTGTCAATCTTTGTGTGGTTGACTGCCTTATCTGCGCCCCTGGCAAATCGCCATCATTTCTGTGTGACACAAGCGCGCCTTGATTGTAACACCTGGGCAGTGCGGGATTTCTGACGTTACCACATGTTTACCATTAAAACGGCACTGAAACAACTTGATGCATGATGTTAAAAATGTGGAGGACAACAACCTATACAAAACAGGACGGAGTGTTCAAGATGAAGCTGATTCTAGATTGATCTTGATAAGATCTAATAAAGATGCCCAATACCAAGATTTCCAGGCTGTGCGTGGTACTGTTGATCTTCAAAAGTAGTCATAGTTTTAAAGTAGACATTGAATTCAATGTGTCTTTTTCAGAGGCTCAGTCAGAATGGCATACAGAAGCGCCGCCTTGCTGTTGGTGTGCATCTTGCACTTCCTGGTGCAAGTGGGTGACAGCAGGTCTATTGTAAGTTTTAACACTTATCTACATCTTGATTTCCGACGACAGTTCTTCAACAAAGAAGGGGAATTTGATTATTCTTATCATAGCCTAGACAAAATGTCATTCTTATTATAACACCACAGGTAACGTTACATTAACCTGTGCATAATTAATATTGACATTTTTTCATTCATTTGTTCACGCTTTACGTGCGCTTTACGTGTGTTTTAGTACAAGGTGAAGAAAGGGAGCTTGGATTTGAAGGAAGCACGAGATGAAGCTGCAGCACTAAAATACACAGCACAGAAAAGAGTGAGTCTCAAATCCTTCTCATTTTCCAACTCCTCTGAACGCTAGATTCTTTAAAAAGAAAACAATATAGCGATCGGTAAAATCGACAAAATTACAGTGTACTGTACTCATATACTACATGTACTCAATGTAAAACTTACGAATAAAAGGTAACAAATCATGGCCCCGCCTTGTACTTGTAAAATTGGCAAAGCAAGAAAAGGATCCAGACATCGTCAAAGACTGATCTAGTACATACTTTCCCTTCATTCCTCTTGTTAATTTCAGCAAACTAAGCTTGTGGGTGGCAGCAAGGACGCCCTACACGACCACCAAAAGCATGGGCAAGGTAAAACATCACAAAAGATACATGTTTAATTGCCTTTTCATTTATTATTATGACATTACTTGACGTGCACAAGGCATACTGAGGGAGGGTATTTTAATCAATGTCTTTCATTATATCGGCGGAAGTTGACAAACGTATACTGACATCATGGTTTCGTCTGTTTCAACAGCGAGTTTTTCGTCGTCCAGTCATTCATCCTTTTCATCATCATCATCATCGTCTTCTTCATTTTCGTCTTCATCGTCATCATCCTCATCCTCCTCATCATCATCCTCATCATCCTCATCCTCATTGTCAGGAGGAGCTGCCGCAGGTATGGTACCCTGAGTCTAGTCTGTAACACCGTGATCCACTGCTACACACTTTCCAATGAGACGCATTACTTGTGGTGGCTTCATCGATCCATGCTATTGTAGTTCCTCCATGTAGGATTCATCATTGATAGAAACATTGATGTGATCTACTGTCCCCGAAGCAACAGAAATGGTGCATCGACAATAGCGATTCATCATGCCCCTGACAGGATGTCCCTGCAGCTAAAAAAAGAAGCCTCACAGATGAGCGCCTGGGTTCAATTAGTTGGTAACTGGAAGGCACCGGTTCAAATTCTGGGAAGGGCATCTCGGTTGGGGCTGCACTCGTCTTTTGGAAGGGACATAAGATGGGAGTGCCATATATCCGCGCAGTTGTCTCGAGCACGTTAAAGGAAATGGCTAGGAACCCCTCGCTGAAAAAAATAAAAATAAAAAAAAACGGCAAGGAAACGTGTCACCCCATGTGCCACTAGGGACTACAAGGGTCGAACAAAGGGACGAACGAACCAATGCGCACTTTGATGTTGACATAGTTACACGTTACATACAGTATCTTAATGGATGTTCAGGTGAACAATTGAGCGCCTGCCAAGTTGTATCACTTCGTTAAAGACGTATGTGACGTCAAAATGATGTTCTATACTGTAAACTTCCCTCTATTTAACATCGATATCACTTGCTTCCAATATCTCTACCAACATGGTGGCGGCGCCGACTGTTGATTCTTACATTTTGTATTACTTTGTGACGTTCCTTTTTTACGCGCAAACCTCCTATTCAGGTGGAGCAGCGGGGGGTGGTGCGGCTGCAGGGGGTGCAGCGGGAGGAGGCGGCGGGGGTGCCGAGGCGGAAGGGGGAGGAGCTGAGGCGGAAGGGGGAGGAGCCGAAGCAGAAGCCGAAGCGGAAGAAGCCGAGGCCGAAGCGGAAGAAGCCGAGGCCGAAGCGGAGGAAGCCGAGGCCGAAGCGGAAGAAGCCGAAGGGGAAGCCGAAGCCGGAGAAGCAGAAGCTGAGGGAAATGACGAACTGCTCGGTTGCTACAAAGATTTGTTCATCTTCAGGCGCCTTCCGTACGGACAGCTGATAGATGACGAACTCATGACGAACGCATTCTGTGCCGATCACTGCAGGGAACTTAACCACGAATATTCAGGTATGTTTTCCTTTCATACTGAATGCACACAAATTAAAGTGATGCAGATTTTTGGAGAGTTTGATATAGAATAATTCAGAAAAGGGGTTGGCGAATCGTCATGACATTTGGTATGTAGATAGTTAAGTGATCATGACTGATATCATTAAATGCTTAATCATGCAAATCATGATCTAATTTTCATAATTGTGAGCTCTCTTGTGTGCTTTGTCTATTGTTCATCTATAGATCATAAAATGGAGATTAGTGCGAGGTCCTGTACTTAATCAGCCGATAGATTTATCTAATGCTTTACCACAGGTACTCAGTACTACTCGGAGTGCTACTGCGGCGACGCAACAGAGTTTGCCGTCATGGAGAAAGTCGACGATGCGGAGTGCGACACGCCGTGCCTGGGTGACGAGTCCCAGATGTGCGGAGGGGAACTGCGGTTGAGCGTGTCCGCAGCGAAAGGGGCAGCTGCGGCGGGAGAAGGTAGGTCTTACTTCCTTCATGATAACTGGAGAGATGAGAATGTACATCAGGTATAGATTCTGATGCTAAGTAGCCTGGGTGCCATCCTATTACTACTGAGCCAGATCCTACACTCGCTGATTTTTTCATGGTAGCGAGTGTAGGAGCCCCGGTAGTAATCGGATGGCACCCAGGTTAGATTCTAAGTCATATGGCTAATACAAGACATAGTCACTGTGTTGTGCACAGCAGTTTCCTCGGCTGATGCAAACAGGTATAACGTCAGATCTTGTATTGTCCAAGCTGTCCTTCCTATGATCCTGTAGCTTTCTCTCGTTATTCTTAATAAATATGTTGCCTAGATATGATCACTTGCTGTCAATCCCTCTTGGGCAGCGTTTTTAAACATTTCAAGTATTGTCGCACTCTATGAATTAATGACGATATACATTGCAAAATAGACCACTGAAAAGCCCTTATCTACCTTACATTTAGCTGCCTATTATCCACTCTTGCCTTCCCCATCCCAGTCAATGGGAAACTGTCATTATAAACCATATTTTGTTGCTGTCTTTTTCAGGCGAATTCAACCTGGCATCTATCATAGCATTCATGAAAGACGGTGAATATATTCAAACTTAATGCTAACATTCTGATTAGGATTATGGATATATGTTGACAAGTACGATGTCCCTGTGCCACATAACAGTAAATATCACTTTCTGTTCTAGTAGGGTTTTTTTTAAATCAATTTGCGTTTACTTTGAGTTCTACCATTCTAAGGCCGAGAGTTGCTATCAAACTTTCTCCTCCCAATCAGGCTGATTATGGTGTTAATGAAGTGTACATATATGTAACAGAAAGATGAACTTGCCTTTATCTTCGAGCATGGGCTTGAAAGTTAAAAGTTTGAGACTACCTTGATGTTTTATATGTCACACATAAAGCCATAAATCTCTTATTCAGTATAACCAAATATATTATTTTAAAAACTTGATACAACGTTATTACTAAATATGACAATAATACACCCATTAGGATGTTTAAAGATGAAAGTATTTATGTAGTTAGCAACATATGTTTTAACTTCCAATTACGAAAAACTTTGTCAAAAAACTTTTATGATACTCCGCCTTATTTGATAATCCGACATGTCACTGTATGTTTTGTGTTGTACATGTGCTAGCTTTTAATGTACAGGTTTTGTTATTGAAATAAAATGTTAAAATTTTTTCTTGCAAACTTTGTATGTTTTGTTTGCTTTCTCATGTTTCATGTTTGTTTGTTTGTTTATAGCAACCTGGATTGAGGCCAAGGCGGAGTGGGCCGTGGAGTTCTCCGGAGAGGCGTCCGCAGGGTTTGAGGTTGCTAACATACTGGACGGGAGTTTGGACACTTATTGGAATGCTGAAGGACTCGACAGGTAGAGCATTTATCATTTAATATAAACATAACAATACCCGTTATCCAATAGTCATTTTGATATATCTGTCGGAATATTATAGTCTGTGACCTGTCGTGTTAACAGTCTGATCTGTTGATTTATATTTTTGTGGTTAAACCGAAATGATTCCCTTTCCGCTGGACGGTGATCACCGAGCGCCCAAAAGTGTATTTGTGTAACCCTTGATTTTATAAATAGACTACGACGCAAGATGTAAAAGTATGATTTGAATGAAAACAAATACACAAGAATTATAGAACAAAATTTGTACAGATCGCTCAACGAATTTCATAGAAAAAGAACGATCTTTTTCTATGAAATTCGTTGAGAGCTCTGTAAAATCTTAGTCGCTCAGTGGCCGCAGCCTCTTTTGAAAAGGGGTGTAACAATGCAGTCACTAGAATCGCTATTGTGCTAATAATATCATATCGCCCGATCTATGCAGAAGGAAAAGTTTCATAGATGTTCACAGTCTGCTCTATTGATTGTTTCGTCTCCACCATACTTTTGTACAAAACCTTGAATACCGCTATGTCGAGAATTGCATGTAAGATTGAACACCTGTATCTTGGTCTAGGTATTTTAACGCCTGGTATGTCATCTTCGACTTTGGCACCGTGTACACTCTGGACAAGATTCGCATTGTCAACTTTGGCGACACCGAACACGACATCAAGGTTTGTGTGTAGAACTCAAAATGTGGTGTATGCAAGGACCGAAATCTAGTCTAATCTTCACATGTTGTGTCCATTACCGTGGACGAATCATCACGTTGAATAAAGCGCAATATCGGAGCGAGTGCCTATGGTTTCCTACGTGTTGATATAACGTTACACATACCATTTCAGGCTTTCACCCTGATGGTTTCTACCAGTGCTGAGTACGAGTGGACTGCTGTGTTAAGCGTGGATGGTGTGGAGGGAGGAACCAAGAAAGACCAGGTAGGGCAAATGCACCGCTTCACAATAGAATTTTCCAATCTATTGAATGGTTAGAAGCAGATTATGTACAATGGGAATCAGTCTTGAATCGATGGAGAAGGTGGTAACATCAATTCTTCGCATTCTGTTATAGTTTCCCTTGCATTCCCATCTTATGCTACGGTCCCATTTCCAATGCGGGCCCGGGCCGGGCTGTTTGCTGAAACGAAAAATAAAAGACGCACATCAGGAAAATACACAATACATGGTTAGGAGTAATTTTTTAAGTTTTGTGTCTTTTGTTGTCTTTTGAACCATTTTTCGTTACCACAAGCTGCCCGATTTGAAATGGGACCGAAGCATTACACCGAAAACTTGATGTGGTGGGTAATACATGTTTGCTAGATTGCTCAAAATACAGCGGGTGACATTTCGGAGCCATCAAAAAGCCCACGGCGATGGTCAATTAAGATATGTGTATGCCATGACATGTTCTGCTCTTCCTTTAACTAGGAATTCGCCGGGTTCATCGGATCAGGACAGTTCTGGCGCCTAACGATCAGCGCGACGTACGGCGGCTTCCAGCCGTACCTCGTAGCGTTCGACTTCTTCGGAGTTGAAGGTAAAATGTCCGAGACGATGACGATACGCATATAGTAAATATATCATCAAGGCAACGTTACGTGGTTTGTAGTTATTGACATGTTCACGTATATGGCACTACCAATTGCGAAGACTGTTGTGAGAAAATTGAATTTCCTACTAGAGCAGTCATCAAAGCATTCAGACTGATTATGAGCATCAACCTTCCTATCATGTCAAGAGAATATTGCATGTTGAATGTCTTTATGATGTATAATCGACAGCTTGAAGAAGACACACTTTTCAGGTCAATTACATTTGTCACGACCATCACCCTAAGTCTTATAACTGAGTCTAATGGTTGCTTTTGGTGCATCGCTGATGAAATGGATGAATGGAGCACAATAAGAATGTGTTGACACATAAATCTGACTTCTTTCACTCTACAGGCGGCCTCCCAGACGGCGTTGACATTAACGAATTTAGCCTGGAGACGGATGCGGGTTTCAACATCGGCGGCGTGGTAGACATCGTCAACGAAGGTACAACGATAGCTCCGTACTGCTGAATATTTTTCTAGTACTATTGTACCATAGTCTAGGTCTTCATTTGAACATATAACCGTTCTTGTTACAACATCAACTTCAACGGAGGCAGGGCTAGCAGAAATCAATTTATCGAAAATTGTTGCTTCTTTTTTTAGTATCATCTGCTACCTGGCTGGTCGGGCAGACGTCCTGGGCTGTGGAATCTTCGGGCGAGGCAGAGGAGAGGGACGGGGTCGTGTTCGACGCCGGGGCGACCCTGGACAGTGACCCCGACACCTACTGGTCAGCCGTCGGTCTGGACCAGTTCTACAACGACTGGTTCATCGTTTTCGACATGGGGGCTGTCTACACTATCAGCGAGTTCCGCATCACCAACTTTGGGGACACTGACCATGATGTTAAGGTTGGTCAATCAACTGTTTTTTATATTCTTATCCAGTAGCACTCCTTCCTCAGCAAAGCTATTGATGTCCATCCATCTCGTAGATTGCACTACACCAGCTAGCTAATAGGACATCCAAAATGTTATTGTGTAAACTTTGTTAAGGCATGTGTGGTGAACATTAAGACTTAGTGTAAGTAATGGTATGACGGTGCGGAGAATTTAGTTGTAGACATGATGGTGCTTACGCAGCAATATAAATGATGATCTCTTGGCATGCAATCAATGGGTACATTGCCGGCATGCCACACTTGCTAATCACACATTAATAACGATAATAACCTTTATTGTACATTCATGCCCAAGCATGGGCTAAGTACAGGCATATAGGTACAGAATACATGGCAATGTTCATATAATTAGAGACAGGATTTCTAATACTAATCTAAAACAATGGTTCTAAAACTACACTAATTCATAGGTTCGGCTTCTTCTCGTCTCTTTGTGATGTTAGAAATACAAGTTGACATTGTACCTACCGTCTCTCCCTCGCTAGGCTTTCTCCCTGCTGGTATCGCTTGCCCCCGCGCCTTACACCTGGAACACAGTGCTGTCCGTGGACGGTGGGACCGGAGGGTCCAGGGAGCCCCAGGAGTACAAAGGTTTCCTAGGCATCGGCCAGTATTGGAAGATACGTGTCACTGCGACATACAGCGGGTTTCAACCGTACATCGTTGCACTGGACTTCCTTGGTGTGAAGGGTAAGTAAAAAGATTGGTACAATATATGTTTCTTGTTTAATGTTACTGTATCAAAGCCGGCAGGAAAAAAAGCTATTTTGAATTACTACAGTAACTACAACAAAATGTGCGTGTGCCAATATTGTAAAAGTATATCACGATTGCATCCATGTCTTTATTGTACATGCATTATTCATATAGATGCGGTCAAAGTTACCGTCAGTACGTGATACAGTTGACACGAAAGACGTTCTAATTCCTAATCGTTACGTACATCAACGAGTTACTATGTCTTTGCCTTGTTTCACCAAAGCCTGGTGATTGACAAAACAACCCTACCTTTATTGTTCTCCAGGCGGGGCTACTGAGGAAGAAGACGTAGAACAACTGACGGGGGTCGATATCAGCAGTCTTCTAGCGGTTGGAGAGGAAGGTAAAGAGAATTTACACAAATGATTCTACTTACAGACACCCGTGTATTATACATGGTTTAGAGAATCAACAAGTCATCACGAAGTGCACAGCACAAACTTGTGGCCCTCGTCGTCTAAATAAACCTCGCCCATACCTCGGGAGGTGATTTCGGCGGATCGGGATTAACATTACCCCCTCGGAGCCGGATTCGGACCGTTCATACCAGGATTCGGCTGGGTGAATCCCTACTCACAAATCCTCGTATGAACGGGGTTATAGATGAATAATTTTCTACCTTTTGCAACTCTGTCCGGTGCTGTTGCGAATTAACCGATGTATGTTTTGTTTTTGTTAAATTGCAGTGGCCGAGTTTAGCTGGATGGTGGGGAGTTCCGAGTGGGTTCTTGACTCTTCTGGCGATGCGTACGAAGAAGACGGCGTGACGTATGACGCCAGCATGGTGTTTGACGGAAGTGTGAACACCTACTGGAGATGCACAGGTATGAACAACATCCGAGTTATGCCAGCAAGATGACCCGATATTTTAAATGCCGCAGTTTCTATCCATCTGAAAACATTTGCACGTACATTACATCCGAAGTCGTGTTTCTATTTCATAACGCAGTGAGATAGCAACGAGAGGCAAAACACTCACACTGCCACCAACGGGTATTTCATTAATAAAATTTCAAGTGATGGGAGAAAAAAAGCTCCGGCTCCAACACATTGAATGATTTGATGTAGATGCAAGTCACGTATAAGGGAAAATGTTTGTATCCTTTACAATATGTACTCTACAAACACAGATGAGCTTTCATGTGAATGTTTGTATCCCTTTGATGCAGGAACTGAGAAGAATTTCAATGCGTGGTACATCGTCATCAAGTTCGAACAGGCCTACACGTTGGACAAGATGCGAGTCAGCAGTTTCGGAGATACCAAACACGACATCACATCTTTCGAGTTGCAGGTAGATAATTTGCTTGTGGTGTCTGGCTGCTGGTAAATATGACATTACACATGGCCGTTATAAAGTGATGACCATGCATGGTGACCTGTCTATGTGACAACTGACATGATACATGAATGATGATGATACCCATCATTTGACAAGGAACTGTGGTATTATATAAAGGTAATCTAATGCTACAATTGATAACGTTGGGTACACATGGCCTGGGAAAATATCTAAAGATCTTTGGTATAAATACAAATGTTGAAGAGAATTACCATTTGCTAACTATATCCATAGGTATCGACGACTGGCACTACAGATGACTGGTTCACTGTTGCATCTGTCTCTGGCCTTCCAACTGGCGGCAACGAAGCCAGAGAATTCGGAGGCTTCCTCGCCACGGGGCAGGTCTGGCGGTTCCTCATCACATCGACGTCGGAGGGCGAGGAGCCCTGGGTGGCCGGGCTGGAGGTCGAGGGGAAACCAGGTGACGTGCATGACTCGTGTTTGTTTTTCTGGTCGATATAGGCCCGATTTACTTTTTTTACGCGTTTTCTTAGTCAACTAAAAAGCGCGTGCATAATTGGGTCATTGTTTCATCGAAATACGCGCTTATCGATGTTGACCACAACATTATGAATCTGTGTGCTGATGAATAGTGACAATAGATTCATTTAAGGCCGATTAACTTGTCAACTTTTACATATAAGTACCACTGTCTACAAACTAGTCATCCATTTGGGAATGCGTTTTTTTTTAGAATATAATGTATAATACTGTTGTCTACAAGTCACGCGTGATATAATTGTCATACTAGGGGAACTTTCCGAAGATATCGACATGGATGAGTTAGAGGTAACAGAGAAGGAGGAGGGAGAGGAGACAGAAGAAGAAGAAACGCAAGAGGAGGAAGAACTCAATGTTGGTCTTGGCGTGGATATAGGACTTGTGATGGAGCTGGTTAAGATAGGTACGCTTCACGGTGATTGAATCATTGTGTATTCGCCTAATGTGTAGCTACCATTGTATGTGTTGACAGGGCATGGTGTTTAATGCTATTACCATTATTGTATCTGGGATTTTTTTGCTTGAATAAGACAAAATATAATTGAATGGAACGTTCGGTAAGATCTTCATAGCCTATGGATAAAGCAGATGCTTCGGTCGGGGGAGGGTGCTAGGAGTTGTATTTTGAGTCTGCCTTCCTACCTTTACCTCTGCCACACAACGCATCAGGCTATCGTTGATTTAAAGGGGTTGAAGCCTTCCGTTCTGTGACAGACGTGAAGGGAGGCAGACTAAAGAATCTACCTGTGAGGCGTCCAGTCCTACCCTACCCCCCTTATTGAATCCTCTGCTTTGATGATAGCACGTTGTCGTTTATAGGTTAAATGTAGCTTAAACTTGAAACTCTCTCCACCAGTCCGTAAGTCTGTGTGGCTGACGAAGAGCGTGGAGTGGGCGTCAGACTCCTCAGGAAAGGCTGCTGCAGGCCACGAGGCGACGGTCGTGTTGGACGGTAACGCGGACACGTACTGGGAGGTGTCCGACATGGACAGGTATGTGTCACGATACATGTTAGATAGCGTTAGGCCCACTTTTCATTAGACAGAGATCGATCAAAATTGAATTCGTATGATCCTTAATTTGATAATTGGAATAAGATGCAAGATGCAAAAGACAACAAAACACACAAAACGTGCAAAAAGTCGTTTTTATCGATCTGTAAATCGATCTGTCAAATCTTTGGTTGCTGAGCGGTGACAGCCTCTCGTGGAAAACAATCCGCCTGGAAATGGGGTGTAAAGTCGGTGACTAGACTTAAGGTATTTGTGATGGTAGAGTTGCTTTTTACCTATTTTTACCTACTACAACATGAATTTCAATCATCAATATGTTTCCAGGGATAAACAATGATGTGTTTGAACCAGTCGTTAAGTAATTGGTGCCAATATATCCTCTGTCCTCTGAAGGTTTTCGAACGAATGGTTCATCGTGTTTGACTTTGGAACGGAGTACACAATGAGCAGCTTCGCCGTCACCAACTTTGGAGACACGGATCACGACATCAAGTCTTTCACATTAGCGGTAAGAATTCATGTGCCCTCAAGGACTATTTTCTTCTTTTTGCCAAAGTTTACATGTTAACATGTGTAAGTGAAGGGTAGAGAATATAACTTGTTCAGCAAACAAGGTCAGTAGGTGACATTGGGCCAAACTTCAAACTTTTTGTACTTCAAACTGTACGTATGGACATTGAGCCTGCGATTAGCGACTGTGTTTTTATTTTATTTTATTCGTATATGTTTATGGAGTATAAGGCAGAAAGCGATTGCTTATATGAAGCCTTCTACTCAACACATACAACAAAGAGACATAATGACATACATAAATACAAAATGGATAAAAGAAAATCAACAATAGACAGTACAAGTTGTGTTTGTGTTCATTGATGTCTTTTCTAAAATAAGTTGACTCCAGTCGGTTTGTATAGTTCAACACTTTTGTCTGCTATGTACGTTTAACTCGTGCATTTTTGTCAATACTTTCCGGTAGATGTTTGTTATATGTTTGCTAAGTCATACAACCTGTACCTAACCCTTCGAGGCATGAATGTACAATATATATATAAAGGTAACTAATTGATTCATTCATTTATGTGGTAGATATGTGCCATACGTATTTTATCATCTTGTGTGAGCTTTTATCAACATTCAGAGTCTCGGAGCAGACCGTGGATTAGCATAGGACCTCAGTCAGTCGATCAAAGAATACATCTGCAGGTGTTGTTCCGTGTGAATAAACAAACATATTTATACGCAATCTTTAAGCATGCTTTAAGGTAAAGTATGCTTTGAGATTGGATTTTGTGCGGTGATGCTTTTTGTTATACTCCAGGTGAACCCGAGTAACGATGGGAAGACGTGGATAGTGGTCCTGTCCGTGGGGGAAGTGCAGGGAGGAACGAACGCACCTCAGGTGTTCGGCGGTTTCCTAGCAACGAGCCAGCAATGGCGGATCATGATTACATCGACCTACGGAGGCTACAGCCCTTATCTTGTCGATGTGTCCTTCAGCGGAGTGGACGGTTGGAACGCTTAGATTTTGAACTTCAATTCTCTGCTATTTGCAAAGTCTTTTAGTCATTTTCCAAACACCGTAGATATGCTCAGACGAATACGATATGTTATAACAACGTTGACACGTAGCTTTAATTTGCAAAATTCAGACGAAATCAATGGTTTGTAGGAGGTAATACAGAGGAATAGAAATATACTGGAATGACGCAATTTCTTCTTTCTTCCAGAACCCCTACCGGAAGGGGTGGACGCCACGAATCTAAACACACCTATCGTGGGAGGATACACTGTCAGCCAAGTCGTGCAGTCGATCACTTCAAGTAAATGTTTTATTTCTAATCATCCCTCCTCGGTGTGTCTATTCTGCTGGTGATTATGTTGTGTATCTTACATGAGCTATAAATGTTTAGAGACCAGTAAGATAAGTATGTAGTTGTGAAATATTACAACGTTGATTTGGAGCAGAGTGGTGATCATTGCAATAAAATGCACTAATTAAAGAGTTACATTGTTGACTTTCCTGTGTCAGGATTGCGAATACAAAAAGATGTGAGATGGACTGTTGTATATCAGAATGATAACTGCTACAATTCTCTAATCGTTGTTTGAAATACCTTTTTCCTGCAGTCTCCAAAACGACCTGGTTGACTGCAAGCTTGGAGTGGACGTCCGAGTCCTCAGGTACGACTGCCGCCGGGTTCGAAGTCTCGTCCGTTCTGGACGGGAACCCAGACACCTACTGGAACCCCGAGGGTCTGCCTGAAAACTACAACGAGTGGTTCATCGTCTTCGACATGAGTACGGACTACACCATAAACAAGATCGCTGTCACCAACTTCGGAGACACGCAGCACGATATAAAGGCCTTCACGCTGGCGGTACGAAATAAGCTACAGCTTCGAACGATGTTAGTCACCTTGTAGTGCCTATATTTGGGCACATCGTTCAGCAAGTTTCCTTGCTGTTTCTGTAACAGGGTACCGGTATATATTTATAGGGGGGGGGTGTTAGTCTTTCCCTTTTAACGCGCTCGAGACTCCCACTATACGTCCCTTCCGAAAGACGGGTGTAGCCCCAACCGAGATACCTTTCAGGAGTGAACCGGGTGTCTCAAATGTGAGTCTACTACCAGCTTAGCTAAAGGGATATCCCACAACTTCAAATACATATTTACTTGTAATTACTGTCAGGAGCTAGGTAATATCGTCAGACAGATGTGAAAAGACAAGTCCTCAAACTATATCTTTTCCAAATCTTTGGCAAGAGGAGAAATCGTGAAAGTCAAATAATTCTTCTAAGATGTCATAATACCCACGTGTTGAGATAATCTATCTGCAATATTGAACTTCTGTTTCAGTTTTCAGCCACTGGTGAGGAGGACACATGGAAGATAGTGCTGGGCGTAGATGGCCTGAAGGCGGGAACAAAGTAAGATCAACCTCCACTTATGATTATATGGTGATGGAAAATAGACTAACATGATCATAATTGAAATCGGAGATTGCAAGAAACCTTGTTAAAATGATAGACATGAAGTTGTTCTTGATTATAGCATGTCTCCACGCGTCGATATAGGTTGAAGACACGTATGAATCACTGCATCTGTATCACTTGACTTTATAGATATTCACGTGTGGTAAATAGCTTTAGCATTAAGGAAACGTAGTGATATGTTTAAGTACTAATCATATGGTTCTGTTGTAATACACGTAGTATTGAATAACTTTGTACGTAGTAAGTAAAAGACAAGCTCCTTTGTTTTACAGGGAGCCTCAGGAGTTCGGTGGCTTCCTTGGAACAGGCCGTTTCTGGCGTTTCATGATCACGGCCACGTACGGAGGCTCCCAGCCTTATCTAGTGGATCTCACATTCCAAGGCGCAGAGGGTAAATGCGATTTTCAAAACTCTCAACGCAAACTTTCAGTGCTTTCATCAGCATCAGTCCATCACTAATCGTCAGAAGTTTCTCATATAAATGTTGACGTCACGAATCACTGTGATAGCAATATTTGCTACTCACAAGCTCTAGTCTATGACGTCGACGGGTTCGTATTGAAATTCATCCTGTTCTTTACTCTGCATCAGGACAAGTGGAGGGAGGAGTCGACATCTCTCAGCTCGAGGATCTCAAACTGGGATTTGACATTAACGAAGTAGCACAGCTGGCAGCAGAAGGTAGGCTCCACCACTTTTTTTTTTTGCAAGTTCAATGTCAATACTGTTACTTTGCCTAGTAGTAATATAGCAGTAGTAGCAGTAATAGTAGCTGCAGGAGCAGCAGGAGCAGGAGTAGTAGTAGCGTCTTTCCATCTCGGGAGATGATGGTAGCACCCTGGTATCACTGCTGTTGTAGCGTATTGTATGACTTTGGAGCTTCCCAGCGTGGCTGTCCCGGCCACATTTTGGACATGCAAAGATAGAAGGGTTCTGGGGCTCTTGTCCCTCTTTTCATTTCTGTCCTTTTGACTCAAGCTGCTCGTTTCGTTTTGCCTGGCCCTTTGCTAGACCTGTCAGTAGTAACATACGCTGAGCTAATCAATATCGGCACCTGACCACCTGCTGTTTGTTGTATTTCATTCCAGTCACGGAGGTAACAGAGACCACCGTACTCACAGCCGAAGTAGCCGGCGCATCAGGAACGCCTTACGAAGAGGACGGTAAGGTCTTCGCGCCTGATAATTTGTTAGACGACGATCCCGACACGGCATGGCAGCCTGACGGCTTCGACGACAACTACAACCAATGGTTCGTAGTGTTCGATCTCGGCGAAGTGCAGACCTTGGATCACATCACCTTCACCAATGCTGGGGACAAGAAACATGACGTCACGACATTTGTACTGCAGAGCTCAGAAACCGGCGAGGATGACACCTGGAAAGAGGTAAGAAACACAGACATATCTGGGACGATTATCTACGACCTTTACTGCCTGAGCTGAGGCAACCGTTCTGAACTTCAGATGAACATTACACATTCAAGAAGATTTTGTCTTTTATTTATATCGGTTGTTTCAGTGCAGCGTAAATGTGATGCGTTTAATCGTGTGCAACGTATTCTATATATTCTATTTTATGTTTCTTTTTACTTTCAGGTAACAATAGTCAACACTGTAGAAAAGGGAACGAGCGAACCGCAGACGTTTGGAGGCTTTATTGGGTCCGGTCGATTCTGGCGTATTGTCGTCACTGAGACGGTAACGGGCACAGCTCCACGGGTGGTCAACATCCAGTTCGAAGGCACAGAGGGTAGGTCTTCTCCCATCTCTGAATCACTTTAAAGTACTGCAGATAATTCTCAAACCCATGACAATATTCAATGTCATCGTAGGGGACTTTGAAGCGATGCCTGGGAAGGCCTATCAAGAAAGTCTGCATTGAACACCGCTGTTTTGCCCCGGCACAAGTGGACGACTTGTACATTCTTTACTATACTAAGATTATCTGCATGCATTTAGGAGATTTGACGGAGCTGGTAGAAGAAGGCGAGTCAGAAGAGGAACCAGAAGCGCCTGATGTCAGCACGTTGGTGGAAGTCGTGGAGGAAGGTATGTCAGCTGTCAGTATAACATGACATACATGCGAACTGTAACAAAAAGGTGCTTGTTGCAAAAGAACACGTGCAATCGTGACCGCGATTGTCTTGTCTTGACATTTCTGATGCTGATAACTTCACAGTCCTCAATACATACTAGCAGTCTTTTGCAAGATGGTTAGAAACAGTGATATAATTGCTATATATTCTAAATTCAATATTTTAAATTGAATACTGTAATGTAGAAAAGAGAAAACAGCTTAACATCATCACAGTTAATCTTTCCAGTGGCGTCAATGTGACATAGCCTGAGTGTTATCCTTTTTTATTTCAATGCTCTACCTTCATAAGGTAGAGCCTGGAACTGAAACAGGATAACACTCAGGCTAAATGTGACATACCTTAGAAACAGACTCCTGCACTTCGGAAGATACGACTCAGTTTTTGTCGTGTATTAGTATCAAAATCTGAGTGGATTGAGGTGACAGAAGACAGCGTAACCGACGTGTCAGGCTCTGTCGTACCTGGGTTTGAGCCGGGGAAAGTTCTCGATGGCGACAAGACTACATACTGGATGCCTGGTGAAACCGAAAAGTAAGATACGCTTCCTACAGCTTCCCCATAATCAGAATTACATTCAACCTTAATCTAAGGTATCAAGAGTGACCATTTGTTCAATTGCTTAGCTTAGAGACAGTAATTGTCGTTAAGATGGACAGCTAGTTTGAACTACGATATTTCATTAATGTTGTTCCGCCCTGCCTAGGCCATAGACAGACATTGATTGTGATTGTGATTGTGGTGTGGATGAGGAGGATGGTAAAGGTTGTTCCACCCAGGATATTTTACTAATATTACCAGGTAATACGATGCACCTTCAGCAATGCAGTCTCACCATGTGTTTCTAACTCGTTAGGAACTTCAACGAATGGTACATAACATTTGATCTCGCGACCAACTACCTGATGAGGGAGATAAAGCTCACCAACACCGGGGACACCGAGCACGACATCACGTCCTTCACGTTCCAGATCTCCACCACCGGAGCTGAGGACGACTGGGTTGATGTCGCCACGTACGACGTCGAAGGCGGCACCGACGAACCCCAAACGTTCGGCGACTTTGTGACATCCGCAAGGTACTACCGAATCCTGATCACACAGACCTCCGAGGGGTCGGAACCTCATCTGGTTGCCGTTGACTTCAATGGGGTGAAAGGTAGGTTACTTATCATTTTACTTGGTGCACCGTGTCGTCTGTTATAGAATCATTTGCACATCCAATCGTTATAGGGCAGTGCTCGCAACCCGTAGAGCACTTCGATGAAGTTTAGACATCCAGGTAATACGATGCACAAAACAATAGCAACTGGATAGATAGTGGACGCAATCTGGAAACGTCTGACCGTTTATGAAATGTATCTTAAGTAACTTTTGCACTATGTACGGGTATGTCATGTCATGTTACTTTAAAAGACTCCGTGTATATGTGCCTGGCGCTTTTGGGTTCTTTGAGACTATAATTCATCCCCGATTCCACTTACAGGAGAGGCTCCCGAGGATCTGTCTACTCTGGAAGAGAAGATTGGCGTGGCGGTTGATGAGTTTGTGGAAGTTGTTGAGACTGGTAAGGCTGCGTTAACATTAGTACGGTCACCGATGCATGTCAGGTTCAGCTCGTAATTATGTCTGGTAATGTTCATGAACACACATGGCTAGCAGAACCTAGTGGCTTGGCGAATTTGGTCTACTCAGATATGTAACATGACAGTTTACATTATGATAACATTACCGGATTTACGTTACTGTGTAGCGTTGGACAGATTGGACAAAAACTGACGAGCTGCTCCCCTTGGTGGCCAACAACATCAAGAACATGTTCTAGATTCACATTCTTTTTCAATTTGTGATAGTAAATGTAGACAACACAGTAGATCATGATGAATCTAGTACTTAAAATCTGATGTTCTAGATTTGATCAGTGTTATGCTGGAATGGAGATATTGTTATCTTACGACATTCTACAACCTCCGTCACTGTATGAGACTTAAACCACCTATTGGCAACTCAAACGGACACAAAAGACACTCCTTTATCCAAAGAACACTTATCCTAAGAACACTATACGTCGTCCATGTAATGCCCGCAAGACTCCGTCTGTACGTTGTTATTGCGTTATTACGTTGTCTTATACATGTATAATGCTAAGCCATTTTAAACATTGTTGTCTTATACATGTATAATGCTAAGCCATTTTAAACATTGTTGTTAGCATGCTGATAACATTTTGATTACAGTGTTTTAAGAATTCAATGTGTGAAATCAACGCAATTCAGTTCCAATGACTGCAAAGCTGATTTCACAATAAAGGTTGAAAGCTGTTACATACCATACGTTGTTTGTTTACCCTGTAGTTGCTGAGCTGGAATGGCTGCCAGGTGACCCTGACACGGTCGCTGACGCATCCGGCAAACCCTCGGAGAAAGATAAGGGGAAATCCGGCCCAGAGAAAGCCCTGGATGGAGACCCGAAAACGTTCTGGAGCCCAGAAGGGGTTGAAGGGTGTGGCTACGTTGAATATTCGAATCTCAAAATCATTTTACGGACAACCTCTATTTTTGCACAGGATGAATGAATGCATCTCCACAATAGGTGGGGCATTGCCTTGCCCTGCTGTTAATCTGTACGACTGTGGAAAGAAATCGAAATATGATGGTATTCTACATTGCAAAAATATATATGCTTCAACTATGCGTTTCTTCAGCAGTTAAACCGATTACTGACTACCAGCCCGCTTTTGATTTTCATCATCATATTCAGTTAATTGACTCGATGGATTGTTTTCATAGGAACCATTACATCACGTTTGACATGGGCACTGATTACACCATGGACAAGGTCAGCATCACCAACATCGGGGACACAGATCACGACATCAAAGAGTTCACTCTCCTCTCGTCCCCCACCGGCGAACCCGACAGCTTCGTCCCCGTCAAGGAGTTCAAAGACGTTCAGCCTGGCACCAAGGAGCCGCAGGTGTTCGATGGGTTCGTGGTAACCGCGCAGTTCTTCCAGATCCTCATCAAGCAGACCCACGAGGGCAATCAACCACAGATCGTTGAGATTCAGTTTGAAGGAAAGGAAGGTGAGATTCGTATTTGAACAGATATGCATTACAAGTTTTTTTTGCAACAGAATTAACCAGTCCTCATGTATATACAATGCTATCATCTTATATACCAGGATTTATCTCAATGGACTTGAATAGAAACATTAAGTACATAATGCCATACATGGGAAAATATATCAAAGAATTTATAGACGTTAGAAATTCCTCCAATGATTATAAAAGCACACTGTCATCCCAAACTACACACTCTATTAGATAGATAGCCTTATTGAACTGTAGATATGTACCAGCAGATGCCATACTTTGTACCTTGTACAATTGTTGTGCAATACAGTTATCTAAATTGTTATTAGAAAAATAACAATTTACTAAATTGTAGAATCATATCTTACATGTTGTTAACTGGCGCATGAAAAGTATGTACTGAGAAACGTTATCCCTCTTCAGGCACTTTGCCAGATAATGTGAACCCAGACGACCTCACTAAAGAAATCCCGGCTGGGGTTGAGGTTGCGGAAGTCGTAGCGGCTGTTAGTGACGGTACGGCATTGTCATATATATCAGTTCGACCTACACATTTACTCATGCGTGTAAATCATTAATCATTTATGTGATATATCAGTTTTGTGCAGTCACTATTTACGAAGATCTATCTTTCTATCGGCCATCGGCCGGGACTAAACAAGTACGAAGATAATGGAAAGAGTAAACATGGCGCCAAGACCAGCAGGTTAACTTTAAAACGTTCAACTAATGTTTGCTATCTCTAAATGCAGTGCAAGACACCGACTGGATACCTAATGATGAAGGCTGGGTTATCTTTTCCTCGGACAATCCTGAAGAAGGACACGAACCCGACAAAGCTTTTGACAACGACCCGACAACATATTGGACCGTTGAGGAGGAGGACGACGTTGACCATTGGTTCATTGTTGTCGACCTGGGGACAGCCTACACCGTAGACAAGGTGCGCATCACCAACACCGGTGACAAGGACCATGACGTGGAGTCCTTCATTTTGTACAGATCGCCCAGCGGCGCCCCCGAGACTTGGACACAGGCGGAAGTAGTTTCGGGAGTCCCGGCAGAGGAGAAGGAGCCTCAGGAGTACGGTGACTTCGTGGAGTCGTCGCGATTTTTCAGTGTCGTCATCACTAAGACAAGCGGCGGCCAAGCACCACGGCTGGCGGAGTTCGAATTTCATGGCATAGAAGGTATTATATATGATTGTTTAATACAATCTTATTTCTTATGACTGCGTCTCCTTAATCATTTTATCAAAAACCCTGTGCAAAGTTGGAAAAGAGCACCACATGTTATCAAAAACAGTTCCTTCGGTTTTATCTATGCGTATGTGAGACCGATATGAATCTCTTTTCATCTTACATTGATAGGTGGTCTTCCAGAAGGGCTTCAGCCTGAGGCAACTTTTGAGGAAGTACCGGAGGAAATGGCACAAGCACCGGGGCCTGGTCCAGGACCAGGACCTGGACCAGGACCAGAGGAAGAAGGACTGGGTCCTGAAGGTGCACCCGGTCCAGAAGGAGCACCCGGTCCAGAAGGAGCACCCGGTCCAGAAGGAGCACCCGGTCCAGAAGGCAAAAAGCCAGAAGAGTCTGAAGAGGGAGGACAACCAGAGGAGTCTGAAGAAGCTCCAGAAAGTTCAGAAGAAGAAGGGTCTGAAGAAGAAGAACCAGAAGAGTCTGAAGAGCCAGAAGAATCAGAAGAGTCTGAAGAAGAAGGACCTGAAGAGGAAGAGGAAAAGCCAAAGGAACCGGAGGGAAACCGCCCTGACCTTGTACAACTAGTAGAGACTACCAAACTAGGTATGCCAATTATTTTGTGACTCAGTTAGTTAATGTTATAGGAGAAGTTTAGTATAATTGCAACAAACAAGTCACAATGTCAATGAGCTACAGTTTTTCTTTTATGATATCAGTGCCTACAGATTCAAGCTCCCCTGCTCTTTGTTTCTCACCAAATTATACTGATTTAAACTTGTATTTCAGTACAAACGTTGGATTGGCTGCCCACAAATCCGAAGTGGGCTATAGAGGCATCAGGTGTCCCGAAAGAGGAGGACGGAATCGTCTATGATCCGCCAAAGATCCTCGACAGCGACGGACAGACATACTGGGCGCCACAAGGCTTGGAAAGGTTCGTCTTCACATGCAATACAGTACAGGACATATTTATGGACATGTACTGAAACAGCAAGAAGGGCCATATAAGTTTTAGGAACTATTTTCCTGTCATTTAAAACTTTCTGTTATGATCAACGATCGGTATGGACATTTGGGATCCAAAGATGGAATATAGACTTTCAAGAGTGTATCTAGACAATGTATAACATGACAATCAATGATAGGCTAAAACAATCTTCCTTTATTGCAACTCCTGCTTTGTTGTATAATATGCAACATCTCCTCTAGCTAATATATTTCCTTGTTGATTACCTTAAGAAGTGATATCTGAAAGTGGGGAGGAAAATTTTTTTCGCATAACTTTTTCCTTCCATTCTTGCAGGTACTTCAATGAGTGGTATGTAGTTTTTGACTTGGAAACAACGCACACAATCGACAAGGTTAGCCTGACACATCTTGGCGATACGGTACATGACATTAAAACCTTCACCATGTCGTACGCGACAGAAGAGGATCCAGATACCTTCCTGCCAATCAAATCCTTTGAGGGAGTTCAGCCGGAAGTCAACGATCCCCAGGAGTTCGCAGGATTTCTCACTCCTGCGCGTTTCTTCAAGATCACTATCACTGGAACATACCAAGGGTACGAGCCATACCTTGCCGGACTTGACTTCCACGGTGTTGAAGGTGTGTATGACCATAAATGTACATGGTTATTTCTTGTTGTTGCTACTGCTGTTGTTGCTCATTCGCACATGCCAATCTTACATTGTATGTACTGAATTTTGAGTTGTAATTGTTTTCCCCGCATTCAACAAGTGCTTTTTTTCTCATATCACTACCAAAAGACGACCTTGTATCCCCCGAATCATATTGAAATAACATTATTTGTTTTCGCGATCATTTCAGGAGAATTACCCGAAGACCTCGACCCTGACAGCGTACTGGAAGATACAGGACTTGACGTTGGTGATCTAGTGGCCATTGTTCCCATCGGTAAGCATTTCAGATCTTTTACTTATTTCCAACAAAAATAGTAACTTCTCATAAATGCACTTCAACAAGACTTGATAATGACTTGAGTATTTGGACGTCTACTAAGATAAGAAAATCATTTGTCTTCCATCTTTTCTTAGTGGCGGCTGCTGATTGGCTACCCAAACCGAAAGCTTCTGTCGAACCTGTCGAGGAAGATGGTGTCACGTACGTAGAATTTGACTACGAGATTACGTGCACAATGGACAAGATTGAAATCACCGACACCACAGTGCAGTCGTTCACTCTGGAGACCTCGACCACAGGAGAGCCAGACACTTGGGAAGTTGTGAAAACAGTCGATGACCTACCAGAAGAACCTGACCAACCAAGGCAGATCACCGGCTTCCTGGTCTCATCGCGCTTCTACCGCATTACCGTCACGTCTACATATGAAGAGAAGAAACCGGATTCCATAGCGGTTACCACTTTCCATGGTGTTGAAGGTAATCATTTTTGGTGACATCTCAGGGGTGTAGCCGTTAGTGAAGTACAGCGATCAAGTTATGAAATAGTCTTAAAAAAATATTCCTTAGGGAATTGGTTTTTGGCTACACCTTGCGGGAACAGTCTTTACACATGACTGCTATGCTAATTGAAATGCTATGCTATGTGCTGATGTATGTTGATGAGTTCTCTTTTCAGGCAACCGATATAACACGTATTGATACAAGACCGATATAAATTTGTATCATCTGCCCACTCTACGAGGTATTTCGCAAGGATCATTCATAATGCTCCATTCTTAGCAAATAAAACAGGTGCAAATCAGTCTACAACCACCTGGCTTCTACTCCTTTGCATGTCAGAAGCTAAATTATCAAAAGCCCTAAGTCGTCATGACGTTTTGATGTTACTTTGTAGGAAAGATTCCTAAAGGGGTTAACACGGAAGACATCGAAGACCTTCTGGCCGACAAGATAGACATGGAGACTATTGAAGAGGTGGTTGACAAAGGTACGTATCCATTAACTACGGTAACTGTAACTTAGATGTCCATAAACTATATTGATGGCAGGTGACTGATGTGCTACACATTCATTGAACAATTTTGAAAACCTCTCAATCTCGTAGCGTTCATTTAACTTCAAGACGGTTCCAGGAGTCTGTGTAGTCGTGTCTCCCAACTCTTTACGGGGAGAAATATATCATCTTATGTTTCTTGTTATCTGTTAGAATAAGCCATCAACTAATCCAAAAGAAACTAAAAGCAAAAGCTGGACGCACTTTCCATTATCAAACAGTACTGTACAGAGCTAGATATTTTATTGATTTGGCTATTCTGACATTAATTCTTTGTTCAGTCACACAGGCAAAATGGTTGCCCGGTAAGCCAAGTGAACCAAAAGAGGAGGACGACGGAAGTACCACCGTGGTTTTTGATTTCGAAACAGAACATACTTTCCACGAAGTGAACATCGTGGACGAGTCCGTGAAGTCATTTACCTTAGAGGTACTGAGTTTTGTTTAGCGGTACTGACATTTGGGTTAAGGGCATGGTTTAGATATATCTTATATTTGAAAATATTACAGGTGTGATCCATTATCCTCAAAGCATTAAAAGCAAAAAATGTAACTTGCGGAGGGCCCAAAAGGGGGCATCGCGACACGTATTTTCTATCATATCATGTTCCTCAAAACATCAAAAGCGGAAATCATTCCTGTGCATTAACTTTACAAAATCCTTAAGACTTGATGCTTCTACTTGCTGAGAAAAGCAAGCTTCAAAATAAAATCAATTCGACATCTTCAATTCATACACTTTATACAATACCACTAAAAAATCCTCAATTGATCTCCCTTTAACCAAAGGTTGCCACTGCCGAACAACCGGACACATGGACTGTGGTGACAGCATTCGACAATGTTGAGCCGCAGGATTACTCTGGCTTCGTGGTGACAACGAGGTACATGCGCATTGTTGTGACTGAAACGTATGAAGGCAAGAAGACAACCCTAGCCAGCACAACGTTCAACGGAGCGCCAGGTAACTTTGGGATACATAGTTAATGGGACCGCTGTAAAATAAGACAATCGTACATGTTAAGTGTAAATGCGTTAACGTGGACAACGTAAATTCTAAATATTATCAGAGCAGTATCTGAATGTCCAAAAAATATATTACTAGTCACATCTATTACTAGTGTAGTGAGTATAGTACATGACACAACCTTCTATTCTTTATATCACTAAATCTATATTGCCACTGAGAGGACGAGAAGACTATTCCTTTCAAAATAACATAATATCTCCATTCGTTCTTCAGGAGGGCTGCCTGTAACTCCACTACTTGAAGAGCTGGAAGAAGGCGAACCGGAGGAAGGAGAGGAGCCTGGGGAGGAAGAACCTGAGGAGGGCGGAGAAGAGCCTGAGGAGGGCGGAGAAGAACCTGGGGAGGGTGAAGAAGAGCCTGAGGAGGAAGGAGAAGAGCCTGGGGAGGAAGGAGAAGAGCCTGGGGAGGAAGGAGAAGAGCCTGGGGAGGAAGAGCCTGGGGAGGAAGAGCCTGGGGAGGAAGGAGAAGAGCCTGGGGAGGAAGAGCCTGGGGAGGAAGGAGAAGAGCCTGGGGAGGAAGGAGAAGAGCCTGGGGAGGAAGGAGAAGAGCCTGGGGAGGAAGAAGAAGAGCCTGGGGAGGAAGAGCCTGGGGAGGAAGGAGAAGAGCCTGGGGAGGAAGGAGAAGAGCCTGGGGAGGAAGGAGAAGAGCCCGGGGAGGAAGTCGAAGAGCCTGAGGAGGAAGGAGAAGAGCCTGGGGAGGTAGGAGAAGAGCCTGAGGAGGAAGGAGAAGAGCCTGGGGAGGAAGGAGAAGAGCCTGGGGAGGAAGGAGAAGAGCCTGGGGAGGAAGAGCCTGGGGAGGAAGGAGAAGAGCCTGAGGAGGAAGGAGAAGAGCCTGGGGAGGAAGGGCCTGGGGAAGAAGGAGAAGAGCCTGAGGTGGAAGGAGAAGAGCCTGGGGAGGAAGGAGAAGAGCCTGGGGAGGAAGGAGAAGAGCCTGGGGAGGAAGAGCCCGGGGAGGAAGGAGAAGAGCCTGAGGAGGAAGGGGAAGAGCCTGGGGAGGAAGAGCCCGGGGAGGAAGGAGAAGAGCCTGAGGAGGAAGGAGAAGAGCCTGGGGAGGAAGGAGAAGAGCCTGGGGAGGAAGGAGAAGAGCCTGGGGAGGAAGGAGAAGAGCCTGGGGAGGAAGGAGAAGAGCCTGAGGAGGAAGGAGAAGAGCCTGGGGAGGTAGGAGAAGAGCCTGGGGAGGAAGAAGAAGAGCCTGGGGAGGAAGGAGAAGACCCTGGGGAGGAAGGAGAAGAGCCTGGGGAGGAAGGAGAAGAGCCTGGGGAGGAAGGAGAAGAGCCTGGGGAGGAAGGAGAAGAGCCTGAGGAGGAAGAAGAGCCTGAAAGCCCAGAAGGTGGAGAAGGCTCAGAAGGAGCACCCGGCCCTGAGGGTCCAGAAGGCGGAGAAGGCCCTGGGGGTCCAGAAGGTGGAGAAGGTGCACCCGGCCCTGAGGGTCCAGAAGGTGGAGAGGGTCCAGAAGGAGCACCCGGCCCTGAGGGTCCAGAAGGTGGAGAAGGCCCAGAAGGTGCACCCGGATCTGAGGGTCCAGAAGGCCCGGAAGGAGCACCCGGCCCAGAGGGTCCAGAAGGTGGAGAAGGCCCAGAAGGTGCACCTGGCCCTGAGCCTGTGGAGGAAGGAGAAGAGCCTGGGGAGGAAGAAGAGCCTGAGGAGGAAGGAGAAGAGGAAGAAGAACCCGAAGAAGAAGAACCCGAGGGACCTAGGCCAGATCTCGTTGGTGTTGTTGAGCTTGTCCAGTTCGGTACGTGATGCAATATTGGGCCAAATCAGTATTTTTTGGCGACGCCTCAGGAGAGAGCCAAATTGTTATTACTATATTGTGTGCAGTTTGCAAGAATTCTAGGAATTGCACAGGAATGTGAAAGTCCATGGGACGATAACTCAAGATTGCCTGGATGTATTGTGTTCATATTTTGTAGGTTGGTAGGTCTGTGTGAGACCTTGAAATAATTGGATTTTGGGCCCCCTAGCGACTTTCAATGGTACTGCAGGAGAACTTTCACGTTTCAAATCTCGTCTTCTGAACATGCTAACGTGCTAATTTTTTAGTGGTGGATAGCTCTTTGTTGGGAAAATATGTCCTGTAGATTTGGACCCCCTAGCGGCTTTTTTGAACTGCAGGAGCTGATTTTGACTCATTCAAACTTTGAAAGAGAATAACTCAAGAAGGGGCTGACGGATCACAATAATTTTGGTGTGTATATAGCTTAAGTGATGATCTACATAATCATATGCCAATTATGCAAATCCAAATCTGATTTGCATAATCAATAAGGAAAGTTTATAAATCAGCTGCATTCCATTATAGGACTCTCAAACACATGACATATGTAACTGAGAAAGAGATAGATATCGATAGATATCAATTATCGAAATTAATACTTAATTTGCATAATTAATGACAAAATACTATACTTCCATATTGGTGAATGATGGGGATTTCATTTTTGCACCATTTTGAAGTTAAGTAAATGTGGCCACTATTAGATACAAATCTTGCATATGAGGGCCTTATTTACATAATTTATGAGGAAATGGTGTGATATCTTTTTTGTGAATACAAGATTTTCATACATTGGACAACTATTATTTGGGTAGAGAAGGTGATCAACTGATATGATTTATTCGAGGTCCTTATTTGCATGTGGGCTAAAAACGAAAACATTAACAGAGACCACCGTCGCCATGGCAACATCTTTTTAGGTTGCCAATCTTGTTACAAGTGTTTACACAGGGTAAATAGTCAGGTACATCAAGTACAAGTAAATTTCTTAGCAGAGAAGCTGCACTTATTGAAAAGAGTAGGGGTCCTTTCCGGTACGCGGTGTGAGTGGGTCAAACTATTCCGGCTAAAATGGGTAGGGAATTTCCCTAGCAGCCTTCGTAACCCCTGTATCTCCTATCTCACTCTTAAGTTGAGCTAGTCTCGTGATGACTTAGAAAGAAGAGTCGTCCTTACATCTATAGATGTAACCCGTAACCTCGCCTTTGCGTCTCATCTTGAAGTGATATTTGGGTCTTGTTACGTACGTGACGACCATTGAGTAAAAAAATGTATGAAAAGCATATCAATTTTGCCTTTCCTTATTTCAGTTCAGTCATTCAGTACGCTGCCTGTTAAGCCCAGCATGATCACTGAGGCGTCCGGAATTCCCCTTGAGAAGGACGGTGTACTTTTTGACCCTACTAAGGTCTTCGACGGAAACCCGGAAACATTTTGGGCTCCTATGGGTCTAGACAGGTTTGTTAGTAATGCTTTATTGACATACTTGATTTAATTTAGTTAAATGAATATCTTGATTTAGCTAAATTGATGTCCCACTTTAATTTTACTAACTGAATTAAGTATCCAATATAGTCATGTTGTTCCCCTGTTAGTCATTTAACTGCACGGTGATAGGTCAATGATAATACAGACCAGCTTTGTATCGAAATGGCTCAAAGCTCAATCTGAGAGAGGGATTTCACAGGAGGAACGTGACTTTTGATATTTATTTTCCGTCAGGAACTTCAATAAGTGGTGGTTTATTGTGGACCTCGAGAAGACTTTCACGATCGATAAAGTGACTTTCGCCAACACCGGTGACACGACCCACGATACAACGTCTTTTACCATATCAACATCCGACACAAGTGACCTCGACAGTTTCAAGGTGGTCAAGGAATTCGACGTTGATCCTGGAACCGATGAACCTCAGGACTTTGGAGGATTCCTCGTCACCACCCGTTACATCCTCGTCACCGTTACCTCCACCACGGATGGGGACGAACCACATGTGGCTGAAATCACTATCCACGGTGTCGAAGGTCAGTACGTGGATTTCATCTGCCCATGTTAATAGCGAACTGACATGCTCGGATTTTCCTTTGCGTCTTATACTGAGTCCTGTTATCGAGTTCGTCAACGGGTGGGGAAGGCGGACATGCGCTTGTAAAAGTTCCAACTTTACGTACATCGTTATATTCCTGTTAACTGCATGTATGTATTTTTATCGTAGTTGATTCTCACTTTTGGTTATTTATGCCTTCGTATATGCGCCATCAATCTGTCTAAAAATAGAAAAACAGCATGATCCTTTGTAATGCTCATGATTTTCATATAAAGAAATACATGTAGCTAATTGAACGTTTATCTGATGGCTACAGGCGATGTCCCAGAAGACATTAAACCAGAGGACATTGAGGGTGACACGAATACAGACATCGGAACATTAGTGCAACTACTCCATGTCTGTA
Organism: Branchiostoma lanceolatum; assembly: GCA_035149815.1. NCBI lineage: Eukaryota > Metazoa > Chordata > Leptocardii > Amphioxiformes > Branchiostomatidae > Branchiostoma > Branchiostoma lanceolatum. The sequence goes on from CM068873.1 coordinate 7,501,368, forward strand.
AGTCTCGTTGTAGATAATATGTCAATATGATACCAAAGAAAAAAAAAGCTTTGAACGTTTCAGTAGGGATTTCCGAGCTACAACCGGTGTTATGCCAATCTTTACAGGAGCAACTTTGTTGTTTTTACCGTTACGACATCGAACTCTTTCCCTAGCCCTAAGTAGTTTTTAACTCGTTTCCTTTTTTGTTCCTTCTTATGTCATTGCTGTTCGCCATTCTAATGAGGGGGCGATGGGTTTGTCCAATGCAAGCCATAGCAAACTATTTAGTTAACCATCTGTAATGCTTTCGTATATGTCTTCCTGACATAGTTGAAAAGACGGATTGGCTGGTTAAACCATCTACCCCATCCAAACCGGTCGAAAAGGACGGCACGACAGCTATTACCTTTGAATTTGATACTGAACGCACGCTGGACACGATCAAGGTTCCAGACACCACCGTCAAGTCATTCAGGTTAGACTTCATCTTCCACTGCTTTCAAAAAAGAAGTCAAAGCAAAAAAGCTTAGATTGTTATTAGAATAGCACTTTTTAGAATAGTCGCTTATGGCAGATTTTAGAATAGTTATCTCCATGAAAAATGGAGATATGGTTTTGGGTGTGTCTGCTAGTGTGTCTGTTTGTTTGTCTGTTTGTGTTTCCGCACTACTGTAGTCAGCATAACTCAAGAACCTCTTTATGAATTACGATGATATTTGGTATGTGGGCAGGTGTTGTGAAGCCGAAATTCAATGTCGATTTTGGGCCCCCTGGTATGTGACCTTGCTACTGTAGCAGAACTTCCATTTTTGTATCGTTTGACCTGGACGTGCTATGGTCTTGATTTTTGGGTGGCTGATAGCTTGTTCCACTTGTACTTGTCACCATTGCTATCTTGCACTATATGTATACTTTGTCGTTTCTGTGCATTGTTTCATGTAGCAATTAGCCCTCAGGCAAGAGCTTGTAGATAAAAGTATTATAATTATTCAGATTAGAAAGTTCGCCAACTGGAGAAGACGGTACGTGGACAGTGGTCACGTCTGTGGACGAGGTACCCAGTGATCCAGACCAGCCGAGGGAATTCGGTGGATTTCTCGTAACTGCTAAAGTGTTCCGTATCGTTGTGACGTCGACATATGAGGACAAGAAGCCTACTCAGCTGACGACGATTGAATTCCACGGAACAACAGGTAATAGTCGACAACCATGCATAAAAATTAGTAAAGAAAAAAAAGGAAAACATACGTCACATGTGGTCGATGACCGTCGATATTTCTTTTTTTTCTTGCAAGCGAGTTGGTACATATAATTATGTTAAAGAATCAAATATTAGATAATTCAATTGCCTTTTTTCCATATTAGTTTGATGAAGCCAGTGTAACTTTTTGTTTGCTTACTTCAGAGAGTATCCCGAAGGGAGTGGACCTGCCGAAAACCGTAAAGGCGCTAACTGGCAAGATAGACCTGCCCACGCTCGAACACGTGGATGAGACAGGTAAAGATCTCATGACGAAGCTTTTTCTCCACTTATATCATATTGGCATTGCTTTTAATGATATCACTTGATCTTTATTCTATCACTACCTCAAAGCACCGTAAACTCAGTTATCCTCCGACATGATGTGTTTTCCTGCTTTAGTACTAAAGGTAATAACTAGATACATGCCCTATCGATTCTTAGTGTCTGAAGGAACATGGATCCCTGGAAGCCCAAGTGAGCCTGTTGAAGATGACGGCGTCACCTATGTCGCATTCACCTTCGACACGGATACAACCGTAGAGCAAGTCCGCATTACTGACGATTCCGTAAAGTCTTTTACAATACAAATGTCCCCCACGGGAGAACCAGGGACATGGATTGATGTAAAATCGTTCGACGACGTTGAACCCCAAGACTTTGGTGGTTTTGTGGTCACAAGCAGCTTCGTTAGGATTGCAGTTACGCAAACCTATGAGGGGAAAAAGACAACTCTGGTGAAAACAGAATTCCACGGAGCACCAGGTAAATAGCAAAACTTACAAGATAATGTTTGCATGTCAAATTGAATCTGGTTGTATCTGGACAAGAAAAGTCACGTACTGAAATAACATACAATATGCCATGAATGTGCTGCAGTCCTTTTGAATTATATGTTGAATTATGTTTTAATAGTAAGAGTGATGATTTCTCCTCATACAGGTGGCCTACCAAAAACACCTGACTTCGAAGAAATAAAACCTGAGTCGGCATCACCACTCCAGGGCCCCGCCCCAGCAAGCCCAGTGGGTCCTGAAGGTCCAGAAGAAGAAGGCCCAGAAGAAGCACCCGGCCCTGAGGGTCCAGAAGGAGCACCCGGCCCTGAGGGTCCAGAAGATGGAGAAGGCCCAGGAGGAGCACCCGGCCCTGAGGGTCCAGAAGAAGCACCCGGCCCTGAGGGTCCAGAAGGTGGAGAAGGCCCAGGAGGAGCACCCGGTCCTGAAGGTCCAGAAGGCCCAGAAGGTGCATCCGGCCCTGAGGGTCCAGAAGGTGGAGAAGGCCCTGAGGGAGCACCCGGCCCTGAGGGTCCAGAAGGTGGAGAAGGTCCAGAGGGAGCACCCGGCCCTGAAAGCCCAGAAGGTGGAGAAGGTCCAGAAGGAGCACCCGGCCCTGGGGGTCCAGAAGGTGGAGAAGGCCCTGAGGGTCCAGAAGGACCAGAAGGTGCACCCGGCCCTGAGGGTCCGGAAGGTGCACCCGGCCCTGAAAGCCCAGAAGGTGGAGAAGGCCCAGAAGGAGCACCCGGCCCTGAGGGTCCAGAAGGTGGAGAAGGCCCTGAGGGTCCAAAAGGACCAGAAGGTGCACCCGGACCTGAAGGTGCGGAAGGTGCACCCGGCCCTGAAAGCCCAGAAAGTGGAGAAGGCCCAGAAGGAGCACCTGGCCCTGAGGGTCCAGAAGGTGGAGAAGGCCCGCAAGGTGCACCCGGCCCTGGTGGTCCAGAAGGCCCGGAAGGTGCACCCGGCCCTGAGGGTCCAGAAGGTGGAGAAGGCCCAGAAGGAGCACCCGGCCCTGAGGGTCCAGAAGGTGGAGAAGGCCCAGAAGGAGCACCCGACCCTGAAAGCCCAGAAGGTGGAGAAGGCGCAGAGGGAGCACCCGGCCCTGAGGGTCCAGAAGGTGGAGAAGGCCCGCAAGGTGCACCCGGCCCTGAGGGTCCAGAAGGTGGAGAGGGTCCAGAAGGAGCACCCGGCCCTGAGGGTCCAGAAGGTGGAGAAGGCCCAGAAGGTGCACCCGGATCTGAGGGTCCAGAAGGCCCGGAAGGAGCACCCGGCCCAGAGGGTCCAGAAGGTGGAGAAGGCCCAGAAGGTGCACCCGGCCCTGAGCCTGGGGAGGAAGGAGAAGAGCCTGAGGAGGAAGAAGAGCCTGAGGAGGTAGGAGAAGAGGAAGAAGAACCCGAAGAAGAAGAACCCGAGGGACCTAGGCCAGATCTTGTTGGTGTTGTTGAGCTTGTACAGTTCGGTACGTGATGCAATATTGGGCCAAATCAGTATTTTTTTCTGGTGTTTACACACGGTAAATAGTCAGGTACATCAAGTACAAGTAAATTTCTTAGCAGAGAAGCTGCACTTATTGAAAAGAGTAGGGGTCCTTTCCGGTGTGAGTGGGTCAAACTATTCCGGCTAAAATGGGTAGGGAATTCCCTAGCAGCCTTCGTAACCCCTGTATCTCCTATCTCACTCTTAAGTTGAGCTAGTCTCATGATGACATAGAAAGAAGAGTCGCTCTTACTTATATAGATGTAACCCGTAACCTCGCCTTTGCGTCTCATCTTGAAGTGATATTTGGGTCTTGTTACGTACGTGACGACCATTGAGTAAAAAAATGTATTAAAAGCATAACAATTTGGCTCTCCTTATTTCAGTTCAGTCATTCAGTACGCTGCCTGTTAAGCCCAGCATGATCACTGAGGCGTCCGGAATTCCCCTTGAGAAGGACGGTGTACTTTTTGACCCTACTAAGGTCTTCGACGGAAACCCGGAAACATTTTGGGCTCCTATGGGTCTAGACAGGTTTGTTAGTAATGCTTTTTTGACATACTTGATTTGATTTAGTTAAATGAATATCTTGATTTAGCTAAATTGATGTCCCACTTTAATTTTACTAACTGAATTAAGTATCCAATATAGTCATGTTGTTCCCCTGTTAGTCATTTAACTGCACGGTGATAGGTCAATGATAATACAGACCAGCTTTGTATCAAAATGGCTCAATGCTCAATCTGAGAGAGGGATTTCACAGAAGGAACGTGACTTTTGATATTTTATTCCCCATCAGGAACTTTAATAAGTGGTGGTTTATTGTGGACCTCGAGAAGACTTTCACGATCGATAAGGTGACTTTCGCCAACACCGGTGACACGACCCACGATACAACGTCTTTTACCATATCAACATCCGACACAAGTGACCTCGACAGTTTCAAGGTGGTCAAGGAATTCGACGTTGATCCTGGAACCGATGAACCTCAGGACTTTGGAGGATTCCTCGTCACCACCCGTTACATCCTCGTCACCGTTACCTCCACCACGGATGGGGACGAACCACATGTGGCTGAAATCACTATCCACGGTGTCGAAGGTCAGTACGTGGATTTCATCTACCTGCACGATTTTCCTTTGCGTCTTATAAGCGAGTTCGTCAACGGATGGGGAGCGAGACATGCGCTTGTAACAATTCCAACTTTTCGTACATCGTTATCTTCCTGTTAATATTTATAAGTATGTTTATTGTAGTTGATTCTCATTTTTGGGCCTGCCATTTATGCCGTCGTATTTATGTGTGCGCTATCACTCTGTCTAAGAAAAGAAAACCTTTTGTAATAATTTCCATATAAAGAAATACATGTAGCTAATTGAACGTTTATCTGTTGGCTACAGGCGATGTCCCAGAAGATGTTAAACCAAAGGACATTGAGGATGACACGAATACAGACATCGGAACATTAGTGCAACTGCTCCATGTCTGTAAGTCTCGTTGTAGATAATATGTCAATATGATACCAAAGAAAACAAGAGTCCGTAGGACACAATTCTCCGTGAAGTATTTATAGTATGTACAAGTATTGACCCACACAAATTGCATCTCTTCTCAGTCCAAGTAGTGTTTTAGAGCAAGTAAAGAAAAAGTGTTTGTTTATATTTTTCTTTCAATACAGGAGTGGTCAACCTGCTGAAAAGTATGTTTTTACAGTATGGCACAGATGGGATCTAGAAATTCCGGGAAAAGTCACAAAGTTAGATCTAGATGGCCCCTTTTCAATTATCAACGAACCATTCCGCCTTACAACTAAGATGTATCAGAAATCACAAATATGCAGTAAATCCTCTTTCCACAATTTATTGCAGGCCGGCCTGATCTATAGCTATCAAGCTATTTGCAATAAAAAAAAGGCTCATTTATATCATCGTAACATTTCACCAAGGTCAAAGGTCACCGGATCTAACCACCCGGAAGTGACACTGGCGCGCGCACTTTTCTGAGAGATATTTCTCAACAATCTTTCATCCCCTGCGTAAACTTTTTACATTGTCACAGCCTCCGTATTATAAACTATAAGTGTGGTAAGTTTGAAGGTCCAGAGATTTGCCATTTTCACACTGTGCGTAAAAATGCATCGTCCGTCCCGTGCGCACATACTGTATGCGAGTTGCGAGGGACACGGCATACTTAATACACAGACTGAAGCTCAATCGGCACATGTTCGCAGCTAAAACTCACAATTCCCGTTGCCGCTTTGGTATGTAACTTGGTATATCGTTTGCTAGGTTGCGTGTGGTGATGCACGTTGTCTATTTTTCAATGTAACAGTGACTATACGATCACAGCAAGTAAGGAAGATTTATACCCCGTATCTGCCTGAAGTATTCCAGTCATGCATAACGGATTATAACATGGTCCCTATGGCAGGGCAGTGGGACATAGCATTAATTATAGGGGCGCAATTACGATATTGGATTGACGTTTAAAGTAGTTATGGTGTAACAAAGCTATTGTGCATCACCACGCCGAACCAGGCAAACGATATGCCAAGTTACACACCAATGCGACAACGGGATCGTGAGTCATAGCTGCGAACGCGCAAACAAATGCAATCCCAATACTCCCAGAAGGAGGTCATCCTCCTCCCCGGAGTAATGAATGTTTCAGTAGGGATTTCTGAGCTACGACCGGTGGTATGCCAATCTTTACAGGAGCAACTTTGTTGATTTTTACCGTTACGACATCGAACTCTTTCCCTAGCCCTAAGTAGTTTTTAACTCGTTTCCTTTTTTCTTCTTTCTTTACTGTTCGCCATTCTAATGAGGGGAGGTTGGGTTTGTCCAATGCAAGCCATAGCAAACTATTTAGTTAACCATCTGTAATGCTTTCGTATATGTCTTCCTGACATAGTTGAAAAGACGGATTGGCTGGTTAAACCATCTAACCCATCCGAACCGGTCGAAAAGGACGGCACGACAACTATCACCTTTGAATTTGATACTGAACGCACGCTGGACACGATCAAGGTTCCAGACACCACCGTCAAGTCATTCAGGTTAGACTTCATCTTCCACTGCTTCCAAAAAAGAAGTCAAACCAAAAAAGCTTAGATTGTTATTAGAATAGCAGTTTTTAGAATAGTCACTTATGGCAGATTTTAGAATAGTTCCACTTGTACTTGTCACTATTGCTATCTTGCACTATATGTATACTTTGTCGTTTCTGTGCATTGTTTCATGTTGCAATTAGCCCTCAGGCAAGAGCTTGTAGATAAAAGTATTATAATTATTCAGATTAGAAAGTTCGCCAACTGGAAAGGACGGTACGTGGACAGTGGTCACGTCTGTGGACGAGGTACCCAGTGATCCAGACCAGCCGAGGGAATTCGGTGGATTTCTCGTAACTGCTAAAGTGTTCCGTATCGTTGTGACGTCGACATATGAGGACAAGAAGCCTACTCAGCTGACGACGATTGAATTCCACGGAACAACAGGTAATAGTCGACAACTATGCATAAAAATTAGTAAAAAAACAAAGGAAAATATACGTCACATGTGGGCTAGAATTACAAGCGTGTTGGTACATATGATTATTTTAAAGAATCAAATATTCGATGATTCGATTGTCTTCTTTCCATACAAGTTTGATGAAGCCAGTGTAACTTTTTGTTTGCTTACTTCAGAGAGCATCCCGAAGGGAGTGGACCTGCCGAAAACCGTAGAGGCGCTAACTGGCAAGATAGACCTGCCCACGCTTGAACACGTGGATGAGACAGGTATAAAATCTCATAACGAAGCTTTTTCTCCACTCATATCATATTGGCATTGCTTTTAATGATATCACTTGATCTTTATTCTATCACTACCTAAAAGCACCGTAAGCTCAGTTATCCTCCGACATGATTTGTTTTCCTGCTTTAGTACTAAAGGTAATAACCAGTTACGTTATCTCTGTCAATGCTCAGTGTCTGAAGGAACGTGGATCCCTGGAAGCCCAAGTGAGCCTGTTGAAGATGACGGCGTCACCTATGTCGCATTCACCTTTGACACTGATACAACCGTAGAGCAAGTCCGCATTACTGACGATTCCGTAAAGTCTTTTACGATACAAATGTCCCCAACGGGAGAGCCAGACACATGGATTGATGTCAAATCGTTCGACGACGTTGAACCCCAAGACTTTGGTGGCTTTGTGGTCACAAGCCGCTTCGTTAGGATTGCAGTTACGCAAACCTATGAGGGGAAAAAGACAACTCTGGTGAAAACAGAATTCCATGGAGCATCAGGTAAAAAAACAAAAGTTTCAAGATAATTTTTGCTCGTCAAATTGAATCTGGTTGTATCTTGACCAAAAAACTCGCGTACTGAAATACCATACAATATGCCATAAATGTACTGCATTCCTTTTGAATTATATATTAAATCATGTTCTAATAATAGTAAGAGGGATTATTTCTTCTCATACAGGTGGTCTACCAAAAACACCCGACTTCGAAGAAATAAAACCTGAGTCAGCATCACCACTTCAGGGCCCCGCCCCAGCAAGCCCAGTGGGTCCAGAAGGTCCAGAGGAAGAAGGTCCAGAAGAGGAAGGCCCAGAAGGTGAAGGCCCAGAAGGTCCAGAAGGTGAAGGCCCTGAAGGTCCAGAAGGTGATGGCCCAGAAGGTCCAGAAGGTGATGGCCCAGAAGGTCCAGAAGGGGAAGGCCCAGAAGGTCCAGAAGAGGAAGGCCCAGAAGGTCCAGAAGGGGAAGGCCCAGAAGGTCCAGAAGGGGAAGGCCCAGAAGGTCCAGAAGGGGAAGGCCCAGAAGGGGAAGGCCCAGAAGGAGCACCCGGTCCTGGAGGTCCAGAAGGGGAAGGCCCAGAAGGTCCAGAAGGTCCAGAAGGTGAAGGCCCAGAAGGTCCAGAAGGTGAAGGCCCTGAAGGTCCAGAAGGTGAAGGCCCAGAAGGTCCAGAAGGGGAAGGCCCAGAAGGTCCAGAAGGTGAAGGCCCAAAAGGTCCAGAAGGGGAAGGCCCAGAAGGTCCGGAAGGAGAAGGCCCAGAAGGTCCAGAAGGGGCAGGCCCAGAAGGTCCAGAAGGGGAAGGCCCAGAAGGTCCGGAAGGGGAAGGCCCAGAAGGTCCAGAAGAGGAAGGCCCAGAAGGCCCAGAAAGTGAAGGCCCAGAAGGTCCAGAAGGCCCAGAAGGTGAAGGCCCAGAAGGTGAAGGCCCAGAAGGTCCAGAAGGCGAAGGTCCAGAAGGAGCACCCGGCCCCGAAGGTCCTGGAGGTGAAGGTCCAGAAGGAGCACCCGGTCCTGAAGGTCCTGGAGGTGAAGAAGGCCCAGAAGAGGCACCCGGCCCTGAAGGTCCTGGAGGTGAAGGTCCAGAAGGAGCACCCGGCCCTGAGGGTCCAGGAGGTAAAGGTCCAGAAGGAGCACCCGGCCCTGAAGGCCCAGAAGGAGAAGGCCCAGAAGGAGCACCCGGCCCTGAAGGCCCAGAAGGAGCACCCGGCCCCGAAGGTCCTGGAGGTGAAGAAGGCCCAGAAGGAGAAGGCCCTGAAGGCCCAGAAGGAGAAGGCCCAGAAGGAGCACCCGGCCCTGAAGGTCCTGGAGGTGAAGAAGGCCCAGAAGGAGAAGGCCCTGAAGGCCCAGAAGGAGAAGGCCCAGAAGGAGCACCCGGCCCCGAAGGTCCTGGAGGTGAAGAAGGCCCAGAAGGAGCACCCAGCCCTGAAGGTCCTGGAGGTGAAGAAGGCCCAGAAGGAGAAGGCCCTGAAGGCCCAGAAGGAGAAGGCCCAGAAGGAGCACCCAGCCCTGAAGGTCCTGGAGGTGAAGAAGGCCCAGAAGGAGAAGGCCCTGAAGGCCCAGAAGGAGAAGGCCCAGAAGGAGCACCCGGCCCCGAAGGTCCTGGAGGTGAAGAAGGCCCAGAAGGAGCACCCGGCCCTGAAGGTCCTGGAGGTGAAGAAGGCCCAGAAGGAGAAGGCCCTGAAGGTCCAGAAGGGGAAGGTCCAGAAGGAGCACCCGGTCCTGAAGGTCCAGAAGGTGAAGGCCCAGAAGGCCCAGAAGGAGAAGGCCCAGAAGGAGCACCCGGCCCTGAAGGTCCAGAAGGAGCACCCGGCCCTGAAGGCCCAGAAGGAGCACCCGGCCCCGAAGGTCCTGGAGGTGAAGAAGGCCCACAAGGAGAAGGCCCTGAAGGCCCAGAAGGAGAAGGCCCAGAAGGAGCACCCGGCCCTGAAGGTCCTGGAGGTGAAGAAGGCCCAGAAGGAGAAGGCCCTGAAGGCCCAGAAGGAGAAGGCCCAGAAGGAGCACCCGGCCCCGAAGGTCCTGGAGGTGAAGAAGGCCCAGAAGGAGCACCCGGTCCTGAAGGTCCTGGAGGTGAAGAAGGCCCAGAAGGAGCACCCGGCCCTCAAGGCCCAGAAGGAGAAGGCCCTGAAGGTCCAGAAGGAGCACCCGGCCCCGAAGGTCCTGGAGGTGAAGAAGGCCCAGAAGGGGAAGGCCCAGAAGGTCCAGAAGGAGCACCCGGCCCTGAAGGTCCAGAAGGAGCACCCGGCCCCGAAGGTCCTGGAGGTGAAGAAGGCCCAGAAGGAGCACCCGGCCCTGATGGCCCAGAAGGAGCACCCGGCCCTGAAGGTCCAGAAGGGGAAGGCCCAGAAGGAGCACCCGGTCCTGAAGGTCCTGGAGGTGAAGAAGGCCCAGAAGGAGCACCCGGTCCTGAAGGCCCAGAAGGAGCACCCAGCCCTGAAGGTCCAGAAGGAGCACCCGGCCCCGAAGGTCCTGGAGGTGAAGAAGGTCCAGAAGGAGCACCCGGCCCTGAAGGCCCAGAAGGAGCACCCGGCCCTGAAGGCCCAGAAGGAGAAGGCCCAGAAGGAGCACCCGGCCCTGAAGGCCCAGAAGGAGCACCCGGCCCCGAAGGTCCTGGAGGTGAAGAAGGCCCAGGAGGAGCACCCGGCGCTGAAGGCCCAGAAGGAGCACCCGGCCCTGAGGGTCCAGAAGAAGGTCCGGAGGAGCCGAAAAAGCCAGATATGCCAGAAGGCTCTGATGTCACCATTTTGGCACGTCTTGTTACGATAGGTAATGATTTTATGTTTTATTTTTCGATTGATATTGCTGTTTTGCAGAACCATTAAGTAAATCTTTGATCATGATGTTTAAATGCCAGGTCTTGACCTTCAAATACATTTACTTACGGATGTCTTTAAATCCATTAGTGAAAACCTTCACCTGGATCCAAGATCAGCCAACAGTTTCCGAGGCGTCCGGTACGCCAGAAGTCATAGATGGCGTGACGATGGGTCCAGAGCAAGCCTTCGATGGAGTCATCGACACCTTCTGGAGTCCAACGGGGTTGGCGATGAATTATAACCAATGGACAATAGTGATAGACCAAGGTCAGCCAACTACAGTAGACAAGGTCAGTATCACAACCACTGGCGATGCAGAACATGACGTCACGTCCTTCACTCTGCAAATCCCAACTGCCGATCCCAAGACTTGGGAGGACGTCGCAACTTTTACGACAGTCAGGACGGGCACGAGTGAGCCACAGGAGTTTGAAGGCTTTTTGGTGACTTCTCAGGTCTTCCGTATCGTCATCACTGGCACTGCGACAGGAACGGCTCCCAGAGTGGCCGGAATCAGTTTCCACGGACAGCCAGGTAGAATTCTGTTCATTCTCTGTTCCATGGATTTTTCTGGATCATTGTAGACAATTCGTAAGATTTCAGTGGCTTATATCTTGTTAAGAAAACTATTTAAATGTTATCAGTCTATCACAAATTATATGCAGCACTAGTCAGGGAGGGTCATTAGAACTCATCTGACATAGTCGTAGGGTAGCGTTCACGACTTGTCCTCCAGACTATGTTCGGCCTGCTTGAGAGAGCTATAAATGCTCGCTCGACAGACAAACAAATTGCAGTCTGTTGACGAGAATTGTACATTTTAGATTCATGTGAGCTGCTGGTTTATTTTCAGGAAATCCACTTGCCGATCTGGACCTGAGCACCATAGACGCAGACCTCGGAATCCCGTCTGCCCAAGTGGTGGGACTGGTGACAGAATGTAAGCTGTTAGTCACTTGTTATGAGACAACGCCAGAATAACGACTTTTTCTGCACTTCCTTTGTACTCATGACATGACAGATTTCTTCACGTTGGTTCACATTACTTTGTCCTATCTACGTAATATCATACATGACAGAGGTGCAGGTTTCTTAAGATTTACAACAGAATGTGCATAGCATTACATTACATAACCCTTATCTGTATCTGCAGTGACATCCGCCAAATTCCACTGGTTGGCTGGGAACCCGGAGTGGATACTAGGGGCCACATCGAACGCAGTTTCTGTTTTTGACGGCACTGATGACACCTATTGGAACCCCGCGGGCTTCAACAGGTATCAACTTTAACTTTAATAACTTCTGTTTCCGCATCTATTCTCATGGTACAAACTGTTCGTCTCTTCAACAGTGAATGACAATGTCTGCGACGTTAAGTTGGATGCGCACGCGATACGGTTACACAGAAATGGATGTACAGATTATACATATCTTTATATCTTTATATTATATTTTACTATTGTAATATTTTAGTGTTGTGCTCTTGAGACACCACACTCTACAGGAACGTCTTTAATATACCCTGCTTAAAGCCGGAATTGGAACGCGATGCTCTGACATTACATTGCATGGTCGAAATCACTTAACAGTCTTAGGATTATCTGAAATAGGATTACCCTAAAATGTACACATGTTGTGACTTTCTATTTCTCGTTAGATACTACAACGAATGGTACATGACTTTCGACTTCGGTGAGCCTTACACTATCGACGAGATCAGCATCCAGAACTTCGGAGACACCGAGCACGACGTCAAGACGGCTGTCCTGCAGATGTCCCCCACCGGCGCCGCCGGCAGCTGGGCAGGCATGATCCTCATAGAGGGCGTCGCGGGCACCTCAGCTCCACAGTCCTACCGTGGATTCATCGGAACAGCACGATACTGGCGACTTCTGATCACCAGCACGTTCTCAGGGTACCAGCCACAGATCAGGGAGATAGGCTTCAATGGAATGGTCGGTGAGTGACTCCAATTTTGTAGAAATACTCCTTTGAAATTATATTATTGAGGACAAAAAGTACTTGGATCTCCAGAGTTCTAAACTTTAGTTAATATCTATACGACCCTTCTAGCTGTTGCCCACGGACAGCAATAGCAGCACTGTGGATGTATGAAAACCCTGCATGAACTGTGTTCATAGGATCGCAGTAATCCATTGGACTCTTGAAAACGGCCACGGCCGAAGAGTTTGTAAACCCCAAAGTTGAATAAAGGTTGAAAAAAGCAAGGAAACATGTCAGAAACAATATTCTATTATTAAGCTTAAGAGCTACTCGTTGATGTCTGAAACTGCTTGCCCTGGTGACTCCCTGGTGTCTGATACATACCCTGTTTTGTAGGCTCGCCACCTGGTGGAATTGACGTTAACACAATAGAGCTGGAGGAAACTTCAGGCTACTCCATCGGCGCGTGGGTCGAGTCAGTCAAACAAGGTACGTGGTGAATCTTAGTCACATTGAAATGCGCAGAATGTAGTTTACCTGTTCAGACATACATGTACATTTAGTCATGCGATTGCAAGGACGTATGTGCGTGTGTTCACGGATTGATATCTTACTGTATTCTCCGATTTATGTTTAGAAGTGCAAACTCTGACCGTGCAAGCGAAGAAGGACGGGGAGTCCTCAGTCGCAGGTAAGGTTCATCGTAGAGAGCTATGAGAAAATCATGAGATTTACTTGTGCCATTCTCTTACTGCGTATGAGAAGATATAACCATCACTAATAACATCCCAGCAAACGCGTTTTACGTATTTGTGCATTATTTCTTGTTTGGTTTTGACATGGCCAGCTATTAGGCGAATCGTTTATTTGATAAAACTCCCACTTTTCCCACGTAAGGCATCCCAATTTTGTACACAGTTTTGGCGACGAAACATCACAAGCGTCATAACAATAACCCAGTAAATACACAAATAAGTACATAATAGTTATACAAGTAAGCAATTGTACCAACACAACCGAAAATTGTCACGCAAACACAGATTATCACTAGTCTAGGAGAAAGGCATCTAGCACACTACCAGTAAGTTGTCAGACGTTTCCTCAACGTTGCTTTAAGGACAGAATTGACATTTTCGCACTGTCGATCTCGATCCTAGGGAACCACAAGATGCCTGTGGCGATATGGAGAAACAGTTTGAAAGCCATCCAGGAAGACAAACTTCGGCGCAAAGAAGCCGAAGCAGCCGCCGACAGCAAGGTTATCAATGACCTGAAGAAAATCGACGACATCAAGAAATCCAAGACGTCAGAAGAGAAGTACAAGAAGGAAGAGAAGAAGTCCAAGGCGCCAGAGAAGAAGTCCAAGACACCAGAAAAGAAGTCCAAAACACCAGAAAAGAAACACCATCATTAAACGAAGTCGTAGTTCGTCTGAGTGATAGTAGGATTCTATGTATTTCATATCATTAAAACATTTCTATCTCAGATGATATTGTGAGTGTTAGTAGGTGTATACGGTGATAATATGTACGTAAGATTTTCTCAACTTAAGAAACGATTGGATGTGTATCAAGCGAAATGTCTACGTCAAAGTATCTGCAACAGAAGAGGTGAAACAATATATATACAGGATAGTTTTCCATATCATTGTGGTGTGCCTTATGTTGGTTTCTTAGTAAATAATCAGTTATCGTTTAATATCATACTCTAGTTAGAAATAACAATACAAAGAAACTTAGAATGTTAGATATGAAGATTTGTAAGTTGTATGATTAGAACAATAGTTTACCCATATTTGCTAAAAAGCCAAAACATAGACTGGAGACAACACAAGTCGTATTTAGCACTCTTTTTTTTTTATCTCCTCAAAGCATGTTTGTATCAAAATCACCTTATCTAATGGCATTTTAAAGAATCAGGATTAGTTTTCATTTGATTGTATCTTAAAGAATGGCGATCAGTTTTTACTATTTGCCACAATGTCCATTTCTTATAATCGTCTGACTGGTTTTTGTACAAAACATTCGTTTTTCAGGCAATTCTACCTAACCTATATATCGTATGTGGTAACGAAGCAGGTTGATGTTTACTAACATATAGATGACAGTATGGTTATCATTTACTAAAGACAATTCTGCTAGTGCCTTCAGTTGGCATTGATGAGCTATAGGTGGTACTAAGACAGTGAATCAAGTTTTCCAACGGCGCTATAGTATGTCGTTTACTAACGGGTGAAAAACCGAACGCGGACATGATTTCGAATGTGTTGCACTGAAAAAAAGGATAATTTACTACCATTTAATGCCTATCTAGGGGCATTACCATGATACTGTGCTTGCTCACTAACATTCAGTGCATATTTCTACTATAGGTATGTTTTAGACAATTGCAACCTTTGTACTTGTGGTGATTTAAGCAAATAAAGGAATCGGTGCCGAAACAACTGTATGGAAGTATTTGATTTACTTACTATTTGTACGTGCATCACTGAGTTGAAACATCAGTGTTACATCCCGTAAAGGAAACTGCATCCCTTCCCCTTGAGTAACACCTACACTACGTATAAAAACATCATAACAAGGAAACGTTTTGACCTCCCTTTCACATTGTGAAGAACCCAAATAAAGAACTAAAGAAACACCCCCTCCATATGCCATACATTTATAGTGACACAACATTGTGGGCAATGTGATAGTCCCCATGCACTTCTACGTTTTAAGTGTCCTATGTAACGTTGGGTTATGTAAAGTTAGCCAGGTATCAAGTTCCCTTTCATGCATCTGCCAAGCGAACCGTCAATCTGAAGCTTTTTTTCCTCGTTAGGCCTTTGCCGTGTAATCTGCATGGCCAAGTTTAATGTCACCCTTGACCTTGTCTCCCTTTTGCTTTTTGAGAGGCCAAGATAGGAGGTCTACGATGAACTCGAAGAATTCGAGAACCGTCATCACGGAAACTCCCATCCACAGCCCCAATTGGCCACCGATGTCGCCAACAGATTGATTACCTGAAGATATTCAAACATTCAAAATAAGATTATTTACAGAGCATCATAATCAGTACATTAGCTTAGCAGTGTGACAATATCCGCTCAGAAGGTCAAGGCTGAACAAAGGATACGTCGACATTTGGCTCTTAGGGCCATATCACACTTGTGCGTAGATTCAAGTGCGCGTGAGTTGCGCATTGACATTATTTGGTTTATAGTAAGGTTTGTGGGGGGAAAGTTGTTTTCTACTTTGACCCACCGTTGTGCAGCCTAACGATCGAACCTAAGAAATCACTTCTTCGGCTGCAAATTTAATCTAAACCAAAAACATGTTAATACGCAACTCATGCGGACTTGTATATACGCATAAGTGTGACAGGGGCTTTAGGGCCCTATCACACTTGTGCGTTTATTCAAGTGCGTATGAGTTGTGCATTAACATTTTTTGTTAATAAGTTAATAAGTTAAGTTTGCGAGGAAGAAGTTGTTTTCTACTTTGACCAACCGTTGTGCAACCTAGTTATCAAGCCAAAGAAACGCATGACTTCTTCGGCTGCTAACTTAACCTAACCCAACACATATGTTAATACGCAACTCATGCGGATTTGTATATACGCACAAGTGTGAAGGGGGATTACCCACGTGCACACTGACGAATTGAAAATAAATCTGAGAAAGCAGAGAAGGCAGCGCGGTACTGTCTACTTAGAGTGCCAGTGTGAGAAACAACACGGATACCTCGTATGCCGGGGCTTGTGAAATCTTGTCGTAGTACAGGCCCTCAAAGTAGATAGTGAGCTCCACAAAGTTCGCACTGCGGACAGAAAGGCTAAGTTAGTAGTTCTTATTGACTGCTGGGACCTTGGGATAACATACATTTGACATTGGAAGACTATTTTGATGGACCTACATACTGATATAATAATGTAAGTGGATCTGTTCAACATTGGACTTATTGATAAGTACCAATTGTTTATAAATTTCCGCTGTCATCAGCCTAAAGGTGTGCACTTTTTAAAGAGTTTAGAATTAATCAGGCCAACATTTGATGAAGAATTAAGTAAACCCACGGTAAAATAGCCATTCGTTAGTTGAGCAACCCTGGCTGTTCATGTTACAACGTGTACAGAACTTGGAACCAATAAATATACGGTACCAACATGTACCTTGCTTCCTCAGCTGTCAGCTTCTGGATCTTGGGATTGTCATTTTTCTTGAGCTCTTCAATGAATTGTTCCTGCATGAGGAAAATATTCAAAATACAATACAAATCAAAAAACATTATCAGTCATCCCTTTACCACCGCAGCATTTTTATAAGAGCTCGGGACTCATGAAGTGCGAGGCAGCGGCGGCCTGTCGTGGAGACTTGTCGTCGCCGTGTGGCGCTCCTACCTCATACACGACGGCCAGTTGGCATAGGAATAAACATATTTCCAGAACAAAATCTGGTAGCCTTTAAGCACAGAACTTTGGGGAAATTAAGATCTTGTGGGAAAGCGCGTTTGACAGGAGGTCATCACTCTTAACTCCCCATCACAATGACGTCACATCAGCCTTCCTGTGATCCCACATCCCCATGCAATATTCCGACTTATTTTAGATGAATATGGATTCGAGGAGGCATCCAAATATATATCGAGATGGGCAAACGCCTGTACCGAAATAGCTTTCAACTTCCATAGTTATGGGTATATGTGGGAAGGAGGGCAGAAACGCAAGACCTCTGAATTCAACAAATTGCTCTTGTATGTTTACATAAATCGACGGGGTATCTCGTATCTTCCTTGTTCGCCCTTGGAAGTGTTTCATTGTATTCTTTGTTATGCATGCGGATATATTGAAATAATATATTGAATATGATAACAGGTTATGTTGATAAACAGAAATGTAAACAATTCTTTCTGCAAAACCTACCTTATATGAAGCTGACGGTAGTTCTGAGAAGCCAAAGGTTTGTCCAAAAACACTTTCCCTGAAACAGATATGAACGATTTGCAGACTATATATGAAAAATACATGCCTGACTTTCCTATTTCCGATTTGAAATGTTGTAATCACACGATGACATTGAGTAGAATAACAGGTTATGTTGATAAACAGAAATGTAAACATCTCACAAAGGATATGAATACTTGCTACAGTACTATTCTGCCAATTTCCAAGTTGCCTGGTGTATACATGTACAGTGTTACTGATAAGGAGCTTCAAATTGTAAATTTACACAGTCATGATTGATCCAAACCTTATATTATTCCTGCAATAAGGCCTTGAGGGTGACAACATGTACCAGGCAATGAGGGACAGAGACACATGGGCTGACATGGCGACTCGAGGCCGGAGAGACCTGGACCTGACGACATAAGCAGTGATAACCAGCTGTATTACGTAGCAACTTAAACTAAAGCGATGAAATCCTCACTTGCAAGCTTCGGGACAGTCGCAGTCCAGCAAGTCTTCCCGAAGTGCCTCTCTTGTCTGCTTGAGGCACTCTGCTGTCTTTCCTACCGGTGTGAATCAAACATCAATCCGTGCTAGCTTCAAATATGTCCACAATACAGGAGACGATAAAAATGTATTAATGAGTGGTGAGTGGTAATGAGTGGTAATAATAGTGAGTGAGTGAGTGAGTGAGTGAGTGAGTGAGTGAGTGAGTGAGTGAGTGAATGGGTGAGTGAGTGAATGAGTGAGTGAGAAAGAGAGCGAGAGTGAGTGAGTGAGAAAGTGAGCGAGTGAGTGTGTGAGTGAGTGAGTGAGAGAGTGGTTGAGCGAGTGAGTGATTGAGTGAGTGAGCGAGTGAGTGAGAAAGTGAGAAAGTGTGTGAGAGAGAGTGAGTGAGTGAGTGAGTGAGTGAGTGAGTGAGTGAGTGAGTGAGTGAGTGAATGAGCACAACTTCCACATACGTACATTTTAAATATTCTACTTACTGATAGCAGGCTCGCACACCGCGGTCCCTTTGGGAATGGGCAGCCCGGCGTCTGCGCACTCACATTCTCGCACGACCTCGCGTTGGTAGCAGGTCTTCTGACACAGCACGGAGCTGTAGGCGTGCGTGGTGCCGTACAGGTCGTAACTCTTCCCGGTACCGTCCGTGCAGTCCCCGTAATGGCCACCCAACCGTTCTATCTGAGTCTGTAGAAACATTAGTCTATCATGTTCAGCTTATTTCCACTAGACAGAGATCGGGCTGCGACGTCGCTGTGACCTGAATTGGATTTGTGTAACCCTAGACTTTATAATTGGAATATATCATGCAAGATGTAAAAGTATACCTGAAAAGACAGCAAAACACACAAAGCGTAAAAAGAGTCGGTTTTCTGTTAATGAACTTCGTTGAGTACTCTGCCAAATCGCGAGGTCACCGCCCTAGTGGAATAGGGGTGTGAGCGGACGTGCGGCATGGTGGTACTACGCTAGCTTCAGCCCAGGAACACTATTTGCAGCCTGTTTTGGGAGGCTAGACGACATTCTTCAAGCCGAGTCAAAATCTTGATATGATTTGAAATATCCAGTAATTCTCTAAATATATGCACCAATGACTAGGGGGGCAAACCTACAAACTCTCCCTACCAAGAGCTATCTGCCACTACAAAATCATGACCATAGCATGTTCATAACTCGAGATATCAAAACCGGAAGTTCCGCTGCAGTACCATAGCGAGCGCTAGGAGGCCAAAATCTGACCATTTCGAGGTCTCAAGAAAACTTACCTTCATACCAAGTATCAAGACAATCCATTCAGGCATTCTTGAATTATCATATTGACAGACGGAAGGACACACAGACGAACGCTGACCAAAACATAATCTTCTAGGCGAAGGTAACAAGAAGCACAACTCACCAGTGTAAGTCCTACAGAGGAGCTGAAGCCAGTAGCGACCGAAAACCCGGCCAGCGCCGGGAACGGGCGCTCGGCTTGGGTGTTGATGAGAACACGGGCCCCGGATGTCCCCGCCAGGATGGGCACGTATTCATCCTGCTCGACGTACAGAAGCACCTGGAGACCTGGAGAAAATAACAGAAGTATTCTTACAAGATACCTGCAGATAGTAGTGCTTCATACTCAATGAGTGTCTTTCTGCATAATCATGTGATACTACAACATTGCGGCTGCTGCCTTATGCCTGATAATCACTACGTTAGCTCTTTTTTCAATAGGAAACATTGAAATCAGGTTAGCATATTCGCTTTGTTATCTCCATGAAAAATGGAGATATAGTTTTGGGTGTGTCTGTGTGTCTGTTTGTCTGTCTGTCTGTTTGTTTGTGTTTCCGCACCACTCCAGTCAGCATAACTCAAGAGCCTCTTGATGGATTACAATGATATTTGGTATGTAGGCAGGTGTTGTGAAGCCGAAATTCAAGGTCGATTTGGGCCCCCTGGTATGTGACCTTGGTACTGCAGCAGAACTTCAATAGTCAGGATCAATTTTTATAAATTTCAATCCTTTTGAGACCAACTACCTGAAAACGCAGTTATCCACTTTTCGAGCTCTGATGTTTGTGGACAAACATTGTTGGCTGCTTGCTAGAGTGCATCACCTCTATTTCCGGTACCTTCTTTTGTTGATTGATGATAATAATAATGAAAACACGTTGGTGACAGAAAAACCTCTTAGAGGAAAACAATTACCATTGCAAAAATAATTTAATTTTCAAATACACACCATGTAGGGGGCCGGGCTGGGTGACATTCCGTATGGGAATCTTGGATCCGTTGTTCGTAATTCCCTTGTTGAAGGTGAAACAGTTTCCATATTTTTCGTCTAGGAATTGGACGAAATTCCTACAGAAAAATATATTCGTATAATACACGTCGAAGTGGAATCATTTTATCACTTATCTAACCATAAAAAACAGTGATCATGCAGTCGTATATCAACAGTTGTTGTCTGTAAGAATGCATGTACGATGATTAAAGGGATAAAGGCTGATTCTACAACAGTTGAAGTTTAGAGTAACATAATTACTCTACTGATAATGAATAAAGACCTACTTCCCTGAACATGGCCTTCCGTTGTAGGTGCACTTCTGGATAAAATCCTTCTTTTGGTGACCGAGTTGCTTCCGTTCAGTCTCGTTTTTATGTGCGATCATGATGGTGAAGTTCTTCTCAACTTCAAAATCTTCATCGTAGTCGTAATAATCATATTCGTATTCGTAGACATAGTAGTAGTCGGACGTTTCATCGGCACTGGACTGTAAAATATGATATCAATTCTTACTTTATCCCTTTGACAGTGCACGTTACAGTACGCCTCATTCTTCGAATAGTTGACGGGTTTCTATGTATGAATATGTGATAATTCTTCTTATTATAATAACGTTATCAGTATTATCATAATAACGTTATCGCAAAAACATGCTCGAAGGCTGATTGTAGACAAAGCAAAGCAGTGGCATACAACGTGTGTAATACTGATGCTAGGGTCACATTTCCAAGCCGGGGCCCGACCGGGCTGTTTGAGAAAACAAAGAATAGAAAATGCATATCAAGAATATACATAATTTATGGCAAGGAGTCATTTTTGTTTACGTTTTGTGTGTTTGTTGTCTATAATATCGTATTTTTTTTCCCGCAAGCTACCCGGACGGGCCCCGTTTTGGAAATGTGACCATAGCATTAGTAAGGGCCTGGTCACGTTCATCGAACGACCGTCGTACGATCACAAATTGAGGGCATTCTTGCTTGGGACAGTAGTCCATGCGTCGTACAAAATTCAGCTGTTTTGTCACGGAAAAGGCCGTCTTAGGCACTTGTCAGTGATATGCTCCGCCTGAGCCTGCTTGCAAATGAAACATGACCTGTTCATACATCTACACGT
Organism: Branchiostoma lanceolatum; assembly: GCA_035149815.1. Taxonomy (NCBI): domain Eukaryota; kingdom Metazoa; phylum Chordata; class Leptocardii; order Amphioxiformes; family Branchiostomatidae; genus Branchiostoma; species Branchiostoma lanceolatum. The sequence continues at coordinate 7,522,685 of CM068873.1, forward strand.
GTACAAAGAAGCGAGAGGAAGTTGACTCTACTGGATTAGCTTAGTTTATCACTTTTGTCCATTATTTATGTTTAAACTATGAATTGTATATACTTCATTGTACAAACATGTTAGTTACTAGTTTGTGATGTTCGACGACCTGTATCCAGCCCCTCGGGGCACGAATGTACAATAAAGGACTTCATTCATTATCTTCGCCGAGGAACTCGGAGTAGATTATGTTTTCGGTTGAGCCGGCTGTTGTGTGGGTCTGTATGTATGTCAAGAGCATAACTCGGGAAACCTTTGATGGATCTTCATGATATTTGGTAGGTGTGTAGTGGTTGTGCAAAGGAAGGCCAAGTACAAAAATCGTTTACCTGGCAATTTCCAACAATACTGCAGCGGACTTTTAATTTTTCTGTGTTTGTATGTAGGCAAAAAAAGTGACGGAAACGTTGATGAATCTCAATGATTTTTGGTAGGTAGGAAGACATTGTGGGAACGGAGGTCAAGTTTAAAAATGATTTATTTGGCGCTTTCCTACAGAACTGCAGCAGGCTTTGTGTGTGAGAGAGTTTGTATGTCGCCAGCATAAGTCGAGGAGCTATTGGCGGTTGTGCATGATATTTCGTGGATAGGTAGTGATGTCAAAGAGGAAGGTCAAGTTCGATAATGGGCCTCCTAGCGGGTATTTGAGGTACTGCAGCGGAGCTTCAACGTTTGAGGCCAAATTTTCTGGAGGCGTCAGGTTCATGATTTTTTGGTAGTACATAGCTTCTGGGACGGCAAGTGAGTGGTGGGAATTAAGGCCCCCTAGCTGCTCGTTTGTAACTGCAGTTGGCGTTTTTGTTAATACATTTGGAGACGAATAACTCCAGCAGGGATTGACGGATTATCATAATTTATGGCATGTGGATAGATTCGGTGATGCTCTACATAACTGAATACTTGTCATGCAAATAAGACCATAATTTGCATAATAAATGAGGAAAGTTTATAAATTCGCCGAAAGCTTGTAGTCAAATTTCATACAAGTGCTATGGTAACGATTTTAAGTGGTGTACAGCTCTTGGGGCAGGGAGTAAGTGATATACGTTTAGACCCCCTAGTGGCTTGCTTAGAACTGCAGTGGGATTTTTTCATGTTACCGTTGGAGGCGAATAACTCAGGTAGGGTTTGATGAATTTGCATTGTTTTGGACAGGTTGGTTATTGAGGTAATGATTAACAAATAAAGACGTATGAAATTGTAAACAGGGTCTAATTAAGTGGTGAAATAGGCTTGTTTATAATTACGTTTTTAAGTACCCTTTGTCGACCTTTATCTGCTTGTCAGCAGGCCTGTGCAAATTAGATTGATGCTCTCTGGTGACCTCAAAAACTACTGGCCAAACTACACTCCCGCTGGGACGGAGCTTATATCAACAAACACAGGAAAGGTCTGGCCCTGTGCGGGACAAGTCAAAACGATGAATATAAGGAAATGTGGAAGCAGCAGGCACTACAGAAGGCATTATACCAAGCTTTATGTGGTTTGTAAAATGCAGTAACTGTTGTATATACCACACTGGATGTGGACCACAGTCCTTCGTAGATGAGAGTAAGAAAAAGGTCGTGCGCAGATATAGATAGTGACATAAACATGCTCAAAATCAGGATAATCTTTAAAACAGACCCATGCTACCCATCAGGACCTGACTGAACTCCCCTCCAGGGTGTTTCACATTTAAGACAGAGACACGTAGAAACAGTAACAGGTCTCACCCTCCAAAAAAAGTGAAACAGGAGGCTTTAGACAGATATTGTCAATAGCAGTAGGGGCAAGAGTCGTGGTCACTGCCAACATATTAGACGGAATTGTTAAGGGGGCATTCGCAACAGTAGTAGGTATTGACAGCACATGCCATGATGTCACCTTCCTCGTAAAATTCGACAGTTCAAATACAAGAAATACAAATGCGGTACCCATCAAAAGACAATGTTCGATAAGTTCTCAGTTACGGCAAGCGGACGATCCAAGCACGACGAGAACAGATCATTATGATATTATGATATTATGATATTATGATATTATGATATTATGATATTATGATATTATGATATTATGATATTATGATATTATGATATTATGATATTATGATATTATGATATTATGATATTATGATATTATGATATTATGATATTATGATATTATGATATTATGATATTATGATATTATGATATTATGATATTATGATATTATGATATTATGATATTATGATATTATGATATTATGATACTATGATATTATGATATTATGATATTATGATATCATTATTATACTATTATATTATTATATTATTATATGATATTATGATATTATGATATTTATGAATTTCATTGTACCAAAACTGCACCACTGCTAGGTGCGGAAAAGTCATAGTACTATGTCTATCAAAATGTGTATGATATGGAATGAAGATAATAATGCAGTCAACACTGCAATATCGAACCTTTGTGGCCCATATAATATCACCATATATATATATATATATATATACCTGTACCACCAAATGATCTTTAACCCAATCTAGACTGGACTTATTCGCCCCATCATAATTTCCAAATGCATGATCAAATTTGCAGGGGGTGATAAGCACGTAAATATCACCCTCCATAATAAGCCTTGATTATTTGGCGAAGATAATGTGTTCGTGGAACTCTAGTTCATTCTACTATTATCATGCGCTGTGTTATAAAGAAGAGCCAAACTGGTTTGTACTGGTGAAAAGCTGCCGCACTGAATAATTCATTACTTGTAATAAAGCAGGAGCACATTTCAACAGGACAAAGAAACGCTGCCATGTGTGAACTATTGTCAAAGTAATGTTAAGCGACATGTCAGCGACCCAAGGGTCACAGAACGACAATGGCGCAGAACAGGTCCTGTGGCACCGAGACCTGGTCTCATTTAGGCTGTAATATGGGAGCAGTGGGACCTTTTCATCATACAAGGCCAATAGACTAATAGGCCAATGAATGGTCTTTCATCTTTTTTTTTTGTACATTTAATTGTGAAGAAGGGAAGTGCTTTTTTATATAAGTGTAAAACAAGGTACTGTTTCTCTAAGCTTACAGACAAAGAAAGGCTACCAAAACCCACAAATTATAGAAAAGCTGGGACATCACGTCTTCCATTGCTTACAAAAGAGAAGTCAAACCCTTCACTAGTTATAGACAATTCCTCCCTTTATAATGTAGTTTAGCCGCTTTTATACCTATTGTGTATCCTGTTCTTTTATCTATGCTATTTGCAATTAGCCTTCGGGCAGGAATTTGCAATAAATAAACTTATTGTTATCATATTGTTTGCTTTTCTATGAGTCGGCAAAGTGCCAGTTCGTCACATGTGAAATACTTCGATATTCTGCCATTTATGCAAACACAAAACGTGGAAAAAGCTACGACTTACGATTATCATAGAAGAATTAATGCAATAAAGATGATTGAAGCGGTAGAAAATTATTTCAAAAATCAACGAAGTAACGAATTTTCACATTGAAATATTGCTCTTATCTTTTGTTACATCAGCCGCTACTGCAACTCTCTTTTTACTTGGAGACTTTTTATCGAATACTTACAGAGCTTGAATGAGACATGGACACATTCCGCAGCTCGGCCGGTGCAGGGGTAGACAAGCTGTCCCGTTTCTCCCGTACATAAGATGGGTCCGAGGCGGGTGATGGGGAGACGTCGTCAAGCTCCATACCCAAGAATTCCTTTAACACCTCGGGAAGTTTGGAGGCTCGTACCGGGTTCACGTTACAGAAAGTGACGGCCGGAAACGGCAGCGGTGCGAACTTGATGTCGATTGAAGTGGAAACCGGGTAGGAAAAGTACCGCTGGAGCATGAGACTAAAGTTATACAAGAAGTATGCGAGCGACGCCAAGAAGACGATGCCCCACACGACGCGGCGAAGCCGCGACTTCGCTGTCACTGTCTTCGGGATGCCGTGGGCGGTGGTCCCCTCGCGGTAGGTCGACCAAATCACCGCTGGAGTTTCCCCCATGTCCCGATCATTAGCACCTGCGGCTGAGAACATGAAGGAAAATTAATCAACACATAGAAAAATTAACTACAAAGCGATGGCATAGCTAGAACCTACCATTAGACACCATGTGTCGGAGCAGTCTTCATTGATCATTACGGCATTCACTTTTACAAAAGGACCAAGCGTTAAACTAAAAAGGGAAGTACGGGACCGGGGAAGGTAATATTGTTTATCCAAACTAAACGTTGCAAAACAAAATTCATACATCGCAGGGGAAAATGCACGACCAAATACAAGAGTATGACCATATGGACTTAGAACCCAGAAGAGAAGTTTGTAAAAAGTCATCTCTAAGAAAACGGAAAATCTTTAGAAACTAAATGATATTGATAAAATCCCACTGTCCATGCTTAACTTGCTTATTTCATTCAGCTACTGTTATTACTGAAGTTATTGAAATAGGAGTCCTTACCCTTGGAACTGATTTCCATGGTATCTACCATAAGTGAAGACCGAGTCCTCTTGCTGCAAGGTCTGCTTCGCACTCTAAGAATTGCATTGCCTTCTGTAATTGGCACTAAATCATGGATTAGAACCTAATTTGTCCCAAATTCAAGAGAGTGATGTCCTCATATGATTTATGCCACCATTGGCAATAATATGATTATTTCTGCCCTTCACACACTTGGTAATGAGAGGGCAGAAGAGGTAATTGTTTTTAAAGCGATTTCACGACATCTCTTGCTGCCAAGGCTAGAACAGTGCAGGAATCGTTCTAAATCAAATGAGAGAAGAGCGAAAAGTTTCGAAGGTCAATGGTAATGGATCTGCATCGGAGATGTGGTTGCTACTCATTTCAAGCTGACTGCAGCAAACAATCCCCTTCATTCTGGGGCTCAAGGTTTTAGATGCATCACATCATTACTTTCTCAAAGCTAGAATGAAGGATTAAACATGATGAGGATATCTGTCTTGGAAAAACAAATAAGTATAACCCGATGATCAATTGATTAAGTCAACGGCCCATTTCAATGTTAGATTAAATATAATCTCAACAACATATTTGTACATCTTTATTGTATTCACATCTGTTACATCTTGACGTATTGTCATGCTTGTCTGATCGTTAAAAGGTATAAGCGACAAAATTACATATAAATCATTGACAGATAGCCATCTGCTATGCTCTGTTAATTGTTACAAACGCGTATATACGCGTCCATGTCGAATTTTGTAGTGGGTGAATTACAAACTATCATCATCATTGATATTGTTTCTGATGATCTCATAGAAATAGAATGAATCTAGCACTTTTTATATAAATAATGAGGACTAATCTTTTAGGAGAGAAAAGTAAACCACTGCAGGGTAACTGACATTTTTCGTGCAATATGTTTTATAATAATCTTGATTGAATATTTACAACACTAATCAACTGCAATAATTAATACTAAAGTTGTATATACATTAAAAGTTATTTATAGTTTTCCATCATAATGCAATTAAAATGGCAATATTTACATATTCTCTATCCATGCACATGTGAGATAAATGTGGTATATATATGAAGAACTTGCTATTCAATCCATCTTTTGTTACATAAGGTCAGTCTTTAAGGTCAGTCACGTAATTTCCTCCGGTAAATACAAATAAGTTTAAACTGAACGAACCTTTAACTTGAAATCTTAATGATAAGGTATTCTTTATGTACAACTTTGCAACTCGTATCTATTAACGTATTCAACTACTACATCCTGATTGCCAATTCAATGAACTGCTAAATCGTATTCCATCGCAACAAACTAGTCTCTTGCGGCTACGGGCATATGACGTCACCAAATAGTCAACAGTGGCAAGAGGTTTATACCAACCACGGTCTTTGTTGAGGACTGGCTTTGCGTCCTGATAAAAATTACCTCCCTCTTTCCTCTCACAAAGTATAACCCTGCTATATTACAAATTCGGTTATGTACAATACTTTAAATCACCCGAGGTCAAGGAGAAATAAAACCTTCATAATATTGCTGCTAACTAGTTGATACATATAACTTCCTTAGATAATAACATAATTAGCTATAATTTTAATTTGCTATATATACTCAGAACACATTATGGGCTCTTACTGTATACATGAATATATGAATATGATATATATGCATACTATTTAGTGAAAGGCTATAATTGTACAGTTATCAATGTTGTCAACTCAAATGGCTCTTTACATTCATTTCTTTCCTACACCTCGCTTTCATAGGTGGGCACAGTGAATTGACCTTCGGAAGGCTTGAGATACCTAACCCCTTTCCGAGCAGGCAATCGTCTGCCTCTCTTCACCTTCGGGCGATTCTGGCTCCTTCCTTTAGCTTTCCCGACTCGTTCCTCCCTCATCATGGCCACGGTGCCCAGGAGCACTGCCGCCGTCACGTTGAAGATGAGGAACACCATCGTGCACGTGAAGCTGAAGATGTAGAGCGGTCCCAGGATGCCCTTGTTCAACCCCAGCCAATCCACGTCGTTCCTCTTCCAGAACATCAGCAGCAGACTTGTACTGGCGTCAGGCAGGGACTTGTAGCTTTTCACATAAGGGCTGAACAGGAGTGCCCCTGGAAGGAGTACAAAAGAAAAGTTGTATTCGTGATAATGTCTGATTATGGAGTTGCACACGAGGTCTATATTTAAACGACACTGGGTTTTGATCCCATTGTTTATTGCTATGCGGTTCATGTATGAGACGCATAGCTCCAAAAGGTGGAGATGCATCTCGTACATGACATGTCTGTAAGTTCCACAGACAGGTGTGGTAAGATTGCTGCGGTAAGGACAACATAGACGTACCTAGCATGCTGAATCCTGCGATGAGCGTCAGGAACATGATCAGGTATCCCAGCATCTGGCCTGCCCAGCGGTGAGCGTGATCTGTCAAGGAGAGACAACACATCAGTAGGGCAACAGACACTCGATTGAGCTCCTCCCCAAATACTGAAGAACCACTCATTTACACTAAACTGTAAGTGGCCTATAGTTTGAAAAAGGAACACTGATGCTGAAGAACTACTTTTGTTGGTGCTGGTTGATAAACATGTTAAGGGGACAGTGGCAGTCCCGTAAGCTTCCAGTGTTATAGTAGTGTATAAGTTAAAACATATATTTAATCTGTAAACTGTCAATTGTTGATAGTTCAGATAATTACCGGAGAGGAACTCGATGCGGGCGCTGATCTGGTCCAGGAAGCGGCACAGCCTCAGCACGGTGAAGCAGACCAGAGCGGCCACGGCGTTCACGAACTGCTCACTCATGTGGGCGGTCTGGTCGAGGTCTATGAAGCTTCTATCCACTGCAGGGAAAAGAAAAGCTTTTGAAAAAGCTATAGCTAGTCGCGCGAGACTAAGCAGTGGTGACGCACTGCTAAGCAGGGGTGTACAAACTTGTCACCACGGTAAGGCCGAACCGGAAGCCTGAATCCCCTCACTATGACCAAAAAATGACCATAACTTATTCCTGTTAACACTTAGGAGTACAAAACCTAATTTCAGTCTGTATCACAGCATCTATATCTTTTAACAAAGTCCCGCCTCCTTCCTTTCTTCACGAAAAAAAAAAACATTGACTCGATGTTCCTTTCTGTAAAGCCGGCGTCACACTGTCATCGACCTTCGGTTGAATCTAGTGTTGGTCGCCACAAGGTTACCGAATGTCAAAGGGCGTAGGGAATAGGGCGTATTTTTCGCCTGATGATATTCGCTGTTACACCGGCTAATGGTCAGTGACCTGCGAACATCGGCCGAGTTCTACAAATCGCGCAGTGATCGAGAGAACACCGGCCGTATTCCTGCCGGAAATGTCCTTTAAGAGCTCGCAGACTCGCCGGGCGACCTATTTTCCTGCTGTGTGACGCCGGCTTTAAGACGTGTCCCTTGGCACTTAACTCGCCATACCTTGGTCACGCTGCTGGTGAATTCTGCTCTCCGTCTGTTTCTTGATGACGACTTTGACCACGTCCAAAGCGATGACCACAAGTGAGGCAAACAGGGAGGCCACCTCTAGCATGTTGTCATGGTTACTGAAGAACGATTTCCCCTCCTTCTTCCCCGTCTTGAAAAGATTAAAGGCCAGGTAAGCGACGCAGCCGACGAAGCCTGCCTTTGCGAGGAAGACCACTGCTGCGTATGCCCCCTTACTGTTGATTACCTTGAACGAATTAGCTGAAAAGCTGGTATCTGCGTCGCCCGTCGGTAAAAACTTGTACACCAGCCTCAGCGAGTGAAACAGCGACGCGTCCGCGTTATAAAGGGAGAAGTCGACTTGCACGGTGGACGTCAGCCTGTCCAGCCAATGACCCTTAATCATCGCTGTTAAGACTGATCTCATCTGGGCCGGGTCTTCTCCAAGATCGACGGTGTATCCGCCACGCCCATGCGAGGTGGTCGCGCGATGCAGCGCGGACGTGGTGACGTTTTTGAAGAAGTTGCCGTCGTGTCGAAAGCTGTCGTGCCACGGCAACAGGCATCTCTTCGTCAGATGGATGAGGGAGGGCTTCGTCACAGCACAATGTTCTTTGAAGAATAAAATATCTGTGTTATAAAACTGTCAAAGTCATGTAATGAATGTTAAAGGCAGCACAAGCATATTTGAAGAAAACTATCAATTTGCCTCCGGATCCAGCAAAACTTAAATCTCGTGCACCTGTTTCTGCTCTCCATTGTTGAATCCGAACGGGGCCGATGCGATACGCCCGGATATCGCTGATGAAAACCCGCTCCTGCCAGTCGATCGTCTCACCGTTGTACTCTTCCGCTGGGTACAACTTGTCTGTGAATGCTGTCTTCATCCAGAGAAGCATGTCTTCCCGCTTCTGAACCTGCACATCAAGACATATATTTGACATGTCAGGAGTCCCATGATTTATTAAGTCTGATTAGCGGTTTTTCATGTTTCCATGATTTTTCTTCTTCCTTAACACAAAAGGTGTAAATCTTGTGCAAGATTATGCTTGCCTTGTCAAAGCCATCGACAAGATGTCGCTTCATGTCGTCATGTGCGTGATAGGCCGTTGGATCCCAGGTTTCGTTGACAACCAACAGGGCGAAGACCACGTACAGAATATACACCACGAACTGCTTCCCAAATCGCATCAGTTTATCCTTCTTCCGTTTCTCTTTGCGTTGCTTAGCGAAGTCCACGCGGACGATGTCCTTCGGCGCTTCACTTGCCTTGCTTGAGGCGGCAACAACTGTTTCTGTATAGGCAATGCAACAAAAATGATCAATTCATGCTAACCCTCCATTTGTTGATACAGGCAGCAGCTGATCGTTTTATCGATGGAAGGTAATGCCTTATAGATCGGGGAAAATGAGCTACAATTCAGATGTATTGCACTTATATAATTGCGTATAAACATATAAACATGGTAGGTCTACATCTAGCTTTAAAGCGTATATACACGTTTAGCTTACCGCGAGCATCATCGTTCTCCTCGGCCTCGGGCGAGCCGCCTGTCGTGAAAATCAGCTCGTCCATCATCATATCTCCCGGTCCCTGGCTGGCCCGACGGCGGCACAGGATGGTCATCATCAGCACGATGAAAACCGCCTGGAAACATTTATTGCATCCATTGAAATTTCAGAACAAACGGGTCGTCATAACGCCCCTGTCACATACTCGACACGAGCTTCGGTCGTATTTGATGATCGCTAGAAGGTCGCCCGATTTTTAAAGCGTCGGAGGGTCGTGCTTATTTTTGCCTGAACATCTACCCTATCATGTCTAAAGAGGTTCAGTGCTTATCGGCCGATCTCTGAAAATCGCACGACGATCGAGAGAACACCGGGCGTATCTATACCAAAAATGTCATTTTGAGCTTGCAGACTCGTCGCAAATCAATTTTTGTGCAGTGTGACAGGGGCTTAACCATTGACCGACTCAAAGCAATAAACAATGTTGTACGATAGAATTGATTATGGTGAAAACTTGGAGATGAAAATCTGACGTAAAACCCAATCTACAAACTAAGTAATTTTGTGACATTCTACGAACAGGGAAGGACTCGCGATAAGTCAAGTAGAAAGCGTACTTTTCCTGGATGAACGATGAACATGGAGTGGCCGAAGGAGAGACCGAAGGTGGTGAGCCACTGGATGGACTTGTCCCTTCCCCACTCCAGACTGTACAGGATCAGGAAGAAGGCCGACGCCAGGCTGGAGAGGAACAGCGCCACCCAGGCGATGTAGATGAACCAGTGCGGCATCATGGACGAACTCCATTTCTTCCTCACCTGGTACTTCGCGGACTTGGGATTTTGCTCCACGGGGTCAACGCCTCCCTATCGATGTAAAAAAAAACACACAGATAGGCTCCTTTAGAAGCTGTTGTCTGTGCTCTGATAAGACTAAACACGTTTTAAGGCAGTTGTAAGGTACATGTGTCAGAGTGTATATATAAGTTATAACACTCACCTTGTCCTTGGGGCGGCAGCGGCGAAAGATCTGCACGATCGCAAAGTTGACGGGGAAGATTTGAAGAGTGGTGACCACGCTTATCCACAGCTGTTGAGTGGTTATCTGCAACAAAACGCGACACTTCTTAACTTCTTTACCGAAACAGCCAACGCATATGTAGAGACAACCGTAAAATGCATACTGTATTAGTTATAAATGTACCAAAGAATTGTGTTCAATATCAAAGATATGACGGGAGAGCTTAGAGGGAAATATTGTAGGGAGACTTACACTGCCGCATCTTATTATGGCCTTTCACAACATCAAAAAGACCACAAACCCACTCTAAGCCTTGCTGACTGTTCTGAAACAGAAAACTGAAAATCATAGATTGGACTGATCTCTTACGTCCAGCGGTCCAATGGTGAAGAGACTCGGAGACGGAGCCTGGCTCGCCGTGCGGAACCACATGGCACTCGCGATCATCTTACAGTACAGCAGGCACAGGCAGCAGGACAGGCGCTGTGAAAAACAACAAACATTCCGAAAATGGCTTTGACTCAAGGATAAGTTGTTACAAACTGCCTAAATTATTGACAATAGGCATGCGGGTATCCAAGACATATTGGTGAAAATCCAGTGAATAGAGAGATAGCTTAAATCAGTTATAACAAGAGTTCTACGACCTCATATCTTCGCGAAATGATTTTGACCTTTATGACTGACGTATTAGGAGTGTTTTTCATCAATCAAAAATCATACCAGTTGATCCTCCTCGCCCAAATAACATAAGTTGTCCAAACCTCCTTGTTATGATTATGAGCTTAACAAAGAAGGTTATGCTAACATTTTTCATCAATAATGCAAATAAGCTCCTTATTAGCATAATTTGATTCAATGGTGTTCACATTCACACAACTTCTAAATGCAACAAGTATGAAATTGCCGTTATTTACTAGTATGGAATGATAGTAGTTTCTCATGAATTATGCAAATTAGGCCTACATTTGCATAATTTCTATCTATTGACATTCCTCTCTTCCTCAGTTACAAATGTCACATATTTGAATAGTCATATCATGGAACACAGCAGGTTTTTAAAATTGCCTCATTAATTATAATCTGATTTGCATAATTATCATCCAATCATACAAAGCATCACATAAGCTATCTACATAACAAAAATCATGACCATCCATCAAGCCCATCTCGAGTTATATTATTTTCTCATTAATTATGTAAATGAGGTTCTCATTTGCATAGCTGATATCTATTAATATTTCTCTGTTCCTCAGTTACATATGTCACATGTTTGCGAGTCCTATCATGGAAATTGATGAATGTATAAACTTTCCTCATTAATTATGCAAATTAGTTACTGATTTGCATAATAAGTATCCAATCATGTACATCATCGCTCAAGCTATGTACATGCAAAAAATCATGACCTTCCATCAAGCCCTTCTTGAGTTATTCCCTTTCAAAGTCTGAAGCAAAACCTACCCCTGCAGTTCCAAAAAAGTTGCTAGGGGGCCCAAACCTATACCACTTACTCTCTGCCCAACGAGCTATCTACCACTCAAAAATCAGTTCCATAGCATGTCCACAACACGAGATATCATAACAGGAAGTTCCGCTGCAGTACCGTAACAAGCCGATAGGGGGCCCAAAATCTAATCATTTTCAGGTTTCATCGAGACCTACCAACATACCAAATACCAAGACAATCCTTCCAAGAATTCTCGACTTATCGTGTTCACTAACAGACACACAGACATGCTCGGTATTCCCATGCTGTGGCACTGCATTAATGACTGTTCTTACTCATATAAGGCCGTGTATATCCAACTTTGGTCAAAATTTGTATGTTTCAGTCTTTTAATTGGTGTAAGGAGATATCTTTGTGGTTTGGTTTCACATGCTCCGAGTGGACTCTTCCAGGCTGGGAGTAGGTCAAAGTTGACAATTGTTTTCGTCTGTCAGCTGTTACGAGAGAACGAGCTGGTCAACTGTCTATTTTCTTTGCATGATTCTAAAGTAGACAGATGTGGCTTTCTGGTGCATAAGAATTTTTGGGGCTTGCAATTAAGGTGAATCCTTTTCTGAGCCCTTGTTTTAGTGCTTTAAAGCATTACTGCCTATATGGGCAAGCCTATCTCTTGTATCTGCCCTACAGCTGGCTGATAGCCAATTTGTCCCTGGCAGTACATGTGACTGACGTTTCCTGCCTGCCTCATGACCCCTCATGACCCCTCATGACCAACTTTGCCCCCGATCTACCCGTATCAATATCCCCACGTCGCAACCAGAACGCATAGTAAAGCATACAATTGAACACATTTTTACACTTTTCTCGTTAATTATGCAAAACACTTCGCCCAAAATCTAATCATCTTGAGATGTCCCACATACACACCGACACACCAACTACGACAACAAACCATCCAGGCGTTCTCGACTTATTCTGTTCACTAACAGACACACAGACAAGCACCGTCGAATAACCTTCTCGACGAAACCATTCGTCGCGAAGGTAATAAAACTTCATCCTTTGTATGGGGTCATCACCTCACAATTGTACATGTAACGCCATCGGACACTGGGGGATGGGCTAGCAACACCTTCCTGCAAAGATATAGCAGGGAAACTGGATAACCTGACGCGCCACTAGGCACTACAAGTACAAGGTGAAGAAGTGATGAATAAAAGCCCACTTTAGTCCCTGCTTTTCGCGACAGCGGTGATATTTCCCGCTGTCGGGACGCCGCTGTCGCGACGTCTTTAGACATACCGCCCGGAAATCTGTCAGGACACCCGCGGCGCTTTGATTGCGGTAGTGACCTAACCTAACCCTGCGTGACTGACCTGCACGCGCGTGAAGTAGCTCCTGGGGCGGCGGGTGCCCACGGACAGCCACAGGTGCCCGTCCGTGAACTTGGTCCTGATGGCCGTCTTGAAGGTCCGGCCGAAGGAGAGGTCCACGTCACTCTGCGCGTGGATGGTGCGGCTGAACTTCCCCGCGGAGTACTCCTCATCCAACCAGTCATCGCACATGAACGTGGTCCTGGAGATGTTAAACAATCAGTAAATTAAAGAAACACAGCTGTTGTCAAACAATATTTTGTTTACAGTTACTAGGTTGCATGCATCCGTCAGCTTGGGAAGCAGGAAAGCTGTCTCTAATACAGAAATGTAGCTATGTCGATTCTAGTAAAAGTTTATGTTACCGTGTATCATCACTTACTACTACACTTCTTACATTTCTTCACTATCAAGACCCTGATAGGTATTCTCGTAGGCTGTTATCCCTTTCTGGGAAAGGGTAGGATAGTCTGTATCAGTGTTCCGTAAAATTATCATCCAGTCCATTCGTATTGATCTGAAAAATGAAAACATCGAGGTTACTTAAGAATGTTGCTTACCTCTTGTTGGTGTCCAGGTGGGTGATGACCACTTTCTGCAGATACCAAGACGCGTACTGCCCCTCCCCTGAGTTGTCGTGAGACATCTTCAGACTGATCAGGTCCCCAAGGGGCTGCGGCGTCTTCAGGAGGAAGTTATCCGTGCCTCCCATCTCGAACGTCTGAGACAAACAACAAATTGTGCATCAACATACGATCGTGCATTTAAAAATGCAAACGCGCGGGCCCCCTACTGTGTGACCTTGGTACTTCAGCATACCTTCCGGTTTTTGTATCTTTTATCCTGGACGCGCAATTGACTTGATTTGTTGGTGACAGATAGCTTCTGATGTCAGCAAGAAGTGATGTAGGTTTGGGCCCCCAAACAACTTCTTCAATGTGTTAGCAACCCTGTCCTTCATCAGGATGCAAAGTTCCTGCTTAGTCTAACATTGGTTGTATTCAATAAACGTAATAAACCTGCAAATGGTTGAGGTGGGACAAAATAGAGTGTTTACACTCACGTGACTATGACGTAAGCATTGTCCGCCATCTTGGATGGTTAAACCGAGATGTTGCAGATAAATCTGAATATATGTGTATGTGTATGTTGTTTAACCAATCAGCACGGCGGCAAGGACGTCACTTACCCTTTCATTCTGCGGCACCTCCCTGACCCCCGTGTCGTGTTGGTCACCACACAAGGTAAAGGTGACCTTCGACCTGGTCCCAGCCTCCCAATCATGGCCTGTATGGATGGTCATCAGGTACTTGCTTTCATCTGCGTCACTTCCGGGACTACCGGGGATCTCTTTCACTGCCCACTGAAGCATAAAGCACACGTTAATTTAAAAAAAAAGCTATATTGATTTCTATTGATTAAATACAAAGTCCAAATGTCTAATCTGAACTTGAAAGGACTCTCCTTTGCACCAGCCGAAGTGAAGTGCACTTGATTTATTCAATGGCCAATCTGGAGTAAGTATCACAACATAACTGATGAAAAAAAAACAAGCCTAACCCACCTTGCTAAGATCCCGGTTGTCCCACCTACGGACCATCAACAGCAGGATGATATACAGGCCGAGCGTGGTGAAGACAGTGGTGAACACCGCAAAGTTGTCCTTCAGTTCCGAGAACTTGGCGAACACCGTGCTGAATTTGATGCTGTTCGGTGTGGTGACTATCTCCGCTCCAAAAGGTGTCATGTGGTTGCAGAGACACACCGTCTGCTTGGCGGTGGAGTCTGGACTTACCTAGTCAAGGCAAGAAGCACAGATAGCAATATTAACTAGAGTTCCACGACCTCATACCTTCGCCATATGATTTTAACCTTTATGACTGACATATCAGGGGTGTTTGTCATCAATTATAAATCATACCAGTTGATCTTCTTCACCCAAAAAACAAAAGTATGAGCGTAACAAAGAAGGTTATGCTAACAAAGTAACATTCATCATGAATTATGCAAATGGGGTCCTTATTACCATAATTTGATTCAACAATGTTCACATTCACATAACTTCCAAATGACACAAGTATGAAATTGCCATCCTTTACCTGTATGGTTTTATAGTAGTTTCTCATTAATTATGCAAATTAGGCCTACATTTGCATATTTTTCATCTATCAAAATTCCTCAGTAACAAATGTCACATATGTCAATAGTCATATCATGGAATACAGCGGGTTTTAAAAGTTGTCTCATTAATTATGCAAATTAAAATCTGATTTGCATAATTATCGTCCAATCATACAAAGCATTACGTAAGCTATCTACATACCAAAAATCATTACCATCCATCAAGCCCATCTTGAGTTATAGTATTTTCTCATTAATTATGCAAATTAGGTATTCATTTGCATAATTGATATCTATTAATATTTCTCTCTTCTTCAGTTACATATGTCACATGTTTGAGAGTCCTGTTGTGGAATTTGGCCGATGTATAAACTTTCCTCATTAATTATGCAAATTAGATACTGATTTGCATAATAAGTATCTAATCATGTACATCATCACTCAAGCTATCTACTTACCAAAAATTATAACCATCCATCAAGCCCTTCTTGAGTTATTTCCTTTCAAAGTCTGAACCAAAACCTGCTCCTGCAGTTCCAAAAAAGCCGCTAGGGGGCCAAAACCTATATCACTTACTCTCTGTCCAAAGAGCTATCTACCACTCAAAAATCAGTTCCATAGCTTGTCCAGAACACGAGATATTGAAACAGGAAGTTCCGCTGCAGTACCGTAACAAGCCGCTACATACAAACGCTACCCTCTGCATAACCTTCTCGGCGAAGGTAACTATCCTATCGCGTAAATGTGGACACGACCAACCGTTCACAAACACACAAGCACAGAGTGACTACAAAACCTCCATTTCACGGAGGCAACTCTATCAATCTTTATTGACACAACAAAAGTACATCAACGTTCGTAAGGTCTACTACGTCTATACATCTATACATACATACATGCATACATACATACATACATACATACATACATACATGCAAACAAATAAGTGCATATATGAATTTTTACAACGATGTTCAGCAAAACTACACAAAAAGCAATGAAGACATTGTTCACCGAGCATGGCAAATGGCTTGGTGATTAAAGTCTTCTAACCTGTTTTGATACCATCACAGAGCCCAGAATACATTCCTTATACTAGATGAACAGCAAGCTTCAGCTGTTTTGTACATTATGATATACTGACCTTGCACCCATCGCCTGCCCAGCGCTCCTCCTGCTCGTTCCAGAAACGGCAGCCGAGGCGGAAGGTCTCGATTCCATACCGGCACGTCGTGTGCGCGCAACCTGGAACGATAAATCCCATGGCCAGATCAGAACACACAAAAATGTTCAAAAACAGAATATCAATCAATGAAAACAACAGTTGTCGTACCGAATTAGCTTTCCATGTATTGAATACTACCTTTAAATGTGCAACACAACTGATTAAACAGCTGAAGGGCAGACAAACAGAAAGAGATTAATAGAAAATTCGGTTCAAAATGTACCTTCCAGCCTAAGGCCGATCTTGTACTGGCCCTCGCCTTGATTGACGTCTGGCTGTACTACGGTAGATGCGGTGTGCACTGTGTCGCCATCTCCACAGGTAGGCGTGCGAACCGCGTCGAAGTCATCTTCCGTGAAAACCTTCCTGTAATTAGAAGTGAACAATATCTACAACTGTAATTACGACGACAGTCGGTTGTGTCTTGTAGACATGTCTGTTGGAAGATATGCCCTTCTACTAACATCAGTAACACGATAGATCAACTTATACCACTGATCAAAGAAATCTCTGTCATAACCTTTTAACACAACACTATACCATGCATATTCCGGCATATTTTGTTGTAAATAACAGTACATGAAGTCCTTGAAGTCTTTTGAAGTGTCTTGAAAAAAGTCCAAACGTTTCCATGTTTTCCAGGAGCTAGGGGAAGATGAAGCTCATAACATACCTGAAATGATACTCAGTCTCCGAGGGGAACGTTCCCACGCTTCCATACAGCGTCACGTTCAGGGATGGCGCCTGCAATGTCACTGTCACCAGGTACGACTCGTTACCGGAGATGTCGAAAGACCGGAACGTCAGTGGACTGTGGCCACCCGGTGCGTATGTGCTGAGGAGAGTGACGTCAGGGGGTGGGAGGTTGTTCTGCACGGTGATGCGGATGTCCTCCGGAAGATCCTATAGAGAAAAGGGTGGTGTTGAAAAGCAGCTCACACATGTGTCGCGCCAAATTTCTGCTTCGCCATTTTTTTGCTCCGTGGAGTAGTGCGCGTTCGTGGATTTAGAGGGTTAGGGTATTGTTAGGGTAAGGGAGTCGTTGGGCCCATGGGTAACTGGGATCTAAAGCCACTTTTCAGGAGCCCTACGAAGTATTGATAAAGTGTCCATATAAACCCTATCAACTATTTGGCAGGGGCAGAAATCTGGATTGACACCGAGAGGCAGTAATGGTCGTAGAGGACGAGAGCATAACTATTGTTACGCCAAAGCTTTTGCATCAATCTGCTCTTGTGAGTGTGTTGACTTCATCCTCCTTAAAGCAACAGCCTTTTGTTGGTGCAAAGCTCCCGGCAAACGGTGGAAAAGATATGATTCGATCGTCGATTTCAAGAATTGCTTACCTGAACAGGAATGGATTCTCCCGTCGAATCATACAGGTCTACGTTCACCACAGACGAGCCAAGGGTGCTTCCGGAGGTAGCCCAGACGAAGGGGTTCTCCTCAAATTCAACGACCTGTGGTAGACGGGAGAAATTAGCAATGAGGGAAACATCTACAGGTACCGACTGTAGATAAAAGGGAGAATAGCAATCACCAGTGCATGAAATGAAATGTCAATGAAAATAAAGCTCTGTCCTACGTACCTTCAACCTGACGATGTCCGGAACACCATCGCCGAACAATGCAGCAGCTGACGGTAACGTCACCCTGTCCTTGTTCACACTCACGCCGGCCCCACCTATGTCTGCGCCCGATGACTTCCCCACCACAATCCGCACCCCCTTGGTCCCCACCTCCATGTAGCCCATCTCCGCTTTGCCCCGAAGAAGCGAATGAGAAAGGTCGTCAACTTCCTTCAGGACATCTCCAAGCATGCCCCTTTCCTGGAGAAAAATAATGACAGTGGCAAATGCCACGCATGTCGTAAAGATAGATAGAGATACAGGTAGTCATCAAAAAGCTGCATTATGCACATATGGTTTCCAGTAGTTGTAACGGGGAACGTTTGGTATCACCCTGTATACATGGTTTCATCAACCTCCTCGGTTTTATCGTGTTTTAACTATAATGGAACTGGTCTGCCAAGAAATCTGCACTGCTGTTATCTGAGTTAACTATCACTGGACAAACTTACAATGTCCCGGATTTCTCCGTTGGTCGGCCTCCTCTGTACATTCGCCAGGTGCCGGGTCTCCTTTCGTTGTGCCAGGTTCGTACTGTCGACCTGGTGCTCGAGCAAGTTAGCACGACTCTCTCCGGGTGGTCTCTCTTTCATCAACACGGCTACAGCGTCGACAACAGCTGCAAGGAGCAATGTTAAGTTTTGTGAAACTTACTTGACCCCAATTCAATGAATGAATGAATGAAGACATTTCTTTCCCTTTTTTTGCCACGCTGGGCTAAGTACAGGTCACAACAAATCAAAACTTGTTGAACAGATACAGTTAACAGATACAAAATAAAACTATCATTAGATAGATTCAACGTCTCCTCGCTTGTCATTTATAGTAGATATAAAAGAATGGATAAGTTTCTCGATGGAAGGATTGTCCACTTGCATTAGGAAATTTAATGGACATCTAGGTTCAAGTAACAAACTGCATTCAAACTTCAAGAAGAAATCGTCTTACCAGATGCAGCGAGTGAAAGCTGCTCCGAAGTCATCCCATCGTCGATCTTGTCTCTCAATAAGCCAACTAGCTTTCCCAAAACCGCTGCTGCAAAGTCCTGTGGTTAGAATTGGCAGGAAGACATGATAAAGCATTTCATTCAAGCGAATTAATGAATGTAAAATAACAGCCATATTTACAGAATCTGCAGCTGCGAAACCTTGAAATCTAAATGACAAATGTAAAAAAGAGAACGTTGGCTGTATGTATGTATGTACCAAAATGATGAGTACCAAGAGTAATTCCTAGGTTATAATCAAGATACGATACATGGAAATACTACCGTTAGCCTTTGATTAATATATTGTTGAATGAATATTTTATTACCTGATCATTTGGGTTGGGTGTTTTGTTCAACTCCACGAGACGTTCAGTTAGCTCGGCTACTGCAATGATGTCATCCACAGTCACTAGATGCTGCCCGCCCTGAACAGCTACAAATCCACGCACTACTCCACCTCGCTCTGAGACGGATGTTTCCGCCGGAAATGCCAGCATCTCTGTAATAATTTTACGGAGGTTTGCTTGAATTTTAAGCATAAAATCTTAGCTATATTTCCGTTTTGTTTCACCATGGGCTAGTGAGACCCCAATTACGATTCTTTTTTCAATTTCTTGTACTTGAAAGTTTAGTTATATCAAGCGCAATACCATACGTTAGTCTTGAGACGGACCCAATCCCTCACATCAAACACATTTAATATTCGTGTATGACAGAAAATATTACACGGGTGCTTGTGCAACAATGGGATTTAATCTTCATAAGTGCTTTGAGATAAGATCACCCTAGCTGCGACACAAAGGCACGGCATTAAATACATGTCTTTCGACCGCACCCGATCTGACTTGTTGTGTACGTGCACAAGGCTCTGCTTTTGTGTCGTCTCTCAGCTCAGATGATGGCATCTCAGGACATTTATAATGTTTCTTTGCTGAATATTATAACCAAATGACAAAGACCCATTCGATACCTTTTTTTAATCAAATCCTGGACCTTATTTTCTAAAAGCAATATTTGGTGATTAGCGTTTCCGCTGATGGTACATGGATTCTTTTTGGCCGTAAAGTACCTAATATTTTGCAGCCTATATGTGTGCATTCATTTCAACGCAACACTGGTTAGAATTTATGTTTTACTAGAAGAGACAGCAATTACAGCAGGTTTCCTCCAGCACAAACGCTGTGACAATACGTATTTCTTTGGCGACGCTGTTTGTTGCGGGTATGGTGTCGTTTGGCACATGCAATACGGTAAGTGTTAAGGGTTGACAAAAACAGTTACACAGTCTGCTACACAGAAAAGATACATGCATATATTACACCAGGCGGAAACAACTTTACGAGAAATGGTACATGTCAGTCCATTATGTTTATGATTATGGAATGCTGACTGATAAATCCCTCCGAACGCTTTCTACATACAATTTCTCACAGCTTTGTTTTGTACCCCCATTCCACTAGGATGGCGCTCTCTCTGCGAACTGAAATTGAACAGAGTGTTCGACGAATTTCATAAATATAAAACGCATATTTTTATTCTTTGTGTGTTTTGTTGTCTTTTCAATCATACTTTTACATTTTGCATGATATTCCAATTGTGTAATCAAGGGTTACACACATCCGATCTCATCGAGAGCGCAGCGCGATCGCCGTCTAGTGGGATGGGGGCCTAAGCCGACTATGGACGACTGAAACTTACCCAAGCCTCCCCATGTGTCGTTGAAGGGTGGAGGCTGGCCGGCTACCGTCCAGGCGCTGAAACATTGGGGTTCGCCTGAGAAATCGAAAGGGGATATTTAAGTACAACACCAACTACGGCCGTTGCAATTTTACATATTTCTGGTGTCAATGCTGCATTTTCCATCGGTTACGTGACTCCTCCTCCACCAAAAACACTTTAATTATAAAAGGAAGAATGCTAACTTGTGTACACGTTTATGTATCTTAAATGGAAAGCCTGGCTTTCTTCAATGCCTCATCTATGTTAGAGTGTTGCCTTGCGAAATCTTAATCAAAATTAAACTACTCCTAAAGCTACTGGCAAAACATGTCAGATGTATCTGGTCATCACATCGGACACAGACGTCTTAACAAAAATGTAACAGATCTAGCTGACGAGAAAAAAGGACAAAAACTTTACCAAGAGTCGGCGACGCTTGGGCGGCCCAACATCCTCTGGCTATAAGAACCACCAGGGCAACGTCGAGCAGGAGCCCCTTAGCTTTCATTGCCGTGGATGGGTCTTTGCTAGAAGCAGTCACATCACAAATTTCCGCTGCAAACTTTTGTTACTCAATGAATCGCCGATGGAGAGAAAGTTACAACAACACATGCTACAGGTGCGCCCACCTGTTCTAACGTCTCACAAATGTGACCGGATAAAATTGCTTCTTCAGTCGTCCAGCTGGACGATACCATCCAAGGATTTTGGTATAACCAAATTCTTGAAAACGAATCCCAGAGGTAGAAATACTAGCAGCGGTTGAATTGTATTTGTAGCGCTGATCTAGCAGCACCCAAAGCATATGTTCAATGATGACCGGTGTATGTTGACGTTATTCTAATCTTGTCAGGGACCCTGTGAATTACATGGAATCGCCCTAAAATACATAGTACATGTACCAATAAATCGCTTGTATATGTGCCCATACGTGTTGCTCCTCATTAAAGTGTATTTTAACCTCGAAGGGACAATACAGCATTGCACGTCACTAAACAGGTGTCTTGAATATTTTATGTCATAATTGCCCCAAGTATTCTTCCTTTCCACTTGGATGACAACGTTATTTTTGATTATGGATACATATCCAAAACACCTATTGTTGTGACCAAGCAGAACGATCAGTCACCGGCCTTTAATTTACTTGTGACATCTGTGGTATGAAAGGATGGTATGTATGCGAAGGTATTTATGTTGTAGAATAGATAACAGATCGGGGGCTTAATCAAGTTGTCAGCATTCGCAAGATGATGAAAATGCAACAAAAAGGATGGAATATTGAGGAATAGTTCAGGAATAAAAATCAAACCATAAGGCGGATGTACTGAATCGGAATGCGACATGTTTTCCATATGCATCCGCCACTGACCTACAGTATCATTTCCTGTAATGAAGTCTGGGCGTTTT
Source organism: Branchiostoma lanceolatum (assembly GCA_035149815.1). Classification (NCBI taxonomy): domain Eukaryota; kingdom Metazoa; phylum Chordata; class Leptocardii; order Amphioxiformes; family Branchiostomatidae; genus Branchiostoma; species Branchiostoma lanceolatum. Next base: position 7,545,081 of record CM068873.1, read on the forward strand.
CTTTTTCCAGGTCATCGACCCGTAACGTGAACTCAAATTGAGCAAAACGTTTCATTTAAACGTGTTCATATATTCGCTTATCTATTTCACACAGCGCAGTTGTCATACACAGAAGATAAGAGTGTGAACCTGAAGTGCGATACCTTTCCCGACTTTGCAAACTGACCGCGAAATTACAAGATATTCTTTATTTTCGAAAATGGAAAACAATGAACAAGGTTTTATGTGACAGTGACTGTGACAATTTCGACGTTTGTCTAAAAAATTGCACTCTTGAATTCGGAATGGAATACCACTATGCAGGCATGAGGAAATCCAAGCCCGGAATATTTAATCATTAGTCGACATCATGCGATGCTATTATTACTGACGTTCATATATATTGATAATGATTGTAAAAGGCCATTCTCATCCCATAATACGCACTCTTGTATTAGGTAGATTAGCCTTATGGAACTATAGTTATGAGTAGATGCCATACTTTGTTCCCATACACTTTTGTTGTGCAATTAAGTTATCATTATAACGTTATCGGTCTTCCAGGGCGTATGGTCGTTTTAGTATCAAATTCAGTTTCATATCTACCAAATGAAATTATTCGATCAAAATCGTAAATCCAAAACGGGGTGTTTTAGAACTTCCATGGCTCGAGTCTGCATTTCAATGAACGCTGCTAGATGGCGCTTCAAAATACCCATGATGCATTTTCCTCAGACGTTTGAACAAGATGGCGGCAAAATATTTTGTTGTGGTTCGAGTAGTTCATTTGTAAGTCTCAGTTACCTGGTTTCAGGCCAGTCTACGCTGAAAACAGAAGTTATTCTGTCAAGATCACTTCTTTAAGGGCACCACGGTATAATGTCTAAGCGTGAGTATCGTTATATTGTATTTTTTTGTGTGCTAACTGAGTCTTAACTGTTCGTGGAAATCTTCGAGAATGCCGAAATATTTATTTTTGTTCAACTCGTTTCCAGAAATAAATTACGACCCTAAACCATTAGGTTGACATATGATGTAGCTTGAAAGCTATCTTAGTCTCTACATTGTTTACCTACTATGTTTATAAGAGTAATTTCTTTGCATTTCTTCATATTCATGGTATCAGATTCATAGCAAAAGTGTTTCCCTTTTGTCATATTTTTTACATCACATCATGTTTTCAGGCTCGATCGATCACGAAATCATCAAGATCCTAAAATTTAGGAGATTATGAGATCTCCTTTTCATCAGAAGACATTTGTGAATCTCATACATTGTTCAAACACTTGAGCATATTTAAACACTTGAACTGTGGTCTGTGCGCGTGTTTGTAGTTTGAACCTATCTCCTAGAGGTCAAAGGTCATTTGTTTTTTTTTTGTTTTCCCTGCCCTCAGTGTGGCAGCACCCGTATGTGAACGTGTTCAAGCATCTGAACGTGGCAGAATGGAAGAAAGCCAGCAAGGAAGGGGAAGTGTCCACAATCATGGTCAGAAACTTTGAACAGCAGTACAATTTGGCATATGAGAATCATTGCCTATGCTTTGAAAGTATTAAGCACTTAGTCAATTTCATAAGGTATCAAAATGGAATGGTTTCACTATTTCTAGCATCACGGATTACATTTGGAACATTCTTGGCGCTCATCACATGAAACCTGAAAGCCATTCTCCCAATACATACACTTAACATAAAATCGGAGCAGACTAATTATGGATTACATAGAATTAAAACTGTTGATTTAATGCTGTACATAAAAGAGTAACTTTCTAGCTCTCAAGTTCGGCCTCAATGTGGTGTTAGCTCTCAAGTTTGGCCTTCACATGGTGTTTAAAAGTCATGTTGATGGTGCTTTGAACAGGACAAGACCCTGAAGTCCAGTGTGTACAGAGTGACCGGTTCAGTGCCTGCTGGGAACTACATCCAGCTGCCCAAGACAGCCTCCCAGTCCCTGGGTCTCACCGGGAGGTTCCTCTACCTCCTCTTCAAACCCATCCCTGGAAAGTACTTTGTGGTCCACCTGGATGTGGCAACACAGGTGAGAAGTGTTGTTTTTTCTTCTTTTCCTATATTTTGACATCAATAATGATAATCCTATCAGTATGATATGGGCAGTCTTTTAGGAGTCAACATGTACAGGTTCTGATGAAAATGAAGGGTTCAAGGGTTGATTTGGAAAAACAAGTCAAACATTCAATTATTGTTCAGCAACTTCAGCCTATAAAAGTTAGCAAGCTGCAGGGTAATACATTTGTACACCAGCTTCATGGACCCCCTGCAGTGAAAAATGAACAAAGCACCATACTAAGTTGAGAATAGCAAATATGCATGTGTTGTATTCTATATATACTAAAATACAAACAAGTGCCTTTCCGCTTTCTTCCAGGATGGCCTTGTTATCAGGATATCATTTTCCAACCTGTTCCGTGAGTTCAAGTCCACGGCCACCTGGCTCCAGTTCCCTTACGTCTGTCACGCGGCTCGTGGTTCGGTACAGGAGCTGGCGTCCATTGGTAACCATGACAACCTGGGCCCCGCCCCGGCTGCCATGCGCTGGACAGTGTTGATGCTTGACCTGCACTATATCCTGTCTGTGTACCTGAACCAGAGGTACCCTGCGACAGTTTAACTTTAAAGTCTAGAAATATTTTGTAAGAACTAAGAGGAAACAAAGTATAAAAGTTAATATTTTTCATGAAAACACATACCATGTGCACCAGTGACCTCCCTTGTATGAATGCCTTCAGGATGAAGTGCAGTATACAAAAGAACTAGTCAAATATTTTTGAATAGTTTCAATATCAATTGTCCACATATAGGACTCCCCCTTTGTGCACACAGTAGCATGGTCAATGTTGTACTATTGTGCCCTGGCTCATATTGTTCATTTTGCAGGTATGCCTACCTGAAGAGTGTGCGGCTCTGTGCAAACCTGTTTGTCAAGAACATGTTCACCAGTGACATGGAGTATGAACCAGGTAACTCTACAGTAAACATCTATTTCCTTCATAGTCAGTTATCTCTAAGAAAATTTGTGGGTGGTGAAGAGTTCGTAAGATGTGTATTTTTTCATTTTATTTATTTATCTAGGGAAAGATACTCACTTAGGTGACAAGCATGTTTTTCAGGTATCCCTGATATTAGAATCTAAAAACACAACTAGCACTAATTAAATATTTAATTTTTGTGTGATGTTCATGTAGGTTTGTCCCTGTCTGAAGCTAAGAAGACAGGTGTGTTAGCACATGGTGTCACCCCCATGCCACGAGAAATGGCCTTTCCAATACCTAAGGGAGAGACATGGCATGGCAGGTACGACTTCGTCAGATTCCCATCCGCGACCAAGAAGGCACCATTCGACTCCATCCAGAGAGGGGACAAAACAACACAAGTTTCACAGTTTGGTAAGAACGAATTTTGATATTAGATTTCAATGCTTAGCCCCAGACATGTTTCTGCAATAACAGGAAAAAAACATCTAGTTAACTTATTTACAACTAGCAAAGATTGCTGTTTGCAGATTTTAAAACACCCTATTCACCAGTGTTGTATTCCTTATTAGCTGAACCTGGCACCATCAGTCCAAAGAGAACAGAACCAAAGGAGGTTCAAACCAATCGGCCAATCAGAAACCCTGTATCATCAATCAACCACATCACCTCTCCCAAGAGGAGATCACACAAGAGGAGACCAATCACAGCGAGCCTTCCTCCAGTAGGGGTAGCCACGGCGACCAGCTCAGAATCATCCATTGCTGTCCACCCAGTGGGGGACGAGGTCCATGTTTATGCTCACCCCACAGATGAAGTTGTTGTACACAGGTAAAGAGTATGTCGTAAATTGATAGCTTACATCTACATTACAGCTAGAGATGTATCTGCATGCTGCTGGATATACATTATTGTGTAGATTGTACTCTTCAAATTTATACAACTTACTAGTTTATTTCCAGTAATTAGATAATGCATGTATCTATTAGTAGTGCGGAAGTAACATCATTGCACCCATTGATGAAATAGTATTAATTTTTCTCAGACATGATGAGGAGACTGGAAGGGTGTCATCGGTGCGAGCGAGTGTTCCGTCCACAGCGGGGCCAATCAGGTCCTCCGTACCAAAGCACACAGCACCTCGTCCCCCTGCACCGGTCACCAAGAAGTCACGCCATCGCACGTTAAAACCTGACCCCATCCTCAAGTTGAAAAGGATTGTGGGTTTTGGAGGCAGCACAACAAGAGATGTGAGTTTCAAGTGTTATGAATGGTTATACAAATGTATGAAGAAGTCTTCTGTATATAAATTTAGGGGAAACTGAGTTTATTCTTGCTGTTTAATTAAAAACATAGCATTTACAAGTAAATTTATCTTCAAAATTTTGAATCTAGTGCTACATGTATACACCATCATTGCAACTATGTTTTCCAAAAGTAACTTGTGCTAACAATTACATTTGTGTTTTGGTTGTTATAAGATACAATTTTTCAAAGCACTTTTCCCTGCAGTTTCTTGTAATGCACACTCCTCTCAAAGCCTTCTGTAACAAAACTCACTAGAAGCAACAAGCTGTGGCCCTGTTAAATGTTTTGCCCAATCAACAGACTCCTGCATTACATACAATATCCACCTTTGTTACAGACACTGTGGACAGCCAATGGCCAGGAGATTGTGTATCCCTGCCATGCTGTCATCGTTGCCATGGAGACGGACAATGGGCACCAGAGGTTCCTTATTGGACACACAGACAAGGTGAGGATTGAGGAAAATCAAGATAGTTCAGAATGTTTTGATAGACAGTATTGTTTTAGCCTGGCTGCTCTTAGTGGGGTATACCAGTAGCCTGTATTGGTATGTACATGTAAGGTGGCTTTCCAATTATGCATTTGTTTGTAGTTGTATTTATAGTTGTAGAAGACCTCGCAAAAGGTGCTGTACTTTTGTGTCAATAAAGATCTTATCACTAATAGTATGTACATTTAGCTACAAAACTGTCCTTTGGTTTTACATTTTTGTATCTCCTATTATGTTCACATCGGGACAGTTTTAGTTTAAGAGACGGATTGATATTCAGAATACAAGTGTAATGCCTGGTGTGTATGTGTATAAGGATGTGTGACTCTGCATATAATTTATGTGATTTGTGTATATTAAATGCCCCCTCTTATCCTGTTGTAGGTGTCAGCCCTGAGTTTTGATGGTTACTCCAGACTGCTTGCCTCGGCACAGACAGGGTCCACGGCTGTTGTCAGAGTTTGGCGCTTCCATAACGGGGAGTGTCTGGCTGTCTTTAAAACACATGTCCACTCCGCACACAGTCTTAGGTCAGCATATGTCTCCTGCACTACATATTTTGAAATGGTAGATTGCTGGTTTACATGTAGCAAAGATCAGCTCTGTAGTGCCGTAACATAGTGTTGTTTGATGTGAAATATTTATGAGAAGATGCATCCTAAAATTGAGTATACATTATAAAGTTACATGTACTTGTACTTGTAATTGTATCATCCCCGGGTGTCTAATGGTGTGCTCATATTTCTGAATCAGTCACAGTTTTCAGATCTGCTGTTTTTCTGGTTGTTAGTTTTGCTCATGAAAACAGCAATGAAACAAATTTTACATTTGACTTGGATCAAAGAAATTGTCTAAAGATTTATTGTCTATTTAGATTCAAACTCATTCAATCATGAATTTGAAATCTGAAACTTACTTTGCTCAAATATATAATGTCCTTTTGCCTGTCTTACATGTTTGAATTGATTTATTTTACATGTTTCAATTGGTTTATTTTTCTCTTTAGTTTTTCCCAAGATGGTGATGTACTGTGTGGAGTTGGCAAAGATGGACATGGCAAAAATGTAAGTTACAGTTGTTTTCAGGTTAATGTTACTTGGTGGCATATTAAAAAGATTTATATGTACATGTATATTGTATTGCCTATGTCTATCTTTTTGTATAAGGCAAAATTTCCACAGTGGTCCATCCTAACTTTGGAAGACCAAGTACAGCACATATGTAGCAAATGTTGTCTTATTGTGTCTCCTTGTAATTTCTATTGCGAGGGTTAGACTACCTAGTAGGAAACATGTGAAAGAAATCATTGCTGATAGAATTAAAGATGTTCTGCTCCCTACTTTCATTTTAAAAAGTTGTAGTTACTGTATCATAGTATCTTTCAGTGGAGAAATATTTACAGTCGTGACTTGTAGTATCCTTTCCTGTTACATGTACATGTAGATGGTTGTGGTTTGGGACACATCGCGGGTGACCAGGGGAGGGAATGTGGACGTCCTGGCCAAGGCACACACAGACGTGGACATCGCACAGCTCAGACTGGCTCCCCACGACTCCACAAGGTAGGTACTGTCTTGTACCACAGCTGGAACTTTCTTCCTCTTGGCTGTATAGTTGTACTGTATGGCAAAAATTGTCTTCTGTTTAATTCTGCTTGAATGTAAAGATGGTATTCTACAGTAAAAAAATATACTTCATCTTGAATAGATCTAGAGTAGATGGTAGCATGGAGAAATATAATTCTTTCAATCAAAAATTTGTAAAAAAAATAAACTGATAATGCTCTTGATTCCATGGTCAGCTTTGGCTTTCCCATTTTTCTACAGACATTGAGATGAACTGATTGAAAGAGTTGACGAGTTATTGTTAGAGTTTACTCTGAACCAGTCAGGCCATTGATGGTTTCCCACCGTTATTGCATTGATTATAAAGGATGGTTTCCTGTGGTCGCGACAACATCCGGTTTTGGAGGCTGAAGCACGGTTCGCTGCGGTCGGCGCCGGTGTCCCTTGGGGAGTACCACGCCATGGAGTTCACCGACATCATGTTTCCCGTCACGGCAGCCCGCGAGAGTCACACCTCGGAACGCAAGCTTGTGTGAGTCAAACTCTCTCTATTTCATATATCAACCCAGTATTACCATTACCATCAAAAATCTTGTAGTTGATAGCTAAGGATGCTGCCTCAATCAATGGCATATATGCACAATCAAGTTACTCAAGCAACTGGATAGATTTTGTAAATGGTCAGACGTATCAGGTAGCATCCATTACCTATTTTCGGTGACTGACAAAAAAAAGATCAGTAGTCCAACAGGTGTTCAACCAAAGGCTTAATCTAGTGAAATAAAGGTGGCCTTAAGCATTTTTTAGTAATTCTTCTGACACTTGCCAGTACAAGTCATGTACATTGATATGATGATATTCAAGTGAACTGTGTATCAGTAGTAGTCAGCATCTAATGACAATGTTGGTTCCGTTCCCCCCAGCTATGCCAGCACCAGATCAGGGTATATATTTGAGGTGAATGCTGCGGACATCTCTATCCACCATGTACGCAGGCTACTACCGGTGGACCCTGGGCCACACCGCGAGAAACCAACCTTTCACTCAGGTCAGGAGCAAAGATATCAAACCTATGATTAAAGTCCCAACCTTCAGACAAGAAATATAAGGCCTTGAAATATTCAAAGCGGTGACCACTAGGATCTTTTGAAGTTTCATTCATTTGTGCAATGTGTGACCCACCCCCCTCTCCATAATGTTCCCTACAGTGGCAGGTGGGATAGCAGTGAACGCCATCTATGTAAACGAGAGCTTTTGTGTGACTGGATCGGATGATGGCTACCTCCGTCTCTGGCCACTAGATTTCACCAGTGTCTTCTTAGAAGCAGGTAAGTTAAAATGTTAACTGTCACTACATATTTCTAGAAACCTACAAACACTGGTCAGGTAAATCTTATGTTAAGATATTCAGTTTGCCATGCATGTAGAAAATTTCTTGTGAAGCTTAATCTTATGGCCACTACCATACCTTAATGTCAATGCCATTTGAATGTTTGAGCTTACTATTCTCTACCCAGAGCATGAAGGTCCGGTAACTGCTGTCAGAGCTAGCCATGATGGGTTGAAGGTGTTGGCAGGCACAACCACTGTGAGTGTACTTTGCTTTTCATTTCAGTCAACTTGAGTAATGGATCATGTTTTTATATGGCTTTTATGTTTCCTTTCATTCCAAAGTAGAAATGTGAGAGTTCTCTTGTATCAACAATGATACTCTAATTCATGACTTATACTTCTGCTTTCCCGACAGTCACTATAAGCTTTAGGCAAAGGTCCTCAGTCAAGATTGAGTCACAACTCTCATCAGAACTTTGACTTAAAGTAACTTATCAATATGGCAAAAAACAGTTACTCAAACAACTGGATATGATTTTGGAAAACCATGTCCAGTTGCTTGAGTAACTGTTTTTTGGTGTATCTTATCACCTGGATATCTAACCTTAATCAACGTAATATATCAATACTTATTGGCTTGAATTGCAGGGAAACCTCGGCATTCTTGACATTCCCACACGATCCTACACCACTGTCATGCGGTCACACACTGACCGCATCTCGGACATGAGCCTGGACATGACCCGGGCTCACATAGCTACGGTGTCAGCTGACCACACCATCAGGGTTTGGGACATGACCAACTTTAAGCAGGTACAGTCAGTGGTGCTTAATATATACTCCAAAACCTTTTCCTTTCAGCATGCAACAGATATTAGTGCTTGCCCAAAAGATTTTCAACATAGTGTGTTTTTGTAACCTTGCAGACTGACTAACAGTTTAAGGATAGAGTATCTTACTTGCTGGCAAACATTGTTAAAGCACTGAAAACATTTTACTAAGTTTACCAAATGTTACAATATTTCTTTCTCAAGACAAATCAGTCAACAAGAAGGAAAATATGTTAACAAAATCATAGTCTTGGGTGAAGCTAATGCTAATTGAAAGCCAATATGTTATAGTTTTATGTTGTAAGTAGAAAAAACAGTTAAACGACGAAATGTTTTTTCTCTACCTGTACAGCTCTATGACTTCAGTGCCCCCAAGGAGTGCCCGTGTGCAGTAGCGTACCACCCCTCACAGCAGGTTCTAGCCTGTGGGTTTGAGAATGGCTGTATTAGAGTCTTCAATGTGGCCAACACCAGTCTCATAGCAGAACACAAGTAAGAAGATTCCAAGTGTTTGTCATGTACAATGTACTATATAATAATGAAAGTTTACACAAAATTCATATGGATGACTGGGAAATGTGTGACTCCCTTTGTTTACTCCCTTACCTTCAGTGTGCTAAGGTTTGGCACCAACTTTGCATTGGTTATGGTAATGGGGTTATGCAGCAGGGAGTAGTTTAAATTATGTGCTTTAAAACATCTTTAAATCATGATGAAAGTTGTTCATGAAAAAAAAATTATGGCTCTTGAGAAGACTAGTAATGAAACTGAATATTATGTGGTGTGTTGTCATAACTCTGTATCTTTCACCTGATACACATTATGTTCCTGACAGACAACACCGAGGAAAGGTAGTAGGTCTGACCTTCTCCCCTAGCGGCTCTTACCTGTACAGCGCTGACTACTTCGGTACCCTGGTCATGTACAGTACCACAGAGCCTGACTACGCTATCATCAGAGTTCTGGGTAGGTCTTTCCCCTAACTCCTTCATTTATATTACCTTTCTGTCTTGATTCTGTCAGAATGTATTCCTGCTTAGAAGCAACTGACAAGTTTGTTATGTACACGCTGTGTTGAGAGGACTGTACTGTATCAAAGATATTTGAAACAAAACTGTTTCATATATTCAGTAATAAGGACTGGTGCTATATTGTAGAAAACATTCTAGAAGAGTGAACGAATACTGTTTCCAAGCTTGAAGTTTAAGAGAAGCCAACTGTAGATGAAAATGTATGATCCCATATTCCTGTTTGAGTTGGAGTAACATGAGTCTTTTTGTTGCCAGGCAACATGGTTGCTAGGAGCGAGGCCCACGCCCCCCATGCCCTGACCATGAGTGAAGACAGTCGCCATCTTGCCTTCGTTGGTCCATCTGATTTCACGGTGTCTGTTGTAGATGCAAGGTCTCTGGATGAGGTACTGTTGTCTTTTTTTTGTTAAAAACAAATTTATCTTTTGTTAAATTGTATGTAATTTGTACATGAGATGATCAAATTGTCTGGTGAAGTCTGTGCCACAATACGATATTGAACAAAACTTCAGTGTCCTGTATATGTATTTCGTCCTACATATATTTCACAGGTTCTGCGAGTGGACATCACATCTATGGAGCCAGACGTGGCCCGGTCAGTTGTGGACAGGGCAGTAAGAGTCCACTTCTCTCCTGCTGCGGCCAGACAACTACTGGTCGCTACATCCTCCAACCGGCTCCTTCGTCTGGACGCCAGGACAGGTCGGCTGTTAAACGAGGTAAAAACATGTCTAAAGCCTTACAATGTAGATATACATCAATTCTCCCTGAAGTATCTAACCTATAGTCAGGACCGTTAAGTGATAAAAGGGCATTGCTGGATGTCTATCGTGGTCAAGTTCTAGCATCACCACATCACAATTTTGAAACATTGGCCATAGGTAAGGCCTAGAATCCTAACACCCCTCTGTAAATCTCTCTATGATTATGAAGTACACCATTACATATTCTCACTGAATAGAAAAAATCATGATTGCATCTCAAGTAGCCTTTGAAATTTACTGTAAGTTTCTTACATGTATATGCTTGTGATATGTAACAAAATGTATCTTGCCTTTAGTACTAGTAGATGTCATAATGTTACATTGTACATTCCCTTGTTTTCCTTCAGGTGTCCAACATCCACCGGTCCAGCTGCAGTTCCCTGGCGGTCAGTCAGGACTGCAGACACCTGGTGACTGCAGGTGACAGGGTGCTGAAGGTGTGGGACTACCACATGAGGCTGGACATCAACTTCCAGGTGCAGGAGTACAGCACATACATGCCTATCAAAGAGTTAAATTAATTTTGTACAAGTAGAACTATGCATCATGCAGTCAAACCTGGATTCAGCAACCGCCCAAGGGACTGAGACAAAATGGTTGCTGAGGACAGGGTGGGGTTAACTATGTAGAAAAGGACGGAACTGTTTTAATGTGGCTTGTGACTGGAGGTTGTTGTCCAACCAGTCTTAAGAATTATCTGTCAGTAGAATGACCTGTATTTTTCAATTCAAAAAAGGTAGCAGATGATTCACTGAAAATATTGAAATGTTCGCAGTTTGTTTTATTTTCGCGTTGAACTCCCCTCTGCAAATTCATGTCACCGTGAATATGCTTTTCCAATGTATTACTACTACATGTAAATGTACTACTGTACTGTTTCAACTGCAAACTTAAAACACTGTGAAAATATCCTTTCCCCTTCTACCACAAAATCAAGTCCCTGCAAAAATAAAGTTACTTTTGTTATTCACTGCAAGTATTATCTTAGAATTTTATTGATTATTACATATTCTGAAATAAGAAGTTGGACAGAAAGCACTTCCTTTACGATCTGCATTTCAATAAAAGTTATTATGTCACAGTCCAGGATTGAGATCTTTCCCCAAAGTTGATCACCTGACAAATACAACAAGAACAAAATTAATGCATCATTTTATCATGTTCCAGGTTTTCATTGGCCACTCAGAGGGTATTAGTGGTGTAGGCTTCACCCCTGACGGTACAGGCCTGGTCACCGTGGGTGATGCCATGTTCCTGTGGGACGTCATGGCAAATGTGAAAAAACCTGAGGAACCTGGGTATGTGCACCACTATGCATCATGTTTTTCTATCTTGACTGTTTTATTTTGCTATATCGTATAAGAATAGATTTGAAGGGTCTGAACCAAGGTGAAAGTAAAAAAGACGACCAGAACAAAAGATAAAAGTTACAAACTTTTAGGTTATAGATATAAATGCACTCATCCAATAAGATAGTTTCTAATTATATGGAAATCATTATGACCAAAAGACTTTACAAACTAACACAGAAACCCCAAATGTGTTTGTCATGTAAAGTTCAGTCCTTATAATGTTGTGTACTGTCTAACACCTTTGTTCATTTAGGGGCAGGACTCCAAAGAAGACTTGGCATGAGGCTGATCCTGCTACTGGTGAGTTCAGAACCTGTTGTCTTTACTGGACTATCAATGTCCAAGAAGCTGTGAGGTGAGGGGCTGTCTTCCAGGTCTCATTTCCCAATGTGCTGGAGTCCACAGCACCGAGTTGGACACTACTTTCTGGTCATTTCTAAAACAATGTCCAGCAAACCTCCGACATCTAAATTTAGTTTTATTTATCTTCTGTTGGTGATATTTGTTATTATTATTGTTGTCAATATTATCATAATTATTATCATTATTAGTAGTGTTACCATTAATATTATTACGTGGATCCCACAAGGTTTTTGTTTGTTGAAATTCTATTCCCTGTTGTTGTTTTTACCCGGACTGTGTCCTGTTTCCCGGACAAACCGTTTGCATCATGTAATAAAGCTGAATAAATAAATCTGGCTCATACTTTATTGGATAGTTTTGGGAATCCAGCATACAGCTCTTTATCTTTGCAGTGTTGGTCCCATTTTTATGATTTGATGCAAAATCCTTTTATGTAAGGATTGAGATTGTCATCTAAGAATTCTCAGACACGAGCAACTGTGATTTAACTGTTATCCTTACTTCACTACAAGATGAACCAGTCCCTGGTGTGAGGGACCAGTTGCTATTGGATACCAGCTACCAGCCCCGCCCGGCACCCATCCCCACTCGGTACTCCCCACCAAACATCAGCTCCATCCATCCCACCATGAATGGAGGTAAGTACAGTCAAACTTGTGTTAGAGACCACCTCGGCATAAGGTGGCTACTTTTTGATAGTTCCTTAGATTATATGAAGACAATTCAAACTGGATAAAATTCGGAGATCTACTTCCGGGCGTTTCGAGTGACATCCATCAATCTTCTTCAGTCTCATTAGATGTAGAATGAATTGGCAGAATGAGTACGTCTAACTGTAAAAACCGAATGCTTAAGTCTCCCATTGACCCCAGCTCTAAGAACCCTGCCTATAGTGTTCACCTATCTACTGTACGTGACTGTTTCCTTCATGTCCTTTGAGTTGTCACTGTAGACAGGTTTGACTGTAGCTCATTCTCAGAGGACAAGTCAAATTCTTTAGTTTTCTTCAACAACTTTTCTGAAATGTTTTAGATGTGGGCATGAAGGCTGCACATTACAATAAAGACCTGTAAACATGATAATCCTGAAGGAAACAACAATATCAGAAAGGACTCATTTTCAGCTCTGTTTTTTTAGTATTTTTACATCTTCATGACACTTAAAACTGGCTCCTAATAGTAATAGTTTACATTAACATAAGAATGTGCCTATAAACCTGTTGACATTAAGAGACAATGATGACTTTTTGATTCACTGTTTACAATTTGGATTTCCTAACATTTCCAGAGATGCACACAGACGAGTTAAGGTCAGAGACGGAGTCTGAGATGGGAGGAGCAGAGGTTCTGATTGGCCCAGATCTGACAGATAGAACTGATGAAGAAACAGACACGGCGACAGATGCTGTATGTACTCTTCATATTAATTCAAATTTATATGTACAAATATATTAAATTTTATACAGATTTTTTATGCTATTTCCGTACACAAACTAAAGCTCTTACCAACAAGCTTTCAATCAGTCTCTTGAATTTCCAGCTGTTTGAAAACTTGTTGATAAGATTGAGAGCTTTACTTTGTGTACTACAGAAATAGCATATAAAATCTTTTATAATCAATTACCGTCACTGATGAACTTTCATTTGAATGTGTTGAATTTTGTCTTTGTCAACCAGACGAGTGTAGATACATGTACCCTTCAGTGCAGCATGATAGCATCCAAGTCACATGATGGTAGCAGGTTTTACAAATTTTACCCTAGAGCCCGAGACACACCAATATGACTCTCTACATGTCTAACTCTAAGTGTTAATTGTGTGCAATTTGAGCTTTGATCCAACAAAAAGAAAGCACTCACCATGAATTATGTATTCTGCCAACATAGATGAGCTTTCATTCAACTGCAAGTGTTGTTTGACAAAGTAAAATGTAAGCCCTTTGTTGAATCCGTGTCTTCTGTTCACAATATTGTAATTAAGATAAGCTTCATTATCACTGAAACATTTTGTCCTCTCAAAGGAATATCCCCAACCAGAAAGCCTGGGGCACAGCCACAGGGTACAGCCACACCAGAGGGTGGTCAGCCCTGGGAAGAAGGCTGCAGGGAAGGTGCTGGACCCCAGGCTAGAGGAGAGCAGCACCGGTCATGATCAACCTCTGGTTAAGAAACATTTTGTTCCGAGAGAAAAGTCATCTAATTTGGCTCAGGTAAGCATTGGCTCAACTGGGAGACCCCTGTTCAATCCTGGGAAAGGCATCTCGGTTGTGGCTGCACCCATCTTTCGGAAGGGACTTGAAATTGGAGGAGGTGCACGTTAAAGGGGAAGGGCCAGCAACCTCTCCCTGTAAGAATATCCTGTAAATGGCTTTAAGTTTGTGGAGATTTAAATACCTGGGATCCGAGATCACGACTAACTCATAAGACATTATTTTGTATCTTAAAACACATCTGTTGATAATGCAGCTACTCTCCGATTGGCTACTCTCACTAGCCAATCAATGGCTTACTTATCCAGGTAATTTATGTAAGCCCCTCCCCCATACTGTCTACTTGCTAAATACACTAATTACATGTATGTCAACATCATGTCTGTTACACTGTCCCCATTTGAAGACAATTTTTCTCTACCCCCTTGTAGAGGCGATACACAGCGCCCCTTAACCAGGCAGGGCTGACACTGCAGGCTGTTATTGGGTACAATGGAAATGGCAGGGGAAACATGGTCTGGAACTCAGACACAGGTTAGTCTATCGTTCAATAATCAAGCCATCCAAATCCGAGTTTGAGGAAAAGCTATGATATGCAATATACAAATTCACCATTTCTGAACATTATGAGAAACAATTGTTGTTCTGCTAACAATACCGCCAGTAAGTGTCAAGTTGTCATGATATTCACAGTAGATATTGTTGTAGATAGTAAAAGACATGATAAATGTATACAAAGTCATGTAGTGTCGGCAAATTTCCCGATTAAAAAACAAATGTGGTTCTTAGTTAAGCGCTACCAAATTTCATACCATAATGTTAACACATACTGTAGATATCATGGACCGAAGTTTGATATACAAATCATCATCCTCCAAATAGATGCAGATGTTGGTAAATCTTTCAAATAATCATTGACAAGAAGAGACTGGCTGTTGTCTAAAGTTTGTGTGTGTTTCCCCCAGGTGTGTTTGCCTACACCAGTGGTTGTGTGGTGATCCTGGAGGACCTGAACTCAGGTGAACAGAAGCACCTGACAGGACATGTGGAGGAGGTGTCGACGCTGGCCTTACAAAATGACTGCCAGGTCAACAGTTATCATTTGCTGGAACAAAAGATGAAAAGTCTTTAATGTTTAGGCTAACAGTAATGTTTTCAACAGGTTAAATTGTCTCTTGCTGACAATAGAGGTTTACAGTACTGTAGCTAAGATTATGGGAACTCCATGTTTTGGCATTTGATACCTGAATAAAATGTCATCAACATGCTTCAAGTTCTCAAAACAGTGCTGTTAAAACAACATTTTAAGCCCTGGAGTGTAACTGTGCTAGTACAGTGTAGTTTGTGTTAACCCCATACTATTGTACTTGCAGGTGCTGGTGTCTGCATCTGGCAGCCGCGGGCTGGTGAAGAGCCAGGTGTGCGTGTGGGACCTACAGAAGAACACCTGTCGGCAGGTGCTGCACTACCACCAACACAACATCGTCTGTCTGGCTTATTCAAGGGACGACCGCTTCCTGGTCACAGTTGGTAAGAATCGTCTTACTCTTCGTATGATTATTGAATTCAACATCAGCATTTGAACACCATTATGTACTTAATATATTGCTTACCAATACACTTGACCACAACATCGTCTGTCTGGCCTACTCAAAAGATGACCGCTTCCTGGTCACAGTTGGTAAGATTCATCTTCCTATAATTTGTATGATTATTAAATACAGCAAAAGCTTTTCAACATTTGAACACCATTATGTACTTAATATATTGCTTACCAATACACTACCACCAACACAACATCATCTGTCTGGGCTACTTGAGACGACCGCTTCACAGCTGGTAAGAAACGTCTTACTTTTCGTATTACATGTATTATCAAATACAGCAAAAGCTGTTCCTGGTAGCAAAGATATGGCCTGTTTTCAGCATCCGCATTTGAACACATTTAATATGTACTTGTATTGCTTCACAAACTACCAACAACTCAAGAAATGACCGCTTCCTGGTCGCAGTCTGTAAGATTTGCCTTACTCTTCGTTTTATCATTAAATACAGCAATTGCTGTTCCTGGCAGCAAAGATATGGACCATCAATATACAATAACAGAATGTACAATGTACTTGTATTGCTTACAAACTACCAACAACCGCTTCCTGGTCACAGTCTATAAGAAATTTCTTACTCTTCTTGTTTATTCAACGCTTCTCCAAGCAGCAAAAGCTGTTCCTAGCAAAAAATATGGTCACAATATAACCATTTGAACACATTATGTACTTGTATTGCATAACAGCTCTTCAGAATATGATACAATAAACATGATACCCAAGGTATTAAGCATGATTTATATGGGGCTACAATCACATGTTTTGAGTAGTAAGTCACATTTGCTTCAAGTAGACAGGAGCGTATCCAGTCAAAAACTGCTAGATTTCACGTTTAACCTGTCTATAAAGTATTTTATTAACATAGATGAACTTCCATTGAAGAATAATTCCACCTTATCTTATTCAAATCTTGCAAAAAACAGCCATTAACTTAAGTGGGAGCAAAGGAGCACCATTGAGCAATTTAGAAAATGTAGACACAATGGATATTGCAAAGCTATTAACGATGTAATAAACATCCATATATCAATTTAGACAGCCAGTAATTGTATTTAATGCATACAAAAGATTCCCCAGACAAAAATTATACTTCAAAGACTCGACTGTCACGAAGTTAGACTGTTGATGAATGTGTGTACATACTTTTCTTTTACTGTAAAATGACTTTTTGAACGCATATCGTTCTCTACTAAACTTTTTAATGATACCAAGGATTTGAGTGTAAGTAGCTACAATGTAGCACCAACAATTCTTTTTTTGATTATTAAATAATATTCGATGAAAAGACATCACTTATCTGTCAATCCACAGTCTAGCAGGTCTTCAATCCTTAGTACATGAAAAGATGGATACAAAATTGACCTGATACATGCAGAACACTTTTCTATATATCATGCCATAAACTAGGGCATAATATAGTGGTTAGGATGAACTTGTCAAAACATGATTGATTTGATGTAATGGTCAAGTTTGTACATTGAGCCAGTCCATTTAATCGTTTTTAGGAAATCAGTTTATGAAATAAAGTGTAGAGGATAAGAATGATTTAATCCACGGGGGGATGATAATTGAAATAAATTGGGGAAGGGAGTTGTTTCAAATGGAATAAATAGTCCTAAAGAATTGCCATGAAACGTTCCAGAATGGCAAACCAAAGAATTTGTAGGAGAGATTTCTAAATTTAGTACTCACATTTGGAGCTCTGCCACCAGCATGCTAATGTATACATTAAAGCAGACATATATTGATTTGAGAAGTAGTTGGTATAGTGGCAGCACATCTGCATTATGCTGACTCAAGCCACCCTTAATCCTTATAAATGACCCTCTTTTAGGTATGATTGATTCTGCCTCCTCCGTGGCATAATTCATGCTATCAGAAGATGGATTTGCGCAATATGCAGTCAAGGGCAAGAGTCTGGCCTGTAACAGGTCTTAACTACTCTTACCTCTGTCTGTGGGGACAGACTGACATTTTGCCTTGCTTCTGGGATTTCACCTGAGACGGTGAAGCTTTATCAAGTGTAAGAGTCTGTCTCAGAGGTCCTTTTAGCACTGAGAGTGGCTTATTGATATCAGACATTGTTAGAGTGCCTGATTGATATTCCTAAACTTACGTGTTTGTTGCTCAAGCTTCATGTACTGAAGTGTTGCAAAGTGCAGCCCTCACAATAAACAAGATCAATCCTACTGCCCTGCCTAAAAAAGTAAGTCTGTCAAAACTCAGGAATACAAATCAGAAATGTCTGAATGCAAAATTTGACAGACATGTGGTGGTCTTATTAGTTGAACTGCTTTTTCTGATTGGCAGCCAGATCGGTCAAATGTCTGTTTGGTGAGGAGAACGTTCTGCATCATACATGTACATGTATGTCATGTATTGTCTGTGCTGGCTGTAAATTTAAGACCCTTCTTGCGTATCAAAATGCGAAGCCCTGGTAAAAAATGAGTTTATATCAACTCCGATCTAACAAAACCATACCTTCAGCACCAGGGACAGGACTCTGTTGCAAGATTTTGAACTATGATAGATTGAAAAATTCCTTCAAGTTTTGGGCAATTTTAGAGCCGTCAAGTTTGATGTTATAGTTTTTAAAAATCAATATCAGTTCGTTCAAACACAAGGGTACCTTTAGTTCTTTCTTCAGACTGTTGTGTTCAGCACCAGGGACAGATCCATCTTACCATGATTGCTGTTATCCTTTTGGGGCTCAATGAAGATAAGTTAATCAATGGGAAAATGCTCTCAATCAGCAAAAATCCTTTTTTCCACTCATTATTTGATATTGACAATTTAGTCATGGATAAATGCAAAACTGCCAATTGCCATTTGTAAGACGTTCAAATTTATCTTCCATTCATATATATTGATGGATTGTGGAACCTTAGCTTTCTTTAACTACCATGTGAGTTTTGCAGACCTCCTGTCCTGAATGCTTGTAAAGTTCATCATCACCATCATATTTGTTGCCCCCAGATAACCCCGCGAGGGGCAAAGTAGGAGGGAGGAGGTCCCAGGCTAAGGCGGGCAGGCCTGGCTCGGTATGACTCAACGGTTGGAGCCGTAACAACTGCGCCAGGCAGGGCGTTCCACTCGGGGATGATGAGGGGGAAGAATGAAAGTTCATGGGGATGTCATTACATTCTGCTGTGAACCATACATATATCATACAACTCGTACAAAATCAGTCACAGTCATGGTTCTTTCTTTCAGCACCAAGGACAGGCATCTAGTTTGTTTCAAAATTACGATTTCTTTGATAGCTAGGCCTACGTTTCAGTACCACAGAATGCTGTAAATCTTGAAATATTTGCAGTGTTATTTGTGTGTCTCAAATGTCTTAATACTGTAATACAGAATTATTTCAACAGCAAACTTAGAACACCGCGAAAAAACATTTTCCCCTTCTACCGCAAAATTAAGTTCCTGTGAAAATAACTGAATCTACAGTAACAAACTAGTCCTATGTCTACCCCCTTCCCCGACCCAGGAGACTACCGAGAGTGCACCATTGCCTTGTGGAGCACATTTGACTACTCCCTACTGACAGCCACTAAAACAGCCCTCCCCATCCATGACCTGAGCTGGGATCCCTTCAACGCAAACGAGTTCACCTCCGTCGGCCAGGGTGGAGCCATCTTTTTCTGGCTGGTGGATGAAACCAACAACAAAACAGTGCTTAATGTGAGTAATGCTGATATTTGAAATCTCTATTAAGCATTTTTCCATTTTCTATGGATGCACATAATTTTTGAATAGACAGATTTCAAATGCTTATCAAAGCACAGGTCACAATATGACTTGTGCATACTTGTTACAGGTGCATGAAGCTGATGTTCCCAAAGAGATCCTTCAATCACAGTCTGTGGTGAGTAGGTTGTCAATTAATATACAGTGTATAATTGTATATAAAGATCTATTTGGCCAGTCCCATAGCCATGACTCTTCATGCTGTGTACAGTCTTGGTGTCTCTTCATAATAACGAAAAGGTTCATACGACTTCATGTAAATTTATTTCCTACTAAAATTCCAAAACTATCACACATCAATTACCCACTAAAAGTCAAAGCTGTTGTCCTACAATTTCCTACCTCCCTGTCCCTCCAGGAAGTACCGGTGTCATGGCCTAGGGGATAGAGGTCTTGCTTTCAGGCTTCCATTCGAAAGGGTGGGGGTCCAAACCCTGGCCAGGTCATACCAAAGACCAAAAAAATACTGCTTTCTTTACTTAGCACTCAGCATTTGTGAAAAAGAGTCTGCAACTTGAACACGGACCACTAGAAGTGGACTAGCCCCCTTCGGTTTTGGCCTATAGTATATGGCCCAAGGGCTATAGTTGGGCAGTACCTCAATACACCAAAAGGTGTGTGAAGGATATGTAACTGAACTTTAACTATCCCTGCAGGTGCCCACCCCAGTAGACTTCACAGCCCTGTGCTACTCTGTGGACAACATCCTGTACGTAGGAGGCAGTAATGGTGTGGTGTCGGCCTGGGACACCAGACAGAACATGTGCTACATGCACTGGACTGCTGACTCAGGAGAAATTGGTAACACTACTCCTTCTACTTCACAATCTGTACTATATATTGGTTATATGTACTCTCTCACTCCTTTGCATATTTCATCATTTGATTAGAATACTACAGCAACTTTTTTTTTTTTGCATAACTTGTAAGCCTTTTAGCAAAGTTTTTAGCCAAATATCACGTCATCCTATTATGGACAATTAGAAAGATGTACATGACTACATGTACCATTTCAATACCTTTTTTTCACCTAGGGTAAAACATAAGACAAATATGATAGCTACATAAAAGTGTTGTATCATACATGTCACTCAGAAGTCTGTCATTTTAAACCCTTTGTTGTGCAGGAGTTTTAGTGTGTAAAGCAGCGAGGCTGGTGACAGGTAGTACATCCCAACGACTCAGGCTGTGGGCAGTGGTGGGGGTGGGAGACATGAGGATACCCACACAGTTTAACACGTAAGTGGGACACTATAGTGTACCTATACACAGTTCAACACATATGTGGGACACTATAGTGTAGTAATACACAGTTCAACACGGAAATGTGTACCAACATGTACACAGTTCAACATGTAAGTGGGACACTAGAGTGTACCTACACAGTTTAACACGGAAGTGGGACACTATTGTGCACCTACACAGTTTAACACGGAAGTGGGACACTATAGTGTACCTATACCCAGTTCAACACGTATGTGGGACACTATAGTGTACCTACACAGTTTAACACCTAAGTGTGACACTATAGTGTAGCTACATAGTTCAACACGTAAGACTGGCACTGTTGATTATTGAATCTGAATAACTTTGGTATGCTGAGCTGATAATTGGTACATTGGGTTGATGAAGGTTAGACATCCTGGTAATAAGATACGCCTGGCCCGAAAACAGTTACTCAAGCAACGGAATTAAGTTTTTTTTCAAAACTTTATCCAGTTGCTTGAGTGACTATTTTTGGCAAATTGGTACATTAGCTATGGCACACTTGCTTGAGCCATTCATGTAAATGGGACAATGATTTCCACTCAATAAAGAATTCAAATAGAATCATTTGGATCACTCCTTTGTGATATATATGTGTTACTACATTGTACTCTTAAATAATTACATGCTGAGTCCATCGACGCTGAACCGATCGTCCGTCAGGATGAAAAGGAGAAGAAGAAGTACCCTTAAAGTAACATAACATAACAATTAACACACATTGGCAGCATTAATCAATAAGTTAATTCAACTACCAAAAGTACCCAAACCACAAGTTTCTTTGTTTCCTAGTACGGAGACCAAAGGGCTGACCATGGATGATGAGATGGTGCTGGATGGACAGGTCACGTGTGCTGCCTTCGATGACACCATGGACCTGGGCATTGTGGGTACAACAGGGGGAACTCTGTGGTACATCAACTGGGTGGAGAGAACTAACATCCGATTGGTCAGTGGACACGGCAGCAGGGTAGGACAAACATCATATTACGCTTAAGCCTCACATACATTTAGCCGACCATGGCCTCCAGACCTTCTCCTGACCATGGTTAAGAGTTGTTTGGGAATTGTTGTTGTTGTTGTTGCTGTTCACCTTGTAGTGGCACAGAAGTCAGCAAGTTTCCTTGCTGTCTCAGTAGCATGGTATATGTTTACAGGGAAGGGTTGCTAGCCCATCCCCATTAAAATTGGCTAAATATTTAACAATTTATCTATCTTGCTAGAAAAATGTTCCTGTTGTGGCATTCAGATGATTCTTGCATCTTTCTTTGTTATACTGTAGATCAATGGCCTTGGGTTCTCCAATGACAGCTACTTTGCCACCTGTGGAGATGACGGCAGCCTGCATGTGTGGTCAGTACAGGACAGGGAGCAGACCCTGCAGTTCCAGGTGGTGGACCAGGTGGGTAGGGGGCACTGCCATGCAGCTGTCATAACTCACACTTTCTTTCATGACAAGTTCAATGCTCTCACACCAAGGATGAACACTGTCACTTTTTGGGCCATTCCAATAATGTTTGTCAATGATGGTGCTACAAAAGATTCAACAGTTTTTCAAATCTTAAAGAGAAAAATGTTTTATTGTTATATACTATATATCATATATTTCTGCATGTTAATTGTTTGCTTGGATGCGAAGAGGGAAGAGATGATATTGCTGCAATGTACATTATGACTCTAACTTGTTTGACATTTGATCACGATGAAACTTAGTAACATCATGGTGGTTCAATGTATGTCTGGCCCTAATTCCTTGTTGTAAAATTTAATACAACAACATCCCTGTATAATGTAGATATCCCATCACTTCTGTAACAGTGTGGTCCAAGCACCACTTACTGACCATTCTAGCTGGTTTGGACCATTGGGTTTATGTGCTGGTACGGTTTGATCCCCGGGAACGAGGAGACTGTACTGCTCGTCTCTTGTGTTTCACTTCTTCCTTTTCCCCATTCCTCCAATTCCTTGTTATAGAATTCATTGCAACAGCATATCTGTATGATATAGATATCCTATAGAACATTGAGGAGACCTTGCTTCTTCCTTTTCTCCAGTCCTGCACCTGTGTGGCCTTCAGCTCACGTGCCCACCCCCCTCCCACCAGGGTGGGCAGCGATGACGTCAGCAGTACGTACATGGTGGCGGGGTACAGCGATGGGACCGTCCGCATGTTCGAGTTGGACAGTGTGGAGATGGTTCTGAAGATGCATCCTCATGCAGTGGCCATTACTGCTGTAACGTTCGCTGCAGATGGTGGGTGGTTTGTTTCTTTGTGCAATGCTGTTTGTAAGTATTATACTGCTAATGTATGATTTTTACTTATGATTTGCTGTGTTTTTCTTTGTTTGTTTGTTTGTTTGTTTGACAATGCATACTTGTACATTTTGTACATGTGCACTGCACAGTTAGGTATCATTCCAGCTATAATTGGTCTAAGCAGCAAAATAAAAAGGATTGAAGAACAAGCCAAGTGTTTCCTAGGTCGAGCCATCCTGTCGGGGGCGAGTGATGGGCTGATCGCTGTGAGCAGTCCCACCACGGGCATGACCCTGCGCATCCTCAATGACCACAAGGGGGCACCGATAACGGCGATGGACACCATCTTCAAACAGGTACAGAACGCTCATTTATGGGCTTGTGAAATCAGATTCAATTAGTATGTAAGTTTTTTTATATACTAAGTGCATTTTACTTCCCTCGGATAGCACGTTAAGTGGAGGTCCCGTATTTGAGGACAGCCACACCTCTAGCATGTAAAAGAACCCACCACACTTATCCAAAGGGGTAGAGGTCCTTCCTGGTGTGAGTGGATCAAGTGAATCTACCAGTGGCGGTTGCATTCATCCATGTACTGCAATATATGAAACATATTGCTCACTTACATACATGTATACAGTACAATTTAGCAATTTTTAAAGGACCAAATCAAGGTCTGGAGACAATGAAGTCATCTATGATACCAAGAACCGCAAGTACATGTACTTACAATTGTACAGTACATCTAAGTGAATTTTTTAAGGACCAAATGCTGCAGACATCCATAAAACCAAGAACTAAGTTGAGACAGAAATGTTGCACTTGTTATTTTCCCCACAGGAGAACGATTACGGTGTTACCGCGCCCATCCTGTGGTTGGCCACATCTGCCGACAGACGAGTCAGCGTGTGGGCTGCTGATTGGACCAGAGACCTTTGCGAGCTCGTGGATTGGATGTCGTTCCCGGCACCAGCATTCGATCCTGACGGAAATGTGGTCAGGAAAACTGATCTGGTAACTTTATTACCTTCGCCAGACGGTTATGTATTCAGTTACACCATGGTTGGTCTGGGCCTGTCAGTATGTCATGTGCATAACTCGAGAAACTGTAGATGGATCTTCATGATTTTTTCTAGGTTTGTAGTGGTTGTGGGAATAGAGGTCAAGTTCGAAAATGGTTTATTCCTCTTGAGTCTTGTACAAGCCCAGGAACTCAGGGTACAGCTGCAGAAAATTGTCTCCAGAAATGGTACCAACTGAAGGCTGACATTGTGTTTCATTGTATTCTTGTGCTTATCTAAGATAACATTACCTGTGTCCACGCCTTTGCATCATTTTGCCTAGGCCTCACTAGTACTGGTAACAACCAAAATTTGATTATAGTTTCACAGAAGTGAGTGTTAAAACATACTTAGAGAAATTCAGGCCACTTGATTGGAGAAAATGTTTTAAGCCAGCAATTAAACTTTCTTCAGCACATCCAACAAATCAAATTATTTTAGCTACAAGGAACATTCCTGTAGTTTTCACCCTATTATCACTTTTTCTTCACAGACTGTTGCTTGCAAAAATTTGCTTATCATGCAGAAGAAGAAAAGTATTTATTTTTTCAAGTGTAAAGTATATCCATGGTGGAAGGTGTACAAGCAAACAAACACCTGGCAAAGCACAAAATCCCTTGTTATGTGTTGATTTTTTTCTCTGAATAGATAAGAAAAATGCCAAGCTGCTACACTACATGGAAAATGTATGCCCTTTGGAACTTCCGTGCAGATTATTGTGAAATCGGAAACCAATGTTGCCTTTTCCCATTTCCTGATAATGAATACAGTTCATTACCTTGATTAACTGGCAGTAAGAGCTTAGTTTTTTTTCCTTTCAAATGCAAATAGTTGGGAATGTGTGCTTTACATGTCAGCTCAGTGCCAGATTAAAAGTTGTTACTGCAGGTTTTCTGTATTGTGAAAACTATTCCATGCACTGTATGGTGTAAGTAAGGGTTAATCAAACTATGGGTGACTGTCTAGGTCAAAATGATAAACATCTAGTGCCAAAATTGAGTGACAAACATCAAGTGTCAACATTTTTTGTCTCATGATATTTTGGAAAAATCAAAATGCGGCAAGCAGGGCTCTAGCTGCCCGTCGTTATTCCATCATTTGACAGAATTTTGCTGTGCAGGATGATAAAATTTAAAGACTTTTCTGTCAACCTTAGCAGACAAAAATTGGTAGGTAAAGATAATGGATGGGATAAACCACACCCAAATATTGGAAATTGGGCAATGACAGAAATTTGTACACAGTGAAGGAAAAAAATGATAGATCTTTTTACTCTTCCTTCAGTGGGAATTGGGATGACAGAAAAGAATATGAGCTGGCGAGAGCCTTGGGGGCAAAGTTGAACATAATAACAAAAAGGAAGACATAGTATCAACATTAATTTTTTTCTTAAACAATATTTTAGAAAAAATAAGATATGGCAAAGTTACATGTACATTGTGTGCCATGCTTATATCTCTCTCCATACCTGTAGGCCTACTACGCTAGCCTGCCCCCCTCCCTGGCACAGTTTGTCCCAGATGACCCGGACACTGTGGTGTACACTGGCTACGGCATGCAGAGGCAGGTGCAATACTACAGCCTCACACACAGAAAGGTTGGTTTCCATTCAAGTTGTTATAACTAAGAGAGGGTTGTTGAGTTCTAGACAAACTAGAACTGTTTCAGATCAGCTAAGCAAATGTCAAACTAGAACCATTGCAGATCAACTAAGCAAATGTTACAGAAGGATATAACCTTTGGAAAGGGCTGTTCCAGGAAGTTTTATTAGGGGCATGAAAGTTGTGCTTGCCATTGGCATAAAAGTTAACTCACTGACTGGTACCTTGAGATTTCAATCGTTCAAAAGCACAACTTCCCATTAAGGTTTTTTGAACAAAATCCTATGAACTTGCACCAGTTATACTGTACCATAGTTTCTCAAACAATTCCATTCCCACAATTTACAAAACTGCAATTTCCTTATCCTCAAGTGGAATTTCCTGGGAAGGTCCAAATAGTGTCAAAGTTCAGGCTCTTACATCCATGCGTTCTGACCATTTATACTGCTAAAATATGTTTGCTGGTTAATGATAATTTTTTGCTCCCTTTTTCTCACTGCTTTGTGTCTCGTGCGCAATTAGGTCTAACGAGTGTTAATGCCTCAGCAAGAGAGCTCTTTCCTTTGTTATGGTCTGAATAGCTGGTGCAGATTAAGATGTTTTCCAGAGGATTTAAAGGTGGATTAAATAGCAAAGCTTCTCAGCCCAATGAATATATTTGTGTCTGCCTCCGCTAGAGACCCCACAAAAGTGTGGAGTTAGCACATTTTTGGGAAACGAATACACTGTTGTAACAGTAACTGTTGTTTTGCCATTAGAACACAATGCAGCAATTGCAATATTCTTTAGATTTAACCTTACAAAACAAAGGACAAAACGTACTGAAAAAACTTAATTGAGTGTACCTCACCGGATTAAATCTGGACGAAAGATGATGATTATGATCAGCCTTACAAAATTTGCATCTGAAACATTTTTGTACCTTCTTTTCCAACAATCTTTTGGAGCCAAGCTATTTGTTTGTACATACTGATATTAGCCATTGAGTGATTGAAATACCTAAAAGCTATCAACTATGATTACAAAATGTGCCAAAAGTTAGCTCATTTAATGTAATGCTCATTTTGAGTAATTTACAAGAAAATATAAACATTTTATTCCTATTTTTCATGTCCTGTTGGTTATTGCATGAGTTTGGTTCGGCTGAAATATATGTACAGCCAAGGTTGCCCAACTAGCGGGTAACTATTACACTATTGTTAAGGGTAACAGCATTAGATAGAAATACAAAAAGGAGACATACAAAAAGGTTATTGCTTGATGCATCGTCTATTATTACAATCAACAATGCCCCTCCTTCCCCATGGGAGGAAATACTTGAAGCTGTTACTGTTTCACAGCCCTAGGCTACACAGTGAATGGCCTTAATAAGGCTGACACTGTAGGGTTTTTCCCAGTGGATTAGATTACGCAGTTTCTGTTCCACTTAAACACACTGTCTGGTTCGGATTCTGTCTGTGCTGAAATCACTCGAGTTGCACCCAGTTTTATAGTCAAAATAAGATAAAGACCACTAGAATTAAGTTATTACAAGACACCTCTGCACTGCTTTGTAGTGAAGCCAATTTGCGAGTAAGTATTAGACTATAACTTCAAATAGAAGGCATCAAGGGCCAATATTCACTCTTTTTACATCTGTCCTGTGAGCTTTATAGTGTGGTTAACAGTCCAATGTTCTTGCACTCAAAGAGAGTCATAAAGTTATATCAATAGTCCTAAAAGGTCATGGAGAGCTTTTCATTTTTATGGCAAAGTCATAAAACTCATGATGTGGTAAAGATAGAAGGGTTGTCATTTTATGGAGCAGCGTATCGGGTTGCCAGCTGCCAATTGATTGAAGTTTGCTGCAAGAAAAGGCCAAGAAAATCCCAAATTTGCCCAATAAATGTCAATCATAAAGGTTGATGCAGGGGAATTAACAAGTTAATCATTTTTGAGGTGCCATGATCATGTGAGGTGTACCTGCTTGTGATGGTGACGCAGCAAATCAGGATTTCTAAAATGGTCTATAAAGGAACTCAAGCCTAATTCAGAACCTCCGTAATGTGCCAATTAGTAACGTAGCCACAAAGGCAGGCAAATAGCTTGTAGTACGTTTTGATTTAGGGGTAGTTCATTTTTGGGTCACACCATGTTGCCAAGTACCTTATTAGTCTGATGTTTATTTTGTTTACCCCACACCATGTTATGTGTACTGTGACTGCTAATCCATCGTGCGAGGAAGAAGTGTACCAGTCATTGTAACAGTGTCGTGTTGTATTAGTAGGTACATGTAATACTGCCTTATTAAGTACACAATGACACCATGTTGACATTTATGTACTCCTATGTAATCAACAACAAAACGTGATTAACAGCAAGGATTATGTCTGGTGTAAAATACAGTAATTTAGTTCAGGAAGTGTAATCCGGGTGAAACCTACTCTACAATTAGTGACAATTAGTGTAAATTGGTTTGAGTGAGAGGTTTTCCTTAATAATCTTTAAGAGCATGGTCCAGCTTTCAGCCTGTGTACAGCTAACATTTTCTCATGTTTGACAACTACAGCATGATGTATTTTTTGACAAAGAAATGTCTTAAGAGAAAGATGACATAACTGTATGCGACATGTTTTTAATTTACCCTTCCTTAAATTCTGTTGAAAATTTTCTTTTTATTTCAAGTCACTTCCATTTGCTACCTAGAGTATGGTCACTCCCATGTTAAGAGATACAATGTAAAGCTATTCTTATCTTATACAGCAAGTAGAAATTGAAAATTTAATGTGTATTGCTTTTTTAGCACATGATAAAGGTAAAATAAGTGAAAACAATGACAAATATAATAATATAACCGTGCAACCGGGTGGCCGGAAGCTCGCAAGCTTATGTGTTGGCCACCCAACTAACTAAGATTACAGTGATTGACAAACAGTCTAAGTCTTAGATCTCATTTTGTAAACTAGTCACCGAATGTCAAGTTTTAGTACCACTAGCACCACTGCTCAGGCCTGACTGATGGCAATAATAGGACATACCCGGTAGTGCACCGTGAAGTTTAGATCAAACATTGCAACAAACAGATCAAACATATCTAAAACAAAATCACATCCTGCATTCCACAGTACCTAATAGATGTACAGTACATTACTTCTTTTACACCAAAGACCTTGACGGCCTTAAAAGAGAAAAAGATGTATGGAGTAAAAATTGTAATAGTCTACTCTTTCCCCATATTGACTGTGACAGTGTCTTTAACATCTTATAATCAATATCATGTAAACAACATCTGTGCAGAATCAAAGCATAATCATCCAACAAAGCATACATGTACATGACAGTCACAGTAATTTTGATGCAATTTAATCCTCATCCACTGGAAACAATGAGTAGATGCCTTGGGACCCATTGACAATAGTCTTTTTCCAGTGTAATGAAGTAAATGTTTCTTTCTGCAGGTTTTGCGGACCAGTGCCCTCACCAGCTGGGTCCAGACCATGGACGTATCACCAAAAGGGAACCTGCTTGCATTTGGCGACAACGGTAAGTGTTTTGCTTGCCAACTAACTTTTTGAAATGTGGACATCCGTTTTTGAGACCTTAACACTCCTGGCTTTGTGCCACAAATCAATGAAGCTCAAGACTGTTTGCTGAGAAAATGATCACATTTCTATGTTTTACCAATACGTCTTAGGAGGTTGACTTGTTGCTTTGTATTCCAAATCCTTTGGATATTACCTTGGTTTAGTACAGGATCTGGTGTGCCCAAGGTCTAAGGTTCATCAATTATGTAACGACCAGCCATTTGCTCATGATTGCATTGCCATGCTTCCATAACATCCATTCTCTCCTTTTATTAATGGCCAGTGTCATTCATCTAAGTCACTGTGATATATGACAGAATGTTTGGGATTCCTCAGTGAACATGTATTCTATGATTACAGAAAATTGATCTAGATATATTTTATGATTCAGGTGTCTAACGCATGGTGGAAGAGTAGTAATCAGGGATTTTTCTAATGAGGGGCACTGCACCCTCATGCTCTAAACACTTGCTCCCTTACCCAGGGGAGCAGATTCTCTGACAAGCATAATATTCAGATTGACCAAAGATGCTACTACACGTAGGTCACATGCATATGTGGCCACAGTCTTAAAATATGGCCTGTCTGACAGTAATTTCTCCCCTGAAGAATGTCCCATTTTAATTTAAAGTTCTCTAAAACTCCACATCGTGGAAGGGGGCAAAATCCTACACCATCCATTCTTAGAAAAAAATAGCTGATTAATGATCAGTTTCATTACCATTAAGTAAATCAGTCACGTACGAGGTCTTCAAGCACATTTTGAAAAATTGCTAACGGTTGTATAAACATACTTTAGAGTCTATTGACATAACACTTTTTTGTACTTGACAAGTCACGCTTGCATAGCATTCTTAAGTAATGAGGTTTGCAAGCTTCTGTCTGTAGTTTCATAATGCTGCCAAAGAAGTTATCAAATTCAAGGACATAACCTTGTTTATATAGAGTGGAGGAAATTGTGTCCACTATGCACACAGATGTTGGAATGTCTACAAAATGTAGTCTACATGAAAAACATTGAAAGTGGCTTTCTGAGTGCTTTTCTTATTCATGATAGTGCATTTGATATTGCGGTTGGTAATTCTAGCTGTTGAGGGAAAGGGAGTTGGCATTTAATTCTAATGGTGGGAATAGACATCACTGTCTCAAATGTTAGTAATCAAATATTTGCGATGAAAAAATTTTAGTGACCATTAAAGTAGCAAAAATTAAGTTACCGTTATCAGATCAAGAATTACAGTGACGTTCATTTCATGATAATTATATATGATTTATTATATGATTATATACATGTGTTGTTAAGAGAAAATGAGGCTCACACAGGTGTGATGGGACTGAGACTGAGACAAGGTGATAGCAGATGTGCTGCACTGACATTATATTGATGGGGAAATGTTCTTCCTCCATCCAGCAGCCTTGATGGAAACATTTGTTTCCGATTCTGTTAGATTGCGTGCAGTCACCAATTTCATTTGAGAATTTCTCGTGCTGCTTACAACTTTAACCAACTTTATTGCATTTCAAGAGACTGAAGCTGTAGGTGTCTTCCACATTACTTTTCAACTGACGAAATAGTAATAAGTTGATACCCTAGTACTACAGGAGTTTCATTATTCCTGGAAATATAGAATTCTAATGTTCACATCTGGGACCTACTAATAAATGACTTATATTATGTTATAGAGTTATGATAAATGCTTTTAATAAAAGATGTCATGGACCATTTCCAGATCAATGTAGGTTAGTACCACACAGTTTATTGGTGTATTAGTCCTTAGAGTTTTGTATTTGCTATTTTGAGGCTGCAATGTCTGACAGGAAAATCTACCCAGTACATCATTATTGCAAAAATACATTTTTAAAGATATCTTGCAACATGTATGATGTATCATCTTTTTTGTTACACACTCGTTTGCCATGTAACAATCCTTTTCATGATAGCTTTACTGCTACACACATTACCCATTAGCAGATTGTTATCTCTGATTGTGTGTAATTTGATTCAAAAAGTGGCCTTTTAGGGTTATTGGGGTTCATCTCCAAGTCACCCTTTTTATATATCATTTAACATGTTGGGGTTATTGGAGTTCGTCTCCGGGTGACCCTTTTTATGAATTTATTCATAAATGCATTTTGCATGCCACTGAAGTATAGTGTTGGTCATAAGTAACGTGCATCAGCGTACTCATCTAGTACTTGGAGAGTCAATTTTAACCCTTCCTTCGACATGTCACACATTAGATGTTGATAGTAAAGTTGAAGCCTGTTAATGGAGTGGCCTCAAGCTGAGGAAGGACCACTTCTTTTGCATAATGTCCTTGATATTTGGGTAACAGAAGGATTGTTGCCTGGGGTGTTGAAAGATTTTCTGAAGAGCAGAAGACTAAATATTACAGAATCTACAACAACGTCCTAACCATTCCTAAAAGCCGGAATGGAGGCTAAATAAACCTGCCCGCAACCCTCTTTGAACTTATAATTTCTGTCCAAGTCCTACATCTACTACTCTACCTACCAGGTGGTGCATCTTTTCTTACAACTAGTTTAATGATTAAATTCCGTGTCTGTTTTTTTTTGTTCACTTGTTTCTCTCTTGCCACTTCCTTCCTTGTTCCAGAAAAGTGCTTTGTTATCAACACCACTTCCTGTACAACTTGGCCTCTGCTTGTTACCATGGCAATAAATGAGATCATCCGCAGCCTTGTGTCCTTCACAAAGAAGCTTTTGTTCTGCCCACATTTGACTCAAGAAGTTTGTCCTCACCTACATAATTTGCTTGCCTTTTCACTAATACCATCAAAGAAGGCGGCACTAGGAGAGCTCAGGAGATTTCAGACCCAACGTCCGGTAATTGTAGAAGGGTAAAGGTTCAAGCCAAGTTTACACCCTTTTATCTTTCTTCCTTAATTGACAGTAACCTGCCGAATGAACACTGCAAGTGCTTCATTAGCTAGCCTCCTTAGGGGCTGTACTATTTTTTGAGACTTATGATAATTGCTTTTTTCGGATGGCATATTGAACTCAAGTTTTGTGTGGCTGCACCTCGTAGAGCAAGAGGGGAGATTCGGACACAAGAAACTGAGTTCAATAGAACTGATATGCCATCATAAAAAAAGGATTGTAAGCCCCCCCAAAAAAGGCTGACTCAGAGAGCCTGCTAAGGAGGCTATTCATCAACTCAGTTGGCAAACCTCCAACTACAGAGCATTCATTATTGATGGCAGGTGACCTACACTTAGCTGATGCAGAAATCTCAGACTGCCAATGTTAGACTATACATCACATTGCCACCAATTCTGATGTGTGATATTGATCTTTGGAAGGTTGTATATTTGGCTTACAGAAGTAAATTCAGTGCTTATATGCTTAGTTTTTGGTTTCCATTAATTTTGACTTTGTATTTTCCTTGCCTTTTCCCCCTCCCGATTTGGTAATGTCTGTTGTTGTTTCCTAGAACGGCTGGTGAAAATGATGGATTTCCAGGAAGGAAGTTTCCAGGACTTTGTGGCCCACTGCGATGCAGTTCATCTTGTCAGGTTCACTCCCTCTGGGAAGCTGCTCTTCACTGTGGCCCACAATGAGATCATGGTGTGGGAGGTAGCATTATAGACGGAACAGCCTGGTACATTTTCTATCAATCATTTTTGGTGAAAAAAAAGTTGACAACTTTATCAACATTATTTACTCAACATATCTCTATCTGATTACAAAGCATATATATATTTTCCAGTTTGTTCGCACCTAGGTCAGCATTTGTAGCAAGTATTGTCAAAATGCTGATAATTCTGGTGCCTTAGGGTAACTTCAGGTATGGGCACCTATCCTAAAGCCAACTTGGCTATAAACAAAACACAGTATCGCCATTTGAATGACAGCTTCAGGCCATTTTATCGTTATTGCACCACCAGTTGCCTTAGGCGCCATGCTGCCTACCTGTGATAATACCATGCGATAAAACACAGCTGTCCCAGTCGCAGTAATCCACTTAATTGGGTAGTAAATTCAAAGTAAATTATTTACCAATAAAAAGTATTTTTTATTAGTTTGTACTGACAATGCGTTTTGTGTTATCAACAATGGAAAGCTTTGTTCCTATAACCCTGACCTCCATTACAGACCAGCTCTTGGTGGCATTTTCATATTGCTGTTTTTGTTTCATTATTTATTTCATTTTCCTGCTGTTCTCTGATTTCTGCAGTACTCAAATGACTGCCATTTCCTCTAAGTTGTCGCCATCATATTATTACTGCATGATGAAAATGCTGCTAATACAAATGTATGGTCTGCTATAGAGGTCACAGCACATCTCTGCTGCCAAAGATCTATTGGTAAATGCTATAGTCAGCAGGGAAAGGGTTTGAGTAAGGAAAAAACTTGCCAAGTAACAGTCAATAAAGTTTATCCATTGTTGAAGTGCGATCTGTCATATCTTGTTAGGTCTTAAAGTCTTTGTAATTGTTTCCATAACTCTGCCAATATTGCTATTGTAAGAGAATATCAACTGGTGTGTCCTATCTTATTGTAATCTTTATTGAGTTGATGCCAACCACAGTTGGGAGCCTAGTGGCCAGTTTATCACTCGTCATAGATTGGGACTTGAAAATTGTTTTAATTGTGTACGTTAATGTTCATATGTTTCAAATGAAATACTCATTTATTTTGAAGACAAATTATGTTACAGTTGGAACTGCCCAGTGACTCAGACATTCCAAGGTTGTTCCTCTTTAGATATACTCAATATTGAGCCATTTTTACTGAGGAATTGTATTTCTGATACACTTTTCAATCTTAGGACTGTGTTTTCATTGATTTTAAACGTTTTTCCAGCAATATTTCATCAAGTCAACCCAACATCTGACATTTTCAATTACTTGTGAAATTTACAGTGTTACGTTTACATTTCTACAGGTTTTGTCAACATGTACGATTGATTGCCTGTCTTTTGTACATACTTTGTGAATAATTTACCAGCAACATGTTGTACTTGTAACATCTATAACCCTTAAGGCTCTCATTTACCCCACAAGAATGTATTTTTTATGGCAGAAATGTTTGTATGCCTTGTGTGCCCTGCTTTGTTTTTTATAGTCGTTTATTTGAAGACAATGGGTATTTTTAGTAAAAAGGTGATGATTGACCAGTAGTTTATTTTGTGTGAATGAAGTCAACCGCAAAACAAATTATTCTTTATTCATCAGAACTCTCTGCTATGAACTTTAACATGAATAGTGGATTTCAAGAATTTAATTGCAAATAAAGGTTTCATTCCTTTACATGCCTGAGTTCTATTTGTTACAAAAATTTTTCTTTCTTGTGTGTTTGTTATGATTTTGCTTCAGAATTTTTTTCAGGCACACGCCACACACTATGTGATTCTTCCTTTTCAGTCTTAAATATGTTAGGTTTGTGACAACTTTAATACCTTTATTGTTTATCATAGTTGGTGTGGCAGGGAACACCCTTAGTGACTCAGACTTTGTTAAGTGGGAGGGAATTGTTGACTTTAGTAAGCTGGTAACCTACTGGTCATACTGTCTCCTCACCTGTGGAATTTAGAACCTTCCATATATCAAGGGTTAAGTAGGCAGGGGCAAAGGGGAGGGAACCCTGATGTAAAAGGTATCAAGATTACCCGTTTAACTGAAAGCATTATTTTCTTTCTCGCAGAAATGTTACAGTTTATTTTTAGATTTTAAACCAAGATCTTGCAATGTGGACCTTTTGCAAGCATAGCTATTAGACTACATCATTAGCGTGAAATTTCATTTGTGTTGGTAGTCAACATGGTTTTGATTTAAAACTTTGCTCCAACACACACAAAAATAGCACATTGAATTTTCTACAGTCCTGCTGTCTTCCTTAAATCAAGTGATCAAACAACACCCTTCACTTGAATAATAATCAGTATTGCCCTGAGGAAGGTGACAGACAGTCACCAAAACGTTGGCTGTGTATTCATTTGTATATAGGTCCTAGTTTTGAATACTGAACCTTGACCAAACAATACGTTTTAACTCTATACTACATGTTTAACTTTAAGGAGGAGTTTTAACAGACATCCTCCCCACTCTCCCTGGTGACACTTCCACCCACACATATTTACTATCAGCCACATTAAAAGGTCAACAGAAGGGTCACCTTCTGAGCTTCAAGGTCAGGACTAATTTTCTTGCATTACAGAGGATTTGGCAATTACATCCTTGGAGCACTTAACTACTTGATGAGAGTTGGCTAATCCTAACATGTTTCTGCTTGAATGAAAGCATTGGAGATTGAACTGCAAACATGGTCTGTGCTATAAAGTAAGATACCAGCCTCGCAACATGCTCAATCTTGTACGAAATCCTCACATTGTATATGTATATTGTATCTATAGGGAGTGACTATGTTGTGTTGAATATATTTGCTAAAAGATACCATATCATATGCTTGTCTTCAACCTCGTGAGACTTGATATATTACAAGCATTTCAGTCCAAAGAGTCTGAGTTAGGACCTCTGTCAGGACTGTTACAATTCCTGAAGCTGGTTAATTGTGAATGACCTTCTTTAATATATTCGTGAATGACCTTCCCTTGGCTGTCAATGACCTTGGCTGTTTCATGTCAGTTCCCATCATTCCATACCCATCATGCCCCACCACCCCCTTCACAGACTCTAGAAACCTTTCCATATTTGAAAGTGGTGGGTGGAGGTAGAAAATTCCTGCCTTATGTCTCAGACATGCAGTGTTCGACCTCTTTGGCTTTAGAGTCCATTTATAACTGACAAATTCCAGAGCTTGATTTTTAAGACTTAACACTGTGCCTGTAAGCATTTCTGAAAGTGCCGTGTCTTGCTGTCCAACATCTGCAACAGTATACACCTTAATTAAATAGCTTAGGGCTTAGCTGTTCTACGATTTAGGTCTAAGAACTGGTAGAAGGTCCTAGAAAAAATGCATCATTCAAGCAGCAGAGAATTAAGATTAGAATACATCAATCTATGTTTTATCACGTGCATCGTGATTATCAATGGAAGAGGAACAAAGCATTAAGATAGTATAGACTGCTATCTTTATTTCAACTGCATGACTTGTTACCATTTTTTCTGTTTCTCTTCTTTTGTGTGTGCTTAACATTGCGTTGTAAAGGTTCAATTGGAGGTCTCTTAAACAGCTTTAACATATGCACTTGGTTGGGATGTTTCCTGTCATCATCTGAGACAGACTGTAGCATCCACTAACAGACCGCAGATGCCCGTTTCCAAGACGCCGTGCTTACACAAAGGGTGCCCTGACATTTGAGAGGACGGACTAACGATGTATGGGACTCCGGGTCCAAGGCTAAGGCCGCCGTTTTATTTCCCGCCTTCTGGGGCCACTCAAAAGGTCCAGCCTCCAGTACCTCCAGACGTTTCCGCGCGACTGTGAAACGTCATGCTAATCCCGACCAATCACCGCGCGAGATACGGGGTCAAATTTCTTCCATAGCAGCAGACCGTGGCGGATGCCAAAGAGCGATCGATAGTAATTATATCAAACAAGCAATTTACATGGATAGTCTTACCACAAACTGGATTGTATGTTTAATTATGAGCTAATATTCTAACGCGATATCATGTGTGACAGAATGAGTTTGAGTCTTCGGTTGGAAAGAAGTCACCACTGCTTTCTTCGCGTTTAGCTGTGCGTTCCATAATGTGACAACAGATGCGGATCCATATGGGGGCCGTATGAGAAACAGTCCCGGCTTATTTACCCCAGCTGTGGTAAACAGGTGTCCTGGTGAAAGACACTTGTCACCAAAACTTGCAAAGCATCGAGAAGGGCCTTGTACGAATCTGAGGCTCACTCGCCAGGCCGTGCAAGTGTTCGTCCGAGAGACCGGAGTTCCCCATACAGGCCGGACAGGTCAGCAAGCCCAGCCCAGTTCCGTGCGCAGAGGGTGTGCGCAGTGCGGCTCACCTGATCCGTACTGAACACCTGAAATCCACACTGGGTCGGGTCGTGTCTTTTATGCAAATCCATTGTTTGTGACGGGCATGCGTCACATATTTGCGTGGAGTGTCAATACAGAACACCGTCGCCATATTCCTGTAGCAGGGGCTGGTTGTTAGTCCGCTGCCGCCAAGAAGTTTTTCCTTTTCTGTTCTTGACGGACTGTTTTTTGGTCGCACGATGAGCTCGCCTTTAAGCCCGCCGCGTGTGTGCGTGCTGAGCAAGGCTGGAGGCAGGGAATACGGTTTCCACCTGCACGGAGAGAAGGGCAAGCATGGGCAGTACGTCAAGAGCGTAGACGCGGGCAGCCCCGCCGAACAGAGCGGGCTCAGACCCGAAGACCGGGTCATCGAAGTCAACGGTGTCAACATCGAACGGGAGACACATCAGCAGGTGGTTGACGCTTCCTTATCTCAGATAAACCAGTCTTTAACTCATCAGTCGCTTCGTTAACTTGATGACGACGTGATAGTGCCCAACTGTGGGGCCTGGTAGAGTAACCCAAAAAGTTGACACGTAATGGCGGTACGTGGTTGGCACAGGGTAACATAAACATCGCAAGTATGTAAGCATAAAAGGGTGGCTTTTGGGACCCCAACACTCACGCTATTGCTTCACATTCCTAGGTGGTGATTCGGATCAAGGAAAACCCGATGGAAGTCAGGTTACTGGTGGTCGATTCGGAGACGGACGACTACTACAAGAAGCAGGGAGTAACAGTGAAAGAGTCCATGGCTGCTGTGACCACGCCCGTTGCTGCTGATCAAACACCAGAGCCGCCGACACCTGTAGAAAACGGCGTGGACCATCCGGAACCCGCGCCGGAGCCGGCCACCCTGGTGTCCTCGGAGCCCCCCGCCCAGAGGGTAGCGGTGCCCCCCCACCTCGCCCCGCGCCTTTGCCACATTGCCAAGGGTGATTCAGGCTACGGCTTCAATCTCCATGGAGAGAAGGGACACAGGGGCCAGTTCATTCGCGCCATCGACGCCGGATCTCCAGCCGAGGTCGCCGGACTTAAGGTTCAAGATAGGCTTGTCGAGGTTAGCAACCCCTGTCTTTTTTTCCTGTTACAAATTGCCCTTTTAGGTACAAAATGGGGAGAGGAACTGTTTAACAGTTATAGAGAGGAAATGAAATGCAGAATCTGTAATACAATCCGTCGCCGCAGGCGTGTCGAGTACCAGCTGTAGTGTTTTCCGGTGACTCGCTGTTTTTTTTCTCCAACAATAGCCTTGAAAACACACATGTTACAATATCCGCTCACGAGTTTAGAGTGTATAATCACGCACCAAGTGTTTGATTGTTAGGGACAACTTTACCTTGGCCCCACCCTACCCCCCTCCCCTTTGCCACCCAGGCGTTACAGGTGTCTTCCCAGGATACTGCCTGTGGACCGTATTGTATCATATTACTGCAAGTATGTAAATGGTGTCAGGACACAAGTGTGTTAGGTGTAGTTAGGATTAGACTTAAAAGCAGAGGTGCCCTGTGTGTTTTAAGTGGAAATGTACATGAGGGGGTGGTGTTTTTGCGCTGTGTGCGTCTGTACATTACTCGGATTACTAACATACCGAACCAGTGACAATAGCATGACCTCTCCCTTCTCACAGGTCAACGGCGAGAACATTGAATCACTCAAGCACGCCGAGGTCGTGGGCAAAATTAAGGAGGGAGGAAACGAAACAACGTTGCTTGTCGTCGACAAGGAAAGCGACGCCTTCTTTCAGGAAAAGGGGGTCCCGATCACTACGGAGTACGTGGGCGGCACGCCAGGCGTGAACGGCGACCCCGTGGTGGAGACCCCTCCCCCTACCCCTCCCGCGGTAGAGGAGCCCGTCTCGGTCACCGAGGTCTCCTCCGCCCCACCCGTCAACTCCCCAGTCTCCAGCCCCGACACGTCCTCTCCAGAGCTCCCCCCTCCCCCCACCCCGGAGGAGACCCCCGCCCCCATCGTCGACATCCCGCCCCCTCCCGCAGAGGAGCCTGAGCCCGAGCCGACCCCCGAGCCTGTCGCTAACTCCACCCCGGAACCCGAGCCCCAGTCCGCCCCCTCTCCTGCCAGCTCGCCCAGCGAAGACAGTGGTGTAGGAGACTTCACCATTGACCTGGCCACGGCGCGCCAGAAAGTGTTGAGCAAGAAAAAGGCCCGGCCGTCCCAAATGAACTGGCAAAACAAGCACGAAATCTTCAATAACATGTAAAGCAGGGAAAATGGCCTAGGGGAATGGAGGACCTGCAAGTCAAGGACAGTCATTGGGATACAAAATGGACGACTCCGTCGTACACAGAGGTTGGTAGTACCTATGTCAACAGCATGGTGTAGGTGTCCCAAGACAAGATCGGACATGTCATGAGCAATAGCGCAGGACCCTCCGCTGTAATGTACAAATTATCCTTTTCATTTGTGTTAACAGAGAATCTATCCATAGTGTTGACATCACCGCCTCGATTAACGTTTTGCCTCAAGCTTTCCAATCCCATTTATTTGCGCTAATAGCAAGCATATTGATTCCGATCTCGATAGGCCTTCAGATGATTAATACGTTAAAGCCTGTCCGCTTCCCATGAATAGCATTTGTGCCTGCACATTGTGATATACATATTCTATATACATATGTATCTATATATATGGTAGATGAAAACTTGTATCATATAGAGTACGATAATTTTCATTCAATGAAACAAAGGACAATCTTTGGGCTTTGGGAGATTGTAAATAATTCTTAGCTCGTGATTATAGGAGGGTTCGGATATGAGATGATAAACAACTTCAGGTTTCTAGTGATTATTAGCGAGTCATAATTTGTAATCCGAACCGTGGGGTTTTGATAATGAGGTGGGAGGGGGGCAGAGAGTCATACATCCGGACCAACCAGAAATGATCAATATGTTGGTAGCCTTCTCAGAAATAATGTAATGTTAGACTAAATTTTGTGTAGCCAGATTCTAAATACTTTCCTTGTAGGGGATGGTCTAACTGTTTCTAGACTAGAGTTACATTTCCGTTGTCTTGCGGGTGTATCATCGGCTAACCGAAGACGTTATATAGTAAAATAACTGGGTGACGTGAGAATGTGTTGGTACCGGTATGCACTGGTTGGTTACTTAGGTAACTTTTCCCCCGGTGTAAGTTACATGGGTCACGTTTTCTCCCATCCGCCCAACCCGATAAGCAAACATGTCCTCCTATCTGATGAAATGCTGTGTGTCGAATATAAGAAGTATTGATAGGCGCAGTTCCCTCAGGAATGCTACAGTACTGGCAACGCGAAATAACCTGTTTCAGAAGGGTCCGGCTTGAAACGTTGAAAAAACGTCAGTTTGGGACAAAAAAAGAGGTAATGGTGATGCTAGAAGTGCTTGTAGAGGTACCAATATTTTTGAGAGATTCACAATTATATATTTTTCTAACCCTGTGGAATGGAAGGCCTGTACTGTAACGTTCGATACTGAAATATTGACTCGTACAGAGATGAAGCAATTTCGCTGTGTAGCTGTAATATCCGGAGATAGGCTCTGTCAGCTATACATTACCGTACTGTAACTGTCATTACTTTCTTTGTCTTATTTACAATGTTTGATGTAGACTGATAAGTTGTGATAAGTTGAAATTCAATACATTACCGTTCTGAATCTTTCCTAGTATGTTTCTTTTCTAGTCAGTCGTTAGAGCGAGAAAAACAAGTTGTTACGTTAATGAGAGCGAACGTAGCGTGCAGAGATAATTTGCTGTTGTACAGTAAGTGACGGCAATGTAGGACTTTGCCCTGTCCAGCCAGCCATGTAACACCTGTTTACTAAGTGGGCAAAGGTAGGCCCCTCCCAGTTGGTCAACACCGTATTCAAAGGACAAGCCGCACTCTGTACCTCTTCTATTGTTTCTTCATAACATTGTATAGATAGCGTGTGAGAATTTCGCCCTCTTCACCGATTTTATATCCCCGTTTATGGGTTCAAATGGAAGGTACTTAGGAGTGATTTGGGTTCCATGAATGACGAATTAAAGTGCATTATGATTTGCATACAGTGGCTTGACCCTTTTTAGTCCCAGCTCGAATCGGTTGATCGCGCAGTGACATTGTATTGTTACAGGTGGAGTTTGTCATGCAGACTTTAACGGGTGGGGTGAAACCGCTGTTACATGCACGGGCAGGCTACTTTTCTTTACACTCATCATGCCTCAGTAACAACAGCCACAACTCACTCTCACTGAGCCTGAAGTCTTCAATACACGTCACTTCAAGACAGAGTGGTTCAAACACGAACACAGAAAACACGACGCCACTTACTTCGGACTGAGATGTTGCTTACATAGCGTTCCTATTCGGTGTTTCTAAAATGCGTACCGTTATGTGTTTATCGCCCTGCTTTGCATGATTTCATCCCATGCAATCATAATATTTACCCACAAGTATTGACTCATTCGCAAAGCTAAGAAAGAAACTGCGAAACTGCGAGAACTTTGAAGCGAATGCGCGCCGCACACAAGTCGATAAATACAGGTGTATTTGCGTGTGATAATGTAAACATATGACCAAGTTCGTAAGGAATTTATCCTCATAATAATCAACTGTCTCTCATGCTTTACCCCTCCTGCAAGTCAACGTCAGGATTCCACTTAAGGCTGTTGTGTAAAGGTTTGCGCAATAAATTCAGATGTCGCCATGTAAACAGGTAGTGTCTAGACTTAACATGAAGCGTAGAATGATAAATCACCTCTCAAACTTGGTGTTTTATATTTCTCCAAGCGTGCAAAACAATTTCTTTCACGAGTCAGCATTCAAAAAACTTTCACCTCATCCTCCATGAAGATTCACTATGCATGTCCACATTTGGAATGAAAACTTGACGCTGAACCGACGTAGCAACGTTATATAAGACTTCCTACATGCTACAAGGCAGTGTTTTACCAAACAACAGCGCTCTGCCATGTCCACTGACCCCTTCCATAGCAGTAGGATTTCCCACGCTAACCTTCCTTTGCTCCAATAACCTATAGCCCGACGTTCCCAGCCAGATTTTACTTTTATTCTTGTGCTTAGACAAAAGGTGTGTAGATTTGTAAATTTGTATTGTAAAGTGAGTGAAAGACTAAATAAGGAGAACAGTGAAGTGGAATGGGAGGTATTACTTAATCTCCAAGTCGATCTAACGGTTGCAAAGACCGT
Organism: Branchiostoma lanceolatum; assembly: GCA_035149815.1. Lineage (NCBI taxonomy): Eukaryota > Metazoa > Chordata > Leptocardii > Amphioxiformes > Branchiostomatidae > Branchiostoma > Branchiostoma lanceolatum. The sequence continues at coordinate 7,587,538 of CM068873.1, forward strand.
ATCCGACTGGCAAAAGGAGTTTGTATTGCAATAAAAACTCCATTTGCCAGTTGGATACGGTCTTTGCAACCGTTAGATCTGCTTGGAGATTAGGTATTACTGTCTATTCTAGCTAAAACATATAAGGTTTCCTTTATTACTAATGCTACGTAAACGGTGGCTATAATGCTATTATATGTGGTCCTGGCAGACCTTCGAAATATGATTAATTTCCCAGACGGCTAGCCGTCAATAGATCTTATTTACTGCGCCGCGGTGAAACCGAGGTCTTGTTCTTTTCAAGACTCGTCGTACTCAAGAGATTTGTGTCTGTTGACGCCGCCAGCTTTCGCTATGAACGTTTTTGAAAGAAGACGTTTTTAAAGCTTAATCTTTGAGAAGATTCTCGCACGGAAGCAGAGCGTTGTTTATTAGCCGTTCACGTGAAGGATGATGATGATGAGAATGCGTTAATCCGAAGTGATGGGCATCCCACTGTGTTTCAGTATCTTCTCACAAATACCACAACAAAAGAGATGTATAGGGGCCTCTGAGTCGAGAATATAACGTCACGCAATGGCGATTACCGGGATTTCAATAAAAGGAAACTATTTTCGTAACGATTTTCATAAGATATGTTTAAATAGCGATACACAGAGGCCCCACTGCTACAACATAAGCCACCAGTCATCCACGGATGGTTTATTTTCAAATAGGGATGAGGGAAAATCTGACCTTTCATACCGGCCTTCATACATGTTAATGTCCCCTCCCATTTGTCCGTCTTCTGCTAAAGGTGTTATTTCTCCGGAACACCCTCCGCTTACTGCGAGCAATCTGTCGTGTATGGCTTTTATCGGATTTTGAAACCTCTGTACATTCTGACAATAGTCTAGCCTATAATCCCCGTTGGGACACGTAAGACATTGTGTACCGTATATGATTTATCTTCAGCAGAACTTAGAACACATTGGAGCTGCGTCATAAATTGATTATATAGATCACGCGACGGGGACAGGATGTATTACAACAGAACACCAACCCAAGCGAATCGACGCTTTATACACCAACTTATGAACATTTCTACAGGGAGGGGGGTGCAGCATCAATCCCGTTATCCATTATCAGTAATTGAACAGGGCGGCCTCATCATGTGACGTGCATGAACGCATGGCTGAACCTATAACAATAAAAGGTTTCACTACCGGCACAATTTGTTGCAGTGTGAAGATGGCTACATTTAGTCATTACGCACTAGTCAGTGTACGTACACAGGGGTGGGCGCAATGATTACCCTACGTGTCCCTGAAACCCTTTCTTGACGAGATTGAAGTGGTACCGTGTCTCCAATGGCTCCGTCCAGACACGCCTAGATTACGCCCATGATTGAATCCTTTGTCATTTGTATATCTACGTGACTCTTAATATCAGTATTTGTTATCAAATCATTCGTATTCCGCTTAAGTGCATTTTGAGAAGTACAGTATTTCTCATAAAATGGCTGCAATAACCAATATAACTATACAGCCATGCACGTACATGAAATAGAAAACACGTTAACAATGCACATTTCATTCTTGTTGGATTCGTGATTCCATTGGATCTGAAAATAAAACACTGCGTGTTCAAACATGGAGGTTTTTACAAGCCTGTCAGTGATCGACGCTGCTTAATTTGATAGCACTTCGCCAGAATGGGAAAATGCATTACAACGTGACATCGTCATTTCAACAATATAATGCCAAAGGCTTTTTGCAAGCCGAGCCTGGAAACTTTATGTTCGCTCTTGACACATTCCAATTATTTCTTCAATTGTGCGCTGACAGACCCGTGTATATCGCTACCTCCCTGCATGGCGATGAATCTCTCACAATCGGGAGAAATATCAGCGCACAGAGTTTAATATCCGTGACACTTTTGTGACAAAGCATATCATAACACATGATTCGTTTGGTTCCCAACATTACGGATCTAATTGGTCGTAAAACACGAAGACACACATTTACTCTAGGCTGTTATTTTTTAATACTCCTCGTTTTTCATTTTGATTGGAAGACAATACAGAAGTTGTTTTCAGCCGTGGTATTTATGATGCGGCCGTTAAATGGTTGCTTATATGCAGTAAACCCCGCTCACCTCGACATAAACACTTTAGCAGGCGCTGAAGAACAAAATAGCCTTGATATACTTCTTGTAAAATTGTCACGAGCGTTATCAACAACTTGTCCATGTACATTAAACAGGCCACTCCAGTGTGCTGAAATTGCGGAAGCACTATCACTCTTGTCTACCCACGTATCTCTCCGCCGTGTGCTAGGGGCGAGAGGTCGCACAACTTCCAATGTAGAAGTGTTTTTTGACAGCATCGCTTCGCCGCCTCTTGTAGCGACCTGAGTGGGTGCAAAGGCACGTTTTCTGCACGGTCTCTGGGATAATTACCACCCAGCCACGCGCCCTTAACCAAACTTCTTCGCCTGTTGGCTAGAATCGTCTCAATGCAGCACATCTCAAGATGGAATTTGGAGATTCTCTTGGAGAGTGTTCAGCGCTCCCGGCGCTTTTGTGAAGTGGGTTTTCACAGCACCGCTCTGCGACCTCTTGTGCGAAGTTGAGTGGGTGCGAAGATTCGTTTTTTGCCAGGTCACTGAAATAATTACCTTGAAGGTCACAACCACGCGTCAGATAACGAGACTTCTTTGCTATGAATTATAAGTGTCTTCGTATCATACATTACTAGATGCGATTCGTTTTTTCGGAAAGATCATTGGGATAGTCTCACGCATGGCTGCTAACAACCACAGTTGGACACACTTGTGCACTTATTGTGATGACGTCATGCACACCTGTCGCAGGTGTGGTCACCTGTTGTGACCGCACCTAACGGTATTGATTTTTGTTGTCCCGCAGAAAACCCCATTTTGTGGTGGATTAAAGAGAACGTTCTTATCTACTTTCCCTTATAGCGATGGAATCAACACAATGCAAAACATTGGTCGCTGTTCTTAAATCTCGACTAAACACAAACATAGGGAAGGGACTAGGCAAGGGACGGTAAACAGATCTGTCCATAAGTCGTGACATCTGCCGAGCAAAGGTATATTCTCGTGTGTATAACTTGAGCCTTATCGCATGGCTAATAATGGCCAAACACAAAAGTCCCGCCTGGTCGCCTGCAAACCTTGTCTTTTATTTGACAGCAATTGAAGACATACAAGAAGCCACGGTCATGTCCATCGTCTCATATCTTGTCCTTATCGTCAGGCGTCAGGAGCCACTCACTGGCATAATCTGGGACGGTATCAACTTTCTAAGACGATTTAAGGCCTGACTTGAGCCAAGACGTGCTTTTATGTGGAAATACAGATAGTAGGCTCTAGCTCTAGTCGTAACTTATGGACACTTGCGGCGGCTTGCCGCGATGTTGTCTTCGACACCGCAATCGCGTAACACTCAAACTGTTCCACTTCAAACGGATCGTATGTAGTCGTCCCGACGTGCACTTTGCTTAACCATTAAGCTGTCCGCACACGATTAACTAGTGATGCCACGGGTTTCTAACGGAGCTATTCGTCAACCTGTCTTGTTATCGCCCACCGCCGGCCATGTGATACGTTTGAGAGCCTCGGGCCGTGCAGCAAAAGTGATAAAGAAGGAGAAACATCGAGATCAACCACGTAAGACACCACTCAGCATCTGTATACATCCCGGATAAAAACAGAACTGCTTTTGGAAACCCGCAAATGAAGACCCAGATCAATCCTGGCAAGCTTTAGTAACTTGTAGACGAGGTAAGATCTAAGAGAAAAGTTGAAGAAGCCTCTGATATTGGCTTAAGTCCTAGCCCAAATACAAGCTTTAGCTGGCTCAGTTCTGGGTAAAAGGGAAACAACAGTGATGCCTTGTTGCATTTAAGGGCAGCCAGGCTTAAGGCCATGCCATTTTTTAAAGTGGAGGAGGGGAGATCTGGAAAACTGCCATAAACTGAACCCGGTGGCCATTTGTGTCACGTTCCAAATCTATAATATAGTCACAAATTCAAATCGATATGTTGCTATAATTATCAAACCAATGGTACAATGGGGGCATCACTAGCTAAGGTAACGATATCTCCAGTGTATCATGCCAATAGAAGAAGGTAGTGGTGTAGGTATTAGAATGGAATGGCCCTAACCCAGACAAACACTCGTGCCAGGTAGACCTTACCCGGCCTATGACAGATCAGTCAGTGGGCCGTGGGGGGGGTGGACACCAGGCGAAGGTGTCAGGCACTCGTGCGCGACACACCGGGGACACTGTATCATCCTTCCGGGTCTCTTTATTGATCGAAAGTCCACATAATAACACAACTCTATTACATGACAAAATTCTATTACATATACACACTTTAAAAGCAAACATTGGCCTGTCGAGCAATAAACCACGGTCTTTCCGTCATAGATATCTAAGGAAAGCATCAGACTTTTACAAAGGAAAATGGACAGAATGGTGAGAGTAGTGGAAAATTGCCTAAATGGTAAAAACATACGTTGACGCAACATTTGGTGAGAGAAAAAGAGCCAATGTTGCAAGATACTTTTGCAGATAATTCCCCTATCTGCTCTCCTTGCGTTTTTACAAGACAAGGAGAAGGAAGCTCTCCACATTGACCCCCTGTCCCGGGCACGCGGGGTGGACTCCTGGAGTACATCCGCGGAACTGGGACTGCGGCGATAAATAAACCATTACCTCAGTCCTGGCAGCAGGCCTTGCCGTGAACGCCTGTCTACCCACCCGCCCTAGGGACCGACCCCTTATTCACCCACAAACCCGGGGGTAATAAAAACTCCCCATCAGGTATGCAGAACAGGTCGTCAAGTTCGCAGGAGTAACCTTCAGGAGCCCATCGTTCGGAAACTTATCACCGGGTTATCGTAACAATAGCACGCTTCATTTCTTCTGTAGCAGGTATGTTCTGCGTTTACGTATCATAAATTCCTTTGATACACGATACAGAAAATAAATGCCGAGACTTAATCTAGAACGATGTTAAAACATAACGTTCAATTGACGATTATGTAAACAGGACAGATAGTTATACTCCACGCTTAATATGTTTTGAAATATTCAGGGTACTAGGGGGTGCAGATTTTATTACCAGTAATAGTGGGTAATAAAGATGAGTTAATTTGTCTTGCAATTGGTTTTTCGAGTGTAACATTTAATCACGGCGTATGAGGTGGGGAGTTGAATATTTGATTCCACGAGTGAATCAAATTTTGACGACTACTATTACTATTATACAGTATTTACGTAATCTCCAAGCAAATCTAAGAAGGAAAGAAGGTACAGCTATCGTATTTCTGTCGGAAAGGAGGCAAACAGAAGACAAAAGAAATGCATAATTCCATCCTCTCAACATTTGCTTGGCCATCACTGGCCGTCATGACCGTATCCGTCCGGATTCTTAAGGATCTGAGTTTCCGGATCCCGTTTCTCCTGTCCGGATACGTCAGGATTCGAGACCATTTCGTGCAGTGCATGTTAACCCCACAGGTTCGTTGTCAGTGTTTAATATGTGTGGGAAGGCAGGTGACCCCTGTGTGTAAGCACACAATGAGACGTGACAGGTAGCTGCAATGCAGGTATGTCGTCCATTGTTGTCTGTCATACCATCGTTTCCAGACATAAAGGGAGACGTCTGATCGATTTCTTCCCAAAACGGGGCACGGTTAAGAAGCCATGCAGTCTCTGAAAAAAAAACAGTCTCTGATATTGTCGAGACAGTGGTATGAGGGGCTTGCCTGGGTACCATCCTCCGTAGTGACCGTTGGCTCTCCCTTTTCGCTTGTATGATGTCAGACTACGGAGGACGGTACCCAGTCTATTCCTATCATCAAAAATGAATGCAAGGAGTCCCCAGAATGATTTCTATATTCCGTTCTTGTTTCTTTAACAATTTGTAGACTCACAGACACGACATGGTTGGTTTGGGATCATCTTTCTTTAAATTTATTCTGCTGACAGTTGAATCTGACATCTAAAAGTTGGGCTCCGAGCCAATCGCATGTCCTCGCGAGTTTCACGCTCCAAGGCGCGAGTACACCTCTAGGAAACGGCTTGCGTGCGATACAGTGTGATGAATGAATGACTGCATGTGTGACAATTTTTAAAAGCTGGTGTTTACACTTTCTACACAACAGTATATTAGCCCAGCATGGTAGATAGACATGACTTTCAACTAACTTGACTTGACTAGACTTGACTTCAGTCGGTGAGTAGTATGGTAGGTGGCAACAATAGATCGTTGTTCAGGTTAGTCCCAGGAAACCCAGCTCAGTAAAGTGTGGTATTGGTATTAATGTATGATCCATACACATTGTAATGTGGTATTGGTATTAATGTATGATCCATACATATTTTGATGATTAACTCATACGTAGGGTAAATCAATGTCTATTCTACATATGGAAGGGTTTCTGTGGTTTTTCCATTCTTCTGTAATCTCATGATTCATGACTTTGCAATATTGTCATTAACAAGTCTTGCCACTGATGCATATTCTTCAAATGATTCATGCCATCCCCCATCCTCACTTATCCCCACCCACACACACCCCGTCCTACAGCTGTCCCTTCTAACACTGGATACTTGGAGTTGTCACGGTGTCCTATGGTGATCCGACTGAGGAGTGCCCCGGCATGTTTAGCTGTGTTGACACTGGCACAATTAGCGACCCGTCAGCAAACACCCCATCCCATGTGAGAAGTCGGTAGCGGTGGCAGGAGACACGGGACCCTGATAAGATAAAGTTGATGAATGCTAACCTGGAATTCAGAAAAGTGCCAGAGGCCAGGCGGTCGGGAGATGATTTCTGAAAGACGGTATCCTTATGTGGGACAAACCTGTCAGACTTCAGAACAACGGTATAAGATACATGTATGTTCGTCCCCCACACCCTAAAAATGTTCATTAAAAACTTGGGGTGAGGTATAGTCTCTACCAGACTAACAGCGTCGGCTATAGAGAGAACATTTGCCGGGGGACTTTGGCCATGGAGGATAACATTTCCATCCGGGTTGCCTATTTGACCTTCTCTCCGTAGCCGACTCCCTTCATACAATTGACTCTATTTGGCCAATTTCTACTATTTTCCCAGCGACCCGCAGAGACTGGTAGAGGCTAGTGAGGTATGTGACGGTTGAAAAGCATAAATTCAACTTTTTATATGAAAATCAGAGTACAAATAACAATAGTCTAGAAATCCGATGGGTAAGGCGGTGCTTAAAGTCGTTTTATGTTTCTTTTGTCTGTTTGTTTGTTTGTTTGTCTGTTTACTTTTGTCTGTTTTTGCAATTGCCTACACCTCAAAAGTACATACAGGTTGTCATCTTGCACTTAGAATTCTCTGAAACTCCGCCCAGTTCTGACGCCCACCCCTCCTAGCTACAAATGCCCCTGGTTGCTTGGCTGCAGTGATTTGCGGTGTGCGCTTTCTGCACGGAACTAGACAATAGTAACCTTGGACTGGGGCCAAATTGGGTCGGCGGTCCCAACTGACCGTAGTAAAGACTCCTGTCGTAAAATTCCATTTCCTCAATAAAGCTCTTCGCCTTTCGTGACATTGTCGTAAAACAGCAAGGCCTCGCGGGAGAGGACACTTGTTGGAAACACTCGCTGTGGGAGTGTGTAAAATTAGTTGGCTGTGTCGTATACGTAGTTCTGATTTGTTGATAAATGGATTGTCTATTCCCCTAGTGCGTGCAACCTGGCCACTTGTGAGCTTAGATAGGGCTGTCTGGTGAAATCTATGTTTTCTAGTACATTGGCCACAGTAGACGTGCAAACTTTGAGTAGTATCTTTTTTATCTAACGGACCCAGCAATTTGAAACAAATTAAAGATTAAAGTATTCACGATTGCCACGGCCATATAAGTTGTGTTTTGACAGTACATTTTATATCTCACAGTTTTGGATCAAAATCGTTTAAAGGACATTTTTTGTTGTTGCTTAAGACTTAATCCATTTGGTAGATACTTTATGTAACCAAAGACTGCAAAATGATTTTGGTTATTACATGAGAGACGAATAAGCGAATTCCGCGACCCTACATGACTACAAGATACTGAGCTAAATGCAATACTTAAACTTGTAATAAACACTGTCTGGAACAGGTGGTTCCTTCTCAAGTTTGCAACCTTATATTCCAGCACAGCTCGCTCCAGATGAAACTGAGCGAAGCACATCATTCCGTAAGCTTGCCGTTACAACCCGGGATAACATACCTGCTACATCTTACACGTCTCAGCTCCAATTCACCGTGTAACGTTACAAAATGGCATCAATTCCACTTCGCATGCCGGCTTGGGGGAGGAAGCCATCTCAATTGTACGTTTCTGTGCACCGTAGCGCCGCGGATAGAAGAGGAGAAGCTAGTGCATAATGCAAGCTATTCCGTCGCTATTTCAGCCGTGTAGCCTACTATAGGTGACGTACCATCAGACAATACTACACGGTCGTCACCATAAAAGCCACATTTCACAGATTCCAGAAGAACATAAACACAATCGGCAGGTATGAAGAGAATTAACAGTTTTGTATGGAGAAAAATAATCTGTTGGTAACGGGGGGAGTGGGATATATATGATATTATAGATATAGGTAGATATATTCAATAACGATGTTTGAGCTATATGATTCAATTGAAAAATAGTGAGAAGAAAATGTCAGGGTTCGTTGAAGGTAGTATTCGCCCCAGCAAACTTGTGTCTTAGCTTGCCATGCATTTTAGTCATTTAGAGCTGAAAATTGTATAGTGTAAGTAAATGTGTCTTTGTTAATTTCCAAATTAATAGCTGTTTAATATGTTTGCCGTAAACATAACGAAGATAACGACATTGATGGTTCAATTCTATTTTCGTTTTAAGTGGACGTTATGTTAATGGCACGAAAATATTTGAAAAAATTTGACCCTATAAAAACTGCAAATATTTTTCAATACGCTGATGTTTGCAATTCCTCCCGACTATGTGTAAAAATAGTTCTAGACATGTACATCAAAAGGAGATAAAGCGATTAACCGATCATGTGAACAGTGAACCGTAGCTTCAAAGCGTTTATCGATCTAGGCTCGTCTCCGGGCAGACGTCTGCAGCCAAAGTGCCTTCAATTTTGCAGCTTAAGTCACCTAACGTGGCCTTTTCCCAGTCTACTCGGTTTACCCGCTATACCGATTCTGAACTTTACAAATTTGCTGGGCCCAGAAATCGTTTTGTTGCTCTCAATTCGGTACTGCGGAGGATTTGTTTACTTTTTGTATATTGATTCACGGCGAAAATCAATTCGAATCTGACGCCAGCCTTCCCTCATTAAAATCAATAGCAGTAGTGGAGTGATATTGCCTCTTCCGACCACAGACCGTCGCTCAATATCTCTGTAGGCCAACGCGATAAAACCGCGGTTGGTATCGGGTGAAAATTAGGTGAACACGCTGCTAACTCAATATGTCGTGTGTTAGTTTTACCCTTTTGTGGCATATCAATATGAACTGTGACGTCTGGACATAAAACAAATACATCTGGATTGATCCTAGACCTCAGGCTAGGTTGCAATCTGTTCGTGGGTCTACTGTCACTGGTCAACCCACCGATCTCTATTGCTACTGTGCAATTCCTTTCTTAAAGCAACGTGTTTACATAGAGCAACTTGCTACGAAGCCATGTTTAAAGCCATGAGGATAGAAGGAGCAAACAATCGATAACTGTGTTTGGAGATATTGCTACATGCGTGCAATAGCAGTGAAAGCCTTTAAGTGGGTTTCTTTTTTTCAAGATACTATATTCCGTGCACGGCACTTTATTCTAGTTGGCGTTTTATGTCCATCCTCAGGCACCTGGCTTTCTTACTGTCTCAGACTGTGCGTCTAAGAGAAACATGGGATGAAAAAGCGGTAAAGGTCTGGGAACAAAAAAGATCGAGGACAAACCTCTTGCGTTCCCACGGCCAAATGTCTTGGATTAAATACTAATGGTAAGAAACCTAAAGCAACTCCCCCCCCCCTGCTGTCATTAATGCATGGCAGTCATGATCATTGCCGAAGGGGGGGGGGGCAGAATCAATAATGTTGATCTCAGAAGATGGCACGTTTTCCGTCGGCATCCCGAAAATTGTCACATCACCCACCTGAAAACCCATCGCTAGGAGCGAACGACTGTAGAAATCATTTTGTCCTCCTGATTAATTTGTCTGGGAGCAACTCCGTTATTAAATCTCGCAGCCATTTCTATGGCTCCTGAAACTTACATCCTTCATGTACTGATATGGGTTCTACCTCCAGAAACGCTAGTCGACGTCGTATATTGTGTCGGAGGCCGTTGGCCTTTGCCACCAAGCTTTATTCCCTGTCGTGCTTTCCAATATCAACAAAATAAAGACGGTGTCGCACAACGTCTTACGCTGACTTAAAGTGAAGGCCGCACACGACAGACGACTACGGTTTACATCATCATGTTTACAAATGGGGCTGTAAAATCCTCACACATTCTGCGATGGAGACTTTCAATTCTCAGTGTAGCGTGAAGACATGGCTGGTATTATGGTAATGTTTGGTGTGTGGCCATGATTTTAGTCTTAAAATCATACATGTCGATTCGGTCGATCGATTGGTTGATTGATTTCTATATAGTTATTGATTACTTGATTTATCACTTGTGATAAATTGATTGATATATCAATATAATGTGTGTTTGATCTAATTCCCCAGCATGTAGATTCGATCGATTGATTTGTTGATTGATTGATTTCCATAGTTATTGATTACTTGATTTGTCACTAAATTGATTGATCGAGTAATATAATGTGTGTCTGATGTACATGTAATATCCCACCCTCACCCCCCATGCATGAGGAAGCAACAACAGAGCCTGACAGAGATGATGATGTGTAGTTTTAGTCTTCTGTGTATTTCATACATGTCGATTCGATCGATTGGTTGATTGATTGATTTCTTGATTTCTATATAGTTATTGATTACTTGATTTGTCACTTAATTGATTGATTGTGTAATAAAATGTGTATTTGATGTAATATCCCAGAATGTGCCGTACTTCTGGAATGCTGCCCGGCTGATTTCCGCCCTGCGTATGCGAGGCATCTCCAGCAATTACGGCGGGAATGCGACCATTACATGCACACACTCCGAAGAACGCCTGGCTGAAGGCGTTAACACAGTCGTCTAATGACTCCATTCAGACTCCGACGCCGCGCAGGCACGAAGCCCGCCTTCAGGGTCACTGTCTCCCCCCGCCCGTGTCGGCGAGCTGTCCCGGGCAAGGCACTGGAGACTGCAGGAGATCGTTCCCAGTGTAGTAGGTACAGCTCCGAAAGGTCAGGGCGCCAGGTAATTTTCCCGCTGTACAGGAGTGTTTATGCGTGACGAATCCTCCGGCATAATCCACCCCCGCCAGATGTGTCGAGAACGGCGTGCTGATGGTATTTCTGAACGCTGTTATGGGCCAAACGAATATGTCAAACGTATATGTGGACCCATACATCACAATCCCGAGGTCTGCACGCCTCATGTGCAGCCGTTTTCTCCTAATCACCCCGCGACTATCTATCGTAGATGTGCTCTCAAGGAGTCGTAAACGTGTATAAATATTGATCACAGGCTGTAAATATCACACGAAGGGGCTTTTTTAGAAAAGAACATACATTTCACTAAATCGATCGCTTTTATTGTTACGGTGTCACTGCTCAACGTACCCCGGGTATATTGTTATAGTCACCTTGTGATTTAGTAGCTGCCGTGAGCGTTTTCACGGTGTTATGACTGATTGTTAGGTTTGACCGATGTAATAAGCTAATTAGTAAATTAGCTAATTGTTTATAGGCTGTTTGTGCCAAAACTGGTTTTCAATGTAGCTACATAATGATAATAGTACAGACTTTTCTATTCTATTCTATAACATCTTGTAAAGATTTCCAAATGATTTCTTATCACTAAAGTCAACGTCAATGTCTATTACACAATAATTGCATCAGGTAAATCTATGGCAAATAACAAGGAGTATAAACATCTACGAACTATCTATACTAGTGTACTAATCTAACATCATTACTCGATACATATAATATAATGGAATAGTACGTTTCACATTGTTATGACGCGGTTTCTCTCTTACTTGTAATCTATGGTTTGAATGAAGTTTGAATAGATGACGAATGGAACTTGCATACGTGATACGTGTAAGGAATGGCACATCGTTACGCGCCTTTTCATCTACGCCTCTCCGTCTCACAAACACCTTGATAGCCTGTCTTTTTCCCGGCGAAGGTCTGCACCGTCGTTACAGCAATCTCTATTCATGATTTCTCCCCTCGAAAGAAGATCCACCGAAGATGACAAATTACCAGCCTCCTGCAAGTAAACGAAAGATTAGGGGTCATGAGCGGAAGGTTGCCGTCTCAACTCCCTGACGAATCACCGCGTGCTTTAATTCTTCTTCCGTCTTGCCGCAAATTTTACACTTGACTGTTTGGCGCCCCGCCTGCCCCCGAAGATGCCCTGCAAGGATTACCAGCTGTATACTGAAAAAATACATTGGTTGCTCCAAGAATATGCATTTGCCATTACATCATGGGACTAAGATACATGTAGCCTGGGTGCCATCCTAGTTAGTTTCCCGATGCTTGGTGCCATCCGAGGCTCCCACACTTCCAGCTACAACTTGTAGAGAGAGTATGGGAGCAGCGGAAAACTAACTAGGATGGCACCCAGGCTAGGACTTGATATATATCAAGATCTTTATTGACACAACAAAAGCACAGCGACTTTCGTAAGGTTTACTACATACATACATACAAACGAATAAATGCATACAAATGAGTTTGATTACACACAATCATATGGGATAGAGCAACATATCGAAATATCACGTGATATACTTATACATTGCTTGTTCTAATGTCCAAACATTCTTTGATGAATATGCCTATCTGTACACAGTAAGGATTATCACCTCCTAGTATGTAATTGAATCTATCGACAGAACGGAGCGCATTGAATTCATTTGAACAAGCGGATATAAAGGTGAATAGCTTTGAGCGATATATAAGCTGTGACTCATGGTAGAAACTTTTCAATCGTCTGTTTGTTTTCAAAGCCAAATTTAGAACACACAGACAGACATTGCAGAATGAGACAATCAAGTTCATGAGTACCACATCATAATCAATTTTTAAGAAATGACTGAAACGAATCCAAAGGCAGATAATTTCCTCAGACATTTCATTGATTTATCGGCGTTTTCTGTCGCAAATGTTTCTGGTCTGTAACCCACGGTAATGAATAAAGAATTGAGTGCTTCTTCTACAATAATCTAAGGCCTATTCATAGCCCATGCGGTGTCTTTTTCTTCATAAGGAAATGCTGACAACATAGTTGTATTGATTACTTTGTTGCGTAACTGCGGTCCTGGGGTCACATTGATAAATTGCATTTTGAACCAGGGAGAACTGGGCATTAAAATGAAGGTAACGGTGATGTGATCTATAAGCATCGGTAAAAGGACCCTCTCTGGAGTAGACATCCAACCTGCCGGATAACAGGATGCAGATTCTGACCTTGGGGTTTCTTTTAGAACTAGTTCTTCGATATCGTAAGACGAAAACTACCAGAAACTAGGGTAGTTGCCGAAGAAGGTTTCCTACTATGACCTGTTAGCCAATATATACCGATTTGATTATATGGACGACTTCTTCTGGACATGTACACCCCAAAACTGATGCGCCGAGCGTGCGAAAAAAAAGTTGGGCAAGAAAAGAAGGTTCAGTGGCCTTTATAATAAATAACTTTATTGCACAACAATTGTACAAGGTACAAAGTATGGCATTCACTGGTACATAGATAACATTCTATTAGGCTTATCAATCTATCTAATACAATATCATGTAGTAGTCTATCTTAAACAATATGGTGAAGTAGTCTATCTTATACAATATGGTGTACTAGTCTATCTTGTACAATATGGTGTAGTAGTATGGGATGACAATGGGATTTTACAAACATTGGAGTAGTTTCTTACGTCTAGACATTCTTTGATATATTTCCCAATGTATACCATGCATGGGTTGTCACATGTCATTATGTACTTGAATTTGCTGTTCAAGTCCATTGAGATAAATCCTAGTAAATCCGACGATAGCATTGAGTATAGTGAATTACGTATTTATAATTGAAATGCTGTATCTATGTAGGTATGTCCACAATTAAGGCGTATTTTGGCGCATGCTACTTTCTTTTGATGGCTTCCTTACAACTTTCAAATCTCTTGCAGCACTATTGACATTTCTTACTTAAGTCAATCCGCTGCACAACTATGCATACCAATCACGTTTAGTTTATCAGGAGCACCCTTGATCGAAATTTCATAACGCGACGCGCTAGGCCCTCCAGCGAAACCAATCTGGGATGAGAATTTGAAAGACAGTTTGAAGGTGCAGCACACGTGATTTTGGAGACTTGACTGAAGGCTGACTGCATTACTTCTTCCCCACGGGCGTTCATTACGTCTAGAATCTGGGAAACATCGACACAAGTTCGTTCATCTTTCTAAACAAAATCAACTTTCTGATCTAGCATTCCTTCTAACCCCCATGACTCAAAAAACGCGCAGGAATTTGATATGAGCCCCATCGTTTGTCACAGAAAGTGTTTCATCTTTAACTGTATCTCTTCGTTTCCGATTAGAAATGCCATCGATAATTTTGTGAGGGTCCGTTGGGAGGATATTGTGTCCTTCGACACGTTCGGTAATTTACACATCATTCGCTGCGCATCCCGGTCGATCCGCCATGTTCGGGGAACACTTCTGTAAGGATTCCCCATCGTCATACTGAAGAGGTGTCCTCCAGGCGCTCTCAAGGATCTGGCAATGCAGACTGCTCGACGGGGGAGATTCACTACTCACCTCAATGGTTCACCAGGTCGTCGGAGGACCACCATATCTATTAATCTCAGATGTTGTAAGTTACATTTTTCGCGTTTCCCTTTCGCTTGGTTTCCCCTCACCAGAAGCCTCTACCAGGCCCCGCGGTTAGCTGGAAACATAGTAGAAATTGGCCAGATAGAGTGAATTGTGTGCTAAGGGAGTCGGCTACGGAGAGAGGGTCCAATATGTCATCCACGGGAGCTCGCAAACTGTAACATCTATAGCGGACTAACTTCTCTGGCATGTTATCCGTCTATTTGGCCAATTTCTACGATTTTTCCAGCGCCCTGTAGAGCCTGGTAGAGGCTACCTCACGAGTAGCCTACCGCCTGTAAAATAACCAAAGAAAAGAACCAGTGCAATGAGTGCCTGATGTAAGATAAACTGCAAGACACAGCTATATGATGTATACCCCGAGCCGCAGGTAAGGTCCCTCCGTCTTTCTGATAAAACTTTGCTCAGTCACTTGGCAAATTGTTCACATCTTATCTTCTCACTTTATCGTAAAGCAAAACTGATGAGTTTGGCGTAGTAGCTGATGGCCGAACAATCTTATTTTGCGCGTCAAGTGTATCGCAGAACAACGCCTGAATGAGGTTAAACTGATAATTACAAAGCCAAGTAACCGATATTACATACAAACGTGTTGATATGTTAGTTATCTTTTTTTTTCAAATGTGCGGCTAACTTTGGGAAACTTCTAAAACGAAAGCTGCAGCGGCGCAACTACCAGCCGCGTGGCTGTACACATACATTATTTGTTGTAACACTATATCAAAGATTTATACTAGCCCTTATTGTATTAGTAGTTAGGATGTGAAGTTTTATTCTACACATCTGTTCTGTGTTATGTTTTAATAGTTGTTGCGTGTACACTTGTCGTGCAATAAAGTTCTTCTTCATTATTCTCTCTCTCCGTTTTGAAGAAGTACTTTACGTACTCCTTACCCTCCATATGGACATGGTTGAGTGTTGTAAAACATGCGCTTGAACGCACAGATAACACCTCTTATTACACTGCACGGCTTGGAAATGACTGTATCTTCCCAATATCAAGTCTATCAGTTGTCTGTGAAACGCTGCAAGCCTGTATTGGAATTTCTCGCCCTTCTTCTCGAAAGGTTGGAATTATAATTACAAATTCCTGGAACTCCCGAAATGGGGCATCTTTGTCTGCTCTGACGAGAAATTGGCTGGTGTAATTGACAACCGCGCCTCTAGAGGACGTGTTGAATGGCACACAACCCGGAATGACCTGCTGGATTACTGCGGGTTTACTGAATCTCGTTCCTGCACACGTAGTCGTGAATTTGATTTGACATTTAGCACGATAGGGACATGCTGAGTTTGACAGATAACGGAGGAACGCTGTCGATATGTAGTCTTAATTTTGCACGCGACTATTTCTCTTTGAATTTGCTTCGCAGGAATAGAAGATTTCTATCTGATGACACATTTCATGTATTTTCTTACTTTGTTTCATGTTGTTTTAGTCCATTTTATCTCAATTTCACTATTTCATTTTATCTCACACCGTGTTCCTTTCCTTTATTTTCGCCTTGTTGCGTCTCCCAGCTCTCGGCAATAACAGATTCCTTGGAGGTATCTTGTGTATGGAGAGCGGGTTAGCCGGGTCATTGAGTCCTGATTGCTTAGCTGACTCGGCAAGGGGAGGGTCCGGCATGCCTGGCGGGGAGCACGTTCACTGAGCGGCCTGGGGTAGGAGGGGGGGGGGGTGTCAAGGGCCACGTGTTACAGCAGTGAATACTTTTGATTTACCTTCGGCAAGGTGGTGATGTTTTGATAATCTCCAAACAAAAACTCTGTTGGATATTGTTTGACCGACAGGATACTGTCTCCCCACCACTTTTTATATAACTGCTGCGAGTTGATCAGAGAAAGATCTTAAAGTCCTTAAACTATTCTGTCCATTCTAAAATGCACTCATTGTGTCCGTTTTCGCATGAATTTGACTTACACTCAAGTATTCGTCTATTATCACTGGTACTATCCAGCTTATTTTGCTTGTACATGTGCGCATAGGTCAATTTTTACTGTAAGGTACTCAAGAGATGTTCATAGAATCATGTAACGTTACCTCAGTGTCACTGTATAGATTTGTTTCTCTATGAAGGTGGCTATAAATAAATGCTTATGGGCTTTGGTTTGAAGCCGTGCCACTGAAACATGACGGACTGTGTATATATTCCTACAAGTAATAACGCAGCGAATGGCCCTGGATACAGCGAGATGGGCCATAGCCTGCGGCATGGGCCGACAAGGGAGAGAAATCGCCTCCAAACGCGAATATAAAAGGTAAATCAGATTTGTTCAGGGACATCCTATTTGGAAATCTGAAAGGAAGAAAAATGAAATAGTCAAGCAAGGCAGTGAGCTCTTAGTACGGTTATGGCTCGGGATAAAAAGCTCGACTAATGCTGTCAAGGTATGCTTGCCAGGGCTTGCAAAGGTCGGAAACGATACGACCATTTATTGAATAGGAACGCACCGGGTTAGAAACATCAAATAGAATGTCTTTTCGTCATTTCCTTTAATTTCGAAGATGGGCTAGCTGGGACATTGGCCATGGTGTATACAAAACTCACGCATAGATAGACTGTAGTTCATCCTGTTGTCATAACTAGACCTAGTAGGACTAAGGTATGTTTACAGAATTTCAATGTACAGAACGAACTTGTACAGAAGTCATAGAAAAGTCATTCCGCCCATCGAAGTTTTGAACCATGCGGCTTACGTCCCAAACAGGTGTACAAGGTAGCGGCGTCGTGTTGGTGGCGTCGTGTTGCCGGTTAGGGTGCTTGGCCCAGAACACAAAGGTCTTGGGTTCGAATCCCCTGGTATGCCTCCGATGGTGTGCCTTATCATGACTTAACATCACTCTCCTCACTCCACCCAGGTGTAAAAATGGGTACCTGGCGTCGGTTGAGGAGGTAAAGGCGGTGGAAGGAGAGGGATTGGCTCCGCTTTCCAGTACCGTGTCCTAGACACAGTGGATAACAGTCCACTGTCCCTACACCCTAAAAAAAGGCTACGGGACTATGTACCTATCCACAGTGACGTCACAGGTCAATACGCTACAAATCCGCAGCATCACATTACTCCACACGACTGCAACCCCGTCACCCCAACAGTCTGTTAAACACCGGACACTCCCCTTATACAAATACAATCTCATTCATTGAAACATTTTCTCGCCCCAGGTTGTCATTGGTCGCCCTGGACAAACATCGTTAACCCAGCCCTCGGCCGACATTGTTCACTCCTTCTCGGTCAACACTGTGCGTGTTTACGACTCGCCTTCAGACGACACGGCAGCCTTATCTGACATCCTACACAAACATACAGAACATTGCCTTGACTTATTGAAAACGCCCATCGCCCTCTCTCTCACATCCTGTCACTGTACAATGTTCGAATAACTGCAGACTGCACACCAAGACAAACAAACTCACAGACCGAAAACAATACCTCCGTTTTCATAGAGGTAACAAGGTCACATACTCGACCTTGACCTTCGTCTTCCCAAGACCTACCCACTTAATAAATATCATCGTAATCAATCCAGAGGTCCTTGAGTTATACTGACTACAAAATCCGGAAAAACACAGACACACACACAGACACACACACACACACACACATACACACACACACACACACACACACACACACACACACACATGCACGTGCGCATGCGCATGCGCGCGCGCCAAAAACTATACCTCCATTTCTCATGTCGGTAATAAACATCGGTAGATGTAAACTGTTTAATGCAAACCCAAAGAGAAAACGTGGACGAATGGCTAACAGTAGCGAGCGAGTGGGCGAAGCTCCCCTGGGACAATAGAAAAGAGATGGGGTGAATCGCAAAGATAGAGCACTGACTTGGAAGATGGGTAATGGGCACACTCATCATCATCATAACGGCATAGGTCGGAGTACGGATCAACAATCAGTCTTTGACTTGGGAATTTTGTATGTAGGTAAGACCTATGCGCGCGTTACTTTAAACCTGGGAGGTGCAAGGGGTCCTTAGTCATGCCTCCATTCCACTAGACAGCGATCGTGCTGCGACATAAATGGGATTTGTGTTACTCTTGATTGCATACTTCGAATGACATGCAAAATGTAAACGTAAGATTGAAAAAACAACTAATCACACAAGTGTAAAATGATTCGTTTTTATCTATGAAATTCGCCCAGCGCCCTGTCAAATCGGTCGGTCGGAGCGCGGTCGCAGCGAGGTCGCCGCCCTAGTGGAATGGGGTTGTTATGATGCGGGCCTGTCCCAGATAGGAAACACGGAGAGGGGAGAGTCCGCTCCCTGACAGTTCGTGACGTGAGATATCGTCCTATCTACGGAAACCTTCTGGCCACAAGAGGTTGGGCTTTATATAGACAAGTACGTGATTGAAGGTATTGGCTGCGGGAAGCGCTGTGAGACCGGACACGTGAAAGACGGTGCGTAATGGTGATGATGGACGAGCGAGGGGCGGGGGGAATGGGGATGGAGACATCGCTGTCACCTGGGGATAGCACCGATATCGACAATCGGTCAAAATCTACACTGATATTGAACGGAGACTCATTTAACAGACTTATAGGATTTGTCAACGCTTTTGATAACGTCAAGGAAAAGTGATTTTGGACTTCTTAGTGATTTGTCTTAACTTCTTGGCCTTGAGATCGTCTCCCAATACCTTCTTAACAGTACGGCGTCATTTCCTCTGTGACGCTGAGATTGCAGAAAGCTTTAAGACTACTGTTTGTCGGCAATGGGAAGGGGTAGTTACTCCTGTACTAAATAACTTTCAATGGCGCATGCAACGCTTGCGGACATTTTGACTCATTCTCCTTATAGCAGAGCCGAACCCGCGTATGTAGGGAGTTTTTACGACGCGGATTCAGCTATGCTATGCTATAAACTTAGTATAAGAAGAATGATTTCAACTGTGCACCTAAAAGAACGGCCAAGCGAATTAGTGTGATCTTTAGCTTAACATGTGAAGCTACAGTCGTAATATCCCATGATAAAAGTTGACAATGAGCGTACGTTCACCGCGGATGAGCTCTTTGAAGACCCAGAAAGGGGCTTCCATCGTTTCACGACACGCTTGAATTTTTCATCGGACCTTAATCAGCCGGCTGCCGTTCGGCGGGATTAAACCGGGGACGGCGATGAATGAAGCGGCAGCCCTTTCCGTCTTGTTATGACTTCATCGATTTCAAGTTCCTCCGCAATCCCCGGAAAATCCCGGCCTGACGCCGCGCCCTCCCGGACTGGAGAGGACCAGCACGTCTGGTGTCCACTGGGGGTGGATATTAGGGATAGGGGGACGGCCATTCGTCATGCGGAGCATCAGTTAGCTGGAGAACAGTCAAACCTGTCGTGGCAGATCTCCTGGTGAAAAATTGCCGGCTTAAGTTCCCCATTATCCCAGATTTCACGCGCGATTACTGGCCATCTATTGAACCAAGGACACACATGACCCAGGTCCTGATAGAGAGAGTACATGAAAGGTGCATTACAGAGATGAATCATATTCCAACAGGAAAATAGCCTTTCTTATGGCCTTCAAGATGACTATCTTCCTCGCTGGAGAGTGTGGTCGTGCATTTTCTCCCTACAGCAGTAACAGTTGTATCATATATTGTCCAATGTATCGGTATGTCCATTCGACACCAATGAATGAACAATTCGTCAACCAAACTTGCTTTCTTTTAAATGGAGAAAGCAGTTTCACAGTAGCGTCTCATCGGGAAACCCCCGTTTTCCTAACGCGATCATCTGTAGTCCTTCCCCGTGCTTAAAACAGACGGAGCCCCAAATGACGCTGCCCTACAGATGGGTTGATTAATGATTCAATAAACGATTCCTGACTTCTCGGGAGCGAAGGCTTAACTAACCTTAGCTCTCAAACTTTACTGAGCCATCCCACAACGACGAACAAACCTTCTTAATGCACATGTACACTTAGATCGGCCCCAGGTTAGGTAAACGCGGAACTGCTGCATTTTATTATGTTCTAACGATTTTGGAAATCTCAGGTTTTTGTACGAACGTGCACGTGCGCACAAAAAAATACTTAAAAACAAGCATAAAAGTTACTACATTGTAGCCTGTGTGCTATGTTCCTACTTGCTTAGTTTACCGCGGGGCTCCCATACTCTCTTCCTTACAAAATGAGGGGAGCGGGAAGCTAACTACATTGGGAAACTTGACCTTAAATACAAGCTTATATTCCCCAGATATATTTGGTATTCCACAAGCTGGTCGGGATGAGAAGAAATCCTCTGCACGGCGTCTTCTCCTTCCAGAGGTTGTAAAAACAACGCAGTGAGACTAGGAGATGTCTGATAGTGGATAAGAGTGGATTAGTGGTAAATCCACACATCCATTAATCAGGTCTCGGGGATACCCCAAATCTGCCCTTAAGGACTTCAAAGGGAATACGAAGGTACTTTTGGACTGTACCATTTATAATATTCTGAGAGGGGGTGGGGTGAGTGTTGCGATATGAACATTGCCTTTTGGTAGAAAGCCTTCCATCTGGTTCTGTTGGGAAACAAAGTGCGTGCCGACAATGCATCAAACACAGGACGAATGGCGCAAACTACGGGAAATGAAAAGACAGATGGACTTGTCCGATATTCTATTCAAGAGACCTTTTCAATATGTATGGTAGACTTGACCTGCTTGGGAAACAAAATCTTTCCTAAAGAGCTTTTGTCATATCGCGTCCATTGATGAATTAGTACTTTAGAGGTTCTTTGAGATTTAGTGGGGAGGGGGGCTTTGTGACGTATCGTTCTAGACTCTGCAATGTTTCATCGCTTCACAGTGGACGTTCGTCAAAAAAGTGAAATGCATCCATCCTGAAATGAATCTGTATGAAAGTAGACTTGTCTTCTTTTAGAAAATTGAAGGGCTAAGAGCCTTTCATCGTAAAAGAAAGCTTTCATCATACATTCTGAGACGTTAGTCAAAGAACAAGAGCTGGAGTACCGGATGTTTCTACAAGAGGTTTTACCGATAACCCACTTTCTCCTAGCTCTTTTACATCCTTCTTAGTTCGTAGCGAAGTGATGGAAATCTATTTACACTACATAATCGGTCGATCGAAGTTACGCTAATGCTTTTGTTCAAGTAAATAAGCAAACAAACAAACGAAAAAGATGCAGATTCCTTTCTTTATTGACGGAAAGAAGGCACGATTGCGGATTGGAGTATTTAGTGGTATTCTTTCGTCTTCAGGATTTCGTGCTGTATTTACGACAAGGTTTACTTGATGACGTACATTCGTTTTGTCAGTTTGGGGTCACAGCGGTCGTGCCGTGCTTACCTAAGGCTAAGTAACCGGTTAAACCCGGAAGGCAAATAACTTTCCACAATCACAGACACACTAAGGATTAGTCTCTGTCCGCCTGGCCAGGGGAGGTAAATAAGCAGTAAGTCCTTTCCTGATTGGACGTGGAGCCAACTTCAAATCAAAGCAGTAGATACAGAGACGTGTGTTCCGATGTGCTAATATTGATGTGCTACGTTTGGGCCACATTCGGCTCACGGTCTAGTAAACCAACAGGCAATCTAGATAACTTTAATCATCTCAGAAAAGACGTCGTTGACTATTGTACCCGTCATCTGAATTTTAATATTTGGTACGTTGGCACGTGGTTTAAAGTTAAGTGCAGAGGTTCAAAAGTAGCCTTCAAATCTTTGACCTAGTGCTTACCTATATTCATGCGCCTACAACACGGTTATAGTTCTTTTCATTCCATTTGTTCTCCCGCAGTCATAGAAGTGACCAATGTGCACCCGAAGACAAATTAGGCCCATTCTGCTTGGTTAAGACGTGCGAAGACGCATTAAGGACGGTGAGATGGTTCACGGAGGAGACAATAACGTCCGAGAAAGTGATTCTCATCCGTCTGGCTTACCCTGGCTCATAGCGTGGCTTGTGGAAACTGCACTGCACATGCGCACTCCTACCAGAAAGGGTTTGGAACATTTTCTAAATTGTCGGCATCAAACAAAACAAGAATAGCTCTACTTTTATGTCCATTGTTGCCACCGGGTGCCATTACTTTGTCCATGTAAAATTTCCTTTAATTTCCATGATATACGATCTTGCTATGATCTAAGAACTTTCTCTTTGGCCTTCTCATCATCTTTCATGGGGAAACTACCATAGGACGGATAAGCATATCCACGCCTTGATTCTTTACTGCTAATTTGGAAAAAGGGCCGTTTCAAAGCTGCAGTCGCAGAAGGCGCTAATTCCCCCAGGTGGTACTTCATATATCAGATGATATCGTTAGATGTGACAACACAAAACGTTCATAACGCAAAGTTAGGTAGATACACAAGAGATTGATTTGTCATTAGAAGAGATACTAAAACCTACGATTAGCCCCACCTACTGCTAACATAGACAAATGAAATGATTGTAACATGATATTACGGCTGTACTCATGTCAGTCAACATTGCTTAGTTGGTAGAATGTTAAGATTAGTTTTGTATTTCTATGTTGTAGTTTGTAGCTGACCATACTTTTTGTTGCATGCGCCAATAAAGATTCTTCTTCTGTACATTGATCACCCCGCGACACACAGGTAGAACTCCCACACAATGACTTCATGGAAGTTGTTGGCATCTTTCACTTTCATCTGAAGCCAGACGAGTTCACCTTTGAGTACGACGTAGACGTCCCCGATGAGATATTTTCAAATCACTGTACCCTCTTCGAAAACCCTTCTCATCTGATATGTGCTTTTATCGGTGACGTCATGGTGACGTCAGGTGTATATTGACACGTACGGTTCCCGGCGGAAATTGATAGGAGACTGGCTTTGACGTCAGCACCACGACTACGTCATACAGCCTGGGAACGAGTCCAACTTACAGCTCCCAATCCCAAACGGTGCTGACTGCCGGTCGTTTAACGGACAACTTGGCAATCGCCTTCCAACGATCCGCGCCGACTAGCTGCTGATCGATCAGAGGCATCGGAGTAGAGAAGCACTCCTGGAAACTTCCATTCACAGCACGCGCTCGTGGGATGTGTGGGGAGGGGGGAGCCTGCGAGGCTATCTCCGAGAACATAATCATCATTATCATTACCATTATCATTATCGAGAACGCAATCAAGTTTGTCCATCCTGGTCGATGAGGACCTTGTCTTGAAGAGAACACAATACATTCCTAAGGATAGCTGAGAAGAATTATGGACATCAAAGACGTTTTTCTTAACCATCGAATAGTTTGCTTTATGAAAACGTCATGCTAATGTTGATAAAGTTCATTTATGTAAGGCTATTACATCTTTATCTGTTCATCGGAAAATTAAGTTTAAATGATGCCGGGGCAGGCCAATACCGGGGAGAGGGCACGGTACGAGGATAGGAAAGGTTTTCAGCCAAGGATTTGAAAGAAAACGCTGTAAAATGCACCTCAATACTCCTGAACAGTAAGTTCCCTGACCCCAAGATCACACAGAACTGCTCTCTGGAACCACTACCCGAGTTTCCGGCTCAGGTCGCGCCCTACAGCGCGCTTACTTTAATGGAAAATGTTCAAAGTTTCACGATCGATCAAATCCCTCAACCAAGATTGCAATCACCCCCCTTTCTGCCGTCTCGATAATTTCTGGGTTGACCCTTCAAGAGAGGATCATTAACGATTCAACCCTCGGGTCAAAGATGTCGGAAAAGGACGGGAACGTTGGTCAAACGCAACTGGACATGAGGTCGCCAGGTGATGGGTTATTACCGCCATCTTTGTTTGATCTTGCCTCAATGGTGGACGACGTCTTGTGTTTATAAAGAGCGAGGAGCATCAAGTTAGGGGAATCGCGCTCCTTTCCCCGGCCGGTCTCACAGAACTTGTAATTGTTACTTCATTTGAAAATGGCGTTTGTGAATGGAATGAGACATATCATGATCAAAGTCTTAACGGCTTATCTTTGATGAGCAGCCACGGGCAAGTATCTAATCGGGACTGTGCCGCCATGAATACTAGACTAAGCAAACGGAATGTACGAAACATATAGAAGAAGAACTTTATTGCACGACAATTGTACACGGTACACTATGATGTATGGCAACGACTATTAAGCATAATACAAAATAGAGGTATAGAATAAAACTTGACATCCTAATTACTAATACAATAAGGGCTAGCATAAGTCTTTGATATAGTGTTAAAATCGAGTGGGGTTTATTATTAGTTTCGGTATTTTTTTTAACGACAAAGCCAGTCTTCTATATATTTACCTATTTTTGCATTGTTGGGGTTGTTGCATCTAAAGACATATGCATGCTAGTTTGTATAGTTGTGGGGACAAATTTCTTCATTAGAAGTGTTTTATTGCTCTTTTCCTTTGACTTCCGGCTGTTCCAATCTATCCACTCTAGCTTCTACCTGGCCCTGATAAAGTTAAAAGGACGACCTGGTCTGTACTGTGTTACCTTTAAAGTCTTTTTATAGCCTTAACGAAAAGGCACTGTATCCGAGTTGTCCATTACCAGCCACAAGGTCTTGTAATCAAAATGGAAACAACTGAAGGCCAACAGGCATGGTTATTTCATTGTCAAAGGCAAAGCTCTAATGACCCCGCCATGTTCATATCTTTTAGATAGTTAAACACACCTGTGGCCCGTATCTTATGAATTACACAGAAAAAAAGTTCTAACAGACAACACAGTTTCAGACTTTCGATGGAGTTAATATAATATGATATAAGTAGAGTAGATGTAAACATAGAAGTCGAAGTATAAGTAATGCATTGTTAGAAACAAATAAGATCAACATGTACACGCACAGCATGAAACCGTACATTTCACACACGGAAAAATAGTCAAAACATTCCGTTCTCCCGAAATAGTCGGTGTTTACTAGAAACCAGTGTATACAAACATCTAACCAAACACATTCCTCACACGCAACTCAGAACCTGTCAACAATAGATAACATTGAGAACATTCCATAGCCTTGGGAACATACCTAAGATGTCTTGAACAGCACCTTGGACATTATTTACAGCCTTATTTACACATCTTTGCTTCTCAAAGTAACCGTGGAAAATCTTTGACAAGAAAATCCACCGTATCAAATTCAAAGTGTTAAGTAGGCAAAACAGGCGGGTATGGTATGCATTATCTTTTTATTGACTTTGAGCGATTTGCCTCGATGATTTCGATTCGTTCAATGCTATGGTGGCAAAGGAAAGCGAGGGATAAGGGTAATAGGCTAGAGAAAATTGTTTTATTTGCAGAATTAAAGCTTACCATTTCAAGTTTAGACAACGTAATTAGCATTAAGCTACGTATTAGCATACATGGCAAGTTTTACTGAATGTACGGCACGTATTCACATGTCAAGTAAAAGAACACGACTCCGTGTATAATTTGGTACCTTTCTGTCATAGCTATAGAGATCGTTGACCTCAGTAAGATATACCAAGTTTCCAGTGTCATTCTAAACTGACTGGTATAAACTGGTATAACCCCGGTGCCAAGATCTAGTTCTTCAATAAAACAACCGGCGTATTTCCTCCACAAGTTATGGACGCAGAGGGACTTTACAATGAAGGATTTGCACATATGGTTAAAGTACTTCTGGGACGGCCATATCATCTCTATACCACAGTAACGGTGTAAATTGCCTATTAACGGATACGAGGGGATGGCGTTATTGCAGAAACGATAGAGTTCAATAGTTGGTATGAGGGCGCCAGAAACCACCCTCAATTCTTCAGGGCTTGTTTCAAAGGTTACGGTTTGAGTTAACGGAGATCCTGAAAGAGTTGTCGGTACAGACACACGTTTCTTTGTCTTTTGGCACCAGAATCATCGCCGATATGTATATATACTGCGTATGCATGCCATACATGTATTGTCATACATGACTACCGCCCTTCACCAAGAAATATCATCCACGGCATGGATGTTGTAGTTTAAATTCTGTTAACGTACTGATCACCTTTACAACTCCACTTCTGCGTCGGCGAGGAAAGAATTGTTTCTTTTTAAAGGCGGGAAATGGGTTCGTGGTCACGATTGCCGGGTCTCGACTGATACATTCTAGCGCAGTGAAGGTGAAGTATTTAGTACCTTTCCGATGAACTTGGCCTTTACAATCATCACTTCAGGCCTGTTCAAACCAGTTACGGACAAACCAATCAGGATCAAGATGGGTTAAAACAAATATAAACCGCACGGTATAGTAAAGCAAACATCTTTCTGGCGTTTTGTTCGGAAGATGGCATGTTTGTGGTTTGAAATTTGTTTGTGTCGTGTTAATGTCATTTGAAGACCGACAATCTTTATTGACACAACAAAAGTACAGCGATTTCGTAAGGTCTGCTACAACTATACATGCAAACAAGAAACTATGGGATACAAAATGATTAACCTACGTCTGAGGTTGAATGGGGTAAGCGGCATGTCTTTTGGCATTAGGTGGCTCAATATTTTTTTATGTAGCTCAATGTGACAATGAACCCTTAGGGTAGTTTAAAAAGTTTTCTGACGACTCTACCGTCGATACCTCATCAGTGTAACCCAGGTCATGCGTCTAGCTCTAGCTAACGATAGTGCTTTACCTACATAGAGATCGAAACAGGAGGACTAGAGAACATTTCGAGGTGAATTCAAGCCAAGAACATGCATTTCAGATTCCGTGCAGGTACAGACCCTCTATCATAGTGCCCGGGGCGACGTCAGTGGGGTTTAGTACTGTCTTCTACTCAGCCTTAACTTGTCAGAATCTCCCACTCTTGTGTCGAGACTTTAACATATGTGACTACGTCATAACCTTATCATCCTTCCTTTACTTTTACTTATAACTAACAGCAAATATGATGTAAAATATCTACTCGAAAGATACATCCTAATGACAATCCTAAGGTAATCTTAAAGTTTCAATCTGAATTGTTTAGAAAGCAGATGAAAATCGGTGAAAGGTAGTATTAGGTAACATTATTTTTGCTACAAATGACAATATAAGCGCTTTTTATCCGTCATCACGTCGGCAAACATGATAATTTACAGACCAATTAAACTGCATCGCCAGTTCTACACTACTGCCTCTTACATGTACCGTCTACATGTACATCATATATGTACCACATGCATTGTCATATTTTACATGTACCTATTATGTGTACCACATACATGTGCCTCCGTTGCGTGCACCTCTTACATGTACCCCATACAGTACCATTTCCTACATCTACCTCTTACTTGTACCTCTTACATGTACCTCTTACATGTACCCCATACATTGGCCACCTCTTACATGTACCTCTTAAATGGACCCCTTACACTCCTATCTCTCAACAGAGACCGCATTAAAAGCCCAGACTAACATCGCTGTGTGAAAATCGATGCTGGTAGACTAGCCTGACTGTTACAGATGGGCGGGAGGACTACAGCTGGATATCCGAAGCGTCTACTGGGAAGCTATATGTGCTGACCCCGCGCCTGGATCGATCAATTTTCCGCTCCCGTGATATCGGCGGGCACATCTGCGCCGCGCGGCAGGATGAGGAGAGGAGCCCGGCCCTGAGCGGACTAGATAAGGAGCCAGTCTTGTAGAACAAGGGGACTGCCGGGCAAGACGTAAATATAGGATAGAGTTAGACATACAGCCGGGGAGTATGATTACTTACGATGTTACACACGGAAAGAGAAGGGATGGGTGGGTTGAGAAAAGCCTGGAACTAGGTATTCAGGCGTAGAAATAATTGTCAGAGCTAGAGGAAGGCGCGGGACAAGAGTAACGGTGTTCAGTTTATTTACGACCTAATAGGCATGCCCCCAATTTCCTTTCCATTTTGTATTTCCGGATCCGGTTTCTTCAATAACACTAAACTCATTCATCTTGCTTGGTGCACCAAACAGCCTCTAAATATGTCCTGTTCCATTCGGTCTACGCGAAGCACCTTTTATTTTGCAAACTTTGATCCCATATATAGGTAATAAACTTCAACCATAAACCTCATTCATTGTGTTTCAATTACCAAGGAGATTCAAAATATATCCTCTTTCATTATTTTTGTATGAATAGCATATTTTGTTCGTACAATACAATATTCAATTCATCACTACAGTGTACTGAAGTAATCATATAACCTATCTAATGTGACGCATCACCGCGCGTTGGTAGCAAATGAAAACGAAACCTCGTTTGATCGTTTGGATTATGATATTTCAAACTCCTGGCCATCACAATGGCCGTGACCACGAGTGGTGGTGGATTGGTAATGATGATATCTGACCCACTATTTAGCCCCTGGTCGTTCTAAAGAGCTTTGCCTCATTACGCCAAGCGATGCCTCTTAAACAAATGACACAGCAATAAATTACAATGCAAGACGCAACGGCAATCGTTGGCGCTGATTTAGTAAGAAAAATATTGACTGTAATGGCCAATTTGTGAGGGCGTAATTTAAGCTGAGAATGATGGATGTATCGTACTTTCTCCACAACCATCGGCGGATGGCCCGCATTGACCTCCCTTCGACACAAGTGAACGTTATTCATATCGTATGACCAGCAACATGCCTTTTTGATTACAGTGAATGTTCTTGGATTCTGTAATGCTTGTACGGTAATTTTTATGACAGCCTGAGGTGTCATTCTGCGGTGCAGGGGTTTATGGGACCCTGGGGGCGTGTTAGACCCGCCTGATGGGGGTGTTGATCCGTTTAACGATAATCGGGCGGCGCGATGATGACGAGGTGGGGCCCGTGATGGCCCCCGTGGGCCGCGCACGTGGCACAGACGCCGACCCCCATCTCCATCACTGTGTCTGTACTTCCACCCTGGGATTTGTCCTTACCGGAGTAATATACTTCATCAACGCGCCTTTGAAAGCCTTCCGACGGTGCGCTGTTTCTCGTCACCACATGTAGAGTTAGAATGGCATGTTGGTGTGATCTTGACGCTGTATTTTACTGGAAAACAGTGTGGTAATAAATCATAGTGTGGTAATAGATTATAAGTGAAATCCTAAAAGAACTTGGAACATTTTTATTTGTATTCAGTATTCGTTTCAGAAATTATAAATTTATAATTGATTTCCGGAGCGGTCATGTCTTCATTAAAGAAGGATGATTATCGTAAAAATAAGTCATCTCTAAATGCATGGACTTGAACATAAATGATTGAAGACGTTAGTGATATATTCGGTTCGAGCCAGTCTACCAATGATGACTGCGTCGTCTATGTGATCACGTGATAGGCGATCCTGAGAAATATTGTGATCCCGAAGAATAGAAATCAAACTTATATTTGGTTTACAGCGTACAGAAACCACAACCAACGTTTCCTTCAACAAGGCACTCCGGTATCTACTTGTGACACGCCTTAAACGATCGAAATACTTTAACTTCCTCAGCTCGAAGTAGCGAGAGTGGTTTACCAATGACCCTATATGGGAATAGTGATGTCCACGTACAG
Source organism: Branchiostoma lanceolatum (assembly GCA_035149815.1). NCBI lineage: Eukaryota > Metazoa > Chordata > Leptocardii > Amphioxiformes > Branchiostomatidae > Branchiostoma > Branchiostoma lanceolatum. The sequence continues at coordinate 7,617,967 of CM068873.1, forward strand.
TGGGAAATTAGACGCCATGAGTCAATTTAGCCAGAGCGATATCAGCGTAACCGCATTAGGGTGGTGAAAGGCTGTGTTAAGCCTTACAGTGCTCTTGTCTGATGTATTCAACACCATCTCTCCAAGCATTGTGCACCAAGCGTTGTGCCCTGTCCTTGGTGCTGAAAGGCCCTTCCGCTCCTTTTGACTCCACGCCTTATCTTATTACAACTCCAGCCTGCAGCTGTGGGTGCCTATACGAAACGGTTACTCATTAGATTATTACACTGCCCTATATATACTTACCAGTCCCCATGGAATTCTTGGACACACTGTTAATCTAAATACTCTATCTGACAAAGCTGAACAACTTCTAATTTCATGCGGTAGTTCGCTTTATTTGCTCTTCTCGTGTCAATTGTGAAATCACATCGCCCAAAACTGCATTATGGAAACTACCATAACAGCGCGTGAAATGAGCTTCTGTGCGGTGTCCTAGCTTTCAGGTTTGATATATTTTCCTGAAAAAAATTGTTTCTGCCTTTTTAGTTTAGGTTCAGATTTCAGCCAGATTCTTATGCAAATCGTTTGTGACCGTCTGTCGTCTGGTATTTGTTCTTGTTCATACTAGCAGACACGGCCTTTTGCAACGACCTATTGCAACACCGGTGGATCGATCAGAAATACTAACTAGTTGTTCCTTCATTCATCACTTGGTCGAGTATACCTTTGTACATAAAGCCACCATTCCACTAGAGGGCAATCGCGCTGCAATCTCACTGCGACTGTGTGTAACTCATAATTCATAATTGGAATATGATGCAAAATCTTAAAGTATAACTGAATTTCATCTATGAAATTCCTTGAGCGATCTTTCAAAGAAGTAAAGCAATAAACTTTTAGGTTGCAGCGCCGTCGCAGCGAGGTCGCAAAGCGGTCGCAACGTGGTCGCAGCAAGGTCGCCGCCCTAGTGCAATGGAGGCCATAGTCTTTTGACTAAAAGCTTTGTGAAAATAAGGTTATAATCATATAACCTAAATTCGCTGCGCTCTGATCCGAAATCTATATACCGTATATACTATCTTACAGAGACTTTCACGATAATCCCCGCTATCAATAGTTGATGAAATGGCGAGCCGCCATATTTGCAAAATGGGCGCCATAATAACCAAGGAGACGGATGAACCCAAAAAATGTGACCTCTGCGATGGAACCTTGACCTGGTGACACAGATCTGTCGCGTTCGTCAGATGGCACAGTAAGTGATGACGGTGTAAGTCAACGGGGCGGCCCTTTGTGGGTGATAAATGTTCATTCACTCCCGCGAAATGAAGTGGATGTCGCATCAATGGACAGGTATTATAACATAGTGTTATGGCGATCGAAAAATATACGACAGGGTTGAATGTGGAGGGAAACATGGAAATAAATTCTGGTACTCAAAGCTTGAAAGGGTATTCAGCGAAGACTCTTATCTCTTAGCTGCAACCAACCGTTATATATAAAGTTTGGAGGTTTGGACACGGTTATAAGCATCCCAATGGTCTCCGCGGTGCAAGCGGTAACGCAACACCGCTGCTTCGCCATCTGGATCAAATTCCGTGGATCCTAGGGCCCGAGTTTGATTCTAGGGGTCGACTCCAGCTCGGACATGTTGTAAGGGATTGCAGTCGTCATTTCGGATGGTGACGTAAAGCCGGTGGCCCCGTGTATGAGGGAGCTTCAGGCATTAGCCTCAAGCGTCAAACCTCTGCACGTAAAAGAACCCAACACACTTATCGAGAAGAGTAGGGGTGACCCGGTGTGCTTGGCCAAAAACGCGAGCCGTAGCGAAGCCGCATTGCATCACCACTAGCTACTTTAAAAAAGCATCGTGCTTCACCTCAAATGAGGATGCCTTGAAACGAAAAAAAAATGGTTGACAACTTAAAGCCCGATCGTCTACTGTAGTGATAAGCACCGCATCGATTTCGATCATTTTGACAATTCTATCCGGGCCATTAGCTGTGCGAATTTACCAGCAGATGAAATGAAAAACAAACAAAGAGAAAATATTGATTGTGATGTCCACACCTGATTAAATAGACTCAACGAAAGGAAAACTGGCTCCTATAGAGAGTACTAGAATTATTCTGTTTTTGTGACGTGCAACACAAATCAACGATAATGCCGTATTCTGCTGGTATGTAATGCCGCATACTGTGGGTACATTTTCAGTTTCAGCGGATAGTACTGTCCACGTGATGTCCTCGTGATCAACAAGGTGACCTTTGTTCACCTGTCGGTCGCTCTTCCTCTGTGAGCGTTTAGTAAACATCAGTTTAACTCCCAGGGCTTGGGGGAGGATTACAGAAGAAGACCGGTAGGTCGTGGACAGAGAGCGACCAGGAGAAGGTTTATAGTTTCCTCTCCTGTTTAATTCATTTCATTTCGTCCGTCCTCTCTTTATAGCGCTAACGGACAGATACAGAGTAACTTGACATACTGATTCAAGCGGCAGGTGCTCTCATATCGATATCAGTTATATAACGTTACGTATGTTATGTGAACAAAACTGCAGCAACAGCAAAACTCAGTCTCTAGTGCTTCTACTTTGGCTCATTTACCCCCAGTGTTTCACTCGTCCGGAAATGTGACCAACTGACTGATTTTTGAGACTGAGTACACATACATCATCCTGACAGGAAAAGGTCATGAGTCATTAATTAATGGAGGTTCTTGAAAGATTTTCTTCCTGTGATAGTAGATATTCCCTCCCCCTTTCTCCCCCTCTCCTTCCCCTCTCACTGTCCTGATTGAGGACGCCTTGAAACGTGAACTAAATTTAAACACGCTGAGTAGAAGATGCGCCAGATGAATGCAGACGGCTCCTACTTTAGCGGCAAAGCAAACACAACAACTAAATCCGGCCAAATTCAAACAGTGGCAAGAATAGAGCACAAATGTTTACGCACTGGGCGTGCATTAAGAGATGTGTGTTTGTTCGGACAGGGATTTGTAGATAAGGCATAGAATGCTACATTAGTACAGTTCCGCTCTATTAACGCAAAGTTGTTTTCATTTTCGGTAATCTTCAGTTGGCACGTATCGCTATGTACTGTGAAAACTGCCGGCTTGTGCATTACTAGTGACTTTTATTGATGCTGAAGACACCACAAAGGAAAAATACTCAGCTTGAATGTATTCATTGATGTAAGTCTGTCTTTTCAACAGATGCAATTTTCACTTTAATTTTGGTGCACTAAAAATTTGCAAAAACTCACTTCACAAGATGCCATGTGGATATGAATTGTGACTTGTAAAAAATGTTGGATCAAAGTTTTAAACAGACTGCACGTGTATATATTCTACAGCATTGCGATCAGTGAGCAAGATTTTATGGTCCGTTCCCTGGATACTAGACCAAATCACTAATCAATCAACAAACCAACGATTGACACACCCAACCGATGAAATAGCAAATCACGGCGTCGAGTCCCTCGGCCCTCCCTTCTGAGGTGTGCCACCGCGATATGCGGGTACCTGACTGTCACCTGCTGCACACGTCCTGTCAGCCGTGACGGGGCGGTAAACTCACACCCTGTTTGTTCTCCCAGGTCAGCTCTGCTCCTGTGACCTCCCAAAGAGAAGACGTTATCTTTAAAGGCGTTGCAGTTCAAGTACAAAACTACGAACCGTCCACCATTTCCCGTCTCGTCAGTGGTCTCGTGGACAGAGTTTAGTATACAGTCATCCTTCGTGAACAGCGAACAGTGCCCCATTGAAGATGTCTTCTATTGACATACTGTAAGGTGGCCTTGGGCGATGCGCAAACACCTTCCTGACGCTGTTCAAATCTCTTTCAGGTTTTTCGAGCACTCAGAACAAGCCGTTCGAGTGGAGGATATTTACGGAGGATACATCAGTGAGAAACGATCGCTTTCTCTCGAGTAGAAGCTTTCTGGGTATTCGTGAACGGCTCAAGAGAGGTCTTTTAAAAGGCCCAAGAGAGGTCTTTTAAAAGGCTGTTGCCTTCATTTCACACCAACTGCGGAGGATTTATACCCTCTTGAAAACGTTTCCAGAATTTCAATTCTGATCGCCCGCAGGTCGCATTCTGCAGAAAGCGGGGCCAAGGACGAAAGAGGTCCTGCTGTGACAAATATGTCATCGTTTTGTAGACCTGAAACCGCCGCTGTCTGGTATACTCCACACGTTTCGGCCTCCGGTGTCGCTGTCACACGATTTATCACAAAACCACTCCATACCCTCTGGTTTCAGGCACAAGTTAGAGGTTACCTGAAGTCAGATGTCTTGTTGTATAGTCTTGTCACGTTTCAATTGCCGCGTTCAATAACCCTCACCTGTCTACCTGCCACAGATTCAATAGACAGGTGTGGTTCAGGTATGAAGGACAATAGACAATAGACCACATAGCCCTGAGGAGGTACGATCGCGGCAAAGGACGACCCGTGCATAAAATATTCTAAATGATTAAAATGTACAAATATAACAATTTTTTCCATTTGTGAATCATGGTCTAATTGCAACCAGTGGGAAGAAATGAAACTGATGTTACTCATTAGTGCATGGCGTTGGAAGTTACATAATATGCATCAAATATATTATCATACTAATACATACATATATATGTACTGTATTATCATTTGATATATATACTTAATCCCTTTTTCCGACTGGTTTCAATTACACTGTGATATATAGATAGATAGATAGATATAGATAGATATAATTGCAATACATATACATTGTAGTATCATTTCAGGTATTAGTACATTGTGTAACTTGCAACGCCATGCACTAATGGTCACATATATAACGTTATAATGTACATACACGAGAACATATATATGCTGCGGTATGCACCAGATAGAATTTGATACTTTCCATTCTATAGATAAATTCAAGTACATTCTAAAAGGAGACAACCCTTACTGTGTACAAATAGGTAAATATGTCAAAGAATGTTAAGATTTTAGAACTAGTAGTGTAAGTGATAGGTTAAACTCGACATGTTGAATTATTCATATACTTGTACGTAGGTTAATAATTTTGTATCCCATTGCTTGTTGTTCGCATGTATAGTTGGAGAAGACCTTACGAAAGTAGCTGTACCTTTGTTTTGTGTCAATAAAGATTGTATGTTTGACAACAATAGACCCTCACAATCAACCTGCAGGTGGTTAGCGAGGCGAGGCGAATATCCTGAGGGCACAGGTGCCAGATCAGCAGAGCTGACACACGCGTCTACGGCAGAGTCATACTATACATGCAAACGGAGACAGCATCATTAGGAAAATGTCATCTTATTGTCTGATTTCTAAACGTTTGTCGTGAAGGTTACCAAGAGGGAGTTTGACTCTTAAGTGCAAAGCCATTTGCACAGACATAAAGATAGGTGTCTTCTGACAATATGTCTGAGCCCCCAAGCTATGCATATCGTTATTGTTAACACCTTTAGGGATTTTCCATATGTGTTAATGGAGAGGGGTTTAAGATATAGAAACGCATCGAGATAAAGTTTGCAATGTCATGATCATGGGAGGGGGGTTGGTTGTCGCAACCCGGGATTTGTTTTGTATGAAGTTGAGCCCTTCAGGGCACATTTTAAAAGGTAGAGTAATCATTGGGCGCTACCAACTTGAGGGGGTTCTAGTAAGTTCTTCAAAGAGTAGAATACGTCAATTACGCAATGACTTATTGAGAACGAGAAGCTTTATTTGTGAGATATATATATGAATTCGAACTAACCATGGAAATTGACGGGAACATGCACCATAAAAAGAATAGTGAACACTCAGACTGGTTAATCAAACGATGTTAGCGTCACAATTACCACTCATTTTCATAGATAAATTTGATAGAGCTCAAGATCTATCCAGTTGCTTGTGTATCTGTTATCTTTCGTATCTTACTGCGTGGATGTCTTACATTCATCGACGTTACTTTAAATTTAATAGAGACACACACGTATTGACATTGACATTGACATTGACAGTAACAACACCTTATGCCTGCTGATAAGCAGTCGTAATTGACAGAAGGGACCGGCGTGGTAACAATTTAATCCTCACATTCCCCACGGGAGGTCTTCTCCTAAATACATCCTCGGCGCCGCTGGCTGTTCTATATAATTATGACGTCTAGTCATATCTACAGGATCTAATAACTAATTTGATTTTTGGCGTCGACGTAGAATTAAAATACCGACTCGCGGGTTTATGTACCTTGGGGAGTATGAATAAATAAATGCCAAAACAAACAACATTAATTACAATTTGTACAAGTCTAACCGCTTCGTTAAATCTCGAAGAAGGTGCCTCTTCAAGTAGTTGTCCTGTTTTAATATATTTGCTAGATAAGAGTTTGGGTAAGAATTTGCTGCGCCTATTTAAAGACACAGGACCACAGAAAATTGGCATTTTGAAGAGAGAAAAAACGACACCTAGCGAGCAATATGCTTCTAAGTTTGTAAGTTGTTCTGTGATGTGAATATCGGACAGACTTTTCATGATGAGAACAGATTTGCCATAAGTGTAGATTTGAATACACGAAATCCTGCTATGGAGAGGGCAGCGTCTTTACTCTTCACAAGCACAATGTGTAATGCGGAGAGAATGAAGGTCGAACATGAAGCTTGGTATGAAGTACATTCGTATCAGCTCGTTTTGCACTGCTTACTAGTACTCCGTAGGTCTGTCGGCACCACATGAAAGGGATCAGACCTAACCCATATCTGTAGTCGTTTTTGGTTGGATGGCTCTATTGTAGAACTCCCTTCACTTTTTGCCTTGTCATTTGGTTAAATAGCGATTTCTGTACGTGCTTTCAACAAGGAATGCCTTACATACATACATGACCCACCGTAGAAATATGCCAAGGGCCACTCAATGAGTGGGACATCACATACCATGTACCAGTACTAGTACGAGCCAACGCCTTAACGTTCTATGGTTATTGTTTGACAAATGAAGTCTTGAAATCACAAAATTCATTCAAATTCATCGCAAGTCTTTTCTTCAACTGTGTAAACAAAGGCTACTTGACCGGTCCCTTGAAATCACCCTTCTGTTTCAAACGGTGACAAGTTTCAAGGTTCGTCATAGACCGGCGGGTTCCTTTGCATGTGTGTCAAATACATGTTCTAAAAGGGACCGAGCGATTCAATTCTAGACAAGAGAGACCCTCAGAAAATCCGTGATGTAGAACTGCACGTAGAAAGCATGGGTGGAGCTGCTGGTATGTTTTTTGAATTTGCGTCCCGTGTCCGGAACAGTGAAGGGCGTTTCCAAAAGTAGTGAGCAAAGTACTCCTGAGATTCTATTGTACCTCCGCATACAACATGCCAGTCAACACAACTAAGAACAAATTCACATACATTACCATTGCAAATATGAATAATGACGCCTTCGTATCAGTACTGTACCCCGATGACATTAGTGTTGGTCTGCAAAGGCTAGGTATTCCGGTTGCCAGGCAACACTTGTCCTCATGTAACCCTTTTCATTTTGTAACCTTTCGTCTGCCATGCATTTCGCTGTCAACATAATGATGACCGATAGGAGGCGCAAATGCACGAAGCCTTCCAGTCAACTTGAACATTTACATGACAGGGCAACAGGTATCAAAGTAAATCAAATCAACTCGTATTGACTATTGATTTTTTTTCCAATTTAAGTGAGGATAAAGGCATGAATAACACCAGCAGAGGAAGCAATTTTATTGGTCTATAAAGCGTGTTATTACATTGGCGGCTGTTTTTATCCCCAGCAATCTGGAACTGTAGATTGAACGTCATTTTAAGGTTCTACGTATGTTCATCTGTTACAAACAAGTGATTTGAGTCAACATGAAGCCGTTATATAGTATCAATTATAAGTTAACACTATTACTGTATTTTCAGTACATCAGTTAATATAACCAGTCTATACTAGTATTTGGTATGTCATTTTGTGGTCTGGTGAGCGGATTTTTATTCATATAAGCGTGTGAGCCGTTTAGTAAAATGCCAACGTTGTCAAGGGAAAGCGGATTGTGTCCACCTATATCTTTAACCAGCTCCTAACGTACAAAAAGTGATACGTATGTGATTATAGGTGGCGCTTCTACGGACGGCCATGGAGTACATGGTCCTTAGTACTTACACTCGAGTGCGACAAATCGCTCCAGTTTATCTCAACTCGCGTTTTAAAAAGTCTTAAAAGTCATTCTAAATCTATGTGCAGATGTCTGGAACTGTTCGGAAAAGTGCCCCATTGTTAAGGCTAATCCATTGCATATTTTTACATTTTTAGTAGTGGAAACCGTATACCCCATAAGAGCCTAATATGCAGTACCGCTCCCGGCCGCGACCGCAAAAGTGTTAAAACGACCGCCAAATTGACAAATTTCGGTCTTTTTGGGAATGGGGAAATCACGAAAGGCTCGCAAAGGGGTTTGCATTTTTTAGGCTTTTTTGACATTGATTTGACAGTGCAAGAATCTAAGTCAAGAACAACATAATACATGACAATGGGATAATGGTGTTATATACATGTATCATGCTTGTATATATTATGAAGCTCGAAGGCATGGTATGTCTCGACCGGGTATACCTGTAAATTATCCCTTTCGGAAGGGCTACCACAGGTAGACGGTGAATAAATGCAACAGCTTTTTGCTTTCTTACACCAAACATGTACCAAACATTTCTTTTCAAAGCTTTTGCATCAACAAACCTCATTAAATGGCTCTTACTTCTACATTAATTAGATCTTTGCAAGATTAGGTAGATGATTAAGACTGCCGATAGATTCCAGTTTGCCTTGTTAATGATAGATATCTGTATGGCTAGAAGTACAATGATCACTTCTTGTAGAGTTTTTTATAAGTTATTTTCTTCTGCCACAGTTTCTTAGCAGAGCAGATAAATAAAGAAAAATTGATGAAACTTTCATTCTGTTCTACCCAAAAGTCAATTACAACTCACGTGCACTGTAATCATTTTCAAATTTTATTGCAGGTCAAAGTATACACAATTGAGAAAGAATTTAAAATCATATGTACAAACATGTGTTTCTCTCTACCAATACAGTGTATTTCTAACACAAAAGCCTTGAACTTGACGATCAAGTATTGAAAGTAAGAAACCACCTCTTGTCGAGCTACTGAACAATTTTGTAGACTTATTATATGTTTACAATTTTGCAAAACAACAATGAAACCATAGCGACCACTCAAGGGAAATGTTCACAGTAGACAGGTTGTCTCTACAGAGAGGATTCTCAATGCTGAGTTCAATGGCTTTGACTGAATATTGTTATTCTCAAAACATACTGAAGCAAATTGTTGTTAGTTTGTCGGAGCAGGTATGGTTTCTACATGTATCTAAAAACTAAAACAAGAGATATACAGAAAAAAAGAAGACATACTGAGATGGACATACATTTGTGAGTAAGATGGCTACATTGTTTTAAATGGTCAGATTCAATTAAGCTCAATGTCTTTAAGAGGTTACTACAGGAAAGCACAAATGAACAAAAACCTAGGGCACCTTACCAAAAGGTCTGTCGACAAAATTTCCAACAATTCTTTGTAACTGTCTGTACAACATTATGACTATATTCACTTGAGTAGAGCTAACGTTAACATAGTTATTCCACAATAATATGCATTGGCATGATATGATATCTTGGAACATAAGATCTAGTGGAAGAATTCTGTACAGAAGCAACTTTTCATAATATTTCCATTTTATCCCTGTCATAAATCATATCTGAAACAACTTTATACATTCTACATCACTGATACTGAGTTGTATTGCTAATTGTAGTTTGAGTACATTTGAAAATATAACAATCTATATTGTCACATACAGATATATGCACATATACACTTTTCATACACATACATTTTAATGCATACAATGACAGCTTTAATTTTCCAGGAACTCTGCTGTCATCTGGATATCTTTCATCATTTAATTGGATCCAACTTTGGTGATCCCAGTCTTCCATTAACTGTTGCTCCCTGCAAAATAAAAATAAAAACCTTTCAGCACAACACAGATCATACTCTGTAAATATCTAAATGCAAAACTTCATACTAATAAATATAAACCATTTAGTTTAACAAATGAATCAAACAATAAAAATTTTGCTCAGGTGGTACGTAATGTATGTTGAGAACATGGAATTTTCCCACATTTTTCTGTTCAAAAATCAAAACATGTCACATACTTCACACTGAGTGTATTGGAAAATAAGACAACAGTTTAAGCAATAAGGAGATTCAGGAATAACAAGATTAACTAGAGAATGAAATCAAGCTCATTGTTCCCAACACTAATGCACAAGATTGATAAGCCTTATCATTGTCTGCCAGACACAAGGTGGCGCCACAAAGGCTCTCCCCTGTGGAGACAGGATTTTGGCGAGAGACATGCACTAGTCTTACTCCATGCAGATTTTATTCAGCAATCAATGGTGAAAAGGGCATATCAGAAGAGAACAATTACACCCCACCCCATTCTTAAAAAAAAAGAGATCACTCTTCATTTATCCCCGCAGCTAATGCAATTGTCTGAACACACAACCACCAAGACTGTTACCGTAGATTTAACAGGATTTCACACCTGGCAATTTATACATGACCAGCTTCCCCAGTTGCCATTCATCAAAATTAGCTTAGGGCATGCACAGTAAAATCATAAAATCTAAAACAGCAGGTATCATATCATATGATATGAAACAAGCAAACAAACAAACAAGCAAACAAACCATCATGGGGAAGTCGTGCAGGACCATCTGTGACGACCGCGCAAAACCGTTCTCCCGCTCGTTCATCCTGATCAGCAGCTCCTGCTTCTCTCTCCCCCACATGCGGGCGTTTTCTGTCAGCTGGACGGGTGGAAAACAGTGTATTAGGTAATTGTACATAACATAAGCAAATAGATATGTGCACATTCAGTAACAGTTATTCGAATCTGATGAACATTATACTTTTTACATTCACTGCTAAGCATCATCAAAAAACTTTGATTCGATAATTTTGAAACAACATTCCTGAAAACTTGAAACATTCACTTTGACAGTGACTACTTTTGGATTGGTTCCAAGCTAAAACATTTCGTTCTGAATCCCAAATCTTTTGTTCAGATTTTCTTCTCGTGAAGAACACCACACCACACAAGACGATTGTTTCGCTACAAAACTCTCTCCATCCTTTAGCTCTGGGGCAAATCTAGGCTGTGAAAAGAGGGATTTCTTTCTTTGAAAGACCTCAGTTGGAGGAAATCTGTCTCCCTTCCATTTACATTCAAAGATAGAAATGATTACCCAAATCTGGTTCTCCAGTGAAATGATTCTCCCCTAGATTGACATGTGCTCCATTCCCGTACCTGCTTCTCTAGTGAAATGATTCTCCCCTACATTGACATGTGTTCCAATCCCCTTACCTGGTTCTCTAGTGAAATGATGTTCCCCTAGATTGACAATGTGCTCCATTCCCCTTATAAATTACCTGGTTCAGTCAGTGAAATGATTCTCCTCTAGATCGAACTGTGCTCCATTCCCCTTACATTGTTCTCCAATCAAATGATTCTCCCCTAGATTGATATGTGCTCCATTCCCCTTACCTGGTTCTCAAGTGAAATGTTTCCCCCCTTTGTGCTCCATTCCCTTTACCAGCTTCTCTAGTGAAATGATTCCCCCTGTATGCTCCATTCCCCTTACCAGCTTCTCTAGTGAAATGATTCCCCCCTGTGTGCTCCATTCCCCTTACCAGCTTCTCTAGTGAAATGATTCCCCCCTGTGTGCTCCATTCCCCTTACCTGGTTCTCCAGTGAAATGATCCTCCCTTGTGTGCTCCATTCCCCTTACCTGGTTCTCTACTGAAATGATTCTCCCCTAGATTAACATGTTCTCCAATCCCCTTACCTGGTTCTCTAGTGAAATGATTCCCCCCTGTGTGCTCCATTCCCCTTACCTGGTTCTCTAGTGAAATGATCCTCCCCTCTGCCTTCTCCAGTTTGGCCATCAGGTCCAGCCTCTCCTCATCGTCCATCTTCACACCAGGAGGGTACTGGGGTTTGGGCTGTTCCTGGGGGAAGTGGGGGTAAAAGAGTCATCCTCAATTGAGGTGAAGCATATTGCTTTTTCAAGCAGCTAGTATAGGCTCGCATTTTTGGCCAAGCACACCGGGTTACCCCTATTCTTCTCTATATGTGTGTTGGGTTCTTTTACGTGCAGAGGTTTGACGCTTGAGGCTTACACCTGAAGCTCCTTCATACACGGCATGCCAGCTTTACGCCACCATGAAAAACAACAAATGCAATCCATTACAACATGTCCAAGCTGTGTGTCCGACCCTAGGATCGAACTCTGGCCCACAGAGCCACGGAACTTGATAACTCTAAATGAAGTCAATATGATTGATTTGAAGCATGAAGCAACAAAGCCGGAGACACCTGAAATCACTGTCAGATCACAGAAAGAGCTATGATGAAGTTATCACAAGTGTAAAGTACACGATTTTGTACCTTAGCTCTGTTGAGTTCGTCCCTGAGCCGTGCGTTCTCTGCAGCCAGTGCAGCGTGAGCCTCCAGACTCCTGTCTGCAGGCAGAGTTCCCTTCTCTAACTGTTTATTCAGCAGCTTTTCCATCTTCTCTATAACCTGCAAGAGGAGGTTATACAAACATGATGCTAAGTCTGATTCATTCATCAACAAGAGGGGAAACTAGTATACAGACTTTTTTCATGTAATTTTCAATCAATGATATATCGTCAACATTGTGGTTACCTCCTCTTGTCTTTTAATGGTATCTTCCATCTTCTTCTTCTTGCCATCATTCTCCGGTATCTTTGGTGCGACAGGCTGCTGGGGTTTCTGGGCTTTCTGCTGCTTTAACAACTCTGCCTCACGGTCGTTTTTCTGGACAAGAAAAGTTACATCATGATTATGCAGACATCATCATCATTTATACTGATCTACTGTTGTAAAAAGGAAGGAGTCTTGGGGATAAAGAGAAAAGAAACAAGGAGCATATGAAATAGGAAACAGAGGGAAATTAAAGAATTTGAAGATGGACAAAATACATGTGAAATCTTAATATGCCATGTATTCTATGTACTTCTTTTCCTAGACTACTCTAGATCTACATGTTTAAAGTTCCATACCATCGGAAGTAATGGTGTATATAAGATAACAGTCAGAGAACCCCCAAAGGACACAACAATTTCCAAGGTGAAACAGAATTCCTGCCATGTACTAACTCATGCTTTGAAAGTCATGCATATAGAAGTTATCACGTATCTTCGGATCCATCCCTATAGCTAGTGCCAGGTGCCATACCTTGATGAGATCATTCTGCAGCTGCTGTATCCGTTCCTTCTGTCCCTTCAGTGAGGAGGCCTGCTGGCTCACTTTCTGCTGTAATAGTGCTGCAGACAGAGATAAACATTCAAGACTGAAAATCTTTAACTATCCACTGTTGTAAGACATTCTATGCACTCAAATATATATATGTAGTAAACAGTAGAAATCAGAAGTATGAGGATTTACCATATCTATGAATGCATTAACGTTTTTCAGATCAGTGCTACAAAAATCATCATTTCCTACAAGTTCAGCTTCCAAAGAACGGATCCATTCAAAAGTGTTGCAATGTCAAACTGACAACACTACATGCATTACACAATGGATCTGAGGCCTCTTGATCATGAATTGCAGTTAAAATCTGACTCAGAAGTTATGGAGATGGATTTGTGTCCATTTTAAAACTTACACTTCTAACCAGTATTTTTTATAGCATCCTCATACCCTGACTTGTCCCATTGACGTTGTGCCGTTGAGAAAGGCTGCCACTTAAAACGAATTTCCTGACTTCACTCAGTTGAAAATGAGTACTACCTACCTTCGGTCAGGGACGTCCTTCAGACAGGATATTAAATGGAGGTCTCGTGTTTGAGGAGAGTCACACCTCAAGCATGTTAAAGAACCCACCACACAAGAGTTAACAGGTCCTTCCTGGTGTGAGTGGTTCAAATAAATCTGACCAGATATGCACCTTGTACTCTTCAGTACAAACCTGGTGTGTTACATCATGAGACTTTTTACCGGTAATCCAATACAAACAAAAATATTCTCACCATATTTGTCTACAAGGTCGCCCCTGCTGAGCGCCTGCAGCCCAGCCGGCCCCACCAACGCGTCTGCTGCATCCCTGTTCATGTGCAGGTTCCTCCGCAGCTGACTGTTGTCCGCCTCCAGCCGAGCGATGTCTTCACGCAGCTTCAGGATGTCTGCACCCATCCTCTTCAGCGCTGCGCGATAGTTATCCAGCTCCTGCGGAATTTGGCATCAAAGACCAAGTTGAAGCAACCTGATTGAACTTTGGATTCTTGGTTGAAACATTATAATAGAAGATACCGTAAAATTCCTATTTACGTACGCACCCCTCCTAACGTACGCACCCCCGATTTGGGGACGATTGCGGGCCTGATTCAGTGAGTTGAAACGTTCAGGGGAAAAACCCTCCTAACGTACGCATCCCCTCTCCAGCATTTCGGTGGATAGTTAGAGGTTGACATGATCATCCCTCCGATGATGTTTACCGACTTAAAGGGTTACTGAGAAAATGTTTCTGGGTAGAAAATGTCAAACAATTTAAATATAATTATGTATTATCTATTCTTTATTACTGATTGATTGTATGGTAGCATTCCACACTTAACGTACACATCCCGACTTTGGCGTCGACCTGGAGCACCTGCTTGGGACTTGAAAAGTTTAAAAAGTGTGTATGTAAATAGGGATTTTACGGTAAATTGCTGCTGACCTAAGCTTATACTCTATTATGACTTACCTTACAAATTAAACAAAAATTACCTGGTCCAGTAAAAAAGTCTCATAAAGGAAGTCAGTAAAGAACTATTTGTACCCCTAAGAGTTAATTTCCATCACCAATACCAGTAGTACGATCATCTTAAATTTTCTTAACCATAAAACTTACCTTTAAAGTTTAACTGGAAGTCTTTCCAGCTTTGTTCAAAGCCCATTATTTTGTAATGTCTGCTGTTGCAATTTGGAGGGTTTGTAAGAGAACAGTCTTTACATGTATGCTGTACTTTGTTTTGTGCTTTGTATCACAAAATACTATTGTTCAGAAGATGTCTGCCTCACCTTTGACTGGTGTTCCAGAAGCGAGTGTGAGTAGGGGTCGTCGGGCTGATAGGACTGCCGCAGACCGTCCTTGGGAGGTCTGCGCGGCGGAGGTTGTGTGGTCTCCGAGATGTACTCCGGCAGAACGTCCTGTACCGCGTCCATCCCCGGCCATTCCCCATCCTTCAATGGCTGTGGAGGGAGGAAGAAAAATGTTACCCTTCCAAAATTGTCACTTCTCTTTACTCTCTTTACATTATCTTTGAATGTCTTTAAATAAAAAACGAAACAGTTCAAAGAAATACACATGGGAAAGAGTTTGTCAGTACAATTGTATCTGTGTGATTGAAACCTTGTCCTACAGTCTACAGGTTTAATTGCGTCCCACTGGCCTTGAAATCCTCAAATCATGATGTGACAATAATCAAAGAGGCTGTCAGGTCACTGTAGTGAGAACTTGAATGTATGTGCATGGGTTACCTCCCAACAACATGGATTTCTCATTATTATGAATTTCTATTGCTTGAGCCTCCTTAAACCTGAGTTCAGGAAATGGTGGAAAAATACAATAGCATCTATAATATAAAGACTAGCTCTGCAACAGATACTCAGAACTGATGACTATTTTCATACTACAGTTTTATTTTCAGGTCCAAAAATGCTCAGATATAATACAATCACCACATTTAGAATCAACATCTTTACTTTACCAGACTGAGTTTAGTCTGAATAAGTTAAATGAATGGTAGCCACCAAATCTCCAACTTACAGCATACATCTGACCTTTGAAGTTGATGATTACAAGATTAATTATTAAAGCTGGTCTTTTCAATCCAGTGTATATCAATCTTCGCTATTGTTATTTGTGCCTACAATGATCTTTATCATTTAATGACTTCGGGTCAAAACCACTGCCAGGGACTAATACCATGGTAATAGGGAAACTTTAAATTCATAAAAAATACCTCGGGTAAAATGTTTAACTTGTCATGATTACCTGTAATGTTTTAATTGATTCCCAAAAATTATTCAACAGCATGGTATGAATTTTAAAACAACTGATTTTGTGATGTAAAGTGTACTTACAGCTCCAGTCCAGGGTCTGTAGTAGTCTACAGCCATCAGAGCACAGTTTTAACACACAGTTTAACCATGACTAATCATCATACTCTCACGTTAATAATCCTTACAATAAGTTACATGAAGGGCTTTAACCATTGCCACATTAGCCCTCCAATTACACGCTTGAAATGAGAACAAAGTACAACACTTGCCACACCGAAACGTTCAACACTAAGGAATAAGTCTACTCACGGAGGCCGTATACGGCCGGTAATAATCCGTTGCCATTGGGTACTGTGGCTACAAACCAACCTAATCAATATCAATTATCTGATTACAAGAGGAAAACATTGCTACTTCGGGGCTCTTAACTCAGGTGTGTTATGTTCCGACACAGGTATTCATCTGTTCACGCCGCGGTCGCCGTCACCAGAGCTGGCATGCAGTGCAAACACATTGCGCATGGTTACCCGGCAACAAATGGTTATCAAAGCACAAACTCTGTACAGCTTGTTTGACAAGGATGGGTGGTGTTATTTTGGTTGGCTCTGTTTGACTGACGCAGGAGAATGGGGAGACATCCTGTGTAATTGTCAACCTCATTACTTATTCATCACTTTTACAGAAAAAAGTGATCATTCGCTTTTACAAAGCTTTTCAATAGAGAAAAGAAGACTGATTTTATTCCTGGGGGTTATGTCTCCCAGAGTGTTCCAGCACACCTGTTTCTCCCACCATGACTACAGGTAAAGTCAACACATCTTTTGTAGTCTTGTCGTATCCCAGGCAACTGTCAGACTGTGCGAACGTTCCCGACTGAATTCTCAAGACCTTCGACCCCATAATTGAAAAAGCACTTGAGTCTATACTTGGCTAACTTTTCATCAGAATAAAAGCCTTTTCTGAATTCTAAGGCTTAGCGTAGAGCTTAAGGCATTTCCACTTGCACACATGATTGGAATAATTTAAACAAACTTAAGGTGATGAAAGAATGCATTCTTGTTTGGGTGGAACACAAACAAATCTCTGTGGTAATCTGCAAACCTTAACACAAGTCACACACTTCGGTCAATGTCAGAACACCCTGGCTCGGCCATGTCAGGGAGACAATTAAGGTGACTATGACTAAACATGGCCACTTATTCCGCAACACCATAAACTGTACAACAGTTATAATATTGGAGATTCATTACAGATTAAGCTTAAATTGTTCAACTATATGAACTAATGACTTTCATACTTATTTTTGACTGTAACCAGTTGCACCAATAATCTCTTATAGGTTTTTTCTAGTCTTCCAAACAGTTTTCCTGCACTGCTATGGGAACGGTGGTACTTGCATAGATATTGGACAAACTGACAGCAAAAGATGTTTTATAAATGTGTGATACAATTTAATCAGTTCTAAATCAAATTGGAAAATGGACATTACTGCAGAATTGCAACAAAAAGATACAGAAAGCAATAAAAAGAGTGAATATACCAGTCCTATAATATTTCTGACTACATTTCAAGTGTGAACAACAAAGCTGAGACTATGTCATGTCTGCTTTGTCTATAATTCAATATCATCCAGCCTAAACTACTAAATTTAGCGGAATATGAATATCACTACAGCATGGCAACAAAATGATACGGAAAAGCAATAAAAAGAGTGAAGATAAAGTATGAACAACAAAGCTGAGACTATTTACACCCAGCCAGGTCATGTGAGACTGTCCTACCTTCCTGGGCTTGGTCTTGCGTCTCCAGCTCGGCCCCGTCTCCACATCATCCAGCCCATCAAACATCTCGTCTGCCGGCGACGGCGGCACGAATCGCGGAGAGATGGGTCGGTGGAAGCCGCCATCCACGAGGGAGTCTAGCGACGGCAGGAGTTCCGGACTCGCCGCTGCGATGATACCGTCTGGCCGCTGGAGTGACACGAGGTATTGGTGGGGCGTGAAGACTGCATGGTTGGCCATACCTCAGTGTTTTGGCATGAAGACACTCAAGGCAGCCAAGCAGTCATTACTATATGGTATAGCATTACCAGCCAGCAAAACATCCAGCCAACGTGCTGTTTAAGTGCAGTTTGGCTTACAGAATATATCAATCATCAGACTTCAATTAGTTGTGATCCTAATTGATACGAGCTCCAGGCAGCAAATATATTATATCACACTGTCTCATAAATTTCATACAGCAAAAAAAGGTTAGGCCAATGTGTAGCATAATACTAGTACAAATAGGTACAATGTAGTAAAGCCTGGCAAACAAGAGAGAACGAAGGAGACTTTGGTCAGCTTCATATTTGAGAGGGACTGGCAACAGAGAAAATACCAATATTTGTTTGATAGGTGCAGAACAATGTATTAACCTACAGTGAGACAGCTTAGGGGAAGAAATCAATTAAAACTGTATTACCACTATCTATCATTCACAGACTGTCTACAAACCTTAACCTGGTTGAAAGCTGATTGATTTAAACAATTTGAAAATGGGATACAATGTATTTGACAACATCTTCAAATGCCTGGTAAATTTCCAGAGGATCAATCTATTCAGGCTTAACATTTCTTCTTCTGTAATCTCTGTTGTTGTTGTTGTTGTAAAATGAAGTAAATAACTTAATAAGGTGGCAAGAACCTTTTTAATTTTGACAGTGCTAGAAAATACATTCAAACACATCTTATTCTAACTCAAAAAGTTGGATAAAACTATCGAATAAATACAACAAATTAAAGTAACATGCGTCATATCCATCCAGTTGGCCACAAGTTCACATTCTAGCCATGTGAACTACTGCTGAATTGAAGAAAGATGTTGTGAACTTTCTAACACCAAATCTAGAAGATTAGAAAGATTTCAAAATGATTTTGTTGCCGATATTACATGGCTTAGTATGCTATAAATTGCATCAATAATAGTATTATATATACCATTCTAACATCTACATACCCTGCCTTTTCATCAACATCAGACACAGAAAACTCAAGCCTTGCAATTTGGGAAAGCATCATATCAAGCTTTCTTACCTTTCCAACAGTGACTTAGTTTTCACATGTGGACTCTTCTTACAAATTTGCTTGTTTCCTAGCAATAGATGTAGCTCAACACTACAAATTGTATGTACCTAGGGACAACGCAAGATCCTCAGGAACGCATTCAATTAAGTTCAAGAGAGAAGGTAAATAATGCTGCTATGGGTAATGAGCTGTAAAGTCATTCATACGTCTGGTGTCTAGGTTATCAATCTCCCTTACCTCTGTTGTTATTAGCCTCAGGATGGCACCTACAGTAGGCAGGCTCCCAGGTTGGGTCCTCAGATTCGTACCCTACAGATACAGAAAGAAAAGAAAAATGGGTAAGATTACTAGCTAAGATTGTGGCTTCTTTTACAGATTTACACCCAGAGGTTATGGTTTAACTTTGAGCACAAAGCTACTGACATTACCATCCTTCACGCACTTTCACGTCACTTTCCAGCAAACCTTACTTAGCACTCAAAGTACTCATGCAAGGAGAGGCAGCAAAGGCTTACCTCT
Source organism: Branchiostoma lanceolatum (assembly GCA_035149815.1). Taxonomy (NCBI): domain Eukaryota; kingdom Metazoa; phylum Chordata; class Leptocardii; order Amphioxiformes; family Branchiostomatidae; genus Branchiostoma; species Branchiostoma lanceolatum. The sequence continues at coordinate 7,637,674 of CM068873.1, forward strand.
TTAGGAACGCCCAGAGATGATAAAAGAGATGAGAAGAGATCTACTGTAGCAGTGAGAAGGAAGAAGTTGAGATGTTGAAGGAAAACCTTTGATATGTCATAAGTATACAACTGTGTGCGCATTACATGTATGGCTGTCTTTGCTGGAGAGGAATCCCCAGCAAAGGGCAAAGTGCTGAAGAAGGGAAAGAAAATTGAACAGCTGATCATTAGCAAGAGCAGGGAATACTAAAACTTCTGAAATAGGGAGTCATCTAAAAGGAGTGTCTGTTCATTTACCAGACTGAGTCTTTAGAAAAGGGTCTACAACTTATAACGTTACATATAAGAGCTGCACATAGTTTAAGACAGTGTTCCATCTATACAACTTGCACCTAAGATGCAGGTCTACCAGATTTGTGGTCCTGGCAGACCAAATATTTCCTTATGACAGATTCAAAGTGAAAACACATTGTAACAACCTACATTGGTATTGCTAACTATCTACACTTCCATACTGTATACTAGTGCTTTAAGCAAACCTCACAATGACCTACACATCTTGTTTATCTAATGTATACTGACCTGTATGAGAAGCCCATCCACACGCACCCCCAGCCTCCCCGGCTCAGATATCAGGGCATGGTACACTCCCTGGTCCAGCAGGACAGAGGAGAAGCCTATGGGGCTGCGCATGTGCCAACTGGACTCACTCACAACTGCACACAACAACACACAAGGAAAAATAGGGAATGATTATGACTGACTTTCTCTACCATTACAAATGATTGAGAGGAATGGATGGATAGATGGATGGATAGATGGATGGATGAAATGAAACAAGATGGAAACAAATCTCTGGAAGAGCCAGGAAATAAACAACAAGGCCAATCAGAAAATAGCAGATAATTGCAAAGGTGCTCCTTATATTGCCACCTTATGATGCAGGGTAGTAATCTCTATATCGAGTGCATATATGAGGTAGTATGTGGTTGTTTTGTCCTGGGTTAAGGTTACGGTAACTGTTATGATTCTACATTTTGTACATCATTACCTGATGAGGCAGGGTAGTACTCTATAACCAGTGCTGAGGTAGGTGAGAAGATGGTGGCGTTGTCTCGGCTGTGGTGGAACAGGTAGGAGTGGTTCCAGACAGGCTGCTCGTCAGGACGGGCTGCTAGGCTCACCTAGGCACAAACAAAGGGCAGGAGAACTGATCAGACTGACAATCAATGACTCTGGATGTAGGTATAGCGTAAGAAGCCAGGGTTAGTTTGATCAATACTCTTAATAGTTACAAGAATAAAAAGATGTAAAGTTCACTAACATGATTCTGCCAATCACATGTATCCCCCACTCTGATAAAATGTGTCTAAAGAGATCTGCAATGCAATGTCCCACATGTACAAATACATTCCTCCTGTATATCCAAACTGTGCATACCTGGGGTGTGCTGCACTAGAGATCTCTCAAATGCACTGTTTTCCAAAGTAGCAGATTTAACATTCAACCCGGAGAATAAATCTTAATGGAGGATACATTGAATGTATTGCTACTACAAGAATGTAGAGGGACCACACCTGTGGGTATCCACCCTTCTGGTTCTGGGGGACGATGAAGGAAGATGGATGTGGGGAGGGGAAGGTCACGGTCATCAAGGTCACGTTGGCAGACCGAGGTGACGTCATCAGAACGTCCTCTCTATGGGATCGAGTAGCATAAAACATATTATTAAGCAATTTCATTGAATAAAAAATGTTTCTTACCCTTACCATTCAACATAGTAAAACAGCACATTTATAGTGCACTATGGCATTGCAAAGATTTCTCTCCCCTATCATATAAAAATGGCAAACTTGGATTGCACAAGAAAAGTCAAAATTGAACTTCATAAGAGAACATGATGGAAAAAAAGCTCTTACTTGTAGTTGTGGTAGTCTGGAACAATGCGTGCAACTGCAACAAGAGGGCCAACCGGGTTTTCAACAGGTCGCTCCATGGCACGCAGGAATACCTGGAAACAGTCCAGATATTAAATGTGATTCAGCAGTACACATGGGTTTATGTAACGGGGGGTGCCCAACCATCGGACGTTTTTTTACGCGCTGGAACTCACGGCGCTCCATTGCTGGTTGCCAGAGAGTGGTCAGGTTTTAATGAATGAATTTTGAACACATTCATCTAAAGACCATACTTGGACAAGAAATGTATTCATACTGTTCATGGGCCCTTCATGCCCCGCGTTACATGCGGAAGACGCTGTGAGACATTTTCACGAATGTACCTTCTGATTTAGTGCTACGCCAGATAGTGTGCCTAACTTAGTACGCTTTGGTAATTTTGCTCTCTTCGGAAGTTGGTGATGAAGTTAGGGAAATGTAAATAAGGCTTGAAGTCTGCTATATTCTAGCTTTCTTTTGACCGGAAAATTTTGACTGTGTGCACTTCTAACGTCATGTGAGAAGGGCTATATCCCAGCTCATGTTCCCACGGGAAATAGGCTACTACGCGGCCCGACGTACGTATTGAATGCGGTCCGACTTACGAAATCATTACGAAAAAACGGCACCGCTTACATCAACAATACTCAGTCTACTTATTGGGAAACATCTTCGCCATCTCTGTATTCAGTTTCCTTTTCATAGACGGTACCAATCACATGTTAGAGCGTAACAAAACTGTGCGTTGAATCGTTCCGCCACCAGTCGCGGCCCAAAAAAATGGCGGGAAAGCAACGTCGTCAGACGACAGCAATGTTTACGTTGTTTTTCTTTGGTCGGTTTTCTTCTCAACAAACACTTAAAAACCCAAATTTTTAGTGTTTTATGAAATTATTTTTCTTATGTGTATGATAGCTGTGTGACTTATGTATCTGCTTGGCACAGGTCGTATATTTAGGTGCCGGGCCGTCTAGCTACGCAGTGACCCTCTACTCAGCGTTGCCATCATTATTGTCAAAATACTACTTTTCGACAAAACAAGAAATGAATATGTACACATATGTTTTGAATGTAAATGACAATTATGTGCATGAACTTGGGTTACTTAACTTCCTTATCAGCATAGTCATTGGACACAAACACGGCGTACTTATGCAAAATAAGATCAGTAAAAAGTCCGTGCGATGTTCGGGCGCGTGCGATGTTCGGGCGGCCCCCGTTATCTAATGACTGAAGCGTGAAGTAAAAGAAGCTTGGTACTTCAGCACTAAGGACAGTACCCTTGAATCATCATGATATAATGTATACAATACCAAAGGAGGAATAACACATATTCCAGTCAGCTATATACATGTACAAGGTTTTATGAAACCAAGGCTGTAAACAAGCTAAAAAGAAGGTACTTCAGCATTAAGGATAGTAGCCTTGCATAATGATAATATAATCTATACTTAAGCAAAAGGATGAGTAAAACATCATACATCACAAAATGATAACGGAAATATAAAGGCTTTACGTATTCAAGACCACTAATAAGTGGAAAAGAAGCGAGGTATTTCAGCACTAAGGACAGTACCCTTCCATCATTGACATTTTACAGCTATACTTCACAAAAGAAGGAGTTACACATCCTACAAAACAAAATTACAAGCGAAGTATCGAATTTCAGTTAGCTATATAAAAGGATTCATCTTTTCAAGGCCACAAACGTGCTGAAAATAAGGTACTTCAGCACTAAGGACAGTACCCGTGCAAAACATCATGTGACATATTCTATACCATACCAGAGGAGGAGTAACATATCCTCTAATAAAGCAATTCAACTAAGCTTAGATAGACTATCATGATGAACACACTAAGGAACAAAGTACTTACTTCCAGTCCACAGTACATAAAGGTGGGATGTCTGGGAAGCACACTGTGTTTCCTGATGACTGTGGCGTACAGCCGAGCACCATCCTTGGAGGCCTTGCTATGCTGTAGGTGGGGAATATTATGTGTAAATATGAATGTGTAGACTACAGGGAGAAAAGTCTCTTATGAGGCTAATTGTGGATCTAAATAAGACTAAAAAACTCAAATATTAAAGCATAGGTAACATATCATTTCATTGTCATTTTCATCACAACATCTTGCTTCCATCAAAATTGAAACCTACTATTTGGGTAAACAAAACAGTGGCTTTGAATGAACCTTATTATGATAAGTTACTGTTTAAGATTTAAGAGAATTGAATCCAATATACAGACAGAAAACTAATGAGACACAGTCGTGACACTGACCTTGACCAGTTCTAGGTGGTACTGGTGGAAAGGCTTGAGGTGGTGGACAGGTAACTCATACTGAACCAGCACCTGTTTGGTGGGGCTGTCTGCTACTGTCAACATCAGAGCTGGGCAAAAATAAAGTTTTACACAAAATTTATACAACAGACATCAACTCTCATCATTCCACCTGGTATCATAAGACTGCCACATTAAAATTAAATTTGAGATCTCTTGAGATGAAGACACTGAATGCTTTGATAACACCGTTTTTTTTAATGTGGCAATTGTAAGGTAACCAGCCACAATCCAATAATTCTTTTCTGTGTAGTAGTTGCTGCTATACTCCACAGGTTGCTGGAAAAATAGCAGAAATTGACCAAATAGACGGATAACATGCCAGAGGAGTTAGCTGGCCTGGGAGTACAGCAGGCGACATAGAATTACAAGAGTTAACGAAAGATAATGTTTGAATTTCAGAAACAGAAAAAAGAAGAAGGAAATACACGATTTTCTGTATCAGATTTAGCAGTATTAAGATACCATCGTCCTGAGCCCCTGTCTCCGGCATGACCACATTGACGCCCTCCTCCCACCACGGCAGATGTGTCGCCTGCATCGGTGTCCGCGTCGTGCCCTGTGCCGGCCGATGCGCCTGCTCGTCGCTACGAGTTTTTCTGAAAAAAAAAAACCAACAACACCACAGCCTCTGCTGAATGAATGATAAATTACTGCTAATACAATGACATTATACTGTCATTTTATTAAACACACTGTATTTCAAGATATTTCCATACATTGAAACTTGTTTGCATGATTTTAGACTAATTAGAGATCATTATAGCAAGCATATATGGTTGCATATCATATCTGGTTCATGTATCTGGGTTTCTGATATTGTATCATTATGGTAAATATCAAATGAGTCTTAATCTGATTGTTGGATCTGTAAACTTACACTGCAACAAAGGGAAGGGGCTGACGGCCATCTTCCAGGGCAGGCAGGTTCCTGGCGCCATGGAGGATCACAAAAAGCTCAGTTTTCCCTGGGACTGCGACGTGGGCAAACCCAGAGTCGTACATCCCTGGCTGCTGCCAGTCACCCAGGGCAGAGTCAGTGGTCTGGGAGGAAAGGAGACAGAAACATGTTAAAGGACAATATAATATAACTGGTCTCTAGGAAAAACAATAAGCCAAATGAGTTTTGTATGTGGTTGGTGACAATATGTCTTTGTATATACTCAAAGAAAGACCGAAATTGCTCCCTTTCTGAGTCTATCAATGACATGACACAACACGACTCGTCATGACATACATAAAATCATTGACAGCAAAGACCAAACATTGGAGAGTGACAAAAAAATCTTCCATTGAGGAAACCAAAACTAGTGTTCATCAGAAATGAAATGGGCCAAGACAAAAAAATTGAAAACTGTTGAAACTGCAAGAACATCACAAAGAAGACATTTTACCCTCCTAGCTGGGCCGTCTGTGAGTTGTGGTGACTCCACGTGAAAATCCAGTCGAGAGGGAGGCTCTTCTCTCCGAGGGGGGGTCGGCTCACGTGGAGGGGGTGTGGGTTCTCGAGGAGGTGGGGGGGATGGAGTCGGCGTCCTCACCCTCCGCGGCTGTGGCGGAGGGGTTGGCGTTCTTGGCTGCGGCTGCCGGACTGGCGGGGTCGGTTGCCGCGGAGGTTGTGGGGCTTTATCTCTATTGTCGTGGAAGGATACGAGATACTTGATGCGTCCACAGTGCATGGATATAGATTCCGTACTTAGTGTCCGCAACAAGGTCATGATTCCACTGTAGCTGTACAAGTCCTCGTGGTGCTTCGCCTTGAGGTTGATCCGCGGGGCGTTCGTACGAGGATAGATGGCGAATTTTGCCTCCCCGACCTTATGGCCTGCTGCGGTGCTGTCTGCAGGGAGGCTGAACGCTTCCAGAAGAAGGAAGACGTCATGTTGTTCATCATTCTTACAGAAACCTGTGTGTGAAGAAAATAGAATCCTTAGAATGCGAGGTGACGTCATGTTGTTCATCATTCTTACAGAAACCTGTGTGTGAAGAAAATGGTATCCTTAGAATATGTCTGTAGGTGTCAATCCTATGTAAAAAATATTACACTTTTTATAATCATTATAAAAACTCATTCTCTGAGGAATGCAATGAGTCTCATGAAGATGTTGTGTTTGCAGTTTAATACAGCTGCATTATTTCAAAATTTGGTATTGTATCTTTAATAGGACCCAACAAATTCTACAATGAGGCCTCCTGAACAGTAAGTACAGGTATATGGCAGTCAGCTTTCAAATTGATATAACAGTTAACTTAGATCATGTAGGTTGGAGATGATACAAAATTTTTTATATGTACAGCATAATGCGTCTTCTCGAAGTTGATATAATTGATTTGGTCCATCCAATTATCATTGACTTGCTCCTTTTCAAATGATCACTGACATCTAAGGCTTGATTTTTGTAAAGATTTCAAGAATTGATTCATGGACTTTGCTTTGAAGAGTATCTATTTAGGATTGGATCAATAAGTAATCCCTGGTCCCCGGCTAGATCAATAGATCTAAATTTTTCATCTTTGAAGAAGCAGATGTTGAAGTTAATGACTCTTTACTAACACAGTTATCAGCTATCCATCTACATAAAACACCTGTTCAACAAGCCTTGAGGGATTACTGATCTACTGAACAGTTTGTCCCTGTCATGAAAGTGTTGCTATGTGACACAGCTATGTGGTTTCCCTATATCCTAGCAATGTGTACACTCAACAGGACATTTGAAGTGAGTTGCTAGGATACGTGACTCATTGTATTTGTGGGTCAGTCCTGAAGAGACTTAATATTACCACTACAAATGAAGATTTTTTTTCAAATATGAAGCAGTAGATACTGTTATACACCTCAGTGTAAAATAAAAGAACCAAAATACAATTATAATGTTATGATTATGACAATTCTATGTTGCGTATACCAATGAAGATATCACTGATAGACATAGGGGACAAAAGTATTCAGTAATAATTGACTGGCAATTGATTGATTGACTGATAAAATCTACTTAATGTTTTATGAACAACTATAGCATGTCAAAACTACATGCAACAAGAGAATTCCTATCAGAGAATATGCCATGTTATCGTTATAAGCCATTAAAGTATAATTATGAAACAATAAAAATAAATATTAAGTCTCTCAAAAATGTAAAATTGCATTCCACTGTTGATACTGTATGAGATTAAAGATAAGTACCTCAAAGTTGGACAAGTGGGAGGATCAAGTGACCCACAAGGATCATTAAGGGTGTGGGTGAAAATGGAGAAAACAGCGATGGAAAAAATGATTTTAAAAAAACAATCTACTTTGTTTGTTAATTTATCTTCATCAGTTCATGGCCATGAGGCCACACCAATATACTTCCAATATCTCAGTAACGTTGGGTAACATAAATTCGGGATTTTTCCGATAATGGTTGACTGAAATCAATCTAGCAGAACAATAAACCGTCCTTTTTTTTCTATTATTCTGTCAGTATCATGTACTATCTTTGCACTAATCATATATATGGTAGATTTTGTCTCTAGTCGTGCTGACACCATAATATTTCAACTTGAAACTACCGTCCGCCGCACGCACGATGACGGTGCTGTCGGACAGGGGTGTACATTAATTCGGGAGAGAAGATTCGTCTTGAATATCTTACCGCTAATTACATTTTATACAGCAGCTATTCGTTCCATCCTTGGCTTGAGGAGAGTGCTATGGATATAGACGTGTCCAAGTAAAAAAATACACGAAAAAACGGCCGTACCGCACACATCAGGCCTACGGGAACAACCCGTGTGTTGAGTCGGTAGCTATAGAACCTCAAAGTCGACATCCACCGTCATGGCAACGTGTACATTATTCATGGAAAGTTAGCCGGATGCCGTAGCATTCAATGATAATACTACTATGTCCATGTATTCCTTGTTGTGTTAGGAGCAAATTTTGAGGAAAATATCGTCCTCAGTCCACAATCACACGCAACATTTAGACAAAAAAGTGTTCCTCACAAACCTTTGTCGTCTGCTTGACAACAGGATTCTGGGTAATGATATGGCGGCGGGAAAATACACGTGCCGTAGGTTGTAGCAACAAAGAGGGGTTTTGATGATTGATCACACTTAGAGTCCAATTGCAGGTCAGCAATTTTAAGAAAATAAGTTGTCTTGTAAATGATTGTGTTTAGCAGGAAGCGGATGTGACATTTGTCTTATAAACCAGCCGACAACGATGTAGTGTGATTCTCCCACAAAGCCATCAGACTGGTCCAATAAGGGACGGAGAGTTTTTGTCCTCGTCGCCTTCTAATGCATGCTTATCGAAGCTTTTCAGCCAGTGTTCTGAATACGTTAGTCTGTCAAGTTTTCATTTCTAGCGGTATTACTGATGTTGCATCTAGCACATATCCCTAAATACCCCGTTTTCGAAAAATCCCGAATTTAAGTACCCCACGAATTTATGTTACCCAACGTTAAACACATGCTGATATCCTGATGATGTTATTTGACCAACGTTTGATTTTTTTCATGTAAGACATTTACATAATCTGCCTGCATGCCAAGATACCAGAATTACCATAGTTTTTGCTAGTCACTTATCTAGTAAGCAACAACACTCCATCACACAATGGAATGACAGGTGCTGGGCGAAATCTCTGGTTATCAGACATTTAAGAATAAAGTTCAAGGGGACAGGATGAAAACAGATTGAGGAAAACTTGAATCATTGACTACAACATTGAACATTTACTCGCTGATACAGTGTGTCTCTTTTTAACCTTTAGCACTCTGAAGTGGCCATTTTGGCACTTAATTTCCTATTGGTTGCAGATTTAGGCAGCAGAGAGAAGGCTAAGGTAAAAAGTTTTAACCCCTGACTGTTTGTTCATGTATGTTCAAGCTTTCAGCCCAGCTGGATCCAAGGCCCAACAAATTACATTGGTGTGACCTAGAAGCTTTATGCGTCAGTGAGGATAACTACGTCATTTAGCGTGCTACCTTTTGACATAATGCCTTTCGCTCTCTGATTGTTTTTTTTTTTGGTTATCTTCTAATTGAGCAGCATCCAAGAGCCAAATGTTGAAAAAAATACATTGCTGTGACCCTGGACAGCTACAATTTGTACACAACAGTGAGGATGATTACCTCTGGGAAGGAGGAAGGTAAACTTGTGGTTCTGGAATGTGGACAGGGCATCGATGTCAGTCTGCTCCACAACATCTGTAACAGAAACCAATTTTGTTAATATATATAATATGCACCAATAGCTGCACTAATTTTCTTATGGATAAAGTAGACATGTAAAATACATCATTAGGACACAAAATCAGAGTCGTGAAATGCAGCTTCATACTCATAAGTACAATGTACAAACAGAGTTTGACACATTCACAACATATCTCCAAGATATGTCCAAAAAAAGTCTGTCATTATTTCAGATCTATTATGGGCAGATATTAGATGCAGATCTTTAACTTCAACCATACAAAAGGCAACGTGATGGTGACATATCAAACTATGCATCCCTGAGGTGACTCATAAATAAATTTGTATATCTGTATCATTCTGTACTATCTTTGCTTCTTATTATTGCTTCTTATTATTGGGTGGGCCGACTACTCTCTCTTCGCAGCAAGGGGCTGAATTGCGAGGAGCGCATATTTAGCGGGGCTAGATCGCAAGGGTCTGTAGCGACTGCCATTCGGCGCGCAGGTGACCTCAATACGACCATTGCCCCATGTGTGGCCATAGGACTGTAGGTTTTGAACCACTCACACCGGGAAGGACCCCTACTCTTTTCGATAAGTGCGGTGGGTTCTTTAACGTGCTCGAGGTGTGGCTCTCCTCAAACATGGGACCTCCATTTAACGTCCTATCCGAGGGACGTCCCTAACCGAAGCTAGGTACTCATTTACACCTGAGTGAAGTGAGGAAAGTTGTGTAAAGTGCCTTTCCTAAGGGCACAACGTCAACGGGACAAACCAAGGAACCCCGGATTCGAACTCAGTAGCTCTGGGTTCTGGGGCCAAACACCCTGCCACTGCGCCACCGCGACGCCACTACGGCAGATGCTGCTTATACATGCTGGATGTTGTGCCACATAGCTTAGCCTTACTACCTAAGTAAGTGAAGCAAGTCTTTGATTTGCAGCAATTAGCAATGAACCAGTAGTGTACTATGAGTATGATATACAGACTGGATGCCATACTAGTACCTGTTTCTTCCTCTGCCTCGTCCTTTTCCTGCCCTGGTTCCGCATCGTTAAGTCGCACGGAGATGCCATCGACACCGAACATGGGGTTTTTCACAGACAGCTTCAGGAAGTAGCGCCCATTGTGGTTGAATTGGGCATTCAGAATGTCAAAGTCAAAGTTCAGGGTTCGGTCCTGGATTGATGGAACACTGGAAGCCATTTTCTATCTGTGCAAAGGAAATGTCAATAGAATAATTATTCATTCTTGGTTATATGACATCAAAGTTTCATCGAGTTAGAAGGTAATTGCAAGGACACATATGACATAATGTCCTTGGTAATTGCTGTTCTTTGATAGGGGAAAACTTTTTTTTAGAAATATATCTTTTGCAGATATGTTAACGTTTTAAAATTTGGACACTTACATGTATTAACTTCTGTTCTAGATATATTGTATCAAGTTATGAGGTAATTGCTACTTTAGGGGTAAAGTTTCAGAAATATGAATAATGTAGATAACGTTATATTTTCTTTTTCTATTTGGACACTTTAACTTCGGTCTTAGAAATTAGTACGCTTTCCCCTGTTTACACCCGGACTTCTGTGGTAACATATTACAATGTTATCAGCATTGTTCAACAGCCATATTAGCAATAAAACATGACATCAGCCTCAATATTAGATGGCTGTTTGTCACAATGATAAAGGTCAAATTGGTTGCAAATTACAATATATGCAATGCAAAATGTCATGTTCCTTAACTGTCAATTTGGTTTGGTCATTAATGAATAATCAAGGTACTGAACTGAATTCCATGGAATCATAGATAATATGATGATCAATTAACAACAACATCAATTATCACAGTTCACGATGCGTTACTTCCTGCATTGTAAACATTCAATTTCTTTCGCAGTATGAGTAACCATAGCTAGAGATAGGCGTAAGCTAAAATTTAAAACTCTCAACAATTTCTTAAAATCAGCAAGTTTACCTCTAACGCTGTGGGCGGTATTTCTTCTTCACATCTTCCTGGTGGACAAAATCAGGCCCTGGAACTGTCTAGATCGTGCTCAGATCTACTAAAACATGAAACTATGTCGTCCACAAAACTAGTACTCCGACTGGCACCGTTACTGTTTGTGCTATGGTGTTGCGAGAAAATATGTGCCGCTCAGTTCAGTCCTGTCCCGCGACCGTTCTGCTTTGCAGTCTCGGCTCTACGTGATCCAGAACCGCCCCGCGCCTTTGTCTTGGGTCGGAACAATCTTTAGATCACGGTCCCGGGAAATCAAGACGCAAGAATCTTGGCGATCACGCACGCAAACATACCTGCACAACCATGGCACCGTGTACACAACCTTAACGTGACCTCTGACCTGTTCGGCGGGACACACCTGATCACTAGCGGGTGATTGGCGGGTTACAGATTCGCATCAGCAAATATCCAGACAGTAGCGAGTGATTGGCAAAATGCAGATTCGCACCGCCATTTACTAGTACTGTGTTGGAAAGTTTATATATAGCATGAACATGGACGGTTAGGGGACGGTCGACATGTTGATGACATGTTTTAGGTTACACACTTCATCTGTTGAATACTGTGCTGTTATCTATTCTGACAGTTTTCAAATCAAATTTTTCTCCATGTTGAATTCTTGACAGGGTGGAATATCCTCAATATGAATGAATATCATGTTTTCCTGGGTCAGGGGACTTCAATTTCAACTTGAATACCAGGATAACCAGGGTACCATACCCCCAGATAACCAATAATTGAGGAGGAGCAGAGCTTGAGTAGTGGACTAAAGCTAATAAGGTTGGACTCCAGATAACCAGGATATCATAGAAGACTGAGAGGAATAAAAGACATCTCACCAGTGCTTGGGAAAACTTGAAGAAAAATAATCAACCAAGATATTGCTGTATTATCGGTGAAAACCCATCCCCTTTCAAACCTGAAGTTTTTATCGAGAGATTTCTCAATTAAAGGTTTTCTTCGTCTAGACTCTTCTACTGTGAATTTTGATATGAGCAAACTGAGATATAGGAACCTATATGTACATGTATTTGAAAGTATGTCAAGATGTGGCTTCTATTAGAATTATACCAGTTAATGTCACACATTAATGGTGTGTAATAGTATCATAGTGGTTGTTGGTACGTACGTCCATAATTCACAACAATACTTAAGAAAAAACAAAGACAATACCAACTTGCAGTTATAGTCTGGAGGCTTTATTGTTATTATGTACCGATGTCATGAGGTTTGTAAGTTACCATGTACTGGTATGGTAAAGATACAATACATCTGAATACTGTCTTGTTAAACATGTTAAATAATGGTGTGAATAGCTTGTTCTTAAAAAAAATTAGAATAAGATAAATTCAGTGATGTAAGCAGCATCACTTGAAGCAATGGTTATTGTGCTGGCTTGTTTCATGATAAGACATTGTTCACAATTGCTCATCCTTATCTTATAATAATGCTGAAAACAATTTTCCTTTGTAGAATAGAACTTAACAGTCAGCATCTTTTGACATGGAAGTATATTCATTTGACTTGTTACTAAACAGCTCTCTTGCATTTTTCATTTATGGGTCTGGCTTGATGCACTCAATTCATTCTTTTTCAGACAAAAATCTCATTTTCATATTGAATTTTCTTTCATGGTTTAACACAAAGGTATACATGGTCTTTTAATCTTGACTGCCAAACATGTATTCCGTTATACTCTTGTAGTATCAACACATAAAAGAACATATTTTTGCTTCAGAACTTGACTGCCTTTGTGTCTTCAGCCACCTTCAACAAAATATGATACTTTCCCAGAAATATAGGCAATGTTTTGCTACTAACATATGCACAAACATAATAAAATGGAAATCTTCTTAACAAATATTTCCTGAACTAAGTAGCAGTGCAGTTAACTAGGACAGCCATCTCTTCCAACCTACTTCAACAAATCCTTACTTCACTTTGCATCACCTTGCCATGAACTTGGTCTTGAGATCCTCCATTCCTCGAGAAATATAACATGAACGTGTCCCTTACAGCCCATTCTGACAGTATGTGGGACACAATGGGAGGATAGTGTGTTGGGCGCCCTGTAGACATCAGCCATACTGTGCTGATGTGATATGCCAAAACGTAGGCATGGGGCACTCCCAACAAACAAGCCAAGGCAAGGTGCTCAGCACAGCACAAACTCAGGTGGGAAGTGCAACTTGGGACACAAATATAAGACTATGTCCCTGAGGACATATGTAAGGAAAACTCGCTATCCGAGGCAGCAAGGCAAAAGCCCAGCCATACCAGCGAGATAAAATAAACATGTCTCAGCCCAAGTCTACCCTCCCACAAAAATCTGTGACGGCATTTCTATCCATAACTTTCCTAATGATGGCATATACCTCAGTTAACAGCAGGGATTGTAGCAAAATATATCCATATTGCACAGTAGGTGTAGCTTGGCAACTTAAGAGAATTAATCTAATACATAAAATGATACAGCAACATCAACGCAACATAAATAATTGCACTAAATGTAGTTAAAACTGCAACATTGCCTTTCTTGCTAAAATCCACAACTTACATTTTGCATATGACATTGCAATGGAAATATAATGCATAACAGAAGTGCATGTGATGCAGCATCTGTAAATAAAACTGCAACACAGGGAAGGAAGCAACTGGCTGCATGACATAAGATTAATGCAATGGCTAGGCAAAGTTGAGTTGTATGAGGAAGGCAATGTTCAAGAACTGATTTGCACAACTAAACTTTCATACTACAGTGCCATTTTTTTTCTTGTAACATTGCTTTAGCTGAGACATCACAAAACAGGAAGAAAAACAATATCAAATCTCTCCACAATACAATACAAAACAAAACACAACATAAACTAAAGCCCTACATATGCTTGAGTTGAAAAGCAACCACTTTTTTTGTTACTCGAATATTTTTTTCATTCAATCTGATGTGTCAGACCATCTGGGTTCTTCATTTTCCACTGACTTTGGGTCGAAAACAAAATCTCTTTCATTTCTGAAGAATTGAAGTGCATAAAATCAGGTGTAATTTAGAAGTTAACAAGCCAAAAGAATCCATAGAAAGTAAAGTCAACAGAAAATGGCTAGTAAGTTTTGAGTGGAAATGTCTTTTGTGACTCAAGAATATATGCTCTGAATTAATTGCTTTAGAACTTTTGTGACAACATCTTACCTGAAACAAGAAGACTATTCTTTTATATCTACAGCAGAAACTATTGTATGATCTTCAGTTAATATGAAAGTAAATAGCATCCAATGTCAGCATTAAATTTAACATACATGCTACAAGACTATCACATGTACTCATGCTAAAGAAATATATTCTCTAAACTCATAAAGAAACAGTTAGAAGCATAAAATAACTGAACAATGTTAAGTAGTTTGCAATTATATGGCCCCCAGACTTCTTGTTTTTGTTGCACACGCTGAGAAGCACGGCTATCAGTCCTCATACCGATCCAGTCATCATCCATTCCAAAACCTTCTTGCCCTGAAAATCCAGCCCTATTGCTGGATCTCTCTCTCCACCCATTCCTCCTACTACTGTGAGGTCTGCAGCGGTTCCGAGAAGGCTGCTGCCAGCTTCACGCTTCTCCTCACAACACTTCCTCGCGTCAGTCCTCCTTCTTTCCTTCCCTCACTCCTCTGCTCCTTAGTCTGTCTGCCAGTCTTCTTGACATCTCCCGCTCCTTCCTCCACGTCTTTTCTCGAGTCAGCACGGTCTGCAACAAGCTTTTCTACTTTCTTTACAGCTACATTGCCTGAAAGGTGAAGAAATATATTATTGACTGATTGTAAGGCCAATAAATAAGACTTGATATTCAGCACAATATCAAACTGTCACAGCAACATGCATAATGTGTAATCTTCTTTGTAGTCTTTTAAAAAGCCCCTCATGGCTTTAATACATTACATGACAACACTCTTTATGAGCTGCGTTTTAGATAAGAACACCATATTCTAGATCCAGTCTGATATTGGAAATGTTGTTTTTTCATTATCAGAAATGAAAACACATATACATCCTAAACCTGAGACACTCTTTTTTTATTATCCCTTTGCAGTCGTATCACTTCAGCAATTATTATAATTCAAGAAATAAATCTTCCAAAGTAGAAGAAAATATTTTACCAGCAGTTGGTGGAGGTGAATCTGTGAAGTTGATCAGGTCACTCGTGTCAGCAGAGACCACCGGATCAGGCCAGAGTACAGGGGACGGCAGGGACGGTGGAATGGGTGCACTCAGTAGGTCCACTGGGGACGACGATCGGGCTGCCATCAGGTCTAGGGAAGATTGTGTAATGCACTTAAAATGTATTGTACGCTACACTCAAAAACCACTTTGGAAACGCAGTTACTGTCACTGATGAAAGACAGCGGATACTGTCCGAATTGTCTGACTGTTTCCAAATTTTATTAGGTTGTTTAAGTAACTGTTATCTTGTATATCTTATTACCTGGATGTCTAACCTTCATCAATGCAGTTAGTCTGTTGGGCAGTTACTTGCTTAATGTGCCCAACAGAAACTAAGCCAAAATCTGCAAAGCTGGTGTTATGCCACAAAGGATACAGACATACTGCACAATGTGTGAAATAAGATGGAAACATAGTAGGTGCTATTTGTACTTTGATGCTTTCCAATGACCTAGCTTTGGTAAAACCAAATACATGTGAGCTGAACACCAACCTCTGACTTCCTGACTCTCCCCCGCACCATCATGGCCACTGCTGTCCGTGACACCATCCTTAACTATCAGGTCTGCATCCTCACTGGGATGGCCTGGAGCAATGAAGTGCAGGCACGAGGAAGGAAGGAACAAAAATTACACTAAGCAGATTCTTAACAAGAAGTCTGGGAGTGTTTCGACTTTCAACCCATACATAGCAGTCTGTATTTGTTAACATCTCATACTTAACAAGACATACCCACATACGAAATATCATCACAATCCATGCAGAGGTTCTTCAGTTATGCTGACTACAAATATCGGAAATAACAACAACAACAAATAGACACATCTAAAACATTACCTAACTATTTTCATGGAGGTAATAAACAAGGAAAGGTATTGCTGGTTTGAAGGTTCAATATACACTGAAGATATCAATTGACTGCTTCTGCAATGTAGTCAATTGATATCTTCAGTGTATATTGAACCTTCTGCAATGCAGTCAATTGATATCTTCAGTGTATATGGAACCTTCAAACCAGCAATACCTTTCCTTGTTTATTACCTCCACATGGATTGTGATGATATTTCGTATGAGAAATTATGAATCTGACTTTTTTTCAATTCAAAGGTGTTTTTAGATTGCAGCACGTTTAGGAACTTTTCAAACTAGTCTTCTTCCCACCTTGTTCAGTCTCTTGTGCCCCAGCACTAGACACACCACTGGAAGAGCGGGTGTCATCAGCATTCGGGCACTCAGCAACACCAACAGCGGGCATCTCTGCACCTCCTGGCAGGCACTCGGGAGAGTGTGTGCCGGGCAGCCCTTGTTCTATCCCATTTAAACAGCTGGGAGAGCCACGATTGGATGAATCCCTGCTGCTGCTGTCCACGCTGGATGGTGATGAGGTGCCTGAACTGCTCCCTCTTACTCCTGGACTATGATGGTAACTTTGAGCTCCAGCTTTGTATACAAAATAATAAAAAACACTGTCACAGAGTGTATTCCATCCTCTATCTTTTAGTTATGATCTAAGTTTATGACCTCAATCAACTTTCTTTCCTCCATACAAATTTTAAGTACTTTAAGTGTTTAATTACCAGCCTAGTCTTGTCTTTAAGCACCAGCAAATACCTTGAACTAATTAGGAATACATGTACATGGGAAAGTCCAATCAAAAGAACAAAAACGCTATTTCTGTAATGCACAGCAATTCAAATACTCAAATGAACAAGAAAAGCTATTCAAATATCTAAACCAACAAAGAAAAAACATGCAATACAAAAGAAAAATTCTTATACAACCATGCTGACACCTACCTCTCATATCATGCCTCAGCACTACCACCTTTCTGTTACCTCGACCTTTGACATTCACGACCTGTGTACGGATAAAAACCATATGCAAATCTAACATCATACTATCAAAAAATTGACTATACGTAGCGTTACTGAATAAAAAGGGTGCAAAGAATAAGCACTACACAAAGTATACTTTTAGATATACTTTCAAACAAACGATAGAAAAGATGTGCCATTCATTCAACAAATTCAATCCCTTATTTGAACCCCACCTGTGGTATGGCTGCCAGCAGTGCTGGGATATTATAGAAACCAAACTGCTGTGGCCTGCATGGTCGTTTGAAGTGTTCCTGAAAGGCGTTGGTGAAGGTTGCCAGGGGGACACTACAGTGGCGAGCCAGCAGCATGGCCCTGATGTCACGTGCAAAGTGGTACAGTGGCGTCAGCACAACCTCACACTCACAGTCCTCACTGCCCTCATTCTTAAGCTACAGAGGGAACAGAAACATTGAAAAGTGTTATTATCAATATGTCATAATCAATATCAACAAGACGTTGAGTCAGGGGGCGAATTTCTACTGTTAGCAATTGAATAAAGTAGAGTGGATTTATTCCTCAAACTAACAACATTTTTTGCACCGCAGCCATCCCTCAGTAAGACATCTGGGGGTGCATAGTTGCCATCTAGAACTTTTGTTCAGCCTGTCACTAATAATGTCTCCTGTTGGCAATCAAATGTTAGATTCCAAATTCATGAGTAAATTGTATGCAAATGAGCAGGTGATATTTTGTAGAAGCAAAGAATATCAGGAATGTAAACAAAAACAATTCAGTCACAATATTTTTCAAAAAGTTAGAAATTACTTTCAATATTCTTCAGTATTCCAGTCTATGCATTTTTCTCACAGAAGTACTTAACAGTACAGCAGTGCCCCCTGGCAGCTCCTCCTACCTGTGCAGTTTGGTGCATGGCCTTCAGTAGATCAGCCAGACACTGATACCCATACTCCCTTGGGTCACACGGATACCGATAGCGCTGGACAAATGCCTAGACAAAGGTAAAACGATTAGTTAACATCTAACAAACCATAGATCAAAAGTTAAGACCAATGTTCATGATGTAGAATCTTGTATCTCACTATGTACCAGTTATCTTTCTCATTGTTGAGGCAGACTTTTGGAACAAAATCAAGTTTTAATCTAGTACTGTAAGCTGCATTCTATTTTGTCCTACTATAAAAAAATATAAACATTTGTGGATATGCAACACGAACAAATGTCAGTCAATAGATTCCTTAACTCCGATGCTAAGAGTCTGTCCCCCCACCTGACTTTTGGTACAAAATCAAGTTTTTTAATCTACATGTGTAGTCCTATTGCTGCATTCTATGTTGTCCTTTCTTCAAAAAATATCTTAAACGATTTCAAACTTTTATTGATATGCAACATATCATGAAGAAATGCCATTCATTAAAATCCTTCACTCCGACACTAAGAGTCCGTCCCCCCACCTGTGAGAAGTCCTTGAGTGGTACAGTCCCCTGGGCTGTGTCCATCAGCAGGGCCAGGACCAGCTGGGACATGTGCTTCAGGTGTCTGCGGTCGATCAGCACCACCTGCGCACCGCGCACTCCGGCTTCCACCTGAGAACAAAAGGGTGCAAACATCTGTGTATCAGCACTGTAAGTTTTGAGATATTTCCTAAATTCGTCAAGAATTACCCATCTACATGTATTTCGAGTGCAGAATTTTCTGATATAAATCTGGCTAGACCAAATGCCACCTTATCAAAAGCAAGGAACATGTACAAAAGGTTTCATTAAACAAATCTATTCGTTTAAAATCAACGGATACAAATTGATAGACATGGAGCATCTAAAAACTCTGCACAAGTAAAAATCATGATAGTTGACTGTATTCTGTTGAACCTGTCACTGCTTCAGATAATATGGTTCCCAGCAAGAGACATTGATACAAGAGCTTGTGTATATGTGACATCACTACTTACCCTGACAACATGTGTGACTTTCTCCAGAAGTTGTCTGACGGAGCTAGCGTCGTAGTCCTGTAGCCGTAACGTGTAGCCGTACATGCGTGCGTACGTAGGGATGAGCATCCCCAGCTGCAGTCTCTGGTCCTTCTGGGCCCGCAGCAGTTTCACCAACTGATAACTCAAGACCTTGATTCTCTCTCCTTCTGCAAGAACCAAGCTTCTCTCTTCCCCACCCTCAAGCACCTGAAATAATCAATCATGGAGATTAACATTACTCACAATTTATAAACTATACAGTTATCGGTTCCCATGATAAAGTAGAATGTAAGCAATGCATAAGTACCAACCTTACTGCCTCTCTTACGACTTTGAATCTGTAATTCTATAGCTCACTAGTTGGTGATAATTAGTAATACTCAGATCAGTCCAAAGGAGAGGTCCTGACACAGATATGTAGTAGTTAGTGATACTCAGTTCAGCACCAAGGAGAGGTTCTGTCACAGCCATGTAATAGTTAGTGATACTCAGCTCAGTACCAAGGAAAGGTCCTGTCACAGACATGTAATAGTTGGTGATACTCAGCTCAGTACCAAGGAAAGGTCCTGTCACAGCCATGTAATAGTTAGTGATACTCAGCTCAGTACCAAGGAAAGGTCCTGTCACAGACATGTAATAGTTGGTGATACTCAGTTAAGCACCGAGAGGTCCTGTCAGATATGTAATAGTTAGTGATACTCAGTTCAGTACAAAGGACAGATTCTGTCACAGCCATGTAATAGTTGGTGATACTCAGTTAAGCACCAAGGAGAGGCCCTGACACAGATATGTAGTAGTTAGTGATACTCAGTTCAGTACCAAGGAGAGGTCCTTTCACAGACATGGAATAGTTAGTGATACTCAGCTCAGTACCAAGGAAAGGTCCTGTCACAGACATGTAATTGTTGGTGATACTCAGTACAGTACCAAGGAGAGGTCCTTTCACAGACATGGAATAGTTAGTGATACTCAGCTCAGTACCAAGGAAAGGTCCTGTCACAGACATGTAATTGTTGGTGATACTCAGTTCAGCACCAAGGAGAGGTCCTGTCACAGACATGTAATAGTTGGTGATACTCAGTTCAGCACTGAGAGGTCCTGTCACAGATATGTAATAGTTAGTGATACTCAGTTCAGTACCAAGGAGAGGTCCTTTCACAGGCTATAAGACTATCTTTCTAAGAGTATCTTACAACCAGCTAACATTGTTCAAACCTTTAAAAAAATAGCACTTTTGATTGCATACCTGTACCACCTGTGGCACTGCCTCAAACAGATCAATGAGCTTGCTGAAGCCGTAGTCTGACAGGCGGCACTGCCGGCTGAAGTGGTGGTGGTAGGCAGGGATGAACTTGTTGAAGGGCATGCGGCAGTGGGGCTGGCGACGTAGCAGCTCCACCACCTCCCTGGCAAACCGCTTGGTACGTTCCATTTCCTCTGGGGTTTGTTCTGTAAGGAAGAGTTCATTGTTAAAAATGGGGGATGGCTGAGTGCTAACTTAAAATCCCTATTCCAGGATACAAAAAGATACAAAAATCTACTTAGAAGCTTACAAAATGTTAACTTTATCAAGAGGAGTCTCCATTTTCCTACACCCTGCTCCGTTTATTACACTGCTACTGAAGACATGTTCTGAACAAATACATCTATGCTACACATGTCTTTATTGTATGATAGTTACTGACCTCTCCTGGGTAGTGATATGACAGTGTTGTCCTCTGTGTTGTTTATCTGTCGAAAGAGAATATAAATATGGATGATTCAGCAAACCAACAAAGCTTAATGTATTTCTAAACAAGTGTCCCAACCAGAAATGCCTATTGAAAGATTAACTGTTATGTTCAAACTTTTTTATTTTCATTTCATCTTGTACATTGATCTAGTCTGATAGTACATGTACATTGTATGTTAGGCCAAGAAAGCATGTAATGAAACAATACATTCTTACAGGACTACACTATCATTTATTGTATACAAGGTGATTGTCTGCAATTTTGTTGGTCAGCTGTTACCGGCAAGAGCTGCCTAGCTATTGGCTGACCAAGTGTTATGGTTTGATTTCATTTTCAATAAATTCAAATACAGTTTCAATAAAGAGATGTCTGCCAGCTGAAGGACCTGTGCCCTTGGCAGTGACTTTGGAGCAGAGCTGATCCAGGGATATCCCATGTACTGCCAACAGACAAGTGCCTACCTCCACAGTGTTTTCTGGCAGCTCACAGAGCAGATCCTGGACCTCACACACCCCGTAGTCCCTGACGTCCCACTCCTTCTCGTGGCAGCTGTGGAACGCCGTGGGAAACTCTAATTCCGTCACCTCCTTGTTAGGCAGGGACTTGAGCAGACGCAGGATGTCCTGGGTGAAGCGCTTGACTTGAGCGCGGTGGGTCAACGTCAGAACTCGTGCTGAGCCGTAGCCAAGGACCTATGAACAGAACAAAAAAATGTTGAGATATGTGTTGCCTTATTGTATTATCATTTTGTTAATTTGTATTTTGCAAAATGACTAAAATAAAAAATAAAACAAAAAGTTCAAATGATATATCTTTAAAAAAAATATTTAAAAAATTGAGATATATAGAACAACACAAGAGGGAATTGATGTTAAAATTTCATACCTTGGAAGGCCAAATACTGTAATCTGTCTGATCTACTTATTCTACTGCAAAGTTTTTATCAAAGAAGTGCTCAGCTTTCTTCTTGTTTTCCAACCATCCAATTGTGTTCAGAGCCCACAAAATAACAAGGAATCTAAAGTCATGTACAATCATATCACAAATGTAACAGTTTTGGTCCTAAAAACATGTGGAACATAAGGGCTTGGCTAGTTTATCAGTTGTTTCCCAACATTCTAAAAGGTAACATTCAGAAACTGTGGAATAGTAACTTCTGTAATGTTATCTAAAGGGTAAAAGGTAAGCTATAAATTACCTGGAGCACATGTGGAACAGCTTCAAACAGCTCAACCAGCTTGGTGAAGCCATAGTCTGCTACCTTGCACTGCCGGCCGAAGTGGTGGTGGTACGTGGGGATGAAACGTGAGAAGGGCAGTCGGCAGCACGACACGCCCTTCAGGAGGTCCACCACGTCACGACTGAACTGAATAAGCTGAGGGGAGGCCGCTGGGCTGGGGGGACGCAACTTCGGCCAACACATATCTGGGACAGGAAACAGATCATCATAGTTCTATAGTGAATACATCTGACTAATGTGTTCAGCATCAATGACATATTCCTCACAAATTAGGGCTTCTAGGTAAGACCTACAAGGTCTAATTTGTCAGACAAAAAATGTGACAGAAACAACAGAGGAGAGGGAAGAACTCTAACTACAGACTAAATGGTAACAACTGTCATATTGTATTTTGAAAAATATCTTACTAACAGATATTTGCTCCGATCTTAAAAGGAAAGGAGAAAGGTGCATTCTACAGCAGTTTTAACATACCAGCCAGAGGCAGAGGGGGCCTGTTCTGAGCCCACTTGACTGTCTTATTGCCACTCTGGCTGGGAGAGATGTTCACTCCCGGCACACAGCTGATCAGGTGCTCCACCGGCACACCCCTCCCACTCTCGTCCACAGGCAGGGTGCCGATCTCACTGTTGTAGCAGGTCTGGAAGCTCAGAAGTGGCAGCCTGCCGTCGTGCGTCTGCAGCAGGGTGTGGACCTGGGCAGCAAATGCCTTCAGGGACAGGACGATGTCAGGCAACATGCAGTTTTCGTGGTCCACCTCCCGGGTACTGAAGACACAGTACAAGTTGGTCAGAGCTTTGTAACATACAAATGTAATTCGTGATGTAACTAATACTGCCTAAGCACTTTACATAAAATGCAGAAATGCCAGCACATATTGATAAAAAAATATGTGTTAAAAAAAAAACCTTTGAGCCATGCAATTCCTGTTTGTGTACTATGAGAACTCTGGTATCTACATGTTGTATTGGGGGTCACGTGGGAACACATGTACAATGTGTATGTAATTACCAGGGAAACAGGGCTTCCTCTGGGCATCCTGTTGCGAAAGGAAGGCATCTAGTTTCTTTTTTTCCCTGCTAGCTAGTAGTCTGCTCAGTGTGTCATACCTTAGGAAGGCCTGTGTACAGTGTATCTTGCAGAAGGGATCCTCTTCCTCCTCCTCCTCCACCACCACAGGACTGCCGCTGGACAGGGTGGTGGCTGTGGCGGAGCTGCTGGTAGCTGGGGAGGGGGTGAGTCGGGGGTGGGTGCTGTGGTACAGGGGGAGACAGTTGAGGCACACCACCCTCCCTGCCGAACCCTGGTCCTTCACCTGCACCACGTCAGTCAGCTTGTGCAGATCTGACAGGTGGACCTGCCTGTTGTACCTGCAATGTAACATAGGGGGCGTAATGGTCAGGCTCAATACAACAGCTTGTACATCACACTTTGCCCTTCTCTCTGCTGCCTAACTCTGTAACCAATAGGAAACTGGGTACTTAACGGCTACATCAGAGTGCTAATGGTTAATTCACCATGAGCATTCACCTTGAGTCCAGCCAAGCCAATCGGTACCTATCTAGGTCTGAGTAAAATATCAGTTTCTTGAGTTTGCAAATGGCTTCTTGACAGAAACTAAATTTAAGCCTTACATGACTTTCCTTCTGAGATAGCCTTTTAGACAGTTCTATAAGTAATGTCAGTGTTCTCGCCAGGCCTTTTCAGCATAGGGGCCCCCTATGCTGTGATTTGAACCCCCTATGCTGTGATCTTGACCCCTATGCTGTGTTTCAACCAGCATAGGGGTGTTTCTTTCTGGGAAGAAGCTTGTAACCCTTCATAAATCTTATAAAAAGTTCATATTTGGCTTTAGAATGAGGCTGTGACAGAGGAAAAACTTAACTTTACAAAATTTATCCCTCAAAATGCAGGAAATAGTGTCTCATTGGGTTATGAATTAAAAAAATTTCCGGGGGAGCATGCCAGACTCTCTACTCTGGCCATGTCTCCGGCCTTTCACGTGTAACGTGCGCCGCGTTAAGTTGTCCTTCTGTACCTGACCCCTATGCTGTGAAAAAATTCTGGTGAGAACACTGAATGTCTATACATGTAGTAGTGCTTAGAGTCTTTGCTTTGAATGCACACACCAGCTAGAGACCCACATATTGCACACGATAATATTAAAGACAAGATTGAATCAATCAGGTATGACTCTGGTTTAACAATGGCACTGAAGACAGACAAATTCTTTCCTTCTTACCTCTTCTCGTAGATCTCAGAGAACTTGAAGAGCGGCAGACAGCCTCCAGGGGCCTCGTTCAGGATGGTTGTAACCTCTGACCTCAAGTACTGCAGGGCAGGTGACCTTCGACCTCCCAGCATCACATGTATTCTCTTGCTCCCAACTTTACGTCTATGTACCTGGGAAAGCAGCAAATCAATGTTGATTTTCAGATGCCTTTCCAATGTAGATTGTACTGCTTAAAGTTTTTATTCAAGACTTCAGTTTCTACATTGGGCACTATATCAACATATCTTCCTGCTTTGCTGTACCTGCCATCATAAAGACATCTCGTTCATAAAGGAAGCACCTAACAGAAAGGCTATTTTCTGTTATTGTCCGTGTTAGAGGCAATAGTTTCTCTTCAACTGTTAACATTGTTTCTTAAAATGTACCTGGGAAATGGCAAGTGTGGCATCGGCCATCTTGGGGACCTTGACCATGGCTTTCCAAATTCCTTCATGCGGAGCCAGCAAATCCAGCTTGAGCACCTTCAACATAAAACGAATGTTAATGACATGTTATTCATGCCGGTGCAGCTGACTTGTCTACTGCAGAATGCATTAGGGAAGATAAACGATGAAAGAACATGTACCGAACTACACAACAAAAACTCATTGTTGTCAACATTTTGAATTGAAAACACATAACCGAGATATCCTTCTATGGATAAGTAAAAAAACAAAACATATTGACATACATACCTTACAATGTTCCCTGAAGATAGACAGTAATGTCTGCCTCATCTCCTGGTGACCTAGGATGGGGTCAAGGTTCCTCACCTCCAGGTCAACCCCTTGGGGGTAGAAGATCTCAGTGAAAGGGTGTGATTGGGGTTGCGGGGATGCGCTTGATCTTGGCAGGGGTGCATTGTACAGCATGGGGTAGACTGGAGAGGCACTGCGGGGCCTTGGTGGAAGGGGCAGAGGCAGGTCCTGAGTCCTATGATCAAATCTTGGACCAACAGACCTGGAAAGATGCAAACTTCCACTGTCATGTTGCTTCTAATGTAATAATGAAACAACATTTCCTCAGCATTTCTCAATGGCTCAGTATTTGGTTAAGAATTTATTCCAAATGCAAACATAACTTACATGTAGCTAGTTGACACAAACTTTATGCTCAAGGCAGAAAAGCTACCAAAGCCGGCTATTTTTCAAGATTTAAAAAAAACTCTGCTGACCTCCTAAACCTGGCATTCCTGTTGAAGTGTGATGTCACATCCTGTCTGGGCCTGAAATACTCCAGGCCTCTGTCCTGCATCCATGATGGCAGCACGTCCGTGTATGTCCCGTTCCCCGCTGGCTCTCCGCTGCCACCTTCCTTCCTGCCTACACTCCTCTGATCACCTTCAGAGTGGTTCAGTCTTTCCATTCCTACTGGTCTGTCATGGCTGTGTCTTGTATCAGGTGGTTGTGGATGTCTTGGGAGTTGTTTTAAGAAGCTAGGTGTCTGGTTATACTTATCAGGGTCACTTGTTGTTGAATGCTCAGAATCACTCCTGCTTTCCGTCTGTAGTCATACAAAGTCGCATGTGTCAGCACACTTTTTTATATCTATTTCATCTTGAGGCAAATGGGTTGCCCCTTCAACTAGTAAAAATTACCTTCAAGAAGGCTCCCTTATATACAGAACAAGACATAACTTGAAATTACAATTCAATTTTGATCCAGAACAGATATGTAACATTCAGGGTGGTGGCAACAACCTTGGACAATATTCAGTCTCATAACAAATAACTGTCTCATAAATCATACACAATGTAAAAAAAAAGCAATGAACCTATGTTAAACTTAAGAACTGTCAACGAAAGATTGAAATGCCTGGACGTAGGGCTCCTACTACTACTATTACCTTTTCGATTTTGCCCATAGGTGGAGATGGTTCATTCCCTCTACTGTTGCTTCTATGGCGTTGTCTACGTGTGGGGGACTTGTTCTCTTCTTTCTGTTTGGATGCAAGCGCTACTGTAATCTTACTGCCGAAGACATCCTCCTTCTCCATCCTTTTTTTAGCCCTTAAGAGACAAACATGTATAATTGTCAACTGAACATTTCATTTTCTTTGACAAACATCAAACTTTAAACAATGGTGAAAACAAGTGACTTAGTTTTTTCCTCAAGGGAATTGCAATGACCATATTCCATACTGTAAACCTTCAAATATTTGCAGTGGTTTTATTTTCTGTAAGGCGAACTCTCCAACTTGAATTCAAATATCCTTTTCCAATGTATTACTACTGTGTAAGTGCATCAACTGTGCAAAAACCTTCTTTCCCCATCTACAGCAAAATTAATGTCACTGCAAAAATAAATGAATCTACAGTACCTGTTGGCACTCTCAGTGGTTGGGAAGCGTATGAGCGCTGAGGTCCCGGACACGTGAAGGACCCGCCCGCCACAGTTGTCCGACAGCTGCTTCAGCCGGTTGCGAATCTGGTTGCTGTCGCGACCAATGGGCAAGTGGCTGACCAGCAGGTCCGTTAGCTCCAAAGCTGCCTGTTGTAGGCAATACAGAGTTACTTTCAAGTGTCTAGAGAAACACTTTATTTTGCTTGAAGGAGCCATGCTGTTTTGTAGTAATTTTTTTGTTGAGTGGCTCTAAATGAGCTTTGTTTTGTAGTGAATTAAAGAAAAGAAAAATTTTCTGCAATAAGCCAGCGGGTGTATAACAGAAATTCAGAAGAGAAGTAAATCAAGACAATGTTACGATTCGCTGCCTGTTTACCTTGCTGGGTGATCTGAAAGGGAGATCTCGGACAAAGTCGTCGTAGCTGACGGCATGGTGTGCGTGGTGCAGCAGCGCCTCCTGTGCGTGCCGCGTGTGTAGCAGGATGATGCGGAACTTGTGACGGTGTCGGAGGTCCGACAACTCAGAGGCGAAATTTACGTCTCCTATTTAACAAAAACAACATGCCTTACAAAACAAGTAGATATTGCCAATAATACTTCCTAAAAAAAGTATATACTTTAAGTATAGGCGAGTCATTATAATTACAAGTGAAAAGTGTGAAAAGATTGAACTAATCATTCCTTAATTCTTTGCTTAAATACCCAAAATAAAAAGACAGTCTGACAGCAATTGGTTACAATTTTTTAAGTGCCATCTTGTTTGCATTATCTTGCAGTACCTGTGCTAACTTACCTGAAACTAGTACAACAGTGGCAGGCTTGGTGTAGGTGTCTGCAAATCTGCGAATGCTCTGTCTTAACTTGTCATCTGCTGCATTCTTGGCTGTGGCATTGATATGTACAACTGTCACCTGCAGTAAGAAAGATATACAATGAACATTTTGCCACTTCCTGGGACTTAACATATTTTTTGTAATAAAGGGCAAGAGTGCAAAACTCTATTAAGGCAAGTAACACCAACAGCCTGGTGAAAGCCAAGGTGAATATACATGTATATGTACAGTAGAAAAGATTATTGTCAACAGGTCAATTTCTAAATGTTGTAAGGGCAAAGTTAACCTTGTCAATGGCAATAAGTTCAAAGAAAGAAAGTGATCTCGATCCAGTTAAGCTCACGTTAGAGCTATTCTTCCACTGGTCGTGACAAAAAAGACAGACGCTATGTACAGTATTTATAAAAGAGAAACAGCTCCACCTGACCTGTGCATTGTTTAACTCCTGTATGACCTCCCTGCTCTCCTTACTTATGTCACACACACACATGAACTCTGCCTCCTTGTGTCCAACAAAGAACTCTGTGCGAATCTTCTGCACGATGCCCATGGCTGTCTTCCCACTGGGTACCTGGCAGTTCTCGATGTCCCAGAACACTCCGATGGGAGGCAGGGTGTCAGGCTGGGAGGGGGAGGACGCTGAGTCGGGCAGCTGGGAAACTTGATCTGCAAGGTGAAAATAAAAGGATTCTGAAAACAATACTGATACCTTCCCATATGACTCTTATAATGTTATGTTTTCTAAAGTCCAGTCAAACAATTTTTATTTTCCCAACCTTAAGACAAAATCACGCATTCAGATATATTTCTTAGTACATGTAGTAACTAATTATGTTTTCCAAGACACACTTACAATACAATTGTGTGCATAAAAATGGCATGCATCCTTGACTTTTTGGTACTTCTCTATGTATAGCTTGCATAGCTATCAACTTTGCCTAACAAACTTTTGTGCTTAAGTTACACAAAAGATGAACCAGCACAATCTTCACTGATCATGATGCAATACCTTTGACGAAAATATTAACTTCATTACCACAAATGTACTGTGGCATCCATTGCCTTACCTGATGGTGGTTGACTGTGGACAGGTGGAGTTCTAGAGACAGTGGAATTTTCTGAGCTACATTCTAGGCTAGATGTCTGCTTTCCAAAATGAGGCATGGGTGGCTGGACAAAAGGGAGCGTTCCTCTCACACCATCTGAACCTAGGTGATTTAATTAGAAAAAGGTATCAAAATAGTTTAAAGTATTGAAGAACTTATTCTATATTAATTCAAACTATTTGAAAGGAAAGTATTAGCAAAAGAATACTGAAGATGGAAGAACAGTGTCAAACAAAAAAGAAGTTGGTTCATTTTCCTTTGAAACCATATTATGTAACCTGTCTTAATCATCTAATATAAGTCCGACGAATGAGAAGAGGTTTGAGTGCCGCTTGACATTACTTTTTTTTGGCTGAACTGCCATTTTCACCTTGATTATTCTAATTTCTTTGTACTGTACTTGAAGATCAGTGCACTACATATAAAACTTTGTAGCAAAACCAACAAACCTGTGCTGCCCCCTGAGGTGGTGTAATTGTGGTGCAAACACCGAGAGGGGCTCTGGTGTTGGTTTCTCGGCCTACGTTGCGGCGACGTCTGGAGGTGTGAAGCAGTCGTGGATCGCTGTAGAACTTGTAGCAGTTGCTCCTGAACAGACGAGACTGCCGCTGCCGGCGATGTGGCGCAGTGAGCACACGGCGTGCTGCCAAGGTTGTGAAGCCATGCCAAGCCCTCCTGCCCTGGTACATGGGGCAAGTAGCTATGACTGGGACTTCCCACATGGAAAGCTGGGTCTGTGTGGACTAAGCTGGGGTGTGGGTGATATGGAATGTTTGGAGGAGCTGTCGGCACTGGTAGACTAGGCTGGTAGTGGGATGTTGGAGGATAAGTCAGGTGGGAGTGGGGACACCTCTGCCCAAGTGCAGCACAGGGGTAATCCAAGCTAGCAGAGCACAAAGAGCAAGGAACGGCATTGCTGGGGAGACTGGGGCCTGGGTGTTGCTGGGTCATCTCGTGCCAGGGGGAGGGGGGCAGGGGATAGCGGGAGCTACCAAAGTGGACAGGAGGGGACAGGGTACTGCAACCAGTGCAGCAGCTTGTATTGCACTGCGGAGAGACAGGAAACTCAGTCAATGTCAGATACATTCATAACATAGCCACACTCATTTAGACATATCAATTTATATAGACAGGGTGCTCATATTGACTCACTCACTGCAAATATACATGGTATGTCCTTGAATGACTGTGTTCCATTGATACTTGAAAGACAGACCATAAATTCATTGTGTTTTTTGTCCCACTCCTAAATTTCTTGTCCTCTTCTTTTGTTTCTCATGCTACTAGTGTAACTGAACTGCCCCTAAGCCATTTTTGATGGCCCTTGCCATCTCATACTTATGACACAGCTCGAGTGACGAGTGACCCTCTTCCCTACCTGTGCACAGCCAGACAGATGCTGCAGTGAGATGTGAGTAAGGACTGCCTCCTTGTCCAGGAAGCAGGCATCACAGCTGGGGAAGATGCACTTGTACACCACAGGAGGGTCGGCGGCGGCGGCGGTGGTGGTGGCAGCACCAGGGGCAGAGGTGTGGGAGGGGCCCTCGCTACTCCGCAGGGGGGTCTTGCTCATCACTGGTGGAACACACTCATACTACCCACCCTTTGACATTCCTAGGGCACTGAGGGGAGGAATAACACTCTCATGTTTCATAGAACTTCAGTATGGTAACATTTCAATTGACAGTGAAATAAGTCTGCATGGCAATAACATATTATAAATAAGTCGGTTCATGGTTTAAACCACTTATGCGCAGTGTGGTGCATTGTGGATAATATATCAATGTTGAAAGCACCTGAGACAAACAGAACATGTCTGGACACATATCTAAGTCTAAAGCCTGGTCCAGGTAAAACTGTCTACAAGTACAAGTTAGGGGCCTTTATCTTTGACCTCATACATATGCAGTTTAAACTGTGAACTTGCTTATAAACAGATCTGTGGATGAGAAAATAGGTATATCACCAACTGGCCAAGCTAACAATTCTTTATAAAGTCTTCGTCTGAGAAAATCTGGGCTGCTTGTTCACATCTTATAACGCCAAACGTATTACGTTTGAAGTGGATATGCTTGTTTGTTATTGTTATGAAATATCTATTTCTGACCAAAGATAGGCATTCCGGGTAAAGTCCGGGTCATTTTTCTACGAGTTGAATGTCTTAACATTGAAAGTAAAGTCTTTAAACCTCCAACGAGAGGCAAGAAAGACCAGATTTTAAGAAGGAAAACATTGGCTGAACATTGCATAAAAACAGCGGGAGCTTGTGTAACAAATCTCACTCTGGGGAGTTCGCGTTTGAAGTCGCTTGTGTAATGCACGAATTTCGATTCAAATGGCTTTAGAGTCATTTTTCTCAGATGTGCAGATGTTATGGGGTATGCTCTGTATTATTAAGACAGAAGGCGTTGAGTAGGAAGGTCTAAAAGAAGACTTCAAACGTTTATCTGGGGTGACCCGTTATCAAAGAATGTCTGACGAGCAGCACGTTCTGTCTGTCTCCCGTTACAACCCGCCATAACTTACTAAAATTAAACCGTAAACAAAGCACACAATTAAGCTTAACCATCGCAATTACATTATAAAACTAGTACAGAGGATGCAGTAGAATTCCTGAAGGTGTCAATGTTTCTTACCTACAAAATAAATGGGAAAATGCTGCACTCTCCACTAGTCCATCGTACGCTGCTGCAGGCGCGGGGACCGCAATGCCACTGCCGCAAAACGGCACAACTATTTTGGCTGTTCCATTTACTGGCACCTCCTTCAAAAAATGATATTTTATTCCCTCCATCGGAAACATGATAATCAGCCAGTAATTTATAATACACGCAAGATTTTTTTAAAAAATATCTTTATTTGAAATTTTGGAAATTGTATAACCATGCAGACCTTAAAAGGAAGTTCTATATGAAATGCAATCATAAAGTGTGGGAATGACCTTCTTCTTTCAATAGCAAATTATTCAATCTCACAGGATATCCTGGTAGCCACGTTATTCAGCCACAGCTTTTGTTGCCGTCAGAGTAATAGTTTTCTTTTAATATTTTCAGATATTTGTTGCAGTGGACGAAATTATAAACTTGTCTGCATCTATCTGTTAACAGTTGTCAACTGATGTCGTAAAATAGAGGAGTAGTCTCTCTTGCGGCAGGTCATGTTGGGTCGGGAGGGGGGCGTAATGATATCATGATAAACCGTCGGAGTTGTCCCGAAATAGTTCATTACACCATTTGAGTAATGTCAACACTAATGCGCAACATTGACATAGATTTATCCTTACCGGGTCTTATAAATGATATAAGCCTTCGGAAGTTTGTGTTTTCCCATAAACTGAGTCAATCTGTGTAAAGAATTTCAACACACACGTCACCAAGTTGCGAGGGGATACATGAGTGAACAGGCGTGGAAACCAGGAAGGGGAACCGGAGGTTTGGCTGTGGCGAAGGGCGTTTGAATTTTCAGACTTTGAAAATTTGGCCGGCCGGCGATTCTACAGGAAGTTCGTGACGCACTGTTTTTGCCGTCCAAGTAGAAGGGGAAGTATTCTTGAAGCTATTCTGAGGCAATCGACTGACATTTGAACGTCCTAAGACGTTTATTCCTTCTCGTGGAAATCATGGACGACGAGGAGGCACCGACTTTCTCTAGTCCGGAGGAAGAGATCAAGTACTGGAAAGGCCTTGCGTTGGAATTAAGACAAAGGTAACTTGGGAACGCTTGTCTTTTTGTACATATCACGTCTGGGGTACGTTTTAGAAGAACTGTCTTCCTTCTGGGATTCTATTTTGCTGTTTGGCTGCTCTACTTGTCGAAGTTTTGACGTTGTAGAGGTGGGTGGGGGGTGGGACACTTTAAAAAAATCTCTCATCACGAGGCGTAACGACATGACATCACGATTAAAAGTCGCCTCAACTAACCCTGCAAAAACATTCCAAGCTTCCCGTCCAAATATGTGGTAGCTCAGATTTTGATTTCAACCAGGACAAAGATCGTCTGAAACACGATGAAAGACAGCAAAGTAACAGACTTGGGAGATGTCAATTTTTTTTGTCATGCAGACGACTTTTTAGTGACGCAGGTAAACATAGTAACAACACCTGTAATGTAGGTATGAATACATTTAATTGCGCCTTCCTTCTTATGATGGTAATCAAGTAAGACCTCATTATCAGCTAGTGCCATAGTGTGGGAAGTGGTGTGAATAACTGCTTTCAACTGGTGTGAAACTGCTGTATATCTATTTAGTTTGATCACTCAGATGAAAATAGTGATTTGAGATTATGGAAACTAGAGACAATAGAGTGTCAGGATTGTCAGACAAAAGAGGAAGTCTTACAGTTGTGTAGATATGATACATGTATATAAACTTCCTTACTATAATTTCCTTCTCCTTTGCATTGTTGATTACAATTTAGACATTGTTGTTGACCTGCAATGCTTTCATGGGCAGCACTGAGACAAAGTATTTGTCATTGATGAAAACAAAGCCCAAACATCAACATCATAGGCCAAGACTACTGGTATTTACCATGAGGAGTACATAATATCTGGGGAAGTGGCTATTGACAGGATGATCCTGTCAACAGTAGAAAAATTTACACTGTTGACAGGAGGACCCTGTCAGCAGTAGAAAAAATTGCACTGTTCAGTCTGTTGACACGGGTCGATCCTGTCAATACGGGAAAATGTGTACTGTCGACAGGATAATAAATTTACTACCATTGACAGGATTTGTTCTGTCCATCGTGCAGAAATGTCTGTTATTAACAAGACAACATTTCTAGATTCAATTTTTTTGGCGAATTCTTCCACTATTGACAGGAAGCATGTCAATAGCTTCAGGCTAACTGTAGAATGGATTACCGATTAGCGCAATACTCGGACACTACAGATCTGACAAATGATTAAACCATTGCCTAGTATTTTAGTAACCTTTTTCTATGTGTAGTACACTACATGTAGATCAGTATCATCAAATGTTGCAAGTTAATGCCAGTGTTTAAAGTTCATTATAAATTTAACGACTGATTATTGATAGTACATATACAAGAATTTAATGCTGTCTACTGTGTATAGAATCATAAACATTCAGATTTAGTCATTAATCCATTGTTGTTACCAGGATAACAACATGTTTATCATTTACATCTGGAAGATTTAGATCAACTGTGAAATTGGATAGGCCTGACCAGTAGTCACATGTATTAATTGCAAACTGTCAAGGACTTTCTCCATGTCAAGGCTTTTCCATGCTTTTGATATAATAAGCTTGTCATGTAATATTTGGACAGGTCAGCCAAGAGACAGCATGCCGGTATACATAATCAATAATTACTACTATTCAGTAGCTATCCAGAGAATCTTGTGCAAATCTAGAAGTACGTCACACCTTATCCAGGTTTCCAGGTAAACTTATGCTGTTTAAACAAGAGTTATATCTTGCTCACACCAAATTCCAAAGACACAAAAAACTGCTACTACATGTATGGATTGCACAAGAAACTCCTAAGTGACTTTGTTCATAAGTGTTCATCCCAGTATCCTTCCCTAGAAAGACTGGTTACTGGTGATATGGTCAACATACATCTAGTAGCAGTGGATCTATCCTACAATTGGTACAATGTTGTGGTGTCAAAATCAGCAGTCTAAACAAGAGATCTGACTGAGTTATGTTTACTAGTTTCGGACGAGTGACAATACGGTATAAACAAGTAGTGGCTTGCACCCTGTACTGAATTTAAAGTCTGCTGTTGACATTCTCCCTACATGCAGGCTCTGCCACATGTTAATGTTTGGAGTGCTGTCAATCACCATTCCATAATAAACCAAGTACAGATGTGGAATGCCAAATGTTTGGTAAGGCACTTTATAGTGGCGCTTGCCTTTTCCTAATTCCTCACAATTTAGACTTGGAATTGAGTCTCTGTCTCGGTCCTGACAGTGACAGTGCACAGTTCTCGGTCCTCGGTAATGCACAGAAGGGCAGGCTTTCAAAATGGATAAGATTGTTATTTGGGGAGTGAGGGGGGCTTAAAACATTATGATAAAAGAGGTCAAATTATAAGGGTAGAGGCGGTGAACTCATCATGATAGGATCAAGTACCCTAGGGGGTCCCCACCTAAGAGGTAGATGTCAAAGCTCACATCTCAATGATATATTATTCACATCAAGACAGTAGACAGTCTACCTTGGTGGCAGTCTTGCAGAGAGGTAAACACAATTAGAGAGGGTATGTTTCTAATTGTAGGCTACCACACACACTGACAGACGCAGAAGTATACTATAAACCCAACTCACCGTCACAAACATACAAACATTGAAAAATTATACAGTTCAGACATCTATTTTAGTTTTACAGATTCACTTGTCTTTGAGGATGAAAGATATAGCCATTGTTTAAAGTGTTTTGAAAAATAGAAATTGAAGCTGTTGTGTACCAAACCATACAGTCTGTTTGACCATTCGCATGTACCTGTTTTGGTGGTGGTATGCATGCATGTGTGGCTAATGTGACCAGTTTGCTGGTGTAAAGGGTGAAGTTCCCCAGGGCAGCATACCTTTTAAAATCACCATTATCTCATTGGTTACATTTCAGTGCAGCCTTGTTCCTTTGCGCTATGGTGTACACAAAAATGTGTGAAGCTCAGCATATTGCAAATGATCCCAGTGACACTAGCTCTTAAGAATCTAGTACTACGTAGTACTAGTAAGACAGAGGTATACACCCTTTTTGTTTGGTCAGTGACTTGGGAGTTAAAAGTCTACCACAGTAATCAATTTGACTATATCATCTGTGCAAACTACAATCATGTGTTGTGTTTTAAACATTCCTACTTGTACTTGTTGATGTACATTACAGCAAAATCATTCTCTATTTACAGCATGATATGTTATCGGTGATATGAAAAGCAATCTTTCTTCTAGTTCTACAGTGTATCACACTCACATTAACATTCTGCACATGAGCCTAATGCAGTCAAAATGCCCTATCAGGAGAAACATTTGCAAGTCATAAGACATAAGGTGGAAAGTACTATTTCCAGTGCCAAATTTGTCATGACCTGTCAGTTGCTTGCTGCCAAATGGCAGTTTTTCAGTGTTTGATGTCAAGAATAGGAGCTAGTCTGACATGAAAAATGCTTCTTGGTTTGCAACATTCTTTTGAGAGTCCATCCTAGGGCTTTACACAGAGGTAGAGGTGAAAATAAAATGCTGCTAACTGCTGTATGCCTAAGCACAGGCCTTACCAGGCAATAAACACCATTGCACAATGCTATATTCCAGAGTCTTTAAAAGTATACAAATGCATATAACAGTTAGTACATACTGATTAACCTAAGTTGAATCAATCCTTCAACAAGTACCTTATGAGGCCTGAGTTGTGAAGGGGAGGCAAGAGCCTGCTGTGTAAATGTTGCAGGTAACAGTTACAAAAGGTTGCCTCAAGCCATTTCTTAAAATCAGGTGACCCATCATGTAGGTTGAAGAATGCCACCCACCAGAGAAAGGAGGTTTAACAAGTAGTCCTATGCACTGTAACACTAGTTCTGTAACTCTGAATTGATCTTGCCTATTCTTCAAGACTTGATATCTAAAGACGCTCTATAGTTATTACAATTTTGTATAGGAATATAAAGCATCTGAGTTATGATCTAAAAGGTATATTGAGAATGTGGACAACAGCAACGTTACAGTTACTCTTAATGACCTGCATGCAACCGTAAAATTGAAGAGTTTTGAGATAAAGGTTTTGGCATAACTTATCCTTATTCTCCAGCACCATCCGAATAGAGGATACACCAGATACATGTGCATTGTACATTTAGTTTGACCTCCGTAGCAACATGTGAGGCTGAGCTGAAGACACTTAGTCAGAATGATGCCAAAGATAGTGGACATTTTAAGCTAGATTGATCCAATCTATTTAAAGAGGAGATTTATCATAAGATATGTAAGTAAATCAAACAGAATCATTGCAGATACGCCTTCTAAATCACTTCAGTTTTGAAGACTTATATAGCTTTGAAAATGGTATGTCACATGGCACACCTTTCTTTGATGTTGTAAGATACAAAAGAAGCTATTTGGCTAAGTATTAAAACTTGTCCTTTCTTTTCCATCAGTGT
Organism: Branchiostoma lanceolatum; assembly: GCA_035149815.1. NCBI lineage: Eukaryota > Metazoa > Chordata > Leptocardii > Amphioxiformes > Branchiostomatidae > Branchiostoma > Branchiostoma lanceolatum. Next base: position 7,674,815 of record CM068873.1, read on the forward strand.
GAAAGATGCCAGAGATGAACTTGATGAATTCCAGGAGGAAAGTAGAGAGCTGGAGGCTGAGCTGGAAGCTCAACTGGAACAGGTGGAAGGAAAGAACAGAGACCTGCAGAACTCCTGTCAACGACTTCAGATGGAAGTGGAGTCATTAAAGGTAATATTTTGTGGTGTTCGCCAGTTTGGGCTTATGCTATACCTATTCCTATGCTTTTTTGGAAGCCTATTAAAACCAGAAATCAATTGATATCTCTCACTGTGTTTGGTGATATTTGATGATACATTACATGTACACATACTGTGCAGATAATGCCAGCCATCTAACAGTTGTCATTACTTAATAGCCTCTTTCTGTTGGTTGTCTTTTTTTACATAAAAGGCAACTGTGTATTCTCTATCTGTGAAGCATAACATGCTCATATCCAATGTCTTTAAGAGGATTGATTATGTAGAACTCTGTCAGCCACATACTGTTTAACCCCAATAGCTTTCCATAAAAAGGTAGCTGTCTCTATTTCAAGCACTAGGGGTACATGATGGACACAGTCTATTTACCACCATTGTGTTGATGAAATTTTATACAGTTGTCATTCATCAGCTGTGTGGACATGGAAAAACACTTTTTGTCTACTCTTACCCCCTTGAAACACTTATCCATTGACAAAATGTTTTGAAACCAGAGGTTTTGTCATTGTAGAGACTCTTTCTTTGGTAATTTGTTTCCAGTGATATTTGCTGGTGGTAGCTAAAAAGCAATTTTGTGTCCAACAAATTAGACCTACAAGACAATCAGGTGGAAGAATAAAGGTCTATTTTCTGCAGATTTCCGCACACACTAACCTGAGGTTGATATGATGCCCATGCAGCTGTAGCTGCATTTATCTTCAGAGGCTAAAGCAACATTGTGGCCTACTGTGAAATCCCCTCCCCTCAGGCTCCCCCATCATTCTCAACATCAAAATCACTCATACAGTAGCAGGCATACTATGAACTAGTAATTGGAGTCACACCTAAAAGCCTACTCTTGGTTATAGGTCGATATCAGATCCCTCGACACAGAAGTGTCCTAATTTTGAAAGATAGCCGTATTTGCTGGTGATAAACAGGTGTAACCGCGCTAAAAGCCAATAAGATCACGCCCCTTGGAAGTGATGTAATGTTTGCTTTCAGGAGCTGGGTGTTATATATACACTTTGCCATGATGCACTGTGTATATATAAGTTTCACGCCCCCCTGTTAGCTTGTTTGCTCCATATTATTTCGGATGACAACTATGTTTTGACAATGGATAAGTTAGTAAGGCAAAGTCTGGATGGAAGTTGACAACCATAATTTTATTGTAACTTATTAATGCTAAGTAGCACTGAAAGTTCACAACTGTTTTTAAATTACATGCTTGAAGTCTCTTTATCAAGATCTTAAGATAATGGTCGCTAAGGTTTCTTTTCATCCTGAAAATAGCAAAACTAAAATGGTAAACATCTGATAAGAGTTGCTTCAATATTTTAACGGACAACATTCCAAGAGTCTTTCTTTTTCTCAGATGAACCACCCATCATTGTAAATAAAATGATACTAGTATAAATGGCCTAAAGCTCATCATTTTTTGTTACCTTTCTTTTTATGACACAGTAAATTTTTCTCCTCAGGAAAAGCTGGAAATCTGTCAGAGAGAAAGCCACCAGCAGATCACACAGTTACAGGACGATCTGGCACAGACTACAGGCATGAAGGAAGAAATGGCAAAATACATTAGAGAGCTAGAACAGATCAATGATGATCTGGAGAGAGCTAAAAGAGCAACTGTTGTATCTCTAGAGGAATTCGACGGAAGATTAAATTCGGTGAGTATATGTAATAATTGATCATGACTACTTATGATTGATGATATTGTTGTGAAAAATACAGTTTGTGTAAAAATCTAAATCATATGATTTAAAGTATCGTGTAGTGCAAGTATATCCTGTCATTTAGATAAAAATATGTAGTTTTATTGAATCTGGTCAACAGTACATATGAAGATTACATACTTTGTATGTAACCTTTGCAAAGTGTTCCTGCAGCTTCAAAAAAAGGTACCCTGCCAAAGCAAATTAAGCATCAAAGAGCACTGCAGTGAAATATTACACCTGTCAGCTTCCTTTCAATTTGCTGCCAAGTTGGGCTTGCCAGCCAGGGCAAATTGATTCTGCCATGCAGAGTTGCACAAAATCAATGCTAAGCTCATTTATTATTGATGAGAGGATCAGACCTCCTACTGTGGGTTGTTGGAAGGTAAACAATTTTGGATTTTGCCCTGGAGCAGAAGATACTTGTAGATGAAATGGGACAGCTTTCATATTCTTGGAATGCATACTTATTGGTTCTGCAATTTCCTGATGCTATTTTCTGTGTCAGTTGTATTTGATTAGCAGTGTTTCAAGGCATTGTTAGACAAAATGCAACATGAGTGAAAGTATCTTGTGATGTATTGATTTTGAAAACTAATTTGTACATCTACTCATCTACACGAGAAGGGATCATCTGTCTAACTCTAATATTGTCAATGGCTGAAAAACTGTCATATTAGTTGTGAAAAGTTGACCGTGTGCGTGTGTGAATAGCAAAAATAATCAAGAGTGTTTTTACCGTCTTATTTCAGGCAATTGAGAGAAATGCCTTTCTCGAAAGTGAACTTGAAGAGAAGGATCAGCTGATGGAGACAATACAAAGGCTAAAGGATGAAGCCAGAGGTTTGCATCTTTATTTTGGGGATTACTTACAAGCTGTGGTATGTTCTTGTTTGGTCACAACAGCCAGTTTGAACATTTTGCTGATTAGAATATGCACATACCTAAGTGAGGCCTATAGCAAATATTTTAAAGGAGTTACCAGAAGCCTATTGATGTTGATCATTCAGTGTTTTCCCTGTCAAGCTGTTTTGCTTTCACAGACCGAAGAAATGCTTTCAACCATGGTTGTTGGTTGTAAGAATTGGGTTCCAAGATTGTTGCTGTTAACAGCGATGAAAGTTTGTTTTTAGATAAGGTCCAGCTGTCGACGAGGCAAAGGGCAGAAATTCCCTGACCCACAAAAGTTTGTTTATACTACTTAGACCAGACTTGCTTTAAGTCCCATAGTTAGACTCTGTTGTCATCACAGTAGTGTGTGAAATGTAAACCAAAACTGAACAGAAGTGAAAAGATTACTATATGTGATCTGTTTCTCTCTTCCAGACTTGAGGCTGGAGCTTAACGTACGACCAACACCACTGTCGAGCAGTAAAGACCAAGCGGGTGAAGATAAGGATGAGGAGAAACCAGACAACGATAAAGTAGAAAGGAGAAGCAGACCGACTCCTATCAGTATGCCAGATAACAGAGCAGTGTTGGAGAAGGGCATCAGTACAACGCCTCCTGTTGGCACGCCGCCTCCACTGAGAGGTAATGTTACCCTGACACTGGCAGTACAATCACTACAATGTATTTTGTTATATTTTGGCAAATTTGTTCAATATATTGCAGAAAGATAAAATCCAGTCAGGCATGTAAGTAGCTACAGGAAATGTGAAGGCATGAAAGAAAAAAACTTTGACAGTAATGGAAATTGTGGTGCCATACAAAACGAGTAAGGCAAGCTAGGAATGGATTTAAGACAGAGAATTACTTACTGTAAATTCAGTTACTTTTGCATTGGGTTTATTTCAAGGTAGGAGGAAAAATAAATTATTCACTTTTTTTTTTATTTGTGGTTGAAACATTTTCGTAGCACATACAGTAGTCATACATTGGACACATATAGGTGGAGATGTCACAGCAGAATAAAACCACAGTGAAAGTTTCAAGATTTACAGTAGTTATACCTATTGCTAAGCCTTGGACATAGGCCATGGACTAGATTCCTCCATCATGTACCACTCTGGGTCAACCTCTGGAGCTGCTTCCATGTGTAGCCAACTTGCATCTGCTTCAAGGTCTTGCCTTCACATATTCTTTGGTCTTCCCCCCTTTTGCTTCCCCTGGAGGTTCCTGGTAAAGGCCTGTAGGGTGATATTAGTTGCTTGAGTGTAAAAGGTATAACCAGTCCATGTCAAGGGGCTGCACAGGATTTCTACTCCCACTGGTTGTTGTCTGGTGTGGTAGAATAGATCATCATGCTAGTTGTGTTTGGCCAGTACATTCTTAGAATTTTTTGTATATGAGGGTGTTAGCCGTTGTTTGGGATGTCTCTGCACAATAAAGTAGACCAAGCTTCATCCTGGAGTTGAACACTTAAGTGTTGGCAGTTCGTTCCAAGGATTTTTCAGCTGGTAGAAACTTGTTTTTGTGTTTTCACATCAACGTCAGTCCTACCTTATTTTTTGTGTCACTTCCGTGTTAAACACACGTAAATGAAGTTCTCAAATTTTTTCTTTGTGGATCTTGAGGTCTAAGTACATGTATGTTGAGTTTTCTTCTACTGTGTTAGCTGTCTTCTGCAAGTGTTGTTGAGAGTGGAGAAGTCTAGGTCGTCAGGAAGTCCTGGTCATCCATGTGTTTCCAGAGTGTCTGCTGTTTCTGTCGGCTGTGGATGTCTTCCTGCCCAGTCTGTGGCCAGAAAGAATAGAATTTGTGACAGCAGCATCCTTGCCTCACTTCTGTCCACAAATGGAAATGCATCATTAAGTTGTTCCACTGTGAGCTGTCACCCCTTCATAGGAGCTCCGGATGATGTTGGGGATTTCTTCAGGTATCCCATTGTGTCTAGTAGTTTCCATAGGGTCTGTCTATAGATATGTGCAATGTCTTTGTGAAACACCTTCTCATGTTGAAGACATGACATTATCACAGACATTGTTGAGAGTTGAGTTTTGTTCCAGGGTTTTAGGTCATTTTGGTACCCAAGAAAGAAAATCAAAGCTAGAACTTATTTCCACTGATTTCTCTGACATTAGGAATAAATGGAATTGCAATGAATACATAAAATAGATATAGAAATGCAAGTTGTATTTCTTACTTTTTGTTCATTTTGTATGTATTTATTTTTCACTACAGGAAGCTTTTCCCAGATGAATGGTGCGGCTTCAGGTAGCACACCACTCACGCCGTCCGCTCGCATTTCAGCTCTTAACATCGTAGGAGACCTGCTCAGGAAAGTGGGGGTAAGTCAACATTGATGTACAATAGAACCATCTATACTATTTCAAGCTTTGACCTTTATTGTTACAAGTTAACTCAGTGAGAAGACAGTTCACAGAGTTTACAGAGTTCTGAAAATTGCTGAATATTGATTTTTGTTTCCTTCAGGCACTGGAATCCAAGCTGGCCTCGTGTAGAAATTTTGTGAAAGAACAACCAGGAAGGAGTAGTGGTAGCAAAGGGCCAAATTCACCCAGGTAAGTCTAGCCTGTAGCTCGCTGCTGCTTGCAACATGTACTAACATTGGCACATTTTTTTAACACTCACAAACCTGGATCACATGGGTGAAGGGTATAAGGTTCAGAGCAGGGATTCATTGAACTGTTTTTGATCTATTTTTGGTGATGGGGTTCCTTCTGTTTGCATAAATGATTCAAAACTGTTATTGTAAACAGAAGCTGTTGGCTGCATGAGGTTGCTGTTGGAGCTTTGTGGCAGCAAAGCGTCCGCTCCCCAAATGTTATAACCCTTGTAGAGGTGGAAACGTCCTTCTGAAATTTACTGGCAAACTTCCCCAATGCAGGTGTCACAAGGTCACTTTAAAGCAATTCATTCTCTACCAGCTCAAAATCTCTACTGAAATTCCAAATTGATTAAAGGTCAAAGACGTCAGGAATACAATTTTTTTGTTTGCAACATAGCCCAGAAAGTCCAGCCACACCACGAACAGCAAGGCAGTGGTCAGGACCAACCACCACCACACCAGTAACCGGCCAGCCAAGACCCCAAAACTTGGTACTTAACGATCAGTCAGTGGAATCTCCCAGTCAGTCCCCTGTAACAAAGACCCCCTCGCCAAACCCCTGGTCCTTCCCAAGCCAGCATGTTCCACCACTCGAACATGTGATCCAGATTTTTGAGTGGTAGATTCTTGAGCCAAGTCAACCCATCTACCTCAGCGTGCACGCTTGCATGCTCATGTGCCAAATCACAGTTTGCACTCAGGCAAGTTTTATATCATACGGTCACTGGTTGTGGTGGATGGCATCTGGCTATACTGTCTCATAGATCTGTGGTGGTGCTGCTTTCCCAAGACTTCTTCTAATACCTGAGCCATACAATGCACCCCTGTTGTAAAGTAGTACAGCAATGTTTGAGACTTGACCAGTACACTTGTGAAGGGGGGTGGCCAGAGGAGCAGGATTCAGTGCACGTGGCAGGAGGCATGGTGTCGGCGGTGGCTGGTAGCGGTGGCATGCAAGGTGGCTGCAGCTTTTCTGGCCGTTTTAGCTGACAATTTGTGCAGCAGACTTGGCTGGTTTTAGATATACATGTAGCAGTAGTGCTGCATACCTAAACCCCGGACTTGAATCAGACTGGACCTAACGTTTAGGTTCAAGTCCCAATTAAACGAAACGTCTGAAAATGTCCGCTTGCAAAAGAATATCTCTCACATTCTCCTTTTTGTTCGGAAGCATCTGAAACCTTCTTTAAATTGTGAAATTTCCGTTGGAAAAGACAAAAACAATGCTGTATTTGTGTTTATCACTGAAATTTTGTGTTTACTACTGACTGTATATGATATATGGATTCAGGTCCAGACTTATAAGTCCAGACCTGAACCTCTGGACTTGAATCTGGACCTGAACCTAAAAATGAATTTAGGTATGCAGCACTATGTAGCAGCAAATCAACATTGTAGTAGGCTCACCTTTCTCTACAGCCAATCCTAGACAGTTTTAGAAAGTACAAAATTTCATGCTCTCTTTGAGTTGTCCTCAGTTAAGTTCATATGATATCAATGTTCATGAAGCATTCAAACAATAGAAATTGTAATGTCTCTTGAATTAGTGAAAACAATAACTTTGATACTTCATACTTTTCCACCATTCATAGAATAACAAAGCTAAATTTTCATGTCACTTCAACTTTCTTGTATCATTTTGTTGTATGCTGTATGCAAAAACTGCTACATTAAGAAATACATAATACTATAAAAACGGATTGGCTAGAGTGTGACTGTAAAAGGTGAGGCTTCTTCAATCCACAGCTTTGTTTGAATAGTCAAGAGGGTTGTCTGAACTGACACTAGTAGGTGCTAACATGCTGGGTTAAGGTGATACTTCTCAAATTCTTATCATGCTCTCATTGCATGAACTTGAAGTTGCTAGTTCTATTTTGAATTTGTAACTTACTGTACATATCTATGTTCCAAGAACATGCCATCTGTTCTCTTCATTATTACCTTCAGATGTAAATTTGTATGAGCTTGTGTAATTGAGCTACTCTGGAGACTTGAAAGTTTCAGTGAGGCAAAACCTTCCTTGAATTTGTAACTTACTGTACGTACATTTGACTGTGTTCCAAGAACATGCCATCTGTTCTCTTCATCATTACCTTCAGATGTAAATTTGTATGAGTTTGTGTAATTGAGCTACTCTGGAGACTTTTGAAAAATTTCAGTGAGGCAAAACCTTCCTCGAATTCAGCTGTCTTTATGTTCTTTACTTTCCAGGAGAAGAAACTTAATGTTTTTATAGAGCCCAGCAGACACTGCAGGTGATTGTCTAGCCTGTTTTCTGCTAATTATAGTAGCCTGAATGTCAGCATAGTGCAGTGCACTCGGCTCTGGTGTCAGTTCAGACCTATGTACTTGGTGGTGGTGTTGGGAAATTGTGCATTAGAGAATGTTTACTAGTTCCTATTGCCATTGCAGATGATGCTATTGGTCATATATGCCATGCAGTCATGCTTGTGAAATCATGTGTTCCCAAAACATCCACCACTTCAGACTGCTTATACATGTAGTTATTGCCGTATCTGTTTTTCTTCTTTTCTGTATGGTCAGAGTTTTCCACAGTCATTCAAAAGAAGGGAAGGGGAGGGGGGCTATTGGCACAAACAGCAAGTCATGGAGTTAGGTATCTCTTTTAACTTTGAAACACAAGTACTGTCTTTGAAAATCTTCCTCTAGTTTGGTTTGTCCTTTCACTTGGGCATGGCACAGCAAAATGCACCATCCTGTCTTCATAAACGATAGATACCTGCTGCCCCATAGCGCACATTTTGCTCCATACAATCCCCACCTCCACGCTTTGGTTGAAAGACTGTGGGAATCCCTGAGCTGGGTGTTGTCTGGCCCCCACAGTCCGCCGGCTGGCCCCTCCCGGCCATCAGACAACATCCTCCTGCCTCTGTGTTCTGTCCTTTCCTGCTGTGAGACCTCTCTCGTTCAGGCCATAAACACCATCAAACATGACTCTCCTGACAAAAAGGTCCAGTCTCCACCTCCCTTACCTTCTGATGCATGGCACCTTCAGTTGCTAGATGCACTGGAATGATGTTATTGAGACTACAACCTCATGTTTCTTAGTTTGCCAATTATAGCTGGCAGCTGAAAGTATGACGGGTGGTTTGCTGTTCAAAATGCAAGTTGATTTATAAGATGAAATTGTTCATGTTCTCTGTATAATTTGGATGTTATTTCAAACAAGATCTGAACAAACTATACATTGTAATTTGTGACCGCATTGGTAAGGCATTATGCTATCAATCAACTTTATCATGATATCAGTACAACAGAGCTGATATGGATCTGTAAATTTTACATATATCTGAAGGCTGCACATGCTTTAGTACAGGTAATCTTTTCTCAGCATTTGTCTGTTGCTGCCTACCTTTCACTGTAATTCTCCATAAACCCATCAAACCCTGCCTTAATCAGAATCTTACTATTCACTTATCAAGGAAAGAATTTATATACGTACTACTACATAACCATACATAACACAAGCTCTTCTGTTGTTATTAAATCATCTGAAGAATTGTCTCTGTCATACATAATTGTATTAGACTAGTGGTAATTATGCCCAACAAATATTATAGTTGTGGTTGATAATGGCTGAAAATAAAACTGTGAAATTTATAAGTCCAGTAGCTGTTACAACACTGAAGTTTAATTCTATGACAGTAGTGTAGATGAATATAAAACTTAATACATTCTAATTGCCATTCAAAGTCAGGAATGAAAAAAAAGTTAAATGCTGGAAATAGATCTAATATCTAATGTATGCACTTTTCGAGCTTAGCAACTCTATATAGATTTTAGACACATTTAGTAATACATTAGCAACTATATTGATACCTTAGTAGCTAAATAGAATGGGGAAAACTAGTTTCCTCCTGAAAAAACGATTAATCTGAAACCAAGGAACTAGATTGTTGTCCTCAGATTCAGAATGTAGTGATATATTTAGGGGAAAAAGCAGTGGATGCATAGCAGGAAAGGATAGAAACCTTAGTGCAGGAGGATTGAAGTGAGGTGAGCTGTAAGGTCATAACATGTAAGTACACTGAGGAAAGTTGCATCGCTTTGTATGCAGTTGTGATTGTGTCCCTCATTGTTGGCTGCTTTACATGTGCTTCTCCATGTACAGTGCCAATGGTCTGTTCAATTTTACCCTCTTTGTTCTAACTTGTTCCAACAAATTCAGTTGCCACAGAATTGATAGATTCAAGTCACAGACTTCGCTTGCATGCAGCCTTCATACTGTGCAGCATGTCGATCAAAAATTGCTTATGCTGCCAGTTGTGTGTTGTACAGCTACATTTGTACATGTATATTGTTCCCCCTACAAAATGTCAAAGTGTGCAAGCATGTAATGTATTAAACATTTTTTATAGCCATATCCGGCCAGTAACATATTGACATAGACCAGTACAGAGTAATTAACCTCACTATATAACTTAAAAGACCCATATTCACAACAATCATGCCATCTCCTTCTTGCTCATCTCTGAAGGCGGCTGAGAGTGACTGATCTTTGACCACTCTGGGACTAACACAATCATGGTAAAGTGACACTCGGCTTGGTTGCTTCTCACAACCAATTCACTAAAACCTACTAACATACCTCTTGTTATACTTATAGTTCCCATTTCATAACTACTAACGCTACACATGATAGATGTGTGTAGGTCTGTCATATTTCCTCCTACCCTACGCTTATTGTAACTTTAATTGACTTCTCCTTCACTGTAAATGCTAACTCTGTGATCAGATCACTCTTTTCCTTTAGAAGCTGTGCTGGCACTTTAACCTTTTGTCTGCTTGTCTGTGGCTACAATAGAACTATTGAACTAACTCCTGTACATGACTCTTACTAACTAATCTACTTTACACTATGATATATATAACAAATTACTAGTAATCTTCTCACTCCACATCAGACTTGGAATAAGATAAAAAAGAGAGAATACTGGTATACTTTGTTGTAGCATACATATGTACATGTAATTGTACTCGTGGAAAAGGGTGCTGTAGACATGATTAGTATGTACCCGAATCAGAAATAACATAGTTGAACTGAAGAAGTGTGTGAAAAGGAGTAGAAAATGCATCATTTTATTCACTGTACCAAGGACTCATTGCACTTTTCCTCAAGCCCACATGTTAATCTGAAAACCCCCTCATGTTTACCTGTTAAACCTATGACTTAGTTTTCTCGTCTATACAAGACCACTCATTCTAATCATACAGCATTCACCCATCATACACTTGTACGAAATCAAAACAGAGTGTCTGAATTAATGTCAGAATGAATCTGTTACCCTCCCCATGTGTGTGTGTGTGTTTGTAACACCTTTTGTGATTAACCATTAGCAGTACTACTCATTACCCCTCTCTCCCCCCACAAGCGTACATGCATGGAAATCCTCCAGGCATTCGGCTCTGCATGTCAGGCTGGCGCTCGCAGGTACATTTTATGTGTTTGCCATCAGTTGGTCCTCATATTGCCAACAGGACCACATCAGGGCTATTCCATTGTAACGGCCTGTTTTTAACCATATTACATTTTGGTTAGCTGTAACTGTGTAAGAGGGTTGTAAGGGCACACAGATTAAATTTTGTCAGGCCCCCCTCATTGACTGAATTTAACATCCTCTATTCTATCCTTTCTTCCATTTTGGAGTCCTGGTCTATAATCTGAGATTCACTGTCAATTGCGTCCCTGTAAACTTACATAATGGAATAGCCCTTTCTGAAAGGGTACATTCCTTTAATGTCTTTCTGTTAAATGTAATCTTTATCTTTTCTGAACGCATGGTTTTCTAACGTTGTTAATTTGTTGGCTGCAAAAAATAAGCCTCCAAGCTGCAGCAAAATATATATGCTAGACTAGCTATGGTCCAAAGTATACGTTGTACAGGAAAAATCACAGTGTCAGCAGTATTTTCTAGCAGTACATGTAGCTTTTGTCTGTTGATAATCGTCATTATTTGTCATATATATCTGTTGCCATTTGTTTACTAAGTTAGAAATGTTTTACACTGTGTATAAAACAGCTTGGCAGCTGAAGTGCACAGTACAAGTTAGCTTATGGTCTAATAGTTTGTTTTTTAAGCATGGTAATATTGCAATTGTTATTTTGTCCCTGTAAACATAATTATTTTTTATTCACTTAAGATCTTCATGTAAGTCCTTGGTTTCTGTTATATGTTCCCATGTTTCTGTCATAATGCATGCCAACACTTTCAGTTCCTATATTATAATTTGATCAACGGTTAAAAGCTTTTATATATGCATGGCTTATATCATGTAAGGGAATATCATGCTTTTGTTATGACATTAACTTATGCAAGGGTAGCATGTATTCTACTTTTGCCTTTTAAGTTATGTAGAAACAATTTTTCATTATATGATGATTGCACTTTACCTAATTTTATTTGTTGAGTTGTTGCTAAAATATGAGCAGATTGAACTAACATCTCAGCAAATGCTTCTCCTTTGTCATCAGTGTTTGTTAAATGCATGGAATGAAATCAATTAACAAAACAGTCAATATGACATATAACAAAAGTATACTTTAATTTGTGAACCCCTTTATTGGTTTCATATCTCATGCATTGTAAATAGTTGTCTCTGGCAAACTACAAATTACATATTGGCATTTGTGAAAGGTGGAAGAAATATCATCCACAAAATGTAGATTGGAATATTGATTTTTAGCCTCTGCCAAAAACGAAGTTTTTCAGTCAGTAAAGCTAGACAGTGGTCGACTGGCAATGGGAGCATCTAGGGAATTTTATATTCATGGTTCTTGTTTTCCTTCCAGGGCCAAGCGACTGAACCGGGGATCGGTGTCCTCGCCCAATCCACAGGGCCTGGTGAAGATCACAGTGTGACCCAAGACACAGTCACTGACACTAAGCGTTTCTACCAAATAGCTTTCTAGCCGTATTCTTCATGAAATGCCGGGTTAGTTCCTTCCATGACTTGACAACAAGTGTCATTTGATTCCTCAAAATATATCCTCCAGCAGAATACACTCAGTGATGATCTGTGCCTATTAACGGTCTACATACAACCAAGCAGACAAAGTATTGCTTTCAAAATGCCTACCTACCTTTTCAATATGGACACAGATGGTCCAAACGTCTATCGGTTGCCAGAATAGTCACCATTGAAATAGCCGAGCTCCCATCATAATGGTAAAAGGTATTGCCTAATCTGGGTGATGTAAATTCTCCAATGCCCTAATGTCAATGTGCCATTCAGCAGGGAGGTTAAACATTCTCTGTTTTGTGGGAGTGAACTACAACTGCATGAGCCTACAGGTTGGTAATAACATGTGCAGCATTGCTTCATAACACTAGCCTCGTCAAAATGAATAAAACCATCTGGCATTTTGATCCTCATGATATTCAAATAAACACACTAACAGCTGTCTTTAAAGGTCTTCACTTTCCTTTCGGAGTCATTACAGGGAAATTTTACAACAAATATGTTACATGGTTGTGTTAATCACCAAGCATATATAGGTAGCATACTGTTCTTGCCAGAAAAGATAGACATTTATGACTAGTTCAACCCAAAACACCATCTGGCATGTATCAACACTGATGTGGTCATACCCCATATTGATCAGGGTAGCCAGATGGCTGACAAGTCGTATATTGTAGACCAAGCATATATGTGAAAATGCCAATAACAAGTTAAGTACTTGCATGTTTGGGGAGCATTTCAGTTTGTAGTACATGTAGCTTGACTTAAAATGAAAAGGTGCAAACGGACCATGTGCCCAAATTTACCCCCTATTTTGTTTAATACAGAATTTTTGGATGAAAGGAAATGTTTTGCAGAGTTCATATAAGTTTTGAAGTATTTATTTTGTTAATCATAACATTATCCTGTTAAATGTAACAAAATGGAATATCATGGGACTTTATATGGTCTCCATATTGGCTGGAAGATATGCGGCTATAAGCGTAAAGTATGATATCTCATATCTTATATTTATTTCTAATTCCTTGTTGAAGTTACTATACTTGTGTGCTGTTGTGAATGTTATTTGAAAAATGGTATATTTGGAATATATAGTTCTGTTTATAATAGAATGTAACTAATGTTTATTTTCCGATTCAGAAAGAAGTGGCAAAATGCAATTCCACCTTCTCCACTTTGCAATATGGTATCAGAATAAGTGTTGATAGTCTCTTTTTATATTCACCACTTCAGTGCACACATACATGTATCTAAAAGATACAAAGTGGTCAATTCCATAGCACTTCCACATTTCCTTCTTGGGTACATGTATGTATATGTGTACATGTATGTACTAGTACAGTGAAAAAGACACACCAACCATCATACTAAGTCTTGTAATGTCCTCACTACAACTGTAAATCCCTATGAGAATGTGCAGGCATATTCAACAACAGTGATAAAGCCAGTCGTTGTGTACAACTTGGCAGGATAATGTCATGAAAATTCCTTTAATTCTGGTCAAGCTGCACTTTTCGATGCTCAGATGAGTTCTTTTGTAAGCGTTATACTGTTGATAAAGAAGTTGATTGTCCTAGTGCTATGATGATATGTAAGATCCTAACAGAACATAATTATATATCATATGCCTGCACTTGTACTCTTTGGGATATACTTTGCTCTTTGTGTTAAACATCAACTGACTCAGAATTTGCCAAAATACAACAGTCATGATTTGTTTCACCAGCATGATTGGCAAATTCCATTATGAAGCATTAAAAAAACATCAATGCTGGACCAGAAATGTTACCGTAAAACAGGGTGAAACATTTAATCATCATGGTAGGGAGTTGATTCAGAAACCCAGACAAGTTCGGTTGGTTATTTTAGTTAGGTTTCCCATTTGAAAACTCATCACCAGTTCTAACTAGAATGAGTGTGTCTACTGAGTACTTGTTTTATTCTTGCAGGCAGAAATATTTGGATTGATGCACATTTGGGTTTAAAGAGTAGGTTACTCTATTGGGGATACAGGTATTGATGGAAAAGGGAATTGTATGGTTGAGCTGTCAAGTTTTTGCTCTACAGCTATAAAACTGCCATTGGGTTGGCATTAATGCTCTTTAAGTGTTACTGGTGCTAGGAGGGTAAGGAGATGCATGGAAGGGAAATTGTAGGTAAATGTTGAAGCTGGGGCATGTGAAAGGAGAAGACACTGTGCATTCATGTATGATGGGCAGACTAGATTTCACTCATTTTAGTAAACTGGTGACACTTGAACTGTAACACTTTCTCTTGATTAGACCTTTGTGGATTCTCTTGTGATTAATTCTTTTGAGTATACAGGTCATGCAAGTTCTGTTTTATAATTACGTGACAGAAATTGTCCATGTTTCCGCCCATCACATCATGTGGTTTTCTACAGTATATGAGATGTTTGTGAATAATACAGAGTATTTTGTCCTGAGTGATTGAATATTTTATACTGTACATAATTATCGGTAGGTATTGCTATGGACTAAAATATTTGTGCTGAACAATTATCTCATACTCCTAATTGTATAGTTTTGACCAGTTTTAGGTAAAAAAGTTCCGTTGTCTGAAAGTGCTGGCAAGGATCCAGCTGCGACTTGTTTAGATAAGATCTTACAGGAAAAAGGGCCAAAGTCACTAAAGAATTGACATTAGTTAAAAGTTTGCGTAAAATGTGTGGGTTCTGTATGTAGGGAAATGCATGTTACTGTTGCCTTTCATGAAATACATTTTGTAACTCCTTTGTGCCTCTCCTACCACGAACAGCATTCATTGCAGTTGTGGGAAGACAGCTTCCCAAGTGTTGGCTAGTCAAAAATACTAAACATGCCTGTTAGGAAAGGTTTTCTCTTTAAGACAATCAGGATCATCACCTAGAAACGTAAATATCAACTTGAAAGCAGTTCTGTTTTCAGTGGGTACCATTTATCAGACTCAAATTGTCCAATTCAACAGACATGTCAACACTAGTCCAGTCCTGTAGTCTGATTGCTATTGTTTCGGCTCTACACCCCAACATTGCAAACTTCACACTCATCCAAGCGTGTTAGTCAACCACAAAAACTGTCTCCTACCTAGTAATTCATAATATTGTTTGTAGCATTTTAGCATATGTTACTGGTTTGGAACTTGAAAAGTCCAATATTTGTCAAAGATGATCTTTCTACCCAATCGTGGTCTTGTAAATGAAAGTTGAGTACTGTTTATTCATGACTGTACAAATGTGTGGATGTATTTGTAATTCATGTTTACGTTTCTGTAAATAAAAACATTATTGCGACTTCTGTTTCATATATTTTCTTTGTCCTTGTCATTTCTCTGACATTGATACATGTCTTGTACAGTCTAGCTAGTAGCATATCAATACATGCTGTTGCAGGGGGTTTTCTAGAAAAAAAATACATGGGGGTGCAAGGGAACAAAGCAATGAAGCAGGGGTGGTGCAGATTTTTTCCTCTTCCATTTTGTGGAATTTTTTAGGTAATTCTAAGTTAAAATGGGACAGACTTCTTGAGGATGGAAATTACTGTCAGGTCACAGTTATCCATTTGGCACCCCATTCCCTAATGGTTACAGAGTTAGGCAGTAGGGAGAAGGTTAAAGACTGGCCACATGTGACCTTATAGCATCCGTTGTCAATCTGAATTCTATGCTCACCAGAAAATCTGCTCCCTTGATCAGTAAGGGAGCACAAGGTCAAGAGCATGGGGCCACAGTGCCCCTGTTCCCCAAACCCATTTTGTATCTGTGTTCTCTCACCCTGAACCCCATTCAATTGCCCCTACCCATATAGATTAACAGGTGTCGTTCAAAAACAACTATGTAATTTCAGGCTGCAGAGTTTATTAGCTGGCATAGATTTTAATTGTAGCAGTACATACATGTACCAAAATCATGGAAAAAGAAGACATGCAGAAAAATTCAAATGATGCTTCATACAAATTTATTCTCTGTTTTTAATACATGTACATCAGTCTTTCTCATGTACCCACGGATTGTATCGTAACTCATCATCGGTCGGTCGGTCGTAACTACCATCTTTATCCATTGATGAAAGTTAGACATCCAGGTAATACGATACGCCAAAAATAGATACTCAAGCAACTTTTGAGGGTCATTTCAAAATTTTATCCAGTTGCTTGATTAACTATTTTTGGCATACCATCTTTATCAATTGGTTCCATATACATGTAGTCAATATGATACTTCAAAGTCTGTTCCACTCTTACCTGCATATAAACTGATCTTATGGTCCAAATAGCCCTTTATTTTGTAATGCCCCCTGGGAAGTGAAGTCATCTGCAGACTCCCCTGCCCTGTTGAGCTGCACCTCCTGTGAGATGAGTGACACCTCCTGGGTCATGATGCTCTCTGCTGCAGCCACCAGCTCCTCCATCCTGCAGTCACACACACACAAACTTTTAAACCAATTCAACAGTACTGGCAAAAGTGTACACGGTGTTGTGCCATGGTTCAGAAAAACATGATTCTGGCTTGTGGGTATGACTAGACTATGAAGACCAAAACTGGCCAGAATATGAGCTGCGTTCAATAGCTTTACACTTTGCACTCATATCTGTCTGCAAAACAATGTACATGAATACATATAAGGTTAAGTTGAACTTCAGAGATGTGATTTACTCGAAGGCAGTGAACAGTGAGGCACACTCATTTGTGCCATGTTATGAGTGAGGCACACAAAAAGATGACAGGATAATAACTGTTACAGTTGGGTCACCTTTTGAGCAGAACGCCCTCGGCTGATGTCGTCTTCTGCAGTTCTTCCAGCTCCTTGGAGAACTTTGTGACCTTGGGCAGCTGTCTGCTGGTCATGACACTCAGCTGCCCTAACAACTGCTCTATCTCATTCACAGACTCGTACAGCTTTTCTGGAACACCGGAAATAGTTTTTCTTATTACCTTTGCCAAGAAGGTTACGTTTTTGGTCAACATGTTTTTTATCAACTAAACTCAAGAAGTAGTGAATGAATCCAAATGATATTTGGTAGGTGGGTTAGGTCAAGTTTGATAATGGACATCCCAGCAGCTAGTACTGCAGTGGAACTTCCAGTTTTTAGGTCTCATTCATGGATGTCATCATATCCCTTCAGGACCATCAAATATATTGCAAACAAGATAATCTGGCATGAAATGCATTGAGAAAATCAACTCTGAGTACATCTCTTTTCCATTGGCCACCACATGATGTCTGTTTTGGCCTCTTGGATTGTCTAAATTCCTCAAATTCTAAAACTCTAGAAATCATGGCACAGCTTACATTGCATGTTAAATCATAATCAACATCATGTATGTAAGACAACATGAAATACAATGTAGATATGTCATTTTTATGTACGAACATTTATCATCTACTTACTGATATAATCCTCGTTATCCACATCATCAGATACAGAGATGGTTGCTAGGTGGTGCCGCGTGGTATCCAAGGCATGGGCAAACTCACTGTAGTCCTGCTGCATCTTGGGAGCACCATCTACAAGTGGTTGTAATGCTGCCTCCTGCCAACAGGGGGAGAACCACAAACACAAAAGATTATACCAGTTCTCAACTGTTCAGACGGCTGGATTTCAACTTTTCTTTCCATCCATTTTCTCAAACTCTGATTGCTGTCCCATAATTCTACTATGATAATTGCAATGACTGGATGATTACAATCTTTAAAAATTTTTAACTCATCACAATGCACATATGTCACAATATATATGTTACTCTAGCAAACGTAAAGTTTCACAATTTGTTTTCTACAGCATTTGAAAATACCTACAGTATGGCAGGCATGTGTGTGTGTACAGTAACAAATCTGTAAAATAGATCTTTATAAATGTACCTGCAACTTCAGCAGCCTGTCCAGCAAGTTCTGGTACTTCAGACAGTGGATACGCTGTTTTCCCTCCGTGATCTTCTTCCTCAGATCTTCATTTTTCTCCCACAATGCATAGCAGTATTGCTAGAACATTTGAAGAGGAGACAACAAAAAATTGAGCACGGTCTGACGTTTTACTCAAAGCTGATTGATAAAATGAATTTTCAGATCGGTTATTAACATTATATCATTTTCGGAACAAAAGTCAAGAAGTATTTTTTTTCTATCACTAAGCTCTTGACATATCGTCACTTGAAGAAAAAACTACATTGTAGCTACTCACTGATGACTCTTTCTCCTTCTCCTTGATATCTTTTTCCATCTGAAAATTATACCATGTCAAGAAGTCAACAATTCTACGCTGCAATGTACGCAGGAGTCACAAGGAGGCATCGTTTACAAATCTACTGGGATTCCTACTTGAGAACACTGGAGCTTGATTGAAGGCACATTTTACCAAACAATGTGTATCAAATCTTTGTCAAAGAGCCCATTTCCACTCCAGATCTATTCTAGGTTTCAGACAGTCACATTTTTGTGATTACTGCCAGTTCCACTGATGGTAGAAAATGTTATAGCAAATGACATCAGAATACTCCAGTAATTAGTACAGTATGTAATATGCTCCCCCACCCCAAAAGCAATGTTTAAGATGCCATACTCCAGCCTCTCACCTTGGAGCTGATGTAGAGCCACTGCAGGTATCTTATGTACCACATGTCCAGCTGGTGTTGGGTCACCTCGGTACTGGCCTTCTCATGGAGAAAACAAACAAACAGTATCAGCACATGAATTTGGTATCCAAAATCCAATATTAAATCATTGCAGAAGAATTTTACAATTCACTTCCTAAAAATAGAAAGCAAACCTGCTTATACATTTGTATTCATGTAAATTTCAAGTTACTGTAGATTGTCATGAAATGGGCAGCTAAAAGAAGCCTACATGTACCTTTTTCTTAGGTTTCCCTTTTGAAGCAGATGTAGATGTTGAGGGTGCTGGGAAGAGAACGGAAGTCAAAATCACTTGACTTGCTCAAAAAATAAAGGTTTAACAGTAATAGTGAACCAATGCTCTACCTGTCACTTGAAAATCTAAAAAGTTACCGGAACATTTTACTATAGAATCTTTAACTGGATGGATAAACACTTATCTCGATATCTTTTTTGTTATACAGAGAAATGGCTTACCAACTAGTATGCTGTCTCCAGAGGGGATGGCTGAGATGTCCCCCAGTGTCATGGAGGGGGTGTGAGGGTGGTTCCCGCCCATGGGTGTGGACGCTGCCCTCTTACTGCCAGCTACAACAGGCGTCGATGTCGGCCTCTTGCTTCCAGCAAGTATGGGTGTAGAGCCATGCTCTGTTCCCTTCCTCACTGGTTTATCTCCTGGAGTTTTTCTAGGAAAAAGTTGCAAGAGGGTGCATTGCAGGGAGCAGACGAAGAGGGAGGATGGTTTGGAGTTTAAGAGAATTTTAAGTTAAAAAGGGGCAGTCTAAGGCTTCCCGAGGGGCAAAATTACTGGTCAGGGCATACGGGCGCAGCGCCCTTGTTCCCCTGTTTAGATTAAGCCCTGAATATTCTCTACATTATAAACAATAATGTGTCTATCAAAGAGAGCTTCAGTGTTGAAAAGCACTATTGTTGGTTCAAGTGCCTTCAAAGGCAATAACAATACCAGGATTTTCTCAGACTAGAAAAGTCATCTGATGATTGTTTCGGTGATTTGCCAATTGAATGTTCAGCTATTACAAGGACACATTTAACAAACAATGTAAAACAATCATTCCAAACAAAACAAATTGAGATAACAATATTTTTCATGCATATTGAAACCACTGTGATTCAGTCATTTTTAAAAACCACATGCATACAGTCTTATAAAATCAGTCTAAAAAATACTTTTAAGGGGCTTGAAATTACTGCAGTAACATCTTCCAAAATATCAACTCAACAGTATTACTTCGGAATCCTTGCATATTTTGATAGTTTCCTACCTGGTGAAGGATGAACTCTGTGCTACCTTCCTTTTAGGAGCGCTCGTTGTCCGGCTAGGGGCTGGTTTAGGGGTCTGAACAGCAGAGGACTGTGTACTCTGGAATCAGAGAATGAAATATCCCTCATAAGCTATGCTAGTGGATCTCTAGTCTTCCCTGCTCTCAATTTATAAACCAACTGTCCAAACTTGGTACAACTATCAGCATAACTGGGGGTTCATTGAATATATTCATGTACATGTACATTGTATCTCAAATGATGAGATATTCTTTACAAGGCAATCAGAGATGGCAGACTTTACCCCGCGCCTTACCCATTCTGCTTTGCTGTATGGAAATGCATTGTACATTTCCAAAACACACACACACACATACAATGTACATTTACCTTGCCAATCTTGGGTTTGTCAGGAAGTACTGCAGCTTTGGCTTTCTGCATGTACCGGGACTCAACAACAATACCTGTAGGGAAGACGAATACTTATAAAGATGTCAGATTAATCAAACATGATGCATACATAGCTTGCTATTCGGAAAATGTTAGTCTTTATGAACATTTCAGGAGAGGACTAGATAAAAGCTACATACATGTACTCCACAGTACCTGATAACATTTACAGAATACATCTGTATGTATTGAAGGTAAATAACCATAAAACTGTTAGCATATAAAAATTTAGGATGTCAATATCAACAGAGCAAACATTTCAAACAAAATATGCATGATGTAGCTGATACTCCACCTTTGGGTTTCTTTTTCTTCTTAGTTGGCTGCTCCCTAGATACAAGTAAAATATGAATCTTTATTCATTGTCCTTTGCCATTCACATTGGCATCATCAAACAAAATGCATCAGCAAGAACAGCTTGCAATACAATATATCTATCCTATCACAAGTCATATTATCCCTCCGCCCCCCACTTCTGTTTTTCAAACCAAATGCTAACATCCTGAGGTCTAGGCTAGTGACAAAATTGAGCTCCTCATCCCCATCCCAACAAGCCTTATTCCATCTACCATTCATCCCATACCGAGGCCCTACTAGTACAAACATTTAGTCTACCCAGCATCATTTCCAAAAGCCCAACACGATCCATCCCCTTGCCCAAACCCATTCCCTTTTCATAAGTAACTCCAACACTTATAACCCCAGCATGTACATGTAAGAGTACCTTTGTGAATCTGTTACACTAACAGCGGATGAAACTCCTTGATCCTTCACAGTATCTAAATGAAATGAGAAAATAAATGGGGATCAAACAAGATATCAGAACATGTCATCTGTGACCGTTTCTCAATACAGTTGACATTGATATCTCCGTGGTGCAAGTGTTGTTTCAAGCCCTTTCAGCAACTGATGACCAACCAAAAATCATTCATCATTGAGAATATTGAATGGTCCTTGAGAGATACATGTAATTGGAAATCCTTGCAGGTCATTGAGAGCTTACTGAAAGACAGTTGGGAGAACTGTCAGATCTTTGGATGCTCAACAGCCTGGCCTCTATGGAATCCCCACTTTACCTTGTTGTGCCTGTTGTCTGATTTTGGGTCTGACAGAGAGAGAGTCCGAGTCCCTGACTGGCACCTCGTCTGTGTCTCCTTCTGGAATTTCCACAGGGCGAGATGAGGAGAAGGGGTCAACAGCTCCCCCTGTGGAGTT
Organism: Branchiostoma lanceolatum; assembly: GCA_035149815.1. NCBI lineage: Eukaryota > Metazoa > Chordata > Leptocardii > Amphioxiformes > Branchiostomatidae > Branchiostoma > Branchiostoma lanceolatum. The sequence continues at coordinate 7,696,745 of CM068873.1, forward strand.
AGAAGAATACTACAGGTAGGACATACAGGGCACTTACAGCGGTAAAACCATGGTTGAAAAGTTAAAAATTTCTTTAAGAGAATAGGCATGTCACCAGAACTCAAATAATGCATTCAACATCTTCTCCATTAACAGAAGCTACTTTAAAGCTTTAAAGTTTTGAAATTTGTCGAAGCAACAATTGTGGATTGATAGAAACTGTCATTCATACCTGCTATGTCCTTTTCCCTAATGACAAGAGGAATCTTGTGTCTGGAAGCAGACTGCTGAAGTTCGGTCACACCCATGGTGTGATCAGTGTCTCCCTCTAGCAGCACTGATGGTACTGCATCCACAGTGACCTTTGCAGTCTGCCTGGGGTCACCAGTATTTCTAAAAAAAAAGAAAATAACACTCATATTACTGTTAACACTAGTAGTGTTTAAGCAGAAATGAGTTCCCTGTTGTTAACCTCCTATTCCTAAGAATCAAAGGTTAGAAATACATGTACTGTATATTGTATTGAAAATATATGGTGCAAATATCATTTTAGGCTAACATACATTGAATTACATGTCCCATGTCCAACAAAAGGGTTTTTCTTTGTTTTTGTTCAGATATTTGGAGGCTCCCCACTACCACTATTCAGCCAAATTTTTCTTAAGTACATTATTATATGTCCAGCATTGCCCTTTGGTTGAGTGGGTTCTTGGTATGCCTGGTCAATACACTGGATGTGTTCAGTCTTCTATAAACTCACCTGAGGTCTGACTGGACGGCTGCAGGTGTGTGACAGACCACCTTGATGGGAGACTGGACAACGGACGTCACGATGTCCACCTCCGTGTTCTCTGGACTCTTGGGACCTCGACTGGCATCAACGTACAGCACTGGGGCAGAGTCTTTACTCTGTCACAAAAAAATCATATAAGACTCTGGTTACCAAACAGTCCTCTAATAGTCTATTGAAGCCTCCTTTGCAGGCTATATAATGTCAGTGCAATAGAAACCGAGTGCAATAGAACTGATATGCCACCAGAAAAAAGCCAGACCCATAGAGCCTGCTTGAGAAGCTACCTCTATTGGTATTTTGTAAGAATTATAACATGTACCATACAAAATACTGGTCCCCATATTCACAAACATGTGCAAGAGCATTTAGTTTATGACTGTACATGTATCACTTAAATTATCTATAACCACAACTATTCTTGACCTTCTCCAGGCTGCTTTATCCCATATCCAATACAAATTTTGAGCAAACTTTGATTTGGCGCAAATTAAATTCTCAGCATCAGTACTGCCCAATATAAGATGTCCTTTGTAAGAATGTTCTTCTGAAATCTTATATTGGACAGTACTAGTACTAATGCGGATATTCCTTAGTAACCGTGTGTTGAGCTACTTACCCCGCTTGAGGACTCCAGGTCTGACACTGCCAGTTCATCTGTCATCATTGGCTTTGGGCGGGCGGGCGACATGCTGCCTCTGGGGGGATTCCTGGACAGGGGAAAAAACAGCGCGACAGTCTCATCAGATTTACATCTTTGCTGAGAAGGTTTCAGTGTGTTAGGGCAGTACTAGAAGTCATACCACTGCTGAGAATAGCATTATTCAGGGCCAGATTGTAATATGTATGAAGGTTGTTCCTACCCCCATGCAGAGTGACATTGTGGCAAGTTACTAGATATCGAATATCTCTCTCTCTATATATATATTCCTACCCCCATGCAGAGTGACACTGTGATGCCCAACTATTTCGACTGTAAAACTGTACACTACAGAAATAGAAAATTATGTGGTAATCTCAGGACTGTGACATTATAAGTTGAAGAAACATGTCAGCGGAGTGTTGAGTGTTCGCCAACCATCTCTCACTCTAAGAATAAACCATTATCATATGTGGCATACTTCCTGGGTGTGCTGGAGATGGTTTCATCTGTGCCTGCTCCTGACTGTTTGTAGGACAACGCTCCTCTGGTGAGGTCCACATTATCTCTTGATCCCGCAGTTTGAGCTGAAATAGAAAAAAAAATATTGTTTTAAAAATAGCCATACTCAAGTATCACTTCATTTTTACTTTATTTTCTTGTTTATGCTTCATTTTCCCAAAAGATACTTGTTAGAGTTTAGAGATAGAGCTAGGAATTATAACAGTGATATACAGTCAAACCTGCCCAAGGCGACCACCCGGCGGACCGAGCAAAAACGGTCGCGATGGACAGGTGGTCGCCATGAAGAGGATTCCACTCACATGTTTCCAGGTCGAGGTTTTCAAATACAGTACGTAAATGGATGGAAAATTATGTCAATTTAGACAGCATGACCCCCACCAGGTTCAATTCTCATAGACAAAAAAGATCCTACAAAAATTGCATTTTCCATTATCGTTGTAATAATTGTATATCGCTACATCGTGTACAAATTTTCGTCATAATATTTTGACTACAAACGCAACGCCCTCCCGCATTCACACGTTACATTAAATAGTACACACACACACGCACATCATCGAAGTTTTAAATCCTAAGACAAATCCCTAGAAACACCTGCTGGCCCCAGCCTTTTTTGGGGCGTCGACCGCTGGATAAAAGGGGCAAAAAGTTTTCGATCTGACAACTGAAGATGAAAACGGAACGGTGTGATTTCGGCGCGGCAAGCTCTGTGCGACCGCATCGAAAGGTAAGTCAGTGCAGCCAGAACGCACAGCGTCCAATAAAGGTTTGTTAGATTCATGGAAATAAAAAGAAAATAAGAATATCAATTTTCATCAATAACTAGAGTATTCGTAAATGTTCATACACAAACGCATCGTGTTTTAGAAAGGTCAGCGGTACGCCAAATCCGGGCCGTGCCAAATCCAAGATGGCGTCGGGACCTAGGAAGAACATTTCTCGCCCGATGTTTTGCCCGCCGCGAAGTCATTTTTCGGCGGAATTTAGTAAGACACAGACACATTTTTGTTGAAACTACAAGAAATAGATAGTAATTTCTGTGAAGTCTGACTTTTTGGCGCCATGCACTACGTATTCGTTTTGAAAATTGAGTTTAAACCGAACTGAGTTTGCTGTAAACTATAAGATTACGAAATTATATAGGCACAACAACATCACAAACATTTGTCTTTACAATGTTTATAGTTGGAACGTTTTATCAAAACACTTCATGGAGGAATCGATGCTATAACAGTGCTATTCCATATATTTTTGTCCTTATTTTTGTCCTTCAAAGTCTTGAAAACATTTCCGTGAAATCTGACAGCAAAATAATGCGATGTCACCACACGCTTGAAAATTAGGCGGCCGCCATGGGCAGGGATTGTGCTCTATGTGGTCCCAATTCATGGCGGTCGCGGTCGCGTTGGACAGGTGGTCGCCTTGGGCAGGCAGCTTATTGCTTGTGCCTATGGGGGAAATTTTCGGGACCGAGAAAAAGCGGTCGCCATGGCCAGGTGGTCGCGTTGAAAAGGTGGTCGCCTAGGCAGGTTTGACTGTATATGTTTGGCCGCTGGTTAAGTCTTACCTTGAGTTATTTGCTCCTGTGCATTCGGGACAGCTGTTACGGGTTCAGACGTAGCCAGACGGCCTTGAGCCAGGGGCCTACAGAAGACGGGTGGACATGGAAAATGCACAGAAAATAAGTGGAAACGATTACGTGAACATTACGTGCGACGTGTATTATGTCAAGTGTAGCAGATTCAAGTTGATATTGGCTACCTATTAAACCAAAAGAAGAAGATGATATAAGAACTTGAAAGCCCCCCTCCCACCTACGTAAACTGATCTAAAATCACAAGAAAATAGTATAAAAAACATCAGCTCTTGTTGAGAGTCTTTACTCTAGCTATCATTACTCCTGTAGTTTGTATATGACACCCTTACCTCCTGTGTTTAGTCCCAGGACCTCTCTCCTCCGGAGCAGGTTTGTACAAACTTCGTTTGGACGCCATCTTTGATTCTCCCGCCTAGACCTCAGCGCGAACTTTGACCTTAGAACACGCCCAGAAGCGAATCTCCAAGTAGATGTTTGGTTGGGAAATTGTAACGTTTTTTTATATTTACCGGGTTTCCCTAATAGCCCTGATAATCTTATGTCATAATGATAGCCAGTTTACACAATTCAATCTACGCTTATTATATTGAAAAGAAAAAGAAGCACATTCCAACTTTTGCAACAACAGACCGGTCGACCCCTTGCAAAGTAGAGCAGTGATACAGATAACATCTCTTTTTATCATTAAGGTGTGTGAATGGCATCCCGACCCCAGTCTCTTTACACCAGTTACAACTTTGCCGCGCTCCGTTTCCACATAATTTGCTGCACTCAAAGGATGAGCAATTCACAAGCCTTTATCAGTTCAGCTTTTTTGCCCAGTGACCAGCCTTTGTTGTTGTTAAACTTCATCACTGTGCAAATATGCATTAGCCTAATGCATATTTGCACAGTCCCTAATGATTAGGGACGCTTGTATCCTATAGGTTGCCGCCAATGCCATAAGACAACCGATACTTCCTGACAGACACAACAAGGTGTGCAAAGATGGCTGTACTTGGACGTTTGCTTCGTCGCTTCACCACCTTGGCTCTTTTTTTCTGCCTTTTCACAGGCCGGGTAGGTTGTGAAAACACCTGAAAATTCTTGTATATAGCTTGAAATCAAAATTTCAAAAAAATGTGTAAGTTATGCCTCTTAAATTGCAGATTTGGGACGGAAGAAAAGTAGTTTCAATTTCTGAACTGCGTCACGACAAGATATCATTTGCGGAGAGAGACTCGGGAGCTATAATATGTCTGGATTCCAGGCTAACTGAATCATAGATTCAACCGGGCTCCTACTTAAAACATCTATAGCTAGAAGCTATTGTTGCTCAGCTGCTTGTGTCCCCGCAAGTTGATTAATAGGTTGGCGAGCACTGCACGAAATGGCCACGTATCCTGACGGATCCGACGTATCCGGAATCGGGCCTCATGGCGTTTCCGAGCGAATCCGGAAAAATCCCAGTTCACTGCTCGGATACTGAAGTGCCCGCAGATCCGACCGATTCCGACGCCGTATTCTTCTGGATTCGTGATGCGCCTCGGATACCCGAAGATATTTGCGCGGATCCCTCGTTTTTTGATATTTGGAATGTTCGGATTGTTTGTATGTCGGTAGTTGCTTCGGATCCTGACGAATAAATACACACGGCACGGCATGATCTCATTTCCTGACGAATCCAGCAGATCCGGAATTGCGCATCATAGCAGATACGGAACGTTTCCGATTGGATCCGATGCACCTCAGATCAGACAATTCCGGCGCCGTATACGTCTGGATCCTTCATACGTTTCGGGTACAGATACGGAACGTTTCCGAGCAAATTCAGACAATTACCAGGTACACCTCAGATCCGGCAATTCCGACGCCGTATACGTCTGGATCCGTGATGCGCGTCGGATACCTGAGGATATTTGCGCGGATCCTTCGTTTTTAGATATTTGTCAATATGGCAGAGATGTTCGGATTGTTTGTCGGTAGTTGCTTCGGATCCTGACCAACAAATACACACTGCACGGCACGCGGCATGATCTCAGATCCTGACGAATCCAACAGATCCGGAATTGCGCATCATAGCAGATACGGAACGTTTCCGATTGGATCCGATGCACCTCAGATCCGACAATTCCCGCGCCGTATACGTCTGGATCCTTCATATGTTTCGGGTACAGATACGGAACGTTTCCGAGCAAATTCGGACAAATACCAGGAACACCTCAGATCCAGCAATTCTGATGCCGTATACGTCTGGATACGTTTCGGGTACAGATACAATATCTACTCGGATCTTTCATTTTTTTTATGTATTTGCCTATATGTTAGAAGTTCAGATTTGCCAATATGTTAGAAGTCATGAGCTGTCTCGGATCCTGACGTGTACGGAACACGGATTCGTGTCGGATATCCAAATTACCCACAAGACACTTCTGGGCGCGACAAACGTTAACGGTTTTCTTTCGGTTAACAGCACAGACAAGAACGGCGTTTCATCACCTTCTGTGCTTAACATGGCATCGCCAGAGTCTACCATGGTCGACAAGTGATTTTTGAGTGGCTTGAGAGTCGAAGGGAATTCGGTGTAAACTTAAACGCACGGAATTGCGACGTTGTCTTCTTCGTGCATGCAATATTCGTCGCCCCCCTCCCCCCTTTTAAACGCTGGTAGGGAGTTGATTCATCATATAGAGGGACTGCCCTTTGGTAAGTACAAATTGAAAAATTCCCGTTTCTAACTAGTTTTGACGTCAGTTATCCTCCTATTGTGGCTTGACATATCATCGCATTCGCATGACCATAAGAATTCTCCAGCCGACCTGCCCTTTTACGGCGTTAGGATCTAGGAAATTAAAAATTTTAATTTGTTCATTCTTGCCAATGGTCAGCAGACATGTGTGTCTGGTTAACGTTTCAGATACAAAATAGCAAGCAGTGGAGGGAAAGATAATTAAAGATATGGAAGGGAAGAAAATGTCATAAGTATTTGTCCCACAAAGATCCCACAGTTTGTGGATAGTGAACTAGAACTTATAAGGAGGCAGTAGTGTGCCTCAGTGATTATTTCATTCAGTTATAGCTGTGCATGTTTGATCAATATCATATTCAAGTTATAGATGTAAGTTTTACGTAGTCAATTCAATGATGCCCAGATTCATTTTTTTTACACATGCGAGTATGTGATATGTTTAATATTTGTCATTGTTTCCATTTATATATATATATCCAGTACAGCATCGGCAGATACTTCCTTCACAAATGCAGCACATATTGTGAGGACCTTGGCTGGGAACAAAGCAATCAACTGTCAGATGCTCAGCTGCTGAGTACCTCAGGCTCCTTTGGTAAGTCCATCATCGGTACACTTCAATGTTAGCTGAGAGAGGCATGATGGATATCCATTGTCCCGTGTTTTTTGTAGCTGCTGTGATGAAACGAAGCACATGTCAAAATCATGTGACATGTTCCTTAAATACGTGAATTGATATTTATTCATCATTTGGTTTTATCATATAGGAACTGGTTCATCACAAGATGGACTCCAAGCTGAGTCCAACGTGCAGATACAGAAGAAATCAGCCTTGCCTGTACCTTACCAAGAGTGCATGGAAGAAGTGAACTCAGATGTAGTCAGAGAATGGGGAGAGGACGATTATACACATGCAGTTCCACGGCATATGCTACTTACGTTTAAAATGTGGCGTGTCATAATGGGAGTTCTTCAGACAGTATAATGTTACTTTCTATTTTCAACCTCTGTATTTGAAATAATTGTATCTGATGGCTTTTAGACGAAGAGCTGGCCACAAATAAGGCTTTTATTACTTTAGTGGAATATTTAGAACATGTAGATAATTTTGGTCCAAGGGCACTATACAGTAGTAAATATTACCACAATGTTGTGATGGTGTTAATTGTAATACATTTCATAATTTTTCAGAACATTGTGCTTGCACAACCCCAATTTACCGACATTAACCTGCATATGCAGTGGTGCTTTGAGTATGTGGATGTCCCTCAGCCTGTCTCAAATGAAATGGATCATTTAGCCACATAGTACTTCCGTTTTGTATTGTATTTGATAGTTTTTGAACTTAGAAATACATTATGTTGAGATATGAAATGATACATATGTTACATACAGGCTTTCCCAAACTTCCTGTCATTCAAAATGATGTTTTGGGTATAGTTAAATTAGGAATGCAAGCACTTAGTCGGATCCGTTACGGATTCGTTGTTGGGTCCACCTGTATCCGTCAGTATTCACCGTTTTCTTCAAAATACAGAAAAATCCCTGTACGCATCCGTCAGGATCTGTGGCATTTCCGTACAGTGTGCGGCTCCGTATTCGTCGAAAATCCCTTACTTTCGGATTCTTCAGGACATATTCCATATACCGGTGCGGAAATAGTCGGATACGTTACACGAATCCGCATGTATCCGTCAGTATCCGCCAAAAATACAGAAAAATTCCTGTTCGTATCCGTCAGGATCTGTGGCATTTCCGTACAGTGTACGGCTCCGTATTCGTCGAAAATCCCTTACTTTCGGATTCTTCAGGAAATATTCCATATACCGGTGCGGAAATAGTCGGATACGTTACACGAATCCGCATGTATCCGTCAGTATCCGCCAAAAATACAGAAAAATCCCTGTTCGTATCCGTCAGGATCGGTGGCATTTCCGTACAGTGTACGGCTCCGTATTCGTCGAAAATCCCTTACTTTCGGATTCTTCAGGAAATATTCCATATACCGGTGCGGAAATAGTCGGATACCTTACACGAATCCGCATGTATCCGTCAGTATCCGTCAGTATCCGACAAAAATACAGAAAAATCCCGGTACGTATACGCCGGGAAACGAGGCCATTTCGTGCAGTGGAGGATACAGCACATAGTACTACCCGGAACATGATGAGCGAACAGCTTGGTTGGTGTAGCGAATAGCTTGTATTAATCATTAATCATTGGCAAAGTCAACTGTCAAAAATAACTTCGAGTCTGAAACTAGACACGATGTAACCCTTGACCAACACGGTACTTCAGTAGCAATGTGTTATCAGGCATGTCGAGGAGTTTATATAGTTACAATAAAATTCATCATGGAATCCAAGTGATGGGTGCTTGGTCAAGAATTCCATCCATCCATCACATACGATTTCTTTTCCCACATTGCTTGGAAGCTGTACATGAGATAGTCTCCTTCTAACGTAACGTTACATGTACATGCGAACACGACCTATACTGGCGTGGCAATGAAGATGAGTTCTGGCTAATTAGCAAGCCCTTCGCCCGAAAATGATTACACATTGGGCATTTGAACTTTGAAGAAAATTTTAGCTATTGTCCCTATTGCACTATTTACACTAGATATTATATTCTGCAACATTCTCCCACACCGCCAAACGCGGTTCACATCAGGAAGTCAGGTGGGCAGATATTTTTTGCGTTGTGATGCTGTCTCAGGTGCATACTGCCTCAGGTGAGTTCAGAGTTCATAGTATACGGAGTGACGTTTGGACTTGGAGACTGATTCTCGCACTGCCATATTCAGCAAACTTCCCAACGCTATAAAGGCATGACAGGGAAGTTGGACAAGTAGGTCTGTAGGTTATTTATTTTTAACAGTGAACGTGCAAAACGTAGATGTAGTATGAAGAGACGAAGCTCGAATCGGATACAGTCTTCGGGATCTGACGACGAAGATTCGGCACCTGCCGGAAGTACAATTGCTAAAAAGGTGAGGAAGCTAGTATGGCTAGCCTTTGTTCATATCTATCATAGTCTGAACTGGCCGGGAATATTTTCCTTCCTGTAAACAGTTTGTTCTGTCATTATTTCATCTGCACCATGTTGGATACTGCGTGCGTTTGGTGTGTTACGCAGAAGGGCGGTTACACAGATACAGCCAACTGCTGTACAGATACAAGATCATACAACGATCTGCTGTAATCCAATCATCCACCAACATAGTCGCCACGCTGGGGGATTCAAATCATAAGTCCTATGATTTAAACTTCTAATGTTTAGTGACAAAATGTGGAAAATTGTAGCCTAAATATGAATATTTTGCTATTGGACAAAATGGCTCTTAACAATACATGTTTCGCGAATGTGATTTTTAACAATGGTACTCCAAGGCAGTAACGTAAGTGGCCCCATCACATACATGTATTACTTTAGGAATGGGAGACTACCCAGCGGAGCTCTGATCGTCTGAAGACCAGAGCAAATCGCCAGTTCCGGCTCCCCAGCAGGGATGAGGTACTCAGCCGCATCATTCCCAACGACAGGAAAGAGACGCCCAGCAAGTCTCTGGAAGAGCTCAGACCAAGAAAGCTGGTTAACAACTTTCTAAAAGTGTACGTGTCCATTGTTGCTGGATTAGAAATGTTTTGGGGAATTTTCCTGCTATCTACAAGTAAAAAAATGGCATTTTCTATCACTATCAAAGTAGTATAGTCAATTCCACATCTCTTTTGTGATTTACCAGCCAAGGTTTACCTTGATAACAATGTATAGGAGGTTAAGGTAGCTTAGGTGTGTGGGGGGGAGGGGGGTACCTTTGCTGATTGCGCCACCTCCTGTGAAATCATATCATTACATCCACAAGCTATCTGCCACCAAAAAATCAAGACCATAGCACGTCCAGGTCAAAAGATGCAAAAGCGGAAGTTCTGCTGCAGTATCAAGGTCACATACCAGGGGGCCCAAAATCGACCTTGAATTTCGGCTTCCCAACACCCACCCACATAACAAATATTATTGTAATCCATCAAGAGGTTCTTAATTAAGTTATGCTGACTACGATACTCCGAAAACACAAACAGACAGACACACAGACACACAAACACGCCAAATTCAATATCTCCATTTTTCATTAGTTAGGGTACGGAACATATAATTAATTATCATGTATGATCCTTATGCTACTATTCGCTTGCAGGAACAACAGGTACAACTACGACCCTGACTTCACAGACTCGGACACTTCCCTGGGTGGTTTCTTAGATGATGAGGATGACAAGGAGGAGGTAGGGAACTCAACAAGTGATGGAGAAGATGAGGAGGAGGAGAGTTCAAAGAGTCAGACGAGTTCGTCATCTTCCGAGGAAGAAGAAAGTCACAAACACAGGCAGAGGTCAAGGGGAAAGCAAAAATTGCGTGACCGTCACAGAAAGAGGAAAGTATTTGCTGAAGAAACAGACAGTGAGGGTGTGGATGAGGAGGAAAAAGTGTGCGGAACAACAAAAAAGAGAAGAAGGCGGCAGTCGTCCCTCCTTGATGACAGTAGTTCAAATGAGGACCAAGCAGAAGAGAGAAGGAAAACATCACGTAGAGTGGAGTCACTGAAGAGAAAGAAAAGAAAGCAAAGCTTTTTTGAAGAGTACAGGGCAAAGAGAGCTCTCCGAAAATCAAAAGTTTAATATCGAGTTGAAATGTATACATATTTTCAAGTGTGTATTTTTTTTCTTTATCACAAGAAAGCAAACTATTGACATGTAGTAATAACTTATTGAATTGTCCCTGAGCTGTCAGATTGACATTCCAGCTAATGGTACCTAAACTATTTATTATCTCCATGAAAAATGGAAATTTTGTTTTGGGCGTGTCTGTGTGTCTGTGTGTGTTTCCAGATTATTGTACTCAGCATAACTCAGGAACCTCTGGATGGATTACGATGATATTTGGTATGTGGGCAGGTGTTGTCAAGCCGAACATCAAGCTCGATTTTGGGCCCCCTGGTATATGACCATGGTACTGCAGCAGAAATTCCGTTTTTGTATCTTTTGATCAGGACGTGCTATGGTCTTTATTTTTTGGTGGCAGATAGCTTATGAGGTAATAAAAAGTGGTGTAGGCTTGGGCCTACTAGCTGCTTGCTCCGGAACTGCAGGGGCGTTGTTGTAAAAATCTTCTAAGGAGAATAACTGAACAAAGGAAAGACGGATTTCCATGATATTTAGTATGCAGGTAGCTTATACATAGATGTATATAATGAAGTGCAAAATTATGCTAATTGGGATTTGATTTGCATAATTAATGAGTAAAATCTATATTTGCAGTGTTTTCCATAATAAGACTCAAATACATGTAACATATGTAGTTTATGGCAAGTGGAACATCAAGAGATACTAATTATGTAAAATAAATTAATAATTTGCTTAATTGATGCTTAGATCTAAGTGGTAGATGATAGGTCTGTCAATATTGTGCCATGTGTAAGTTGGTTAAAGGTGTTTGTGACCAAGCAAATATTATGTAAATATGTAAGTCATTTGCAGAAACAGAATAGTTCTTGGAGATATTGGTTTATTGCGATACCCTTTAGTCGAGTTACGACTAATCCTCCAGGGTTCAACACAAAAAAGTATACAAACGCAGACGTATATACATATATGGGGTCGCGGAACTCTTGTTTCGTGTTTGAAAGAAATATGCAATGCTGAATTAAAAAAGAAGTTGTAACTACATGAACTTCATTTGTATGATAATGATTAAAAATCGATTATTTGAACAGCTTCATGAAAGTATTGGCAAAAGCCAGTGTATTGGACATGGCCATGTCTTTCTCATATGCTACAAGTGAACAAGAGTGTTTCTCCGACTGAACCATGTAAACGTGCTCTATTATTACGTATTGATGATTGTATGGTTTGACTTAGAAAAATGAATTTGAAATAAACAATTGGGAACAGGAAGGGTCTTTACTTTAATATCCTTGTTAGGTGAGCGACATGTAACGTTACAAAGAAAGTATCTAATTTTATTGACCTAAATGGAACGTATGCCTAATTCTGGACTGGAATGATGCTCAGAGACAAATTGCAATTAGCTGTATACGGACCATGATCTACTTGACCTTCTGCTGTAATGCCCAAAAGATGATAAAGTAAACGCTCCAATTTGAAGGACTGGAATACTTTACTCCGTGAGAGGGTGATACCACCTAGCGGACGTTGACCTACGCGACCGTGACCACATCGATATTGGCCTAGCGGACGTTGACCTTTGTTATTCAGTTGAAACGAGAATTGCATACCAATTTGTCTGGGGCCCTGGTCTGAGGGAAGGGAGTGCGTAAAACTCGGTAAGTTCTTCTTCTTACATGATCAATCTTTCACACATTTATGTGAAGGGGTAAAGGTAAAACTGAGGTCATCCTCCTGCTGTTAAATACGTCAGCAGTGTCGTAAACACTATGGTACGTACGTGTACCTGGCTGGCATCTGGCGGGACAAAAACTGAAAATCTATGGCAAATCCGATCCGGAATGCCTTGACCATGATCTAGTTAATAGGGGTGGGTACTGAATGCTATGTAGAGTAGAGTAGAGTCTTCAGTCAGGTAGGATGCTTAAAATCCAGTTTAGACCGCTCCTATAGTATAGTATATACACATACTATTACCATGTAGCCGACCTGCAGAGGCAGACCTTCGAAGTCAAGCACAAAGGCACTCTAACTAATGACCTAACGTCTACATTTACACGATCACTTGTGGACATTCGAGGTCGAAAGATTACGTTGACATTCCTGCAGGTATAGGCGTATAGCGTAAATGTTTGCACTACCACCTACTGGATGGAGGGCCAACCTTACGGTGACACTCAGGAATGGGTTATGAACGTCGGGCTTGTGGGCGGCTGTGGTAACACTGTTACGTCACTTGCGGATGAAATTAATTATTTCCCTTTCCCATGATGATTCAAATTGCAGACAACTATTCGTTTCAGATATATTGAGAACTGCGAGAGAGCAGAATGAATTAAATACAGAGATCTATTTTTTTAAACCTTCATTTTAGACACATATTGAGAGCTGAGAGAGCGGACAGCAGAAGAATGATGTCTGCAGCTGTCCAGGTGTTGGACCTGCTGGACATCCGTGTCACCTTGGTGCTCCTGTTGCTCCTACTTGTCACCTACCACTACTCCAGACGCCCCAGGAACCTCCCGCCGGGGCCGTGGACCTGGCCCGTCGTTGGGAGCCTGCCAAGTCTCGCCTGGGTAAACATCAGACGTACTTCATGCTTTCCAAACTCTGATAGGTATTTCAAACAGCTGATAAAACATGAAAACGATCAGAAAACATGGAAGCATAATCATAGATGTATTTATGTAACAACACTGGGAACTCATACCAACACTTAAACCGCATGGCAATACGACCAAAAAAAGCACCTTCGAATTCCTCTCAGAAACTTGGTCATTTGAACTTACTTTGCAAATTACGTACTTATTGTAATGACTGAAACATTGGTTCTAGCAAAGTTAACATTACAGAAAACGTTGCAGAAAGCTGGCCCATGACTTGCATTGCATTTTCGTTTTTCCGCAGAGCAAGAATCTCCACCTGGACTTCATGGAATGGCAGAAGAAATATGGGGACGTCACCTACTTCCGTATGGGAATGCTGGTTAGTATGAAATTAAGTCACACCAAACTAGAGTTAAGTATTTGTGCTACATATACTTAGGTTTGATATGTTGGTTTAGCGATTACGGGGTCTTTTTATGAATATGAATTGGTATTGAATTTTTCTGTTTATTTGAGTTGAATGTGTGATAGTTGTGTGCCGATTTGTTAAAAATAGAGAGAACGCTAGAGACCCCAAAAAACACCACTCCCAATAAAATGGTATGGCGACCCTGTAACGTCACAATTCAAGATGGCGGCCACCACACATGCCAACAGATCCAACAAAGGTTTTGCTAAGCAAACCTGTAATAATTGCTACGCAAACCTGTAATAAAAGCCCTAAGGGTAGAAATTATTTGACCGCAAGTTATGCTAGCCTCCTTTGCAGGCCTTCTGGGCGGCGCCGGTGTTTATTGGGGGGGGGGGGGGGGGGTGAGGCTTTCAAAGGAGGCGTAGATTCTGCCGGAAATTCCGGAAATTTGGTTTCTTTCTTTCTCTGCACTGTGGGTTTGTTCCAACTTGCTTGCTGTCTGTGAATACAAGGACATTATGATTTCCTTGGTGAATATTATTAAGATACGTGCCGTGATACACTCTTCTTGGCTCCAGGATGCAGTGGTGCTCGGGGGCTATGACACCATCCGACAGGCCCTGGTGAAGCAGTCCGAGGTGTTCTCCAGCAGACCCATCCACCTAGCGGTCTTGAACAAGATAAACAATAATAAAGGTGCGTCTGTTAATGTTGAAACCTGGGAGGTATGCGATATTCTTGTGCACGGAGTCCCCATTTGATGACGTGTTTAAGAGATCTACCGTGCCCGTTAACCAGTAAAAGTATACGGCATGACTATTGTGTGCACAGCTTGTCGAGCTTATCGGTGGATATGGCATGGATACAACAGACTGAATCTAGCTTCAGATATCGAATTTAGTCCAGCTTAGCCGTCTGAATTTTTCAGTCAAGATTTAAAGCGCTCATTAAGGCTCTCGCGGCCAAATTGAAATTTGGAACAGAACCATTGCACACATTCCCGAAATTCTGTCAAATCATCCAGCCTGTCTTAGTCTTTCGTGCAAGGAGTTGTCCTGTCTTTCCTCTCACCAATGTGTTTTTTTTTTCGATTACAGGCATCATTTTGACCCCTTCCGGTCCACTCTGGAAAGAGCAGCGAAAGTTTGCCTTAACAACTCTGAGGAGTTTCGGCTTCGGGAAGCGAAGTCTGGAGGTCCAACTGTCGGAGGAGTCCGCCGCCTTGCTTGAGGTAATACACAACATGGGCGACAAACCGTTCGATATCACCAGGCTGCTGCAGAAGGCAACTACAAACATCATCAGTTCCTTAGTCTTCGCACATCGCTTCGAGTACGACAACCCCAAGTTCCTACAGCTCATGCAGGACTTCGACGACATTGCAGGAACCAACTTTCTAGCCATGCCTGAGAACATCCTGCCTTTCCTGGCCTGTGTCCTGAACAGTGGAAGCAAAGTAAGACAAACAAATTCTCAAATGATTTTTTGGGTTTCATTCAAATCATTATCAGGCCACGAAAACGTTCAGGACCGTGGACATATTGACATATTGTTTATAACTTTGAACATAGAGGCTACCCACTTCACACCAATGTTTGACCCGATGACCGTATATGTCATCAGTAGGAAGAGGCAAGACGTTTGCTGTACTTCACTGTCCTTTGTTTTTTTTCCAGGTGATTGAGATATCACAGAGGCCTATAAACTTTGCCCGAGCGGAGATCGAGGAGCATAAGCGGACCTTCGATCCAAACGACATCCGTGACTTCATCGACTCGTATCTGTTAGAGATGCAGGCCCAGGACCAGAGTGACAGTACCTTCACCGATGATCAGCTGGTTATGACAGTGCTTGACTTATTCATAGCGGGCACCGAAACTACGACCACCACCCTGCGATGGGCAAGCCTGTTGATGATATTGTACCCGGATATTCAGCGAAAGGTACGGAGAAACATCTAATATTGTTCCTTCACCCAACACATTGATGAAAGGTCACAAATCCTGTAAGATCGATCCAATCGACGATGTTGTACTGGAATTATAAAAACGCTGTGATCATTTCTAGACAGCACTTGAGCTTTTTTGTTATGACGTCAGTTATATCTAATATTTATAAAGTCCTGTATGATAAGGATTATCTATGTACAGGCAATTTTCTGTCACTTTGTTTGCACTGGCAATCGCAGAATGGGTGTGTGTCCAACAGTTTTGGTACAGTTTGTACAGTACAGTAAAATCTGGTTACTCCAGTCCTTTCCTCACCGAAGAAAGACAGCGGATGCTGTCTGAAACATCTAACTGTATCAAAAGCTTATCCAGTTGCTTGAGTAGATATTTTTGGAGTGCCTTGAACAGTTATGTTCAGACCCTGTCGTCCTGTCTCTACCCCACAGGTACAGGAGGAGATTGACAGCGTGCTGGGACAGGGGCAGCCCCCGTCCATGGCTCACCGTGACCAGCTGCCCTACACACAGGCAGTCCTGACAGAGGTCTCCAGATTTGCGACCATCGTTCCCCTGAACGTGCCTCACACCACATCCGAGGACACCACCCTGAACGGGTAGGATGTTAGACTGAATAAGTTGACGAGAATGTTTAGGTAGAGAATTGAGTATGCTCATCAAATTCAAACCTGATATTCCCTGATGTGACAGAAAAAAAAATAGAATAACACTACCGATAATTTTACTTTGCGGCTATCACGTTCACTTTTACAATTCTGGAAGGACGTTACTAATGCCGATCGTTTCCAGTCTCGACTCGTGATGGCTCCCTTCACATCTCTGTCCCTCATTATTCACCTAGATCATGTAGTCTACGGTGTACCTCAAGTCGGTGTAATTTATCAGTTCCTGATGAATATTAGTTAATGAATGGAGACCTTTATTGTACACATATGCCCACTGGTCACAACAAAAGAACAGTATACAGATACTGTACATCTATACATTGTCAAATCACTACAGGAATTATAAACTACATGTATTCGACTTCTCCTTGCTTCTTTGCAATGGTAAAACTGTATGAGCAGATATGGTTGATAATCAATGGTTTGTCTAAACTCATTAAGAATGATATATTCTTAGTGATGGACAGCAGTCAAGTGTCCTGCTAGAGTAGATTTATGGGCCTATCAAGCTATAAAAAAACTTCTCTAGTGTTTCTTGACCTCACAGAAGCCTGTTTGGTTGTTCCAGGTACCACATCCCCAAGCAGACTATCGTCATCCCCAGCATCTGGTCCGTCCATCACGACGAGAAGCTGTTTCCTCAACACGACAAGTTCGACCCCGCCCGCTTCCTGGACGAGAAGGGACAGTACAAGAAAAACGACCACGTCATGCCTTTTTCTGCAGGTTCGTTCAGTCAATAATCGTATACTTTAGTTATATGAAGGTACCTTTGCTTAACATTTGCGAAATTGACTGCTTGTCTAATTTTTGCACCTGAACCTACGCTGATTTTGCAGTGTGTAAAAAATAAACGTCGACCTTTGCTCGAGACTGTTTGAGAGATGATTATTATTCATCATTGGGTGTTGCGTCTTTCACTCCAGGACCGCGTATGTGTTTGGGTGAACAGTTGGCTAGGATGGAGCTCTTCCTGTTCTTCACTTCGCTCATGCAACACTTCACTTTCAAGATACCAGAGGGCGCTCCTGCACCATCTCTGAAAGGAAATATCGCAGCTACACACTTCCCCGATCCTTTCGACATTGTCGCCGTGGTCCGCGACTAAAGCAATACCTTCCACAAATATGGAGTTTCTACTTCAAAGGCGTTTATTGGTCTGTAAACAAAAGTATCACATAGCCAGATGGTGTCGACCAATCAGAAGCCTCCATTGCCCATGTGTTAATCGCCATAACACACCTGTGATCATAATTCCTCCCATTATGTAGAGGATAACATACCCGTGATCATCATTCCTCCCATTATAGAGGGGGGTATCTTTTTGTTAACATTCGTATAATGTTGATTTGTTCCCAAAAATGTTTACTATCTTAGAATAAATCAAATCTTTTGTAAGCATATGACAAAATAGAATAAACCATTAACCACCTCATAAAACCACCTCGTTCGCTTCGCTCACCCGGTGGTTTTATTCGGTGGTTATAGCACATGACCAGGCATTATGACACCATATACACCTCGGGGCGGGTCATTAACCCTTAAATAACTGGTAGCTTGAATGACTTAATGAATTTTTATGATATTTTGTGTGTGGGCTTTTGCTTAGCAAACAGGTGATTGGATTTGCAGGAAGATATATAACCGAATGTGGACCCAGAATCTTTTAGGCCCCTAAATTGTTGTGGGGTCCTTTTGCCTGCACCTGTAGTAATGACCGTTGTGAAGGTACATGTATTGTGTTGATATGATGAGGACGTTACTACTGACGCTGCTTAGTAGTCTGTTTTGACATAAAACCCTAAAATAAATGATTTTGTAGTTTGTTGTCCAGTAAAAATATTTGCACTACATAACTCACATCATCCACTGATGGACAGGAAACATAATTCTTTTTTGCTAGGTGCAGTGGAAAACTGTGGAAAATTGCCATGTTCAGTTCTAGACTGTATTTGACAGTGGTGTACAACCTTCTGATGCAAGACAGGTTTATAAACAAAGGAAAGATCAGTCTATGCAGTGATGTTACTGACTTGCTGCTCAAGATCTTTAGCAAGCTGGTAGCATGATTTAATAAACTAGAGAAAATTGCCATTGATAACATACATACTTACAACTACAGATCAGTCCTTTTCTTTACAACAAACACATAATAATAACACTTTATAATACCTTATTACCTTTAAAATCATTGTTGTAACAGGAGCTGTCAATTGTACATTCAAATCTTTGAAGGCATACGCTATATTTTACCTTATAGTGATGAATTACCATACAAGGATACGTTATGTATTCACATTTCCTGTCAATTGTATATTACTTTTCAACAAAAAGACTCCACCTCAAATTCTCCCATGTTGAAATGTACAAATAAAAAAATAACAATACATTGATTGTATTACTATCAGTATCAGCTATAGTACAGTCCATTTGTATAGTAAGGACTAATAAGATCCATCATCAGCCCTTGCTGTGGTGCCTCTAGTCCAGGAAGAAGATGTTGTTGAAGTTTGTTGCACAGAGTTTCTTCACTTCCTCTGGAGGAAAATAAAACAAAAGGAAAATTGTTGTTTAAGTCCCACAAAGAAGTTGAAAAGCAACTAATGGTTATAATTTGATGAAGGTCATCACGAAATGACAGTTACTCAAGTAACTGGATAAGTCATATATAGTACAGACAAATGTTCTGAACATTAATGACCATGTTCCTACCGTTAATCTCAATCAGGTTGGCATTTTTCTGGTTGAGGACCACGTAGAACTCTCGCTGGTCGGACTTCTTCCCCACCACCCAGCAGTCAGACATGGTTTTCATGATGGTCTCACCATCCTCCTCAGCACTGCAGGATAAGCAACCCCATTCAACACAAGGTGAAGACTTCACCCCTCCATTTGTACCATTAAACTCAGATGCTCCATATTGATGAGGCAAAATTCCCACCAAAAGCACTAACTATATAGGGTCAGCAGCAGACAGTAGAAGTACCATCTAGTCTTTTGCTGCAAAACAGATTGAGCCTCACCAAAACAACCGTGTTTGGTCTGCTATGATTAAGACCTTATTGCCGTACCAGTGTGGCTTTATTTTTGTATGCCTCTATCACTGACCGTGATGCGCCATGCCTGTAGAAGTCAGCGTTGATGTCCCCCAGGATGCGCATGATGTCTGGCGAGATGTTGGTGAGGGAGGTGGTGGCAGACTTCTTAGTGTGGACTGTAGACTTGGTGGCCAGGTTCATGTGGTTAAAGTAGATGTACTTAAACACTGGATCAGAACTGTGGGGAGGGGGGCACAGGAGCAGGAACATAAAAAACTATGTACATGGACTGTGACGGATGGAAAGTTTCATTTATAACTCAAACTGATGACATCAATAATTCAAGAAGTGGATAAAAATATCATATATTCCTTGTCTGCATGGATAGAATCTAATCATAAGGGAATGTACATGATATAAAATGGGACATGCCTGCTTGCTTTCTTGGCATACTGCTCAGAGATGTCCGACCCCAGGCTACTGAGTTGTGGGCCGATGAAGGAGTCCAACTTTTGGTACAGGTCAAAGGAAGGAGCAACTGAGGCTACGGAAAAAGCAACATCATTCATGATTCAAAACATTAACAACATTTCAACATTGAGAGTATAAAAAGGCCTTCCCTATGTCATACATTATGAACATACACATTTGAATATACACTTGATGTACTAACATGCCACTGGTGTATGTCATTCTTTACATTTTTAGTAACCAATGAAATTCAAATATGCTTCAACAGATAAACCATACATGTGAGTCAGTAGCTGAACAATGTTTTAGTTATCGGAAGTGTTTGGTCACCTGAAGATATTTATCAATGAAATGGTCTAAGGACTTACCATCTACCATCAGACATATTGTTGCACTCAGGGCCTGGAACAGAAAGGAAAAGGATACTTAGAGTATCAAGACAACAACATAAGACAGATTTTATGCCCTTTGGCATGCAAGCAAAAAAAGGCAATACAGGTAGCCTCTTTACATTCCATATTACAGAATGCAAAGATGTAAGGTAAAATGTTATGTTATTGTTTCTAGAACTCACCCTGTACACAATGAGGTACAACTCCTCATATGACGTTTCAGTGTTGACATATATCCTAGGTACCTTGCCAAGGTTAGTGGGGTCCTTCATGTCAGGAGGGCCAGTGATATATCTGGAACATGACAAAAACCTTTCAACACTTTGTAATAATAATGTGTACAAAGCTCAAAATATTGCTTGGTAATATTGGTAATACAATCAATTAAGATGTAACAATGTAAGGGTACAACATTATGGAAAACCGGTCCAAACATGTCATTGTTGTACTGTAACATAATCATAATTATGATGGTTCAAATAACAAATCCAAGTACATGACATTTTATAAACGTATTTTGAAGTCTCAAAGCCGTAGGGTCAGGCTTCCCTCTCAAAAGAAATGTGGAGTATTTTAAGTTTAACCTTAGAAATGACAGAATATTTCATTTTGAAAAGCTCCATATTTGGACCTAAAGTTTAAGTTTTCTAAATCTACAACTGTCCTACCTGCCATAGTGAGCAGATCCACTGATGGGTGTGAGGGCGGCACCTTTAGGGGACTCCTTACCACCCAGCTGGAAAATAATTATGCTGTTACAGCAACATGACAGAAAATTACATGCATTGTAGATAAAATAGAATTACAAAAGACTTTGAGATTCATACCTTTTATATGATAACATAGTACTCTCCTCTATCAAATTTTACAGATGACAATGAATACGCCTAAAGAACACAGTTGGACTGTTTATGCGGCCAGTTTATAGATAGAGATAACATTTTTGTTTTGTATTTTCTTTTAAGATACTGCTACATGACAGTGTCAAAACAACTACCTCTGATTCCAGTGCTGAGGGGAAGAGGCTGGTGGTCAGATATTTGTACAGGATCCTCATGTCATCCTGCTCTAAACCAGACCTATGGGTGGAAAAAAAAGAATGAGGTTTTCGTCTTCACATGTTCTGTTCTGTTAAAATATCAATAAATGCTGATTACCCATATCTAACCTTGATACGATACAGATAGTTAGCTGTGTAAGTTTCACCACTTAGAGAGGTAATGATAAGGGAATGAATGTTTGCATAATGGTAAGAATCTAGACAAAAACTTTAACACAGCCTATGTACTCACCAAACCAGCTGGTCATTGTACAGGAATGCTGTATATTTCACCTGGCTGGAAAACATGAAAAAGGACATCATAATTATTGTTGCTGTTGTTTGTCACCTTGTAATGCCTAGTCGCAGCACATAGGTTAGCATGTTTGCTTGCTGATTCAGTAGCAGGGCATATTTTTACAGGGAGGGGTTGCTTTAAGGTGCTTGAGTCACCTCCTCAAACACGGTAACTCCATTTTACCTTCCTTCCCAAAGACAGGTGCAACCCCTACCGAGATACCCTTCTCAAGATTTGAATTGGGGTCTCCCAGTTACCAACTATATGAAACCAGGAGCTAAACTGTGAGGCTAATACTAGTTGAGCTACATGTATTGAATTATTGTGTGTATTCTACCTGCAATCTATAAAATGATAAAATGCCTTTGATCATGGATAAGTAAAAAATTTAATACAAAATGTTACCTGAATGTTGCCTCTGTCAAGTTGATAAAACACTGTATCCTCAGGTACATGTTCTTGTCCAAAGGCAGGAAATGGATTCCTACAGAAGTCATAAAAGAAAGTTTTTAATGAAAGAGTAGGTTTGCACATTTTCTAATGGACTTATGTAGAGCCTGGAGAAAAACTAATGCATTATATGAAGTAAATGTAAGATGTACTTGCCATTGAATACATCCAGAATGTCACTTGTTGCTAGTCTCAGAGTGCCGAGATACTGAGAAAATAAAAGGCATATTTGACATTTAACCATGTTGAAACTGTAAGAAAAGTCAGTTAGTCCAACAAATTCAAAATCATAAATAGCATCATTTTATGAGCAAGGTAACATACAGACTTATTGTAGCCAATACTCACTCTGATAAAGAAGTGTTCTAATCTCTGTTTCAAGACTTCCACATTGAATCTTTCCAGTATTCTAGTAAAGGTACCCATGAAAAGCTGCAAACACATGAAACGCATATCATAAATACATGTACACAAACACATCCACAGAGGCAAAATAGATGTCAATGTACTGAAATATCAAGAAGTCACCAACAACAAGACCTATCTTCTAAAGAATCCTAAAAATGTCCTTACCCTGAACATTTTGTAAGACGTCTTAAGTACTGCATCAAATACAGAATCCTGTGTGAGAAGGGAGAATGAAGACAGTTATTTCGTTTAGATCTGAGTACATTGTCTTAATCTGCCATCATTACCAAGGAATTCAAAGTAATTACACATAAGAAGTCTTTTCATCATAATGCTTTTATACACCTCTTTTGGTGATATCATTATTACATCAGTTGTGTGTTAATTATAGTACAGTGTAATCAACGATGATGATGAATCAATACATAACAGTTTTCTCACCTGTACATCTTCATCATGATACTCTATGTATGTCTGACCATCTTTTCCTGTCTTCTCATTGCAGGGGATGGTCACAGTCTGTAAGATAAGCAGAACAACTATGATATAGTACAGCATAACTGAAACTTGAAAGATGATTTCTTGGACAGTATTTTCTGAGGACAATAGACCTTGCTTACAACACCAAATAGGAGCTGATGCTTCTACTAGTTCTAGACAATGCACAATGATGTTGATACACTGTATATTGCTTCTCTTTTTCTCCTTTTTAGGAAATGGTAACAACTAAATCCAACAAACAGCTTGCATACAAACAAAAATGTACATTAAAAGTGATGTCAATACGCTGTAAGTGTATATTCCATCTCCTTTTCTCCTTCAAGTTCAACAGACATCTGGCCGCGTATGTATAAAAATGGAGATTAAATGTACAGACCATGATCATCCAGAAGTCCTTCTCTGGCTGATAGAAGAGCTGTCTCGTCTTCTGGGTGTGTAACGCCTCGCAGGGGTGATCAGGAGAAAACGTGCTGGAAAAGAATTACATATGATACATATCAAAACTGATTCATCGTAGAGGCCAAGTGCAGTATCAAAAATAGATAGTCAAAGAAAATCTGCTTTTCAATAATGCCTTTTTAATTTGTCACAGCTGAATATATAAGGTATTTTAGTATGGGGATAAATGGGGCTCTGTGTTACATTTAAGCTATCTAAACTGTATTTGTTTATTTATACAAAAAAATTATATAACGTTACACATACTGTGTAAACGTGACAATATCCTCGCACAGACCCATTTTTTTTATCTTGTTGTCAAGGAGAACATCTGGAGGATGTTAGAACAATAATATAATAGAAAAAATTATATAACGTTACACTTACTGTGTAAACGTGACTATAGCCTCACACAGACCCATTTGTTTGATCTTGTTGTCAAGGAGAACATCAGGAGGGTGGTAGAACAGGATCTTCTTGTGTTCCTGAAGGAAGCAAAATGTAACAAGATCATTGATTACTAGATTAGATTTATAGTCATGATAAGTTTTTGCCCATCATCAGCCTTATAATAACTGGGTACCAGAAAACAAGTTGTACATGGCTTTCCCTCTCTATGACAAACGGTCGGTTTTCAACCATTCCATTTCCATTGAGACGTGTAGGATTTATCTAAACCGTCAGGGTGGCTTTGCAAATACCATGAGTTGCCGGTACAACAATAAGACTTCACACAAAAATCGTAAGAAAATCCATCCGAAGAAAACGCCCCCCTCCCCACTAGCTTCATTCATAGAAAATGTCTCCCTTTCAAAAAGCCAAAGCACTTACCTCACCCTCCCTGGGTCCAAAGTTGGAATTGTATATAAAGAAGTTTTCTAGCTTGGTGGAAGGCATTTTGCTCTATTTTCACGCTTCCTGTGAGGAATTTCCTTGGAAAACCTGCACTTTTATATCAAACGGCAGCCATCTTGGACGGACTGTTTTACTCTTCAAAATAGGGTACATCGTTGAGTTGAATAACATTACAAAAATAAACACTTGTCACAAAACTAGTGTTAGAGAAGAAATTAGTGTTTTAGATAAGATTTCTAAAGCTTACAAGTATCGGTATTGTGCTTTTCGACGACTTTGTTGTATACTTTTGTTAAAGTATGACATCTATTCAGTAAATGTAATAGTCTACTGACCTATGACCGCTAGACCATTTAGTCCTGGAATCCGGGAGGCGGTTCCGGCTTGTTTTCACGGTTTTCCTGAACGATCCTGGACCGACATTCCCGCCAGAACTCCGGGACTGACAAGTTTATATTTCCCGCAGTACTTCTGTTGTAATTTTGGCTTTAATTTGATCAATAATTTTGGCGTGATGCCCGTCCACTATCACCTGCATCACTTGCTGGAGGCGTTCCCGCTCATTCTGCTGATCCTGCTGGTGTTGGGAGGCGTGTTGTACTTTGTCTACAGTCGGGAGCCAGCAGGCGAAAACAACAACAAACACGTCTAACTTCTGTGTTGTGGGTACACGGTGAGTGTGATTTGTTTTTGGGACGTCTTGGGGTTCTTCTCTTTAAGTAAATGGAACAATAATTTTAGATTAATAATTCTAGCCAATGTAACTGTTTTGTCAAAAGCCGCAACATGTGAATGCTAGGAATGCAATCAGAATTCTTGTGCTGGCACGCACAGAAACCAACTTAATGTGTTTCCTATAAACAAACTACTTTATTTCAGTCGACCATAGGAATGAGAGTGCTTTGCTTTGCCTCTTTCGGTGTATTTTTCCCTCTTTGGCGCCAAATTTATTAAAAGAAATTTGGATTCCTGTATTTTAGCCATCTATCACATTGACAAGTTGCACATTTGTCAATAGATTGATTGTATTTAGCACCCCAGTGCAAACTTATTGCATGTACCTGCAATTCTTTTGATTATGCATGGCGACATAAACAATGCAGAAACCTCAATGAAACCCACAGGAGGTTCAATTCAGTTGTATCAACCTCCTTGGTTGTATCACTTGATTATAATGAGTTTGACAGAAGGAAAATAAACACAAGTGCTTGAATATGCATCTTTTCCCGTTATTTTTTTACAGTAGTTAAAGATGAGTTTTTGTTTTATTTCATGTCTGAAGAATAAGATCTGTCATAGCTCTGGCCTGTTATTGTTGTCATTTTTGTGACAATGCTGGATATTGTCAACACGGTCTCACCCAGGTGTGATGTTCCAACATTTGGCACCTATACAGTGAATTAGCATGTTTTTACATATGTATTGGAAGAAGATACAGGGCAGGGCTTGAATGAACAAGGCCATCAATACTGTTGCATTGATTTATAACCACTTGGATTATGGCTTTGAAATAAGGTATGTTTTCTCCAGGTGCTATTCCACATTTTTTTAGCTTATAAAGTTATAGTTTGCAAAGGTACAGCTATCATACTACTAGTGGACACACCAGGTCCCTTGATTTTGTAATCATCAAAAATGGCATTAATGAATTTTTTTCTAGCAAGATGATAACGTCATAAATAATGTTGATGAACAGGCTTACCTCAGATATCACTTTCAAGTAGGCTAGCTATTACAGTAGTTTCCTGTTCCTACTTGAAATCATTAGCCCAGCATCTTTAATGTTGGTACATAAGTGATCACAAGAGTGGCTGAAGTATTGGCACAGGTCCTACAATACTATGGAAATAAAGCCACTTACTCCAATTGGAAAAAAAACACCTGCTATTTTGTCTTTTGCTTATCTTTTACTGCGGCTCTAAAAGCTAATATTGAACCTACTCTTTCCCCTCTTTCTCTGTCTTTTTAGGTGCTCCTAGGTCTTTACTGCTACTAGTAGTTATTCTCTATCAGTAGAGCAATACTAGTGCCCTCCCTCCTTGAAGCCTATCCCGGATTTCCACTTCTGCTTCAAGTGTCATAAGAGCCATATAGAATGGACGACAAGCCCTCTCCTGGTCTGGACCTGCGTCACGGATTTGTGCACAAAATCAAGAAACAGCTGGTCAAGAGGGACCAGTCTGACAAGGACTTCGAGACAGAAAAGATGGAGATAGCCAAGAAGCAGCTGGCTGGGATGAGAAAGCCGACAGTCAGGAGACCCACCCAAGTGACTTACTGTCCCCCTGGTGCTGAGCATTTCCTACAACAATAGCCACAGAGTTTTACACAGTGTTGAAATCATTCCACAGGAACCTTGCTTCAAGGGACTGTCCAATGTCTGAAAATTAAAACACCTTTCCTGTTCCTAAATATACTGTAAATGTACATTGTACAGTATGATAGCTCCTGACACAGTTATAGCTTCATTAACAATGTAATGCTGATCCCACTAAGGAATGGTCTCTTTAATTTATCAATCAATGCACCTGTTTGCTAATTAACTAGTTTCCATTTACCGTTTTCCTCAGTTGCTTCTTTAACTGTATCTCACCATTTCACAATCTTTCACTTTTTTAACCTACAAGAGACACGGCAATAAATGTTGCACATTGTACCTTGGCCATGGATTGTCGCATAATGTAATCTCCAAGCAGATCTACACGAGGGCAAAATGGTATGTCAGCCAGAGAATCTTCAGTCCTCCGGGGGCTTACTGAAGATTTTCTGGGTGACATTACAATTTTGCTCCCGTGTAGATCTGCTTGGAGATTAGTGTAATGGAGTCTACTAGCACACTGATCCAGCAATGTTCAAATTAAACTACCTAACGATTTGTGCCTTGTTAGATTACTGACACTATCAAAGCCCTCACCCATGCACGACTTTTGATATCATAATGGCTGTTAATTACTTGTTTCTTTCCTGTTATCAGTATTTGTGTCATCATCTTCAGTTATTGCTGTGCCCTTCAAACCAGAGAATTTTGAATGAAACTAATTGTTCTGATTTGTGTTTTAAAGCCAGGAGAGAGAGAAGCATCAGTGCCAGTAGTTCCCCAGTCAGTACCACACCACCGGACTCATCCAGCAGTGGGGATTCTGATGTCCTCACAGCCGCTGGAAGAGAACCAGCAGCTTGTTTAGCAAATGGTACGTGTACCATGATCTGTGGCAAAGTGGTCAGTAAAAACTAGAAATACCTCTCTTTTTTTATTTCACTGGGTTGCTTCATTGAAATAGTAAAAAAGTATGATATAATCATAATTTTTTTGCAGGCTTGAAGTAATGTTTAAGCAGACCTTCCAGTGGTAGAATCATTATATAGGCAAATACAGTGTCCATAATGATGGTGTGTCTTTGCCTATACTTGTAATTTGTATAATAATTCCACTGCTGGAAGATCTGCTTGGAAATTAGGATTGAAGATCTGTTTCATAACATTTGTATGTCTATATTTGCAGCTAAAGTTTTATCCAAAGGACAACTGCATGCGTATATAAAAATCAAGTTTCAAAATTTTGATCAGTGACCAGTATATTTTATTGATTTCAGGGACCACAAGTGTAAAGAAGCCACCTAATGAAGAGATGACTACCCAGAGATTCCCCCCTGCAAGTGATAAACAGGACAACATGGCAGGAAGTGTTCCTCTGCAGATGTCAACCTCGTCAAATCTCAGGTCTTCTGATCAGGGATCGAGATTGCCAGCAGCAGAATCAGTTGATATCAGCAGCTATGACATTGGTGGCTTTGGAGAGGAAGCTCAGTGGTATATAAGAAAGGCACTTCAAGGTAACTGAGTTAGACACTGCAGTTAACTTTACCCTTATCTTCAATACAATGTATTTCTCTCACTTTTTACTTAATACTAATGCTTTGTCCATCACTGAGTATGATTTTATTCACAATTTATGCTACTTAAGATCAATGAATTGACTTGAAACTCAAGATCTATAAATAGAAGGCCCCCTGAACATATTCCCATCAATATATTTGAGATTTGTAGAGTGTGGATATGTCCAGAGTGGGCACTTGTAGGCATTTGCTAAAATACTGTCTGGTATCCTATGAAGCTCATGTACTGGAGTTGTACTTTATTTCAGACCCCACCTCCCTGGGAAAACAGGACCTGTGCCAGGTGTTTAATGTGCTGATGTGGAGAGCCATGGAGGAGCCTGAGTATGCCAGGACAGGGGCGGAGCTATGTCATGCCATCATTCAGGTAGCTGGGAAGAAAGAAGGAATGATTGGGCTAAAGACTATAAGTTCTAAAAGGAAAAGAAGAGAATTGATAGGTGGAGAAATACTATAACAATACATGATAACCATTCATTTCTTCTGCTGTAATGAAACTTATATCACGTATGATAGATGTGTCATATGTCAAAGGTAAACAGCAAAATTGATACTTTATTCATTACATTAGCTAATAATGTTTCTGTTGACATGTTTTAACTGTGATAAGAAAACTGAAAGCCAAAAATGATTGACAGCAATGAATTAGGGACACCTTGAAACTCCAAATAGCTATCATCAAAAATTAAAGAATTGTGTAGCTTTTTTTAATTGTCTTTAACCTTCTCCCTGCTGCCTAACTCTGTAACTAATAGGGAATTGGGTGCCAAACAGCTTCTTTAGTGTGCCAAAGTAAAGGTTAATGTTGAACACATACAGGTTGAAGTGGAGAAGGAACAGTACGACTGTGTGCCGACCCGAGTGTTCCAGAGCCACCTGCGCCTGAAGCTGTTAGAACAGGAGATGGAAGCTGAGACGCTCCATGAACAGTCTGTGTCGGCATGGGTGGGCTTTGTCAGATTCCTCTGTCTCTGCTATCATGTCATCAGGGTAAGGGGTCATTTAATATCTTAACAACATTATAACTATAAGATGTTATCAAGTGCAAGAATGCAAATGAAACTTTGCAGTTTGGTGATGTAAAATTTGCCATATTGTCACCATCCCAAATTAATTATCTTATCTCTAGCAGATACAAGTAAACCTTACACGTAGTTGTACATAAAGATCATGGAAAATGTAGTTTTGTTCATTATGAAGATTTTATTCCAATGTTGTATGCTTTCAACCAGATAGATATTCATTACTCACTTGTATCCATGTCTGTATGTGTATTTAGGTGAGGGATTCCCCCCTGATGACCATGGTAGACTCTGTGTTTAACTGCCTGTCACTGTTAGCCTTACCTGGGCCACTCAAGAATGAGATGCAGGTAAGGAGAGGCTTAGTATAGTTTCCTTTTCCTTGGCACAGTTTGTCTTAATGATGTAGTGAGAACTTCCATTGTATTTAGTGTATTATTGGCATGAGAAAAAACTCACCTGACATGTATATCTAACAACGTTGAGAGCCAGATCATATAAACTAAAAACAACTGTAGTCCATTGTTTATGATACATTGACATGGAAATCAATGCAAACTTAGTGAACGGCTTCTGTTGGATGTTAGCTGTTAGTCAAAAGTTGAACAGCTTGGATTTTTTCTCTTCTGTAGGTGGACTGTCTGTACAATCTGCTGGTTCAGTTGGGACCCAGTCTTGATCAGGTCAGAGTTCAGCTCAATATCAAAAATCTTTATTTAAGGTATTGTTGAAGGGTGAATATCGATTTTTGGTGATTTTTTTTTGTTATCAAATTCGCCAAAAATCGATATTTCAAAATATACTCGTTGACACGCATCATTCTTTAAGTATTACTATCATGTACATTCCTGCAAAGTTATATTGATGAATATCGAAGTACAAGCCAAGGAGAGTGTTTTTTCTAGAAAAAGGGCGTGGCCTTATAAATCTTGATGACGTAATCACGACATCATACTAATTTGCATAAATTATCACCTTGCTATAAGGTATTACCAGAAAAAAATTAAGGTTGAGGAAGGTTTATAAAGCTTAAGAAAGGGTTTTTTCAGAAACATCCCAAAATTCCTCAGCCACCCTTCAACAATACCTTAATAGTGTTATTGTTGTAGCCTGGAATCCAAACCTATTATAGCTCCGAGTCTCCTCTCCGCAAATAGGAGAGATTTGCTGAGAGGAGACTCGGGAGCTATACTAGGTTTGGATTCTAGGCTACTGTTGTTGATGTTGTCTTTCCTCTTGCACTTAATATTATTGATATCCTTTAATGTATTCTTTCTTATCCCTGGTCATTTTGCTCTACAATGAAGAGTACATTTTGCAGAAAGATAAGATTATCACATCCTATTCATTGTTGTTTGAAAAGAATTAAAAAGATTACAAAAAACAGATTATCACATTTTGTCCACTACCAGACAGTACCAGATAAGATGGAGGACCTGTTTGCTCTTCTGCGTGACCGGTTCCTGGGTTTCAAGACGCCGTCCCTAGCCCGGCACAGACTCCTGCAGCTGATCGAGCTGCGGTCGGGTGGCTGGCAGATGGAGCCTGGGATACAGGACTACTACAGCCGGTCTGGCAAGGAGCTGAGGGGCTGATGGCAGGTAGGGTGAAGCTGTTTTATGTTTAGTATACTGTATGTACAAGTGTGAGAGCTATAGTCTTATGCCTGTATCCCAGGCTGGCAGATCAGCCTGGGATACAGGACTACTGTAGCAGGTCTGACAAGGAGCTGAGGGGATGATGGCATGTATGGGAATCTTTGTTCCTCACTGTTTCTTACATTCACACCTGACTGGAAGTGGTTAGAAAATGTCAGAAATAGAAGGGGGCATTTGAATCAAGGCAAAATGTACTAACCACTCTACTAGTAGCACACTAGTAAAGTTGATATAGTCATGAAAAAAAGTTTTGATTTCAGAATTATTACTAAAATTATGATACTACTGTAGTGTTAATTCATTACTGAACTGCCACATTAGCTTATCTGGGTTTTCTGCTGATATTTATTTATCAGTTGGTCAGCATTTCTATACTTCACACCCTTCTTAGAGTCCTTCACCTTCCATTAAGAAAAAAGAAGAACAATAAATGGATTGCAATTGAAAAGCCTTTACATTTTGTGATAGAGCATAGCTATTCCAGTTGTCGTCTTTCCACAGATAGTCCATTGTATTCTCTTTATTTATCTAAGACTTCAAGTTATTCCAGTGATTACACATGTATACACAGAACAAAGTAGTGTTTAATGATAAGCAAACTACCGGGGTATTTTACATTACATCATTTATCTTGATTTAAAAAGTAATAAAAAAGTAAAATCTATTACATGTACATGCTTGTCTCATCATGGTATTATTACCAAGTAATGGGTAGCCCAAACAAAAAATTGTATTTTCGAACCAAGCCACCATGAGCTTACTGAGTCTTCATAACCAAAGTTCATAATTAAGAATCATTGATATTTTTCATCCCATGCTATAGTTGATGTTACCACGTACAATATGAAGGACCTGGTGAACAGCTAAAAATATCTTTATGTATTGGAGACCTTAAAGTGTTTATGACACCAAAATACAACATTTTCTTATTATCTTTATTAGGAATAGTATCATTCAATGAATATAAACGTTTAAAAGAAATACACACCCTGATGTTATTCAACGTTGAATCTTATGAAACCATACTTCCAGCTTTTAATTTTTCTCTGATCTTTCCGCCAAGTAATTACATTAATCAGTGACTTAGCTCTTCCGATGACGTCACAATGAACACCGCAGCCCTTTCGGAACATTGCACCACGGCTTGTGAAAAACATCATTTGATGAGCAAACAGAGCTCAGTTATCGTGATTACACTCAATTAAAAGACATTATGATATTTAGTTTGTTTGCTTCTCAAAAGAACGTTCTTTCCAAGCCGCAGTGCAAAGTTCCAAACCGGCTGCCATGTTCATTGTGACGTCATCGGAAGAGTAAAGTCACTGATTAATGTAATTACCTGGTGGGAAGAATCAAAAGCTGGAGGTATGATGTTTTTTTGGTTCGATGTTCAATAACATCTGAAGGGTGTATATTTTGTGCAAATGTCTATGTTATTAAACAATACTATAATTATGGTTTATGTAATTTCGTGAAATTTTTGATTTTGATGTAATTTGGTGTCTTATACACTTTAAATGGAACCTACATCTACATGTGATAATATGGATAATATTACAAATACAGCCAAACACTATTGTAGCATTTTCTTAGAAACAAATTGAAACTAAACCCTTGAACCTTGAATGGGGATATCTTTAATCACACTGAAATTATCAGTATATTAAGAAATCCATAAGAAACTTCAAAGCATGATGCTATTTATAAAATTGACTGTTATACTACAGTAACTTCAGTTGTCAATTTAGTTTTGTGAACAACATTTGAATGTGCATTTGTTATACAATCATCAAAACATTGCATACATACTATTATCAAAGTAGTCAATGTTTTACTTGCATAAGCTGAATATGTGCATAATGTTTCTGCATTTGTGTTGTAAGATAGCACGCAAAAAGAACTTATAATAAGTTAGCTAACACAGCATACCAACTACAGTCCCTTGTTTTTGAGTATTATGTAACTAACAACCAAAACACCATTTTACTGATCCTTCTACTGATTTATAAAACCCTAGCTTGTATCAATAAAAGCAAAAAAATTTAAACACTTATTAGGCCACCTAACTTTTTACATATGATACAGCTATGTGACTACTGCTGCATTGGACAGCTCCAATCTTGGGTGCAAAAAGGTGCACATGCACCCAGTATTTCGAGCCCTGTCAACAGTTTGGATACAGGTCTTATTTTGAGAGCTTTTCTTTCCATTCTCAAAATTCTATTTTAGGCTTCTGCTTCGTTTTGGGAATAGTCATGCATTCATTGCCTTCAAGTTCATAGACTAAGTCATTTGTGTCTTGGTCATTCAAAACTACAGACACATCTTGCTCACTTGATACTGGTGTACAGAACTCCAAACTCATCTCAATTCTCAATGAAGCCAGGTGGATATTAGTTAAAGCTTTCCAGATCTGAAGCCATTTCTTTTTGTCGTCAGCATTCTCAGACAAGTCAGCAAAGGCTGATGTACAGATATCAGTGTATTTGCGGGGAATATCAAGCTGTTTGATTTTGATGGAGATGAGGAAGTCCTGTACACAGTAGCGAGCAGCATGGCCCCTTGCAGCATCCAAATCTTTTGTGCAGTAGCCGCTCTTAAAGAATGACTTAGACAGGACGGCAACCACTCTTCTACTTTGGATCATACATGTGTTTACGTTGTCAAAGATATCTTTACCAAGCTGAAAATGTTCCTGGTGCTCACAGTACCTGATGCCATTGCTTTTAAAGAAGGGGATCAACTTGTTGTACACAAAATCTTCATCGTTCCTGCTGTAGATGATGAAACAGTCATACTTCTGTGGCTTCAGAGGTGCTGAGGAAAGAACAAGATTATGAGCATGGTTATGTATCCAGGCAAGTCGTTATCATGTATGCTTGCTGTAGGAGATGTTGGCAGCACATAAGCCCAAGCATTCTATAACAAAAAACAAAAAAGAACAAAGAACAGTTTTGGGATATTCGTCATCAGACCAGTCTTGCTTTATGTTTGTGAAACAAGTACTTGAAGTGGTCATATTTTTACAAATTCTGCAGGACTATGGCATTCAACTTCCAATTGTACAGCAAGGGGAGATCTTGACAGACAAACAGCTTGTGTCACAATTCGAATGATTTACAAGGAATTATGTATTACCCTTGGTCCCTCTGTCCTAGCCCTCCTGCGGAAATTTGGTCAGGCTAGTGCCTCGGGTGATATGGAATACGCTGGGTACATTGCAGATGAGGATTCATACCACAAAAAAATGAGCCATTTGTACAAAAATGTTGAGAACTCCCTACCTTCCAAACTATTGATACAGGCCCCAATCTTTTCCTTCATCTCTCTCACATGTTCATCTATGATGCCACCAATACCTGGCCCAGCATCAAAGGTTGGCTATCAAAATTGAACAGTAACACATCAATTGGATAGCAATTACTAAGCCTTTGAGCATTATGAGACATCACCATATACATGTAACGGAAGGAGTAAAAGGTCTTATACATGAACGATGTGCTGATTGAAATGCCCTAATTTCACATTGCAGTCTGAGTAATGTACAGGTAAGGGGGGGGGGGGGGGGGTGCCCTAACTTGTGACGCGCCCTAACATGTCATGTTTTTACTGATCTTATTTTGCATAAGTACGCCATGTTTGTGACCACTGACTATGCTGATAAGGAAGGTAAATAAATGAAGTTCATGCATATAGCTGTCATTTGCATTCAAAACAATGTGTACATATTCATTTCTTGTTTTGTCAAAAAATAGTATTTTGACAATAATGATGCTAGCGCTGAGTAGAGGGTCACTGCGTAGCTAGACGGCCTGTCACCTAAATATACGACCTGTGCCAAGCAGATACACAACTATCATACACATAAGAAATATAACTTCATAAAGCACTAAAAATTTGGGTCTATAAATGTTTGTTGAGAAGAAAACTGACCAAACAAAAACAACGTAAACATCGCTGTCGTCTGGCGACGTTGTTTTCCCGCCTTTTTTTCTGGCCGGGATGGTGGCGGGACAATTCACTGCACAGATGTGTTACGCTCTAACATGTGATTGGTACCGTCTATGAAAAGGAAACTGAAAACAATGATGGCGAAGATATTTTCCAATAAGTAGACGGAGTATTATTGATGTAAGCGGTGTCATTTTTTCGTAATGATTTTGTAAGTACGTACGTTCAATATGTACATCGGGCCACGCGCACAGTGTGTAGTAGCCTATTTCCCATGAAAACATGAGCTGAGATGCGCTAGATATAGGCCTTCTCACATGACGTGAGATGTGCACACAGTCAAAACTTTACGGTCAAAAGAAAGCTAGAATATAGTGGACTACAAGCTATATTTACATTTTTTTAACTTCATCACCAACTTCCAAAGAGAGCAAACTTACAAAAGCGTGGTAAGTTAGGCACACTATCTGGCGTAGCACTAAATCAGAACGAACATTCGCGAAAACATCGCACAGTGTTTTCCGCTTTAACGCGGAGCATGAAGGGCCCATGAACAGTATGAATTCATTTCTTGTCCAAGTATGTTCTTGAGATGAATGTGTTCAAAATTCATTCATTAAAACCTGACCACTCTTGGCAACCGGAGATGGAGCGCCGTGAGTTCGAGCACATAAAAAAACGTGACATGTTAGGGCGCCCCGTTAGTTTTACTTTGTAATGGCAGAAGACAATCAAAGTATCATCCAATAACAGTTGTTGATGAAGTAGAAAAATAACAATTACATGTAATTTGTAAAGTACAAGGTAAATGCTCTTGGCATGGCGTGATAACTTGATATAGAAGGGAACAAATCTAAAAGTCATTAACAAATGACATCATCATTTTTACACTCAATAGCATATAATGCAAGTATCATATGTGATTTTTTAAAGGACAAACTGTATGATGGAATGCTGCAGATAAAACTTACATCTATTTGTGGATAGATTGTTACGGCACGAGTGTGTCCCGCCTACAAGAAAGGAAGGTGCATTTAGCTGTCACATCTGACATGATCATGATTCTTTAAAGCAATAAAATTGACAGGAGGACAAATTTTATCTGACCTGCTGGCCCTGATCTGATCTGGATACACAACCTTACCTTATCAGACACATCTTGCTGGTGCAATACTGTTGTACGGTACTCAGAACTCAAATCAATCATCACTGAAGCTAGGCAGATGTCAGTTAGAGCTTTCTTGAGTTGAAGCCATTTCCTCTTGTCGTTAACATCCTCAAACAAGTCAGCGTACGTTGATGTACAGATATCAGTGTATTTGCTGGGAGTAACAAACTGTTTGATTTTGATGGAGATGAGGAAGTCCTGTACACTGTATCGAGCAGCATGGCCTCTTGCAGAATCCAAATCCATCATGCAGTAGCCGCTCTTAAAGAATGACTTGGACAGGACGGCAACCACTCTTCTACTTTGAACAATACATGTGTTTACGTTGTCAAAGATATCTTTACCAAGCTGAAAATGTTCCTGGTGCTCACAGTACCTGATGCCATTGCTTTCAAAGAAGGGGATCAACTTGTTGTACACAAAATCTTCATCGTTCCTGCTGTAGATGATGAAACAGTCATACTTCTGTGGCTTCAGAGGTGCTGAGAACATGAGAAGATGTTGCATACATAAGTTAAGCCAAGGAAGCAGCATGTACATACATGTATATGTGCTTACTGGAAATTTATAATGAAAATAGCTTTAATGGCATTAAAATGTTTGTACCTGTAGGTTGTTTATTTGCTTGATTTTTTAAAGGCCTATTCACTTTTTTGGAAGACAGCCATCTGTTACTCTGAGGACTTGGCATGCTCAATAACAAGTATGTGTAACATTTCAATCTATGCTTCAGGTTGGTACAAAAATTACTTGGTACTATATCCTACCTTCCAAACTATTGATGCAGTCCTTGATTTTTTTCTCCATCTCTTTGACATGTTGATCTATTGTGCCACCAATATCTGGCCCTGCATCGAAGGTTGTCTTTAAATCGGAAAAACAACAGTGTCATATGAATAAAAATTGTCAGCTAATGATCAGCATCTTAAACAGCGTACAAAAGCCATGTGCTATCTAGGATGAGCTGCACATTGTAGTTTGTACAATTTTTAAATTTTAAAAGGAGGGACATACATTGAGTTGTTGTTCTGAGAAATAGGATTTTAAGTCTTGCATGAAAATCACAGGGCCGTGGTACAATGTGTACATGCAATCAGCTTTTATAGTCTATTATGGTGTAATCACAGTGATACAGAAATGTCAATTGAACAATAAACCATTTATGAATGGTATTATTTACATTTATTGCTGTCTTTCATGTGTAAGTGAAAAATGTACCGTAAAATGCTTTCATGCCCGCCCCGGCTAAAACTTACATCTATTTGTGGATCAATCCTTACTGCAAGAGAGTGTTCCTCCTAAATGTAAATGGAAATAGAAAAGTTGCATTTAGCTGTCACATCAGACATTCTTTGAAATCTCTTTATGTATATTAACAGAAGTGCCATTTCATGTGACCTGACAATAACTCACCTTGTTAGCACCTGTTTCTTCAGTGTTGCTTTGTTCCTCCATCCCGCCAATCACATATAGAGCTATTTCTTGTCCATGTTCAACCTGTTGTGCATTTTGAAAATTTGAAGCAAAAACATCAAGCAATTTCCATCTGGCTGCAGATACTATTCCATCCAGGATATGTCACCATGGAACTTGTAGGTCTTTCAAAGTATTTTTTTACACAGGAAAGACTTGTATACATGGTACCTTATTACAGAGTTGAACTTCTCAGTTCTTAATACAGACGAAGCCACTTAATTGCACCTCGGATAAACGCACCTTCCGTTTAATTGCACCGAATCCCAATATCCAAAACCGGTTCCCATTCACTGCATTGTTAGTGACTCCGCATATCTGACCGCGCATGGTCACCAATGCCGGATAACTGCACCATTTTTTTTCAAAAATCCTCGACAAGTTAACTGAAAAGGTGCGCTAAAATCGGCAAACGCGGTACAAATGAGCCGATACCTGCCGGTGTAAAGGCGCAATACCGCCAATATGTTTAAAACTGTTTTGAGTAACAAAACAAGGCGGTCTCCATTGGCAGTTACGTTGATAGGAATCGTATGGGAGGTCCCGGGCGGGTCACCCGTAATCAGTAACCAACTTTTAGTTTCAATTCCTAGTTTCATGGCGGTACATGATTTACGTAAGTCGACAACTGCACTCTACGTAATGTAACACAGAAACTGTTATCCCATGGGTGGCATGACGATGTTTCAGAATGCCTCCCCTGTAACATTACGTGTGTTGTAATGCGGTAGATCGCATGGAAAAATGAAAGAATTCAAAATCAAAACAGGTTCGTAGTCATTTCTTTATTTTCAGCAAAGGGTCAATAAATAAAGTTAATAACTGACTAATTTCGTCTGTTTTCTTTGTGCTAATGTTTCTGACTAACAATACACCCCCTTGCCCATGGTTGTGCGGTCCAGCTGGGCATTTCGCATAATTGCACCAGCCGGATAATTGCACCGAAAACGCTGACAAATGGGTGGTGCGGTTAAGCGGAGTCTACTGTATTTGTCTCCCTTGATATATGAGCAACCAGTTTCTGCCATGTACATGTACATGTATCTGAAGTTATCCAATATTGAAACTTTTATTTGGCTATTTGATGGATCAAAATTCCTGAAACTGGCTACATTACCAAATTTCTTCAAATTATGTCATTTTCCAGTGTGTTTCCATCTATAAAGTTTTTTTCAAAGTGGCATAAGATACTGTACAGTCCTGTTGCAAATGGTCAGACATACATGTAGACGCCATACTTATAGTCTACCTTGTTATATAATCCTAATTCATTTCAAATGATATGGAATTGATTTTCTTTTGTATAAACTGAAATGCAAAAGTTATAATTGACAGACATGACCATCTATATCTACCCAATGAATTCCAAACAATTACCAGTATGCTAATAATTTTTCTATTTTCATTGATTATACCTTACCTTTCCCTCTCCTGTTTTGCTGTCAGAATCTTCAAAACAAGGATTGTTCAGTGACGGTCCAGGAGAAGCCTGATTACTTTGCCCCTTAAGATGCTCTCCCACTTTTGGAGAAGAGGGAAGAGGCCATTCCAGGCACTGACTACTGGAAGTTTGTATTACATAGACTTCTGGGGGCTCAATGGCTTTTGCCACATGTTTTGTTGACCAACCTACATTGAAACACATTTAAAGGCCATTGAAGGATTAATTGAAGAATTAAACCTTAAAAACGTTCTCAATGTCAAGGTGAAAAATTGCAAACAAGAAACCTTTTCTGAAAAAGCAAGATTTAGAAAAACAGCTCAGAACAAATAAGGGCAAAAGTTCTTTCATATCAAATAGTCTAAATTCAATAGATGTCTGTAAATCCTGATGTGTAATGGTTACCGTAATGGTTATTCCACATACTGTACATATGAAAAGTGCAAGACTTAGTCAATAGCTCAAAGGGAAGCAAATTTAGTCAGATCTGGTGTTGGTTGTCGTCTTTTTCATACAAATACAGTGTATATGTTGCATTATAAAGTATATTTTCATGACAAGAGTCATTCTATGTCAAACAATGTCATGTGCAGTATGCAAAAAGTTAACAATCAGTATGTTTTAAATACTAGACCAAAGCCAGTGCAAGTTCAGAATCTGAAGTACATGTAAGCCATAGAATTTACTTGGTGCAACAAGACTGTGCATATTGTATTTTCCTTTATCATTGGTAGTAAGTGCATGGACTTACATTTAATGGCCTTTCTTATACAGCATCTAGCAATCATCCACATCAGCAACATGAAAACCGTCAGGACCGCCAAGCCAGCAATTAATGCCACAGATATTGCACAATACAATGTAATAAAAGGAGTTTTGGACGTGAAGTGATGAAATGTTTCTGATACTGAAAGAGATTATCAGAAAGGAAATTTAATAAAAATCCTAATCCAGACCATGTTTTGGAATTGCATGTACATGTAGTTGTGAAAAAATTATGTGTGGTTGGCAGTTGCCTTGCTTGGTCAGCTACTTGTCTTGGGAAATCGGCTGTGCTACTAACAGTTTTGAACAAGTTTGGACTTTGAAGGGCCTTAAGTTGTGGTTAGGGCAGAGTTAGTCATGGGAGGTCTAGAAGGAGACTTGTCAAAAAGTTGGGAAACCGTCTGGAGGAAGTCTGCAATATTTGTCAGCACCTGTGGCATTGTATTAACTATTCAATGGGGTGCTTTAGTTTGTCTAAGAAATTATTTTGCAGAGATGCAGGTTTTCTGAACTCAGCTATTAGATTTGTTGTAGGTAATAATGCAATGTCAATAATGTAAACAAAGTCTTTTTGTCCATACAATATCAAACTTTAAAGTGCATACGAGATTAAGAATTTTAAGAATTACATATACCATAATACTATTGTTAAATAACATAGTAATTGTTCTTGAACATCGAACCACCAAAACATCATACCTCCAGATTTTGATTCTTCCCACCAGGTAATTACCTTCGCCGAGTACTAGTACTCAGAGAAGATTATGTTTTCGGTTGAGACATCTGTTGGGTGGTTCTGTATGTACATGTATGTCAGGAGCATATCTCAAGAAAGCTTCAATGGATCTTTATGATTTTCGGTAGGTGTGTAGTGGTTGTGCAAAGGAATGTCAAGTTCGAAAATGGTTCACCTTGCGTTTTTCAACAGTACTGCAGCGGACTTTTAATTTGTGTGTGTTTGTATGTAGGCGAAAAAAAGTGACGGAAACGTTGATGGATCTTAATGATTTTTTGTAGGTGTGTAGATGTTGTGGGGACGGAGGTCAAGTTCAAAAATGGTTTCTCTGGCATTTTCCGTCGGTACTGCAGCGGGCTTTGTGTGTATGTGTATTTGTATGTGGACAACATAACTCAAGAAGCTGTCGATGGTTCTGCATGATATTTAGTGGATGGGTAGGGTTTACAGAAAGGAAGGTTAAGTTCGATAATGGGCCTTCTAGTGGGTACCTAAGGTACTGCAGCGGAGCTTCAAAATTTTGGGGCATATTTTCTGAAAGTGCTATGGTCATAATTTTTGTGTGGTAGATAGTTCATGCGACAGGAGGTAAGTTGTGTAAGTTTGGGCCCCCCCAGCGTCTTCTTTGGAACTGCAGTGGCTGATTTTGTTTTGACCTTCGTACATGAATAACTTGAGAAGGGGTCGACAGATCGTCGCGATGTTTGGTATGTAGAGAGCTCAGATGGTGCTTTACATAATTAATGACTAATTATGCAAATCAGGAGCTAATTTACATAACTAGTAAGGAAAGTTTGTGAATCCACTGCAACTCATAATGGGACATGTGACAGTGTTCCCGAAAACAGCCCAGGCCTTGCCTAAAAGTATAAATAAACAGATGGGGCATATAAATAAACAGATGGGACACTCACTACACTCCAAGCAGAGATGTGGGTCCGGTTGGTTTTTAATGTGTTCAGTTTAGGCATTTTTGTCCAACACACGGTTGGCGACATAACGAAAAGGGACAAAATAGAAAGCCTGACAAAAACACCTAAAAACACGTCAAAAACCAAAACTGCACCAAAACTGCACCACTGCTAGGTATGGAAAAGTCACATGTACTTATTTTATAATGTCTTTCAAAATGTGGATGGTATGGAATAAAGATGTATTCTATTCATATATATTGACTGTACCATTTCATCATCACTTTCAATATTTTTCATGACCAGTAACAACATATATCCGCACACTAGACACATACATGTATACGAGCCCTGTACCACCAAATGATTTAACCCTATCTAGACTGGAGTCACTGGACTCATTCCCCCCCCCCCCCATCATAACTTCCAAACGGTATGGTGTACGATCAAATTTGCAGGGGGTGATAAGCATGTAAATATTAATCACTCTCCATATAAGCCTTGATTATTTGGTGAAGATAATGTGTTCGTGGAACTCTAGTTACATTAATCAGTGACTTTCCCACTCATGAAGTCACAATGAGCATGGCAGCCGATTTGGAACTTTGCACTGCAGCTCGGAAAGAACGTTATTTTTACAAGCAAACAAAATAGATATTGTTATGTCCTTTAATTGAATGTTAACACGATAATTAAGCACTGTTTACTCATCAAATAATGTTTTTCACAAGCCGTGGTGTAAGGTTCCAAACCGGCTGCCATGTTCATTGTGACGTCATGAGTGGGCATTAGTCACTGATTAATGTAATCACCTGGTGAGAAGATCAGATAAGAATAAAGAGTTGCATCCATGGAAGTATGATTTTTGATGGTTCAATCAATGTTAGATAACATCAGAAGGGTGTGTATTTGTTTTAAAAGTTTATATTCCTTGAATGATGCTACTCCTATCTTAAATAATAAGAAAATGTTGTATTTTGGTGTCTTATGCACTTTAAGGCTTTAGCTGTTTATCAATTCTATTTTTTGTGGCTTGTAACCAAAACGAAATCCATTTTTATAATTTCAGAATCATAGAATATTTTAATTATAAACAAAATCTGCCAATTTAAGCCAATTACTGCAAAAACTGCATTAACCACAGCTGCAACATTGTACATGTTACTGGATATTGCCGTAGAGTGAAATATACAAATATGCTATAGGGACACATTCAAGTAAACTAAGCGTTCTCAGCTACCACGACAGGCATTAATACAAAATTGTGACAAAATGAATTGGTCTATTAAATTGGAAATTTGAAAAAGGTGGCATTTTAGGTAGCTACATGTATATGATTAAACAGTGTTACGTTACCAGCTGCAGTAGACTTGCCTTACTCTATACAGAGTGGCTATACAGAGTGGCTGTCCACCACCTGAAATGCCACCCATTTCATATTTGTTTTGATGAAGGAAGCAACAAGACCATCCATTTTGTGACTGTCACAATGTTTGCTAGTTCCACAGAAATAGATCAACATCTATCCAACTTACTTGTTGTTTCAGCTGTAATTTTGAATTCGATGTTGCCATGATGTATCAGTTTTAGTTCTTCACACTGATTCCAGTTGTTCCCATTGAGACAGACATATCGGTAATGTCCATCTGATGGTATGTTCCATACAAGGCTTGTATTCAATGGTGTCGAGACACGTGGATCAAGATCTTAAGAAAGGAATATAAATATTATAATTTACAAGTATATATATAGCAACTTTAGGATCATCTTGCCAGTATAAAAACATTTTGATTGAAGTAAACTGAGTTTTTTTGGACATGCAGACCCTAGATGATGTCATGATCATGGTTCAGAAAAGACTTTTAGTTTAAGTACAACATGCATAAAACACAGTTAGTTAAATTGCTTGTTCTTAGTCATTTTATTAAGCCTAATGGCGGGTCCCATAACTTTCAACATGATTTTACAAGTTTGACATCACATTGCACCCATGTCGGTTGCATTTTGACAAATGATAGATTAGAGTAGTTGTGTTTGGGGATTTTCTATTGCGGAGTTGATTTTACATCGTCCATGCACGAATTACACCATGGATCTCAGTTGGTAAAACCAGAAAAATGTTGTTATGACATTCCATATTGTTCCATTTTGATTAGGGCACTGTAACTTCGACATACCTTTGTCTCTATTTAATTTTTTGGGAACGATTTTACTAAACAGAAGGATGAATTTCTGGCAACTGACTTCAACTTCCCTCTGGAAACTGAAATTTTGACATTTGCACTCTGCACGGCACCGCATGTGACCTCAAAGTAAGGGCCAAATCTTCCTTGTTGTTCCAGTCAATTCAGTGCAACGTTATGACATATTTAATAATAGTACAATGTATTCAGCTTCAAGCTCTTCCCTTTGATTGATCTTGAATTTTTAATGTTCCATCATTATATGTACATCAGACGGATGTGCTTTATTTATATGTGTTATTCACCCTTTAAGGTCACACCAATTTTTTTGTTGCTCCTCGGAATCGCCTCTCCTGTTTTTCCCATTTTGAAAAAGAAAAATTGGGTCACTATTCCCATTCACAATTTTTACTCACAATTTTAGTATTTGTTCAGTTGTAAAACTCAATAGCCACCAAAATAGATTATAAAGGTTTGCACATACCAAAAAAGTGTGGTCACATTTTATCATAATCCATGTATTACATAGCAAAAGGTAATTTTGTTACTGAAATAATAGTACTAGATCAAAGAAAGGCCGGTTCACTGCATAAAATGAGCCATACAAAGCTGAAACTTGAATAGTCCTCTAATTCTTTATGTTATGTTAACCCTTATTATCGTCACCCCAGACTGTTTGAAAAAACATTAATTTCATTTCTTTTTCGCCCTGTCTCTCCAATTTTTTTCTGAAAAAAATCAGAGACAAAATCAACAAATAAAATTGGTGTGGCCTTATCATGGCTCGAAATACAAAGTTACTAGTAAAGGTGTAACGTGCAATTTGGACGGTATTTTCAGGATTTGCACCAAAGGAACATGTTCTAGCACACAGTGACACATACTTTCACTCTGGTAAATTTTCAATTGAAATGCCCAAACAAACAAACAAAAAAAGTTACCGAAACATTTACCATCTTGTTTTTTCGCCTGTGCGCATTAATTTTGGAGTCTGCAAAGGATGTCATTCATAAAATGTACTTGCTGTGGCCTTATTGACTTTTTAATTTAGATTACAGTTACCCACATCAGTACTATCACACAACCCGTATTAGCGTATTTGTACTACCGGTAATACACAATCATGTACCGCTCGTTCTCATTTAAATGTACACATTTTGTAATCTCCGTTACTGATTGAAATAAGACGTTCCTGGCATTAGGATATGCCACATATAAAATGTCAAACTGTAGTTTTTATGACGACTTAAAACTTTTCTAGCTTTTAAA
Organism: Branchiostoma lanceolatum; assembly: GCA_035149815.1. NCBI lineage: Eukaryota > Metazoa > Chordata > Leptocardii > Amphioxiformes > Branchiostomatidae > Branchiostoma > Branchiostoma lanceolatum. The sequence continues at coordinate 7,741,701 of CM068873.1, forward strand.
AACGGCAGTTTGGTATCTTATATGTGGCATATTTTAATGTCAGGAACGTCTTACTTCTAACGGTAACGGAGATTACAAAATGTGTACATTTAAATGAGAACGAGCGGTACATCCTCCTGTAAGAGATGTAAATTGTGGTTCTCATAGTATTTACCCGAAAATGATCCAGACCAAACACTCAGCAAAATAGATAGATAAAGAATTGTAAATGCAGCATGTACAAGGCTCATCAGCAATCCACGGCACAGTCTGCTGCACTTCCGTCCCACCCTCTGAAAAATAAGTAAAGTTCACATGACGGATGACATTACCAGTAAATCACCGGTGCATATCTAGCTGTAGTTGAAGACAATGAGAAATATTGCTCTATTTAGCTAGATGAATAGAATAAAATATGCATAACACTAGTTTACCTTGATTGATTGTGTTTTTCGGTAAGATTCAAGTGACACTAATCTGGCAGAAGAATAAACCATCATTTCTTACATGTCGATGTTATAGTCCAAGATTACCTAAGGCTTTGTCACTTATGCTATTTTCTCTCTCATCCTGCTGATACAAGAATATTACAATTTGAAAACACCATATTGTATGGAGAACAACCTTATATCATCATAATTATCTTGCTGCTAATTAATTACCTTTATACAGAAGCTGTTGATACTTTCTTGGCTTGGAAATGATGCGTAAAGTTGATCATGGCACCATGACTTTCCATCAACCTTGTGCAATATTTACAATGTGATTAGGACGTTTCTGGCATGCTACAGGTTTTACAATATGAAGAATCCTCAGTTTGTAGCGCAACCATCTGCAAATATCCTGCATGCAAAATATGTTATAGTCTAAGATTACCTAAGGCTTTGTCACTTATGCTATATTTTCTCTCTCATCCTGCGGATACGAAAATATTACAATTTGAACAAGATTGGCAACGTAAAAAGACATTGCCATGGCGACGGTGGTCTCTGCTAATGTTTTCGTTTTTTAGCCCACATGCAGGACCTCACTTGCATAAATTATATCAGTTGATCACCTTCTTTACCCAAATAACACAAGTTGTCCAATCTATGAAAGTCTTGTCTTCACGAAAAAGAATATTGTACCATTTCCTCATAAATTATGTAAATGAGGCCCTCATCTGCAAGATTCATGTCTAATAATGGCCACATTTACATGTACTTAACTTCCAAATGTTGCAAGAATGAAATCCACACCATTTACCACTATGGATTTGTAGTTTTTTTGTCATTAATTATGCAAATTAGGTATTAATTTTCATAATTGATATCTATCGATATTCATCTCTTTCTCAGTTACATATGTCATGTGTTTGAGTAGCCTCTACCAGGCTCCGCTGATCGCTGGGAAAACAGTAGAAATCGGCCAAATAGAGTGAATAGTATGCCAAGGGTAGTCCGCTATCAGGGAAGTTCAATCCCTGATAGAGGCTAATGTTTGAGAGTCCTATAATGGGATGCAACTGATTTACAAACGTTCCTCATTGATTATGCAAATTAGATGTTGATTCGCATAATCGACATATGATTTTGTAAATCATCACTTAAGCTATCTACATACCAAAAATTATGATGATCCGTCAGTCCTTTCTTGAGTATTCTCTTTCTAAGGTTTGAGACAAAATCAGCTCCTGCAGTTCTAAAAAAGCCACATCATCATCACATCATTGGTCCTCCTCTACGAGGTGCAGCAAGTGAAGTTTGCTCGCCAGAACTTCTTGTCGTTCATTGCAGAAAGGAGTTCCTGTCCTTCCAAATTAGTTTCAATTTCTATGAGTTTCTTGAGAGTTGTGATTGGTCGACAAATCCTTCTGTTTTTCCGTCCGGGTTCCAAAGCAGAACCTTTCACTGCTACGTACAACGTGGCCGGCGAGACTCAGCCGTCGATGTTTCACCACTGTGGTGACATATGGCAATGGTCCATATAACTGTTTATTTGTAGCGTGCTTCCACCATGGTGTATTGTAGATCACACAGAGCATCTTCGTGTAAGTGCCATTGAGTTTTTTAGAGCGTGTCGTCGTCATAACCCAGGATTCAGAGCCATATAAAAGAATTGCTTCTATACATGCTTTAAACACTTTTGTCTTAGTTTGTTTTCTAATCGGAGACTTCCAAATTTTTTGTAATGAGTGGAGGGCACTCCATGCCTGAGCTATCCTGATATTGATGTCATGTATACTATCAGTGTAACCTCCTAGGTATTTGAAATCGGCAACTCGCCCGATTGTAGTACCATCGGAGGCTAAAAGTAGACTATCAGTTGTAGGATTTAAATGCATGTACTTAGTCTTGGAAGCTTTAAGGTACAAACCAATTTTATTACATGGGGTTTCCACTTTGTTGAGAAGATTTTGTGCAAACTTTATTGAGTTTTCGAGCAAGGCACTGTCATCGGCGAAATCGAGATCAGGGAGGGTTTCAGCTGGGTGACGTCGGCTCCGACGACGACGGAGGGTTAGACCCTCTGTGTCGGATATGGTAGACCGTAATGCATAATCAAGGCATATTACAAAGAGGAAGGGATCCAAGGGGTCACCCTGGAGGACACCGGTATTAATGCTGAATACATCCGTTTCTCCTTCAGGAGTGATTACCACAGCCGTGGTGTCCTCATACATGACACAAATTGCGCTGACGACATCCAGCGGAATCCCGTATGCTTCCAAAATTTGAAACATTTTGTGACGATTAATCGAATCAAATGCCTTACGGAAGTCAATGAATACGAGCACTGCTTCTTTGTCAAAGTTTTTCAACTCCTCCACTATGCGCCTGAGCGCAAGAATGTGAGAAGTAGTTGATCGTCCTTGACGAAAGCCGTTTTGGTTAGTACGTAGCACTTGGTCCAGGACAGGGCGAATCCTATTAAGCAGGCAGCGATTGTTAATGTTAGATGCAATTTGTGACAAAGAAATTCCTCTATAATTGTCTGGGTGACGCAAGTCCCCTTTCTTAGGGATGGGGACAATTCCAGACATGACCCATTCTTTTGGGCGATTACCGTTAAATGTTGTATTACAAAGATGCAAAAGGGTTTTAGTCATATTTTGCATCTTCCAAAACTCAGGTGGGAGGCCATCCATGCCGGGAGCTTTCCCATTTTTTAGTTGCATGGTTGCCATGGTAACCTTGTCCTGAGAGAACTCGCCACTCTTGATCTCAGTGAAAACCTTGAATACCTTATGAATTGGTTCGCTGTCTGGTGCAGAATCAATATTTACATTAAGAAGGTTTTTAAAGTGGTTCTCCCAGATTTTAAGTCGATCTTCTCCATCTATGTACACAACATTTCTTGATTTCTTTCCTGAAAGAGACTTTACGAGATCCCATGCGTTTTTGATGTTAGATACTGAAGCTGGATGTTCAAAGGTACGTAGGGTCTCATTGATACGATTGTCTTCACAGCGATCGTACGTTTTCGCAAATTGACCTGGGCTGTAAATTGCACATTACGCGTAGAAGCTCTAAGTGTTGCCTTTCTTGCTTTAACTACTAGCTCTGCATATCTGGTGACTTGAGATCGACGAGGTTTAGCTGGTAATAAGTCCTTGCCGGTTTCATGTGCGATATTGACAAAAGATGTATAATTTTGCTCGGACTGAGGTAAGTTTTCATAACGTGACATAACTGTATCATCTATCTCAGATGCAAGCTGATTATTTGTTGCAACTGCCCTCCAGAATAATTTCTTTGAGGCTACAGGTTTCGAGGATCTGAGGCTGAGTTTTACTGTCGCTGTCACGATGCAGTGGTCGCTACCCACCGGGTTGGATGAGGAGTATGCCTGACAATCCTAAACACTGTTCCTCCAGCGCTTACGGAAAAGACAGAAATCTATCTGAGAGCGATCGCCCTTAGGTGATCTAAATGTCCATAATTTGCGATTTGGTTTCCGGAAGGAGATGTTACCAACTACATAAGGCTATGTTTGCTCCATAAAGTCATTTAAAAGCAAACCGTTACGATTTGATACTTTGTGAATGGAAAAACCCTTCGCAATTTGAACATTCATATCTCCTCCTATAAATAGCATGGAGTGCGATGGAATGGCCTCCACTGCATTACTTAATTTTGTGTAAAAGTCGTTTGCAACATCATCAGGTAAACAGTTATGTGGGGCGTGACAGGATATAACAACAGTTGAAAGGGGCTACAATTATACGCTCGTCTATTTTTCTCACAGAGAGTAGTAGCGGGAGAAGTCTATCATTGACACAAATGCCGACACCACGGATGGACGCGCCTGCAGAATTTCTAGTGGCCGAAGCTGTAAATAGAATCATGGTTCCCATATTCCGTGCAACTATTTCCTCTACAGAGGCACTATGAACAAAACGGTGTTCTTGAATGCATGTTATCGAGATATCATAAAAAATCGACAAGGGGGTCCAAATCTACAGGACCTATTTTCCCTCCAAAGAGCTATCCACCACTAAAAAAACATGACCATAGCATGTTCAGAACACCAGATTTCAAGAGCGAAAGTTCCCGTGCAGTACCATGGAATATTGCTAGGGGGCCAAACCCATTCATTTCAAGGTCTTACAAAGACCTAACCACCTAACAAATATGAAGACAATCCATCCAGGCATTCTTGAGTTATGGTCTTAAATTCTTGTGGACACATTCCTGTGCAATTCCTAGAATTCTTGCAAACTGCACACAATACTATACCATAAGGCTCACGCCTGAGGTGTCGCAAAAAAAACAATATTATATGGAGAACAACCTTTTACTCATCATAATTATCTTGCTGCTAATTAATTACCTTTATGCATAATAAGCTGTTATTACTTTAGCTGTTCCTGTATTGATAAAATTGTTTTTAATGTAGGCGGCCTCCAGGAGGATTAGTGAATATATTGTTAAGACTGTACACTAATGGAGATCTCAATAAAACAAACAAACAAACAAACAAACTTACTTGGCTTGGAAAGAGTGCTGAAGAAGAAAAAAAAAAGGCATGAGAAAATTACTAGTACTGTTAAGTGCCATGTGGCCACATTGCAGGAAGAGCTTTTGTAGCACAATATGGTTGTTGTGTACTCAGAAGGACATGATGCGTAAAGTCGATCATGGCACCATGACTTTCCATCAACCTTGTGCAATATTTACAATGTACATTAGGATGTAAATGGCATGCTACAGGTTTTACAATATGAAGAATCCTCAGTTTGTAGCGCAACCATCTGCAAATATCCTGCATGCAAAATATGTTATAGTCTAAGATTACCTAAGGCTTTGTCACTTATGCTATATTTTCTCTCTCATCCTGCTGATACGAAAATATTACAATTTGAAAACACCATATTGTATGGAGAACAACCTTATATCATCATAATTATCTTGCTGCTAATCAATTACCTTTATACATTAAGCTGTTGATACTTTCTTGGCTTGGAAAGAGTACTGAAGAAGAAAAAAAAGCATGAGAAAATTACTACTACTAAGTACTGTTAAGTGCCATGTGGCCACATTGCAGGAAGAGCTTTTGTAGCACAATATGGTTGTTGTGTATTCAGAAGGACATGATGCATAAAGTTGATCATGGCACCATGACTTTCCATCAACCTTGTGCAATATTTACCATGTACATTAGGATGTAAATGGCATGCTACAGGTTTTACAATATGAAGAATCCTCAGTTTGTAGCACAACCATCTGCAAATATCCTGCATGCACCGTCACCCCAATGGTTTTGGTGAAGGTCCTCCCTTCAGAGCTCTGGGTATAATGGCCGTGCCGGTCGTAAGATTGCGGCAGCAAAAAGGAGTTTTTTGATGGTTGATCACGCTTTGAGTCCAGTAATGCGGGTCAGCAAAACAAACTTAGTCTCTCCAAAAATGCCTTTCACATTTTTTTTATATTCAAACTTTGCTGATGACAGGAAAAATCAATTGATTAGGAATTAGATCTCTTGAAATACATTTACCTTTCAATCAAACTTTTACAGTGAGTTACTTAGTACTAAAGACAGGCGCATTAGCACCCATACATACTCATTGTATTGCATTTACAGCACACATGAAGACTCCACAAAGTAAGCCACAGGTAGAAGTATGTCAGGCCAAAAACCGACAGGACTGGCATGGTGCTCATGATGTGATGACCAGTTTCTGACACTGGAAAAGAATGTGAGAAAAGATACAGATCATCTATCTGAAAATCTTATTCGTAGTGTGTGTGTGTGACAATGATAGCTCTTGGTGTTATGATGAATGGATTTGTGTGTTTTTTGCAGCTGGGCTGAAGGCCACACCACTTGGTGGCCACAATGAACATTGTTCTTTCTGGTTGGCTAATTAGGGTCTCCAGAAAGTGCAAAATAGAACGAAATGGAACGAACTAAAACGACATAATGTAACATTATGAAACTAGAAAGGCAACATTTGCGAGCAAATACAGCATGTTTAGCCATACTCCTCGCCAGGCAAAAAATGGATCACCCCAGTCCAAAATTGAGTTTAAAAACAATTAGTCTCTCCATACAGGAATGGAGTCTTCCAGTAGCACCTCAACACAATATGGACCAGTCCAAAACCATATCCACATAAACAAATACACTACTGCTAACAAATGGACATTTTCATAATCACTCCAGCTCAAAATTGCAATAAATAATTAAAGAATCCTCCCCTTGCAAGAATGGGATATTCCGTGCCATCTCTATGTAAACTAGACCAGTCGACAAATATCCACTCAAAATTACACTCTCGCGCATAATCAACCCAGTTCAAAATTGAATTAAAAAAGATTAACCCCAGGAAAGAATTAAGTTTTCCATAGTATATATAATGATATATATGAGGATTTGACAGGAGAAGAAGGAAATTACCAAAAACAACATATTGCAGCGATAGTATGGGTGAAATATAGAAATGTGACACCCCTTTGTTTGAATGCATGATTCAATAGTATACATTTGGGTTGAAAATAACGAAACGAAAAAATTGTTTACTTCAAAAATCGTTTTGAAAGGCTGTATGCCAAACATTTAAATGAGGGCCTGTGTACATGACCAAGGCAGACACATGTCAAATTTTGCATCATTTTGGTTTAATACATAGGAACTGGAGATGTGTATCTTTGTGTGTCTAAAAATAGTGAACAAAGGAGAGATAGTAAGCACATGTCCTGCGCATTCCCATACCACATTTGATATGAATACTACAAATGTAGCACACCTGCTCCAGAAATGCAAGATAACTTAATTAACTCAATTGGCCAATCGGGTGGTCGCAAGGCTCACAGCCAGGCCAGGTGCAATTGGGGTCAATGACCTTTAGGTCATATGAGGAAAATACCCAATGTTCTCCTCAAAATACCCTGCAAAATCGTATTTTGAAGTAATGTTTGCCAAAAGTGCGAATGAGGTTCTCTGAATATTTGTTCAATGTACCCCCATAGCAAATTTCAGGTCATTTAGATGGTATTTCAGAGCACAGGAGGCCAAAATGTATGTTTTTGGTCAGAAAAACCTCAATAAAATCACTTTGAAGGTCAATATCGAAAAAATGAAAAAAATGTCCGGGGGTATTTGACTACACTACCTTTGTACCAAATTTCAGTTCATTTGGTCAAAAAATGACAAAGATGAATCGATTTGAAGATTTGACAGGACAAGAAGAAGAAACATGATTAAAAACAATATGTTGAGCCATACTAGGTATGGCTAAACATAATGAAATACTAGTATAGATAGCGAAATATAAGGAACGTTGTAACATTCACAGTAGAGGGGAACAGGAAGCATTTTAAATGCAGAATCTAAATTATACTGAGTTTATGAAAGAAATAAGCATGAACGGATCAAATTTTCCAATCAGCACCACATACTAGGAATGATGGTAGAAGCCGAACCCAAGTTGTAAACAAAGGAAACTCGCCACGATGTTTTGTTTGAAAACCAGCCGAAAACAAACAATAAGTAGCAAATAAGGAACAATTTCTTGTTTCAAAACGTTGTTAACTAAATGGGTGGCGCTTAGTTGCAAATGAATTTGTTTTACATGGCTAAATTTTGTTTGTTGTTGGTGACACAGGCTAGGGATCAAACTTCCAAGAAAAATGGCGATCACTTCCGAGTCCAGAAGCTCTTCACAAGTATTTTTCGAGTTCGCGGCAGCTGGCTAACTTTGCCACGGGAACTTACAGTAAACTGAATGATTCAACTGCTTCTTAGTTCAATTAGTATTTGATCATTGTTTTTTTTTGTCACAAATTATCTGTAATCTTTTGCTTTTGCAATTGTCTATGATTCCATTTAAAACAACTGTTTGTTGTTTTATTTTGTTTATTCCATTTCGCACTTTCTGGGGTCCGGCTAATTAACCATGCAAAGCCTGCAATGCTATTAAGTGTTAGAGTGTTAAGTATTAAGGATACACAATATTGCACAAAACCTACTTTATTGGCAAAAAAGAGACATTAACTACGGTAACCATATACTTTAGGAAGTCTACTTGCTATAGAGGATGAAAACTAAAAGATGAAAATAAGGATACGATCACAAAATCTAATTCAACTTTAGGGCTTATATGGTGCAATGAAATACTGTAACAGTTGTAAAAAGCCTTGTTCACAAGGGATACTGCAAATAAAGCTTTTGTCAATTTTATTGTTGTCTTGGAAGGTGTAAACACCTATTGTACTGTCTTTTGCATAGTCTATTTGCATCTACATGTCGAAAAGCTCTTATTCGTCTTTTGCCAAAAACATGACTTCTAGCTTACTCTCCAAGCAGAGGAGTGGGTCCGGCAGGTTTTTGACGTGTTTTTAGGCATTTTTGTCGGGCTTTCTACTTTGTCATGTTTTTTTTGGCTAGACAAAAAAAAACATGACAAAGTAGAAAGCCCAACAAAAACGCCTAAAAAACACGTCAATAACCTGCCGGACCCACTCCTCTGCTTGGAGAGTATTCTTGCTGTCCTGGTTACTATTTATACCTGTAGTGACACAGCAGCTGTGCTGTGCATCACTTCAGAAATCTGTGGTCAGCAAAATGAAAGTTATTGTAACATTGTATGCGATTAAGTAGGTCATATCAATAACATAGCAAACGATGTACTAGTTGTAATTAAATGTCATTAACCTTGAAGCTTTAAAGGGTAGGGTGTCTAGTGTAGCACAAAATCAAAAGGCACATTCATGAAAACATCTTGCAGCATTTGCAGGTTGTAATGCAGAGCTTAAAAGTTTCATGAACAGCCTGAATGCATTTCTTACTCAAATGTGTTCTTAAGATTAATTTGTCCAAATTTCTTTCATCAAAACCTGACCATTTTCTGGCATTAGTAACATAAGAAATGGAGCGCAGTGAGTTCGAGCGCATGAAAAAAGAAGCACTCTTATACTGAGAGACTGATGGAGCGAGAGATATAGATACAGATGTACAACATACCTGTTGCTTGGGTTGTAATGATGAACTTGAGGCACCCATTAGATTGCAGCCTAATGCACCCCCTCCATCCATCATAATGAAGACATATGTAATGGTAATGGCCATCTGGAGGTACATGTAGAGCAATGCTGGTATCCACTGCTGCTGGTTCCAATACACGTGGATCTAAACAAAGGAGTACAACTGAAATGCTAGACTAAGTATTTTCCCTAGCAATATCAAGCTCATGAATACTGAATGGATAGCATGAGACCAAAACTGTAATTTGTGACTTCTATAAGACTCAAATAATAGATTGAATTGTAGCAGTTATGATTCAGAAATAGGCCTGGCCTTTGCGTACTTAAGTACTAGCTACATGAAATGTCACTTGCTCAGTGCTTATGACACCAAAATACAACTGTTACATTTTCTGCAGCAGAACGTTTGATTCTGATGCTAGTATCTTGTGTTCTGGACAAGCTATGGGCCTTTGGTCATGATTTTTAATTGGTAAATAGGCTTTCTGATTGAAAAAAAGTGACATGCCTGTTAAGTTGTGCTTTAAGCACTGCACATCTACCCTGTATAAAGAAAACGAATTAAAAGAAATAGAATGAAAGTAAATACATATGTGTGATCCTTCAAATGGGCATGAAAAAAAGGTTGTTTTGAGAACAAATACAGCTTCCTTAGTACTAACGTTCCATGATAAGCATTAATTTCAAAATCTCTTACACTCTGACAGTTATCAACCTATGATCATTTCCTTTCACATTTAGAATGGTCCTCTCAACATGGCTGGTGGAGCCAGTTTGCCTCTGTTTCATTGCTTTATATGAAGTCTCATTCATAGATGATTGTTCAATCTTAATTGTAGGTACTAACTGGCCCATAGTAAAAACAGACCAGAATATCATTCATATAATATGGTGCCATAACCTCCCCCCCCCCCAAAAAAAAACCCATAACAATATACTTACTAGTAACAATTTTTGAATACAAGTTGTACCAGGCTGAGCATTGGTCGGGTAGCTAATTTTTGTTCCACATAAAAGATGCAAATTGTTTTATTCACACTTAGTCTAACAGTTCTTTGCAAACAGGGTTCATGTCACCCACAGTAACTTCAAAATCGTCACTACATTCAATGCCTTATAGCTCAGACTGATTTACCTGTCGGTGCATTGAAAACCAGAACTAGTAGTACTGCAAGGAGACAGTAAACTAGCACAGCCCCCAGTATCCTGCAGCACTCCAGGATCTGTTCTTTCTGCAAAATAAGAAATTACATTGTGTACAATAAACGGAAAAATGTTTAACTTGACAGTATGTTCAATGGCATGGAGTTTGATACAGTGCCCTCATAAAACTGGGTGTGACACATTCCTACTTAGAGAACCCTGTTTTATTTTCATCCATCTCAGTTTTTTATCCATCAACTGCATGGATTTTTTGGGATACTAAATACTATATATTTAGTATTATATAGTTATGCTTATGAAAAAACAACTGCCATCATGATAGTACTAAATTTAATGATTCAGCCATTCCTACTGCAATGGTAAATGGCATTGTGTGATTTCTTTGTGATTACAATATTGACCATGAAGGAAAGTGCACTTTAAGTCTAACACTTCTGTATTTCTATGTAACAGTCTGTGATAGTTGTATGTTAGACTGGCATAAGTGTTCATGAATTCATTGACTAAATACCATGTATGTTCAAAGCTTTCACCATATAGCATATACCCTTCAGATGACAATGGGATGACAATGGGAGTTCCCCATGACATCATTATCCATAGCAAGCAGGGGTGAAAACACTTCATGCCAAGTACATGTAACGTTAACAGCCCCATTTAACTGAATATCCCAATATGCTTAATCATCAAAAGCCTGCAAAGATACATGCAGTTGGTAATGAAGTAAATTTTCTTCATACAAATAAATATATGGGGATGTTTTTATGGTTGTAAAACAATTACATGGCAATTGAATTACGGTATACAATCTACATAGTATCTGCATAGTTCTAGACTAAGTTTACCTTAAAACACAGTTTCTTTCTGATAATCCATCATGTGTAGTTTCACTGAATAACAAAGGTTTCATTGCAACGATTCAAAAGTCACCTGAGCAGAGTGCAAATATTTAAAACAAGGAAGCTCTCAACTAACCGAATTATGCTGCAAGCGTTGCATCTTGATGGTTGTGCTGGAGTGACAGTTGTGCTGTTGAATTTTGTACCCAGCGTAAGCCTTAAAGTCTACCAAAAGTGTGTCCAATTTCCTGCTGCGTATATCTTAAATGGGTGGAGTTCCCCAGGCCTGGAGTTCCCCACAACGTAATTGTTGGCGTCAATGCCATGAATAATTTAGCAGTATTTTTTGCAAATTAACCAAGACAAGTGGTCTGTAAATACGCAATGTCACACAACCCAAAATTTGTGGCAACTGTGTTTTTTAATAGTTCAAAATAATTGTAATCATGGCATATCTGTGAACATCTTTTGGTCATTTCTTATTTTAAGTTTAACTGAGAAGTCTAGAAGCATTGTACATGTAGATAACGGCACTGAACCTTAATCCAACACTTTTCAGTACTCCCCTGTAAGTAAAAACCCGATATGCAAAATCTTTTGATTGGTTCAGGAAAGTTTGACATGTTTTAATCACGTAGGACATGTCGTGGGAGGGAGAGCAGCCATCATCATATTTAGGACGATTGTCAACTAGTTCACGGCAGTTACATGTTTGCGTAGCGAAACCTGTGCAGGATCCGCCGGGTTGTGTGTTGGCCGCCATCTTGAATTGTGACGACACAGATCGCCATTTTGTATTTGTGACGTCATTTTGTCGTCGGCTTGCGTGGGGGGGCGCCAGACTCAGTTTCGCGCGGATGATTATCTCCATGAAAAATGGAGATATAGCTTTGGGTGTGTCTGTGTGTGTGTTTGTCTGTCTGTTTGTCTGTTTGTCCACACTACTGTAGTTAGCATAACTCAGGAACCTCTTGATGGATTACGATGATATTTGGTATGTGGGCAGGTGTTGTGAAGCCGAAGTTCAAGGTCGATTTGGGGCCCTCTGGTATGTGACCTTGGTACTGCAGCAGAACTTCCATTTTTGTATCTTTTGACCAGGACGTGCTATGGTCTTGATTTTTGGGTGGCTGATAGCTTGTGATGTAATAAAGAAGTAATGTAGGTTTAAGCCCCCCTAGCAGCCCGCTCTGGAACTGCAGGGGCGTTATTGTGAACATCTTCTAAGGAGAATAACGGAACAAAGGAATGACAGATTTCTATGATATTTAGTATGCAGGTAGCTTAGACAGAGATGCAATAATGATGTGCAAATTATGCTAATTGGGACTTAATTTGCATAACTAATGAGGAAAATCTACATTTGCAGTGTTTTCCATAATAAGACTCAAAAGCATGTAAGATATGTAGTTTATGGCAAGTATGACATCAACAGATACCAATTATGCAAATAAAATTCCTTATTTGCATAATTAATGCAAAAGCACCATAATTCATCTAAGTGGAAAATAATAGGACTGTCAATATTGCAACTTGCGTAAGTTAGATAAAGGTGTTTATGACCAACCATATATTATGTAAATGTGTAAGTCATTTGCATAAACAGGATAGTTCATGGAGATATGAGGTCTTCGAACTCTTGTTTGTTATGGTTCCTTCTCTTCACCCAACGCCACCCCACCCCCACCATACCACGTGTAGCTTGACACAAATAACCTCCTTGGTGGGCCCGACATAGTTATACACTCAGGTGTAACAACAACAAAGACAGCGACCTAACAGAACACCCTTTTGGGCGGAGTAAGTGACATGTCCCCTGAGTGTAGATCTGCCAGCCTATAATTGGGAGGGGTGTTTTTTGGAGTCACTAACGTTCTCTCTATTTTTAACAAATCGGCACACAACTATCACACATTCAACTCAAATAAAAAGAAAAATTCAATTCATATTTATAAAAAGACCCAGAAATCGCTAAACTAACATAGCAAACCTGAAGTATATGTGGCACAAATACTTACCTCTAGTTGACAATTGTGTCGACTGTGACATGGTGTGTCAGTTTTACCTCAGTGTAACTGGCTGCTGGTTGACAGAGGTTGACAAACACAAACAGCTTTAATTGTATACAGCAAAATTAAGGATAAACAACTTCACTATTGTATTGTGTCGGGTTAATGTTCCGTTTGGAACACAATCCCCAAGGGACTTCGTCATCAGTGACGCTATTTTCAAGCCTTGTTTTCTGGCCACAGCTCAATAATCGGAAGACTGATACATATGCAGTGATGACCCAGGGGAAGCACTTCACATAATGCACTCAACAGTTACTGAAATACTCACAAGGCTGCTTGCTGATTTATGATTCCGCGCTGTATTTGCTCAAAAGTGTATGATTAAGGTTCAGTTCCGTTACATGTACTGTACAACAAAATTGACAAATATCTGTAATGGGGAGGGCCCTAACATAAAATGCTTTTTCATGCGCTCAAACTCACACTTGCTCACACTGTGAGTCACATAGCCCCATCGCTAGTTACCAGAAAATAAAATGGTGATTGTGAAATCAAAATTGTGATTGTGTGCACTTCTCAGCTCTCATGAGGAGGGCTGACTATCTAGGGCAATCCAGTTCATGTTTTGACAGGAAATGGGCTATGCACTGAATGAAGCGGCCCGACTAACAAAATCGTTGCGAAAAAACGACACCACCAACATCAACAAAGCTTTGTCTACCTATCGGGAAATATCTTCGACATTACCCTATGAAATGGCATTTTCATAGACGGCATGAATCATGCTTTAGAGTGTAACAAATCTTTGGACATCGCAGCACATTTGTTCATTCCGCCACCATCACGGTCACACTCCGATGTTATTTTCTTATGGTCTTTTTTTGGTCAACAAACATTTGAAGACCCATATATTCAGTCTGTTGTGAAGCTTTATTTCTTATGCGTATAATAGTTGTGTGACTGCTTGGTACAGGTCATATATTTAGTGGCGCTGCCATCATCATTGTTAAAATTCTATTTTTCCAGAAAACAAGAAATGAATAATTAAAACTAATATGTAGAAGTGTATTTTGAATGCAAATGACAGCTGTGTGCATGCATTTGGTTTATTATGTTCCCCCCCCCCCCCCATCCCCCTGCTTCTGCTGACGTGTTCTTCTTCTTCTTCTGTCAAAAAAACAAGTAGAATAAGGGTCACCTCTATTTCCGGTTATGCAGAAACTTATATTTCGCCTTACGGTAAATGCTACAGATGTCATATTGGAGGTACAATGTAGGTACCTTTAGGACAGGTGCATACAATGGAATGTATGTTATGCTACTGAGGACCTACTTTGCATAATGCAGAAACGTCATATTTCATACTTCCTTTATTAATGGGAAGGAAATATTTGCATTTTCCCCAAAATGTTGCCATCAGCATGTGGCAACAAACACAGCGTACTTAATATGCATAGTAAGATCAATAAAAAGTCTGTCTCTTGTTAGAGAACATCTTATGTTAGGGCCCCACCTGTTAGAATTTTAAAATGCCAACTGATCTTGTTGTTTCTCTTAGAGTTTTCTGGTGATTTTTCTACTTCGCTTTTGGACAGACAAGGACGACGTAGCACTGCACCCAAGTTTTTCATAACTTATTTCAACAGTGCCATGTACAGAGAACAATATACCCATTTCTACACCTGGGTGGAGTTATGAAAGTCGTGAAAAGTGCCTTTCCCAGGGGCACAACATCGGTGGCGTCAGGGGGAATTGAACCCGTGACCGCTGGGTTCAGGGGCGAACACCCTGCCGTTATGCCACACGACCCCACTGGCTCAGTTTTCTGTTAGAGCCGTGGGAATTAACATATCAGTCCAGTTACAATATGCACAGTCATCACCAGGTGCTCTGTAGGGGCCAACTACACATGTAAATAGTGACTCAGGAATACACATCAGTAGACACTGTACTTAGGACATGTTAGTCATTGTTCAGATCACATTCACTTGCTGACCCTTGCCTTTGTTATCAGGAAAAAAATTTGATTGGGATATTGTTTTGAGTGTGTTTGCGTGTGTGTGTTTGCGTGTCAGCATAACTGAAGAATGTGTTGATGGATTGTAATGATATTTGGTATGTGGGTAGGTGTTGGGAGGAGAAAGGTCAAGGTCAATTTTGGGCCCCTTGGTATGTGTCACTGGAACTGCAATGGTGTATTTGTCAAAATCTTCTAAGGAGAATAACTGAAGAAAGGAGCAACGGATTTGCATGTTATTTACTATGCAGGTAGCTTAGATAGAAATGTACACAATGAATTGCAAATTATGCAAATTGGGACTGAATTTGCATTAGTAATGACGAAAATCTATATTTCCACTATAGGCATGTTGTGGCAGCTCACACCTGTTAGTTTCAAATCTGGACAGCTGGTGGTCAAACCACAAAGGGGTACACTACCAAACCTGTATACTTGTATCTATTATGTGGATAGGTTAAGTGTTACTTGAAATGGTGATAATGCAAATCAGATTCTAAGTTGCATAATTAAGGGGGCATTTCAATGGTACGACAGTTAAAAAATGCAACATATGTTGTAACTGAGAAATAAAGGGACATTGATAGATAAAAGTTATGCAAATGAAGATCTAATTTGCATAATTGATGAGAAAATACTGTAATTCCATATTGGTAGATAACTGGAATGTCATACTTGTGGCATTTGGAAGTCATGTGACAGTGAACATAGTTGAATATGAATTATACAAATGTAGGCCTAATTTGCATAATATATATTTCATGGAGATTTGAGGTCGCTGAAGTCTTGTTTTTAGAGAGGCAAGGCAGAGTAAGGTCACAAATTGTGAACTCAAAGAATGCGTTTTCTTCTTGTTTTTTTACACAGGCTACAATATATGAAGGTGCCAGTCCTCACTTGAGCATCAGATTCTTCAAACTGTAGGAAAAGCCGGGAAGACAGCAAGATTTTCAAATCATGTTTCATTCAAGCTAAGATGCTATAAGGTTCAAAGTTTAAGGCTACCTAACTTTATTTCAGGTGGACATGCATTATGTTTACTCAATGTTCAATGCCAAATTATTGTCATCTTACATTGTGACAGTCATAGTAATGTTGTTTAAAGATAACAAGGGTGTTATCATATTGCAAAAAAATGGGCCATCAACCTTACAACTCAATACTGCAGACTACATCTATATTGAACACTCTGTTTAAAATCTGTTAAGTTTTTGAAAACTATCTTCTCAGTTGAATTTGGTGCCCATAGCTTTCTTATTCATTCCTCTTCTCGGTTTTCCCAATATATATTCCAGTTTCTTTACACATGATGTAGAGAGGGCTGTACTGCATATTACTAGATGTTACACCTACACTTACAGGGTGAGAGTAACTTACAACATCGTCATATACACTGTAGGCTTGTCTAAACCTCAAGATGCCTTTGATAATTTTCAAGTTAATCATTAAGTTCCTTAAGTTTCAAGCCACCATGTTTTTCTACCGAATCTATTATGCAGCAAGAAGTACAAGTCACAGGTAGCATAATGTCACATTATCATCACATGAGTACATGTATATGATTGTGTCAATATTGTCTTAAGTCACCATACATCATGTTAGCAAAATAGCCACCTGCTGTGTACCTTGTTTTATCCTTTTGCACTTATCTTAAGTAATGTTACAAGAACTGTTTTGTAGAGTTAGCAAAGACTAATATTTTACTCTGTGCATGTAAAAACACTTAATAGCCATGTGTGTGTGTTGATTAGCTGTTGTTTTTTTCCTTTACAGCACATCTATGCATTTTGTCATTTCTAGAGTAGATAAAGAGCCGGCTTCGATATAAGGAAGTTCGAAGAATGATCTTATTGTGAGAGGGTTGCCAAAAATGTTTCAGCGAACAGCATAGATTTAAGGTTTTTTTTAATTTTTTTTTTTAACTATTGGGCATTTTTTTGCTTTGGTAAAGTAATTAGTGGTGGGAATAATGTTACCACATTGGCCATACCATGACCAAAATACTCATATAATCATGTGCAGCTCTGTAAACATTGTTAGACAAATCTGTTTGTGTATGACAAGTGTGTATGTTATTTGTTGTTTATAGAGATATCTTGGGATGTAGACCATCCCATGTTTATTGTTTCTCCAAAGTTTGTAAATAAAGTTTGTTGTCCAGTTAGTTATGTTCTGTGTCATCACTTGTCATTTATTTGTAAGGCAGTTTTATTTATGAGGCCATGTTGATTTGATTATATGGATGACATCGCCTGGGAACCCCAAAACTGATGCGAGCATGTGAATAAAAAAAAGTTTGGCCAAAAAAAAAACTTGCCTTCATTATGAAGTGTATATGGTCAGGAAGGATTAACAAATGACTAAACACACAGAGTATGGTTTACCAAATGATAGATTCTTCATTTTTGTTCTTTGAGATCTTTGACTTTGGAATTGACCTTAGCATTCAACGATATTAGTATCCATTGTCCGATTTGTTTTTTGCAATTTACGTCATATTTTTGCTAATTCAGCTGCTTTGTACGATTTACAGTATGGTCACAACCCGTTTTTTTTTTAAACAGACAAAAATTGATGCACGCGGATGTCATCCATATAATGAAATCAACATGGCCTAACGTTAGAGGAATGACAGGGTTGAATAAGAGTAACTCACTTCCAACAAGACCATGTAGACTGAACTATGTAGCTGTGTGACAGAAAATAAAACTTTCCACCAACGTCAGATGTGTTTTTATGTGGGGGGAAAACAAGATTGACGGGCTAGTGCAGGATTTGTGGAAGTACATTATGATCAGAGCAGAAAAGGGTTCGTTGGTTGAAGAAGAGGTAATCATGACTTAACACTGCACAAACCGTGACTGTTTATCAACCAGAAACTGTTTTAAAACGAAATAAAAGACGTACAACAGTTCAAACGAATAAACGTTTTATTTTGTGTGAATTGTACTTTTTCTTAGAAACTCATCGGTTCATTCAGTCAACGAGTTTGTAGCTTTTGACCCTAATATCCGTAGTGAAGATATAACATCTAAGTATGCTAGTTATCTAGATGATCTGCACGTGTCAGTGGGGGCACCTAGCGATTCAAGTTATTTTCGCCGCTGCTGGATGCAGGTTTATATTACCTGCAATAATGACTGTAGCCGCCTAACGGCGCTTTTTACCCATGCAATAGGAATAGGCAGTATAATCAGCACCAAGGAGAGCACCAGCAACCTTAGTACTGTTTGGTCCACATTTTAATGACGATAGGGCTTAATCCAGCGCGCTGAGGTTGGAAATATAAGAACTCTAGCCCAGGAGACATCTGGCCGATCTCAAGGTGCAATGAAAGAAGATTCTATGGTCTAAATTGTGCCAGAATTATGTTTGACATGGACGTCTTGTTCACGAGATTTTACTACTCGGAGTCAATTACTGTACATGTAGTTAAATTTAGGGTGCTGTGACATGAATTTATGGGGTCAAAACAAACCCGTCCAATTTAGTGTTTACACGACAAGAATTTCACTAACGTTAACATTGCCAATAATCTCAGCCCCAGTATTAATACATTTTGTATATCTTGGGTATTAAAAGGGGGCCCTTTGGGTTCAATGTAATTTATAAAGTTAACAGTTACCCAACTTTTATTCTATGCAGCTATAACCTTGTAAGTGGTAACGTTAACTCCCATTCCGATTGCCTGTCTACATTGTTCACAATTCCTGCTGATTATAGCGAACTTAAGCACCTGTCTGTAAATAAATTTACATTTGCTGTGAGTTAATTTTGCAGTTGGAAGAAAGTGAGGTTTTTGCTGAGTTCAGAGTTTATAATTGAAACAATGCTGTATTTAATCAAAATCATCAAGCACGCCTGTGACTCCTAGTTCTAACACGATATCAGACAAAAAAGCTCACAAGACAAATCAAGTCCATTGGTCCAAAACTTTATTCCCTGTCACATGGTTCACTGGATGATGTCTTGTTGGAAGCAAAACGGAAGGAAACCACATCAAATGACTACTAGTAATTCTGTCAGGGTTTCCACAGTGGAATGATTGACTGATCTTTGCAAAACCAGAAGATAGAGTGGTCACGATCAAGCATCTGCATAAATCTAACGATTGCTTTCTATTCAGAGTACTCTTGAGCTTTATATTTTTCCAGTTGCATGGTCATAATCTTTTTTTATAATTCATATCAATCCCAGTCCACCAAAGATTCTGTTGCAAACCTTCAATATACATTTCTGCAAAAGTCAAATCTTATGACAAAGTCAGCTGAAGTTGAACCATACTGGAGACATGATTATCATCACAAAGTTCATCTCTGAGGTTACCATAAATTTGTGTTGCATCTTTTGCCACTAGAGTTGCACAATAAACATCTATAACTCTCCAATATAATGTTATATACATGAATGTACCCTACAGACTATGTACAACAGCTAGGACCTGACTCACACTTCGACTCCACAAATGGGCAAAAAGACAACTAGAGTATCAGACAAGAGCACAGCTTCTCTTTTTCACTGATTCTGATGCACACCTGAATGCACAATAGTAAGAAATACTGTTGTGCACCAATGGTCTATAGCAAAGTGCAACAGCAACCAGTGTATAATATTGCAGTGACCATGGTTGCACAATAGTAGAAATACCCTTGTGCATCAATGCTATGAAGTCATACTGCAACAAGTGCACAACAGCACTATGCATGCATGAGACCAACATTTTTTTGCAGCATGACAACTAGCCTCTTGCACAACAGCGCACTGTTTGGTGCATGAAATACAAAGTCAACATACAGAGCAAAGACAATTATTTATAGCCACTGCTACTTGCTACAATATTGTCTCCATTTTTTTAAACCACTGCCACCATCTCCCCTAGTTTATAGCTTTTCTCTTGAGTTGAGATCAATGTACATGTAAATCTGTTTCAAAACCCTGTATTTTTGAACTCACAATATTCCATGATTCTGATTCCAAGTAGTATGTGATTTTACAAAGAAACTTGAAAACAGTATACATGTACATCTCAAAGAAGAGAAAACAACTAAATCTTGTAAAATGAAATTCTGGAGATTGTCATACATGTGTGGGTTTTTGCATACTAATTTTTCTCTGTGGGGTTGCGTAGTTTTTATCTTCTATGATTAGACAAGTAATCGTGTACATTCATGTACTGATTTGCACATATACATTGGAAGTGATTTAAACAGTAGGCTGACAAATTACATCCTTCAACTTTAAACCATCTTTTAAACTACATGTAATGTCTTCAACCAAATGAATGTAGTAACAATTAAACAAACTAAATGGTTCCTGTTGAAAAATAAAGTCAACCTCTTCTGGCACTCTACTATGATTACGATACTTATAATGCTCATATTAAACATTTCTTGAATATAGATAAAATGTTTACATTCTCATGAATTCTGTGATCCAATGGGAAGACAAACAACTTAGGAAATACAAACAAAAGGAAAATTACAACCAAACTAAACCAACGCAAACCTGGTCTGAATTCACCTGTTCACTTTTTTGTTGACCTGCCATTTGTTGTTATGTTAAACTTCCACAGATTGTATGCTTCCTAAGGAAGGACTGTACTGTTTTCATACTGTTCTTGTTCCCTGCATATTGTAGTATTGTTCTAACTATGCCTTACAGAAATTCTTGTGGCCAAATATGGAATGTATGTTCCCATCCATGTCATTGATACTTTCATTGATAACAGGTAATATAATCATTAACAACTCTGGTGGCTGTAAACCATTCCAATGTTACAAAGCTAAAAAAACATGGTATACTTTGCTTTACTATGAAACCTAGAGAGCAGAATGTGCTATATGACATTGAAGGACAAACTGTTATATTTCACAACTCCTGGGTAAGTAGAGTGGGCTGTTCCGTGTCAGTGTTGAAAGGTGAGGGTTCAGGAGCAGCAGCCCTGGTTCTGCTTCTCTTGATCCACGTACTCTGTCACGCTGAACTTGGGGTCGTTTGGTTTCCTGGTTTTCCGTGATTTCAGGTCCCTGTGAGGAAAAAGAGGAATAAGTCAGTGCTAACAACCAGAACTCACTGTACCCACATCTTGACAAATCTACAGAAACCTGATTATTCTATATTATATATAGATATAACATCTATACAAACATAATTCCACCAGGGTACTGACACACTGAAAAGATATGTCAAAACAGATCTCCAACCCAACATCGTCCAGTTTAATTCACTCCTGTACATCTAAACTGTGCATACCAGGGGGATGCTGCACTAGAGAACTATCAAACCCACTGTTTTCAAAGTGAGTGAGTTTTGACACTGTGCATGAATAAATAGAACTTATCGTATTACTTGGATATCTAACCTTCATCGACATAAAGAGACTTACTTTGCCACTGCCATAAAGGCCAGCTCTACATTGAGTCCTGTCTTGGCACTTGTTTCCATGAAGGCAATCCCAAAGTCCTGGAGAGAACATAACATTAATTAACATGTCAAATATTTTATATAAAGGGGCTGGGTTATCTCTCAGAAAAGAATCTTCACTGCCAGGAAATCATGAAAATTGTCAGACATTAGACAATGAGTCAGTGCTCTGTTTTCATCATTAACAGTTACGATGTCAACTCTTTGTGTACATTTGTGCGAAGAAAAAATATTATTCAGATATGGACAAGATGTTTCCATGTCTTCCAAGACTGCTTTATACCACAGAAAGCTTGAAAGTTCAAAGATCACTTAGATTTACTCTGATGAGTTAGCCTTGTTGCAGACTTCTGATGGAGGGACAATTGTTTTTATTGTTGTTGTTTTGTGATTAGGTTTTTTTACGCTCTGTTTTCTGATATGTCACAGCAATTGTTTTCTTATTACGTTCCTCCTTGAGGAAAAAATGTAATTTATAAGGTTACTTATCAGAATACAGAGCGTAATAAATTTTGAAAATATTACTAATCTGGTGTGAGTCAGCTATATTCTGAGTGGACACTGACTGCAAACAAATTGAAAATGAACCATCTGAAGCCAGGAGGTGAACCTACAATGTCACCAGCCAATTACTCCAGGATAAATCACAATCCTTCCATAAGTGTCACGGCTCATGCTCCACTGCTATAGCTGATCCCCTGGGATTTGGGCAATCAAATTGTAGATTTCTCATTTTCTGTCAACGATTGACCTCCCACTAATAGATGGTAAGATTCATTTTGCGATGAGTCTATGTCCCAGAGAGTGCCAATTATGTTCACCAAGGGAGCTACATTATATGCTGTCAAAAGACTGCGGTTGACAACAAAACAAAAGCTGTAAAGGAAAAAAGTCTCCACATATTTGTACAGGGAAAGCATTCTGCAAGTTACTATGATGAAGAAGCGCCTATCAGTCTACATGCAGTTTTTTTTCAAAAAGCACTCAGCGAGTTAAGATTTTTTTTATGTAGCAAAATGTTCCACATGAGCGCACATCTTTTATCAGTAATTGCAGTAATGATGTTATGGAAAAGACTATGAATAACAACTAAGGGGTGGGTTGGAAGACTATCATACCCAAAATAACCTGCCATTTTCAGAAGGGAGATAATGTGTACCCCATTACACGTGGATTACATCCAACCAGTAGCGCATATACATATCAATAGCTGTCATGCCTGCACCATACGAATGTCAAAGAAGCTGAAATCTAGAGGACATCTAGGACGCTACATGGTACAAAGTGTGGTCAGTTTTATTACAATCTGAAGGCCTTTTGGTATCCCACATGCAACAATGTAGCACAACATATATCGTAACAGTAGCACCAGATTTTGCAAGCTTTGACATGACATTTTATGATGCACAAATGGAACCCAAAGGCAGTCTATCATTTCACGACATTGATGAAAGGCTTTTGTAGGTGGTATAGGGTACTTTATTCCCTATCCTTTCAGTACTGGGAATGTCCCCAGGCCATTCATCTGGGGCTCTGGATGTGTAGAATCAAAATGGCTTTCAACAGTATGTTAGTAACATATGAAGTATCCTTTCTGTATTTTGACTTTGATCAGGGAGCTTTTTTGGTTTATACCAAACATCAGCAAAAGGGCGCTTGCAGATGACAGGCATTAGCTTTTATTTACAGTAGCTATAGAATAATGATATTATCCAGAAGTAGACGAATGAATTTGGCAAATCTATAATTATATCCTGGTGGGATACATACGTGTGTCGGTTTGGGGAATACAATTTGATAAACTGAAAAACTCAGAAATCTAGGACGTAAGAGCATCCATGCTAACATCAGTGTTATACTATATGGTGTGAAGATGATGACCTTGCGTGTGACATTGTGGGTAGTTCCCGTATTAGATTAATTCCCCAGCAATCTCATTACTGTAATGGCAGAACTGGGGATAATCTCATCTGGGACGAATGTCATCAACTATGTATGGAAATCCCTGTGAGTCTATGTGGGAGATCACTGGAGACTTTCCAATTTGAAACCATGTGAACCTTTTTTAAACTGGTCGCCAGTTGACTGAAGTGTAAGCCACCATTGTCAATATTTCAACAGGGTTACTAATGGCAAAAATCTACAATGCCAAGTATTTCATTATCAGTGTCAACTTCTGTAGTATTCTGTGTTAAGGTTTCAAAAAACTGTAGATTTACTTTTGTTCTACAATTGGAAATAGAAACATAAAAGTAAATCATACATTCTTCAGACTCCCTTAATGCTAAGATCACATTTCCAATCTATTGCCCAGCCCGGCAGTCTTGAGGAACCAAATGTATGATATAAAAGACAACAAAAACACAAGTACCAAAAATCATTTAAGAGCATAGTCTATGCATGTTTCTTGTTTCCTCAGACAGTCGACCGAGTTCTGGTAGGGAAATGTGACCATAGTATGTCCAGGAGTACCCTTTACTGAAGTGCTCAGTAATGGGAATTAGCAACAATTGGACACTCAGATCCCATTTACGGCAATAGATCATAGCCTAATGGCAATTAGAGAATATGTAGACCTTTTTCCTGCCATGACCTTGACATGCATTTACCCCTAAGTATGGTTAGCTGTTCAAACCATTTGCCCCTCAAACATGAAGTAGCATTTTATCCCTTAGATGACTTGCACCGTTGATGCTTGATGCAAAATTTTGTTCCATCAAACCTAAAGGATAGCTTAAAATTTAGAGCCTGAGTCTAGGACAGTAACAACATTCCACCAATTACAAGGATGAAATTTGCGTTGTATGAAACTCTCAGTACTCACTCTAGCAAGTTTCTCGCCTTCTTCTCTCTTCACAACTCTCTCTGCCTGCATGTCAGCCTGGTCAAAGTAACAATGAATAAGTCAGTGAGGTTCAAAATTTACCATTTTTAGGATAATCCAACATTTACATGTATGTGAAGTATCTTTATATTGAATCAGATGAAAAAATGTACTAAAACATATTTGAAATACATTTTTACCAATAACTAGTATGTTTTGTGCTAAGCAGATGGCATAAAACTACATGTTAATCCTTTCTTTCTGCAAAATTCATTATTACATCAGTTGTCATTATCTGCCTACTTACCACATTCCATGATAGTCTTACCTTGTTCCCCAGCAGCATGATAACCACATCTTGCTGTGCATATTCATGGATTTCACTAAGCCAGGCCTGTAGGAAACAAAACACATTATAGATGTGATCAAAAATCTTCATTCATTGCAGTCAAAAATATATTCCCTTTTCTCTAGATAGAAATTCAATGCAGTGGAGATATAAAAACCTAAAATGCTATATAGTATATGCCATGCAGATTGGAAACCTGTTTTCTGACTTGTGGAAAAATATCATTATGATGCTCCAATAGAGGCAGAGGTTGATTACTGTACTACATGGACTATCTTAAAGTGACCCAATCTTATCATGCCAAACCTATACAAGAGACCACCTCTATGATATGGACCACATGGCCAATTTGAACCCTTTTTTGGTGGTCTCCCAGATGATTTTCTCCATTCTCCTGTCTATAGTAACTACCTGTCCACATAGACCAGATTTTCCATGCCCCCTGAGTGGTCGTCTTTGTCAGTTTTGACTGTAAGTTAGCCTGGGTGCCATCTGATTTCTACTAGGGCTCCTAGAGTAGCGAGTGTAGGAGCCCAGATAACAGTCAGATGGTACCCAGGCTGTATAATTGTATCATGATATTTCAAAAGTTTTAGGATGTTAAAAGTTATGAAGCAATGACTAAAAATCTAATAATTGCGATGACCTTTAAGGACCTGGGAGACCTGGAGGGTTCATTGTGGTGGACATGTTCTGTAATGTGAGGCTGGAGCTGATTTACTGGGTGAGTTGGCAGGCGGACGGTGTAGTAACCACTGTGCTTCTTCATAATTGGCAGGGAAAATGCCTGCCTGCACACTGCAATTTACAGGCAAATTGCTTAGAGTTTCTGTGTGATAGAGAAGCATCTATTTCAGATCTTTGAAAGTGGGCATTAGGCCACAAAATGCTGATTTTATGGACTGCATAACTTGAAGACTCTAAAACTAAACCGGATGGAAAGGGGAAAAATTCTAAAAACGAAATGTAAACATTTGAAATGTAGATATTTTCGTTCTTTTCAGATGTCTACCCGTGTTTGTGCCTGAGTCAAACAGTAAAGAAAATTCACTTTCTGTTTTACAGCACGTTATGCGGTTGATTTTAGGATAATTTCATGACTTCATGACTCTCTATCATTTCGGAATAATCAGTGAAGGGCTCACAGATATGCTGGTAAACATGACTCGCTAGTTTCTCATCTTTTTTGCTGTCAATCATTTTTCAAGAATATACAGCAAAGTCAATGCAAGTTTGAATGTTAGCCATATCATTTCATTCTAAAATTGGAACATTTTGAAAATAGTTTTAGCTTTGAAAAAAGAAAGACAAGACGTCCAAATTCTACAATTTTGCATTCGGAATGACAATAGGCAAGGAGACCTGGAACAAAATCAACAGTGCCTTAGCTCCCAGCAAGCTTTGTGAATTCAGCAAATTTATAGCGAGTAATAGGAAAGACATCATGCCCTTATGAACACAGCAAATTACAATCAAATTGGTTCAGCTTACTGAATCTCTGGAGGCAGACAGGGAAACTAAGAAATATGCTTGGAAACTTTCCATCGTGCTGTTTCAAGACTGCCTGAAAAGTTGTAATTCTACTTTGAGTATAACCACAGGGGGACATTTACTGGGGAGCTCCTTTGGAATTGGAGGAAATGAATTTTCGATATTTGCTCCTCAACAGATTTGGCCAAGAACGTGGGTTCTGGACAGATATAAAGAGTTGGACAAGTGAACTTGGAGTAACAGAGTGCAAATGTTTAGACTATGTACCTGAGCTAAACTGCACAGCACTTGTTTTGTGACAAAATAGACCATAACGTATATATGTATTTGGAGGCCAGGTACCAGATACTTTAGTGTACAGCCTTACTGTAAGATTGCTGATAAGTTATACCTCACCCTCCCACACATTTCCTGTTGATGTTTATGACTATAAAAGGCAAAACCTTTTCAAATGACTTCCTACCCTTTCAGTGACCCACCATCACTTTTCAAGATTACCAAATTGACAAATGGACCCCAAGTGGTGTAGACAGGTACAGGTTGTAATGGGTCAAAAATGAGCAATTTCTTCCTATCATAGCATAATTGGCAATGTGCTAAAATGTCTATGATAAAGTATATCAAATTTAATTTCATAAGAATTGGTCTTTTGGGTCTCTATACTCCATAGAAGCAAATGTGTGAAAGGAACAGCAAATTTCCATAAAGGATGCACCGTACAACAGTAGCAACACTTTCAGCACCAGGGACAGTCAATCCTCGAAAATGAAAAAAAAGATATTCAGCAAAATGAACAGATTAACCACACTCTCTCTTTCTCACTCGGGCACATTTAACACAAATTTATTAATTGAGTACTTAACAATAAATTATGTATTTTGTATTTGTAATTCTTTTTCCAAGGTCATTGACATGAGGATTCTCAGAAACTGTTGTGGTAAAATCGAAAGGCTATTTGGATGCCGTGTGGGAGTGTGCAGCACGACTCTCCTGTAATAAGAAGCACGGACCACCTTGTTGCCCTTTGTATTGATTGCTTCCCACAAGAGAAATATCCTAGATTTACAGCTTCACCATGCAGGCGTTGCTACGGCTTATGCTGACACAAATATGCCGCCTCAAGGTTGAGATGGATTTTAGGGACCAGCCGAGATTGTTTAGTTGATAACATGAGATGATACAGGCAGGCGGCCATATCCAAGGTAACCTTATATAACACACTGGCATTTCGTCTTATGACCATACATACATGCACGGGATACATAGTTGCCATAATGTTGAAATACATTAGAGAGTTAATGGTAGATTTAGCTGTGTGGCCATTTCAAAGATTGCACAATCATAGAAGTGGATGGTATTCATGTATGCTAAAAGTTGCTCTGCATTCTTCAGGTTATGTCTGTGTGCCATGCACCCATGGTGAGGTTAACCAATGGACCAAAATATGTTAAGAATTGTTAGGTTGGAACGGTCATTACGAAGTCTGCTTGGGTTTGAGTCAAACGACCAGAGTACAAATTTGCAAATGTCATGGTAAAAGTGCTTTCCAATTAGAGGCAAGCAGGATAGCACTTCCCTTTAATCTAGACTATTGCTGACACTAAACCCATCAACAGCATGTCCTCGCTCAACCTCAAGAACGGACATGAATAGCAAATATAGCCAGAGGTTATCTTATTGTCCCCAACACTTACTCTGATGTTGTCAAAGGATGTCTTGTTGGTGACATCATATAGAAGCAGCAGAGCTAGGGAGGAAAAGAAATATCATATATCAAAACAGTCATAGAATCTTAATACATCAAATTCTGCACATGATAAAAATCTCAATATTTATTTGGCTTCCTCATCAATAATATTTTAGAACCTGCAGATACACAAATACATTCGCAGATATAGATCCTGACACAAATGAATATGCAGACATAAATTCTGATGGAAAATTTATGTCTGTGAATGCATTTATTTGTGTATCTGCAGGTTCTATAAGATTATTGATAAGGAAGCCAAATAAATTGTGCACCTTGACTTTGGACAAGTTAATGCTCAATACATTTATCAATGGGGTGTGGGCCCTTATGTTGAGTACAGTATGCTCTTAACAACATGCTAGCAAACACTTGGATCTACATTGATGTGTGTGAATTGCGGTCTCACCGTGTGCATCTCTGTAGTAAGCATGTGTTACACTGCGGAACCTCTCCTGTCCAGCAGTGTCCCAAATCTACAGGTAAACAACAACAACAACAATATTGTTATTGTACATGTGCATAAAAAGAAAACATCTTGCCCTAAAACAGGATGTTCCCTAATACTTTGGTTTCATTTCCAAGCTAGGGCCAAACCGGGCTGTTTGCGAAAACAAAAAGATAGAAAAAGCGTATCAAGGAAATACACAATATATCGTTAGGAGTAATTGTTTACTTTTTTTGTCTTTTGTTATCTTTTATATCATATCTTTCATTCCCACAAGCTAGCCGGTCGGGCCTCGGATTGGAAATGGGACCAAAGCATTACACAGTAAGTTCACTTGATAAGTTTTGGATAAGTTCTACAAAATACAGATGTCAGTTTGGCAAAAAAGTGATTGCTATCAAGAAGTGAAAATGTACTTCATGTTGTCACCAGTATTTGTGGTTTAAATCTTAACTTATCTTGGAGAAGCCTTCACTGAATGCACGTCCTTGAATAAGACATCTGAAGATATTTCCTCCTGTCAGTGATCTATGATTCGTGCTAAAGGTCTATAGAGGTACATTCTGCAAAATTCAGAAACTCGTATGCCATGCATGTTCAAGCTAGAGATAGCATCCATGCACATTTATCATCCATCTTTTGCTGAAACCCAAAATGTACACAGCAGTCTTTGAGCAAGATAAAGTCCATCAGTTTAAACTTTATCTCAATATTTGAAACTTTGGTAACTTTTAGTTTCTCAGAGGCCCATGTTGATGCTCTTGGGAAATGGCAATTTTTTTCTAGAAACAGTATCCAGCTTTGCAAAAGTTCTGAGACAGCCACAATCTTCTCTAGTTTCTCCGACGACATTCAGGCTCCACGTTCATAGACTTTTCAGATTGGACTTCGCAACCTTATCCCTGGGCAGCCAAATGCCATTTCCCGGAATTTATGGGAATCAATGAGGAGAGTTATTGACCATTTCCGAGACTGTCGTGAGTTAACATCTTGATGTATAGGAGTTTGTGTTTCTGCCAATCCAAGCCTGAAAAGAGAATTGTAGCTGACGGGGGCTTATGAATCGCCAATGGCAAACGAAACCAATTTGTGAGGATGATTGGATTTCAGGAAATATTCTGTGGTGTATTGAAACTGATACTTCTGCTTCAAAAAAAGAAAAATACTATACTTTTATATTATATCATGCACTTTTTCAAACTCTATCTGTAATAGCTGGTGGCTCATCAATGCTAACAATTTCCTGTTTTTGTCCCTAAGGTCAACTTTATGATATATGTAACAGTTTTCCATTGTGTTATGATTTTTTTGATGCACTTTACAATTCCTGAAGCATTATTACTTTAAACCTCTTTTAATTACTTGACACTTGATACAATTAGGCACTTTTGTTTAAATCTTACATCATTCCATTTGCCACAATTGCGTGTTTCTGTTGATGCAAACCAAACTATCAAGAGTGACTGTATGTTGACCATTTATTACTGCACGTTTGTGTATTAATCCCCATGGGGACATGGCAGAAGCCAAAATTGACTGTTAGCAATATTGAAAATCCCAGAATGAACCCTCCCATTTCTGCAGTGATCCGAGTTTATCTGCCCATGGCCACAGAGGAGGAGAAGGCAATATAGCTTCCAGCTTTGTCTCGCTTCCATGGCTCGTGGCATGAATATCAATAAATGTCACTTCTCCCGGCAGAATACTTATATGTATCTTCATAACAGCAAGCCACCTTGCAGGTGTCAATCCTACCAGCATGTCTCAGGAAATTCTTTCACACATGAAAGAACAGGGCTCAAAATACTGGGTGCATGTGCACATTAATGTGCACCCAAAATTGGACCTAAATGTCGACTGTGGGTGCACCAGTGCACCTAGATATTTTTGTAGGCTATAGGGTAGATGTAATATTGCACAAGTGTACAAAACATTCTTGAAATTCAATTATCAGAAAAAGTTATATTAACTTTGTTGTACATTGTTCAATGCATAACTTAAAAATTTTGAAGTTAGCTATAGAATTTCAGAATTAAATTGAGAGGCAGGAGGGTTTGTAAAATTACGTTTTGCTGATGTTTTTATTCTATGCTGTGCACTCAAAATTATTTCTGTGCACCTAAAATTTTAAGTTAGGTGCACCAGTGAAGTATGGAAGAACTGAAATTAATGCTGAAAATAAAAGCTGCAAATTTGATGCCATTCAAAGTTTTTTGGAGTACATTAAAATTCAACCAAAACCATTCAGCACATTTGAAAATCAGTTTGTGGGCTCAATTTAGACCTATGGCCTCCCTCTGTCTGAGTGACAAGTCACAATTCAATAATGTGGAAATAAAGCAAGGCCATAACAGTGAGAGGCCATGATTTTGATATCAATACCAATAAGTCATGGTTGCACATTTATGATACTTAGGGGATCCTGCTAAAGGCCTTATGATGGAAACTTAAATTGACCATGGATTTAAAAAAGCAGTGAAATGCATTATTGTCAGTAAACCTCAGGTCCCCCAAAATTACATCTAAGGCTGCAGCTTTGAAAAATCAGCTTAGTTTAAAGAATTTGTGCAGACAAAGCTTCAAAATGGATTTCCATGAAAAAAAGAAATTGATATTGAAAGGAAAAAATGTCTGTAAATCTCCAGCAAACGGTAAGTCAATTATGTAACATCATGCCTACTATGCTGCTCTTTGCTGTTGTCACAAAGTAGAAAGCTTGCGGCACTTTTGAGTTGTGACATTTATTGATGGCTTATGTAAACTTTGCCGTAATATTTTCATAGAAAACCTAAAGCATAAGAGAACAACATTTATTGCTTCAGCTGAAGTAAGTCCTTCTTGTCAGGCAATAAACCACTCTTGTAATATCCTTTGGTAGTACGGATCACAAGAGCTCAGGTGTGTGATATAACGGGCAACTGTCACCTCCTGCAAGTATCTCCATCAAACCATGTTGAATCCTATTATCCCATCTGCAACGACATGTTGAGCCAAGGTGTTTGGTGGTGATAGAAGCGTACCTTCTGAATATGAGAGGTAGTATGTCTTGCCACGTTATGATAAGCCAATGTGAACAGTGCCCAATAAAGTAGCAAGGATTGCCCTCAAGGCTCAGATCACATGGATTTCCCAGTTACAGCAAATTGGGTCTATTTTATGGAGCTAATAGATATGGGTCCACCAAAGGGACCACAGCATGGCTACAAGGATGGTACAGGAAGAAAAGCACACTTACCTGTAGTTTGACCTTAGCACCATCAACATTGACAACTTTGTTCTGTAAAGAAAAGAGGGAAAAGTCAGGATTCCATTTTTTTCAATTCCAAAATCTAAAGATAAAAGAATGAAAATGAAAATATATTTTACATAATTTCAGCATCAGATAGTCTTACTAGTGATTGACTAATCTGTTTGAAGAATTGTATGTATGTGTGGATTTCTGTTCAGTATGTTTGTTTTCGTGTCTGCACTTAAGTGTTACACTTTTATTCATCAGCCCACTTTCTCTTCCAACATCCATCCATTTTCCCATTATTCCATTGATCATCCATCCATCCATTAGTATGTTTATCCATCCATCCATCCATCCATTCATCATTCCCTCCAAACTCCAATGATCTTTCTATTCATCTCACTTCACATCCATCAACAGTTGTTACAGACACAAATTGTTGTAGAATCTCAACAGAGGAAATTGGCCCTTATTTTCGAACATCCAATCAAAACATCTATCATCATTATGAGTATATCAATCTTACTTAACTATATGAATGTATTGTGACGTAAAGTGTCAGAGTTTAAATGGATTAGGTGATATTGATAACAGCAATGTACCAGTAATTGGTTGATCCTCTGATATGATGGATATGAATAGTGAACAAGAAGAACAACTGACTCCCTATTTACACCTTTCCTGGACCCCAGTTTGAACTTGTGTTAAGACATTGATGCGCAGTGCACATTGAAATGTGGAGTAAAATACATGCCATGCAAAAGTTGTCACCCATGGCCATAATTTGGTCTATGTACACTGTCTTGTATATTGTCTAAGATAGTAATCATTAGGTAATAGTCTTCACTTAATAAATAACTTTATTGCACAGCAATTGTACAAGGTACAAAGTATGGCATCCACTGGTACTGTATATGATAACACAATAATTATTATGTAGTATCAATTTCTTGCTCTAACAAATATAGTTTTTTTTTTAAATGTGCTGGAAAAAATCAAAAGCTGCAGCCCAGCCTGCCATCATACCTGTAAAAGGATGTATGAATCCTGACACTGCCTGATAGTTCGTTCCCATAGTCTGCTGACGAAGATTGATTTACCAATTTTCTATCAATGTAGCACACAGCGATTAATACGTCCTCATGACCCACTCTTGGCTACATGAGGTTACCTAGTTCCAACTGCGTGACCTTCCAGCACATTGCCATTAACGGCATGTTCTGTAGCAAGGTGACATTCATTAGAAACATAATGTTGAGAAGCCCATTCCCAGTTTGTGCTCACCAGTGTATGGCTTCCCATCAACCCTGTGATCCCCAGAATTAAGACTGATCTACCAAGTAATGCAAGTCGGCGGAGTGTGAACAAGTCTGCCATTAAGCTTTGTCAGCTTGTCTACATGGGTTGAATGAGTAATAGCAGCGAACAGTAAGGTTGTTTTTTTCGGATTTCTTAACCAGACTGCATTACCTGAGGGCCAATCATGGGGACAATTGCTATTTTGTGGGATAGCTGAAGAGGATTGAATGTGTACTGTCAGTTCAGATTGTGTGACCCCTTGACCTACATAAAAAGCTGTCTTAAGACCAACTGCAAGTTTTTCAAGGTTAGATAAAGGCATGATAATAACAACAAAAACAACAAACTTGGAGCTACAACTTATATCACAAAGCTGTGACAATGACATTAACAGACATTAAGAGCATAGCAACCTTTAAAGTTTAACAAAGATGGTTTGAGGCAATAAAAATCATACTTTTAAAATGTACTGGTCTTCTTTATCAAAATAATCATAGCAAATAATTTATTACAGTCAATGTTTCCCCAATCAGATAAGTTCAAGGTAGACAGCTGTTGATCTTAAACAGTACATTCCAGTCACACTGGCAAATTTGGAAAAAAACAACTTTAAGATTGATTCATAATTTACTTCAGCAATCCGAATCTGCCTTTTATATTCAGAAATACATCAATATGTAACTTTGTAAACTCCAATTCTATCTCGTGTCTGAAGACGACCTACAGAAAATATACATTACACAGCAACTATGAGTGAAGCTTAGTTATATTATGTTGAAGACACAGCTGTTACAGTATCTTACATAACAGGGATGAGGCTGTAAGATGGCATCTGTGCTTGTCCAACAGCTGAGGGTCCTGTACAATTGACAAGCTGTACCGTTTGAAGCTTTGTAAAGAGCTTTATCCATTATTTTTCAGAACCCTGACATCTATATGTCATCGAGCTCTGCTATGCCTACTACTGAGTTGTTTAGTAGGATTTGGCTTTGAGAGGTGTGAGTTTCTGACTTTTAAGGATTCATGGAAACAAAAGATCAAAGTAGTTTGCACATAGGCAACTGTCATAAACAGTGTATATTCAATCTTAAACTTAAAGAAGGTTAAATGTCTGTTTTTGTCATCAATTTTTGTCATTGTCGACGTTACTACAATTACACATTGACATGCAGACACAGACATTACTGGTTAAAAAATGTAAACTGCAGTGCAATACTGTAGGTCCTAGTAAATTTTCAACAAAAGTTTAATGTTGGCCTAGAAAAAAAAATACAAGCATTCACAGCACATATTTGTTACCTTCGAGACATACAAGTAGGGCACAAAAAGTGAACTACCATCACGAAAAGAAAAAGTGTAACATTACGATCTGTGCTAACCCCTGTTGTTGTAAATGATGATAAATACAGCGTCTAGTTTCCCACAACAGCTACATATCAAGTGCTTATTTGGTAATGGAAAATAATCCTTAGCTGGTTGTAGAAAGAACAGCATTACCAAAGGTCTAGTACCATGAGAGTCTGTGACCTATAACCCCTGTCCAAGCAGGATGTTAGCTTCCTTCAAAGTGATAGTGTTCCAGCCTTTTTATTCATCAAAAGACATAGTCCTTTGGTACAGAAGAGGCCTGCTAATAAAGTTTGTGCCTCTGTTTGATACTGAATGAATCTTTCCAGGAATTTCATAACCAAGTTTACAAACTTTGCAGTGAGCTGTCTGCACTTAACCTTTAAAAGGTACATATCATCAACTCCAAACCACCTTCAAGATCACCTCAAAACTGATGGATGTACTGTTAGCTAGAACATAACAGAAGGAAACTGCGCTGTTATAGCCTGACGATGCTGGTACGGCTCAGACAGGCCTAAAATCAATGCAGAGGTGCATTAGCATGGAGTAGGCGGATTTACAAAGCTGCATTCCACTCTGAAAGAGAAACAGATCCGAGCCCTTTCAACCCCTTCTGCACAGCACTGCCCAGGCTGTCTGACAACCTTTTAGGCTCAGAGTGTCGACTGAAAGATAGCGCACGTGCACTTACAATTTGCAGTGGATAATGCCTGGCCTGAAGCATTAGAGTACATTACTTGTGCCACATTTGTGGCTGCCAAAAGCTGTAAAAACTCTCAGAACTTGCCAAAAGTTTGTAGATCCTGCATCTGAGAGGACTGAGGGAGGTCATGTCCCTGAGATAGAAACTTATTGATGCAAACAAAAAGTAGAGTGACTTTTTTACATTCAACTACAAAATAGAAAATAAATCTTAAAATTCTAAAGGCTAACATGAGGTAAATCTGTAATATCTTGTTACAATCAAATAGGGCTAATCGTGTATTTCAGTATCTTTAATGATTATGACAAAGTTATCTTTTAATATGTATTTACCTATTTTTGCCTTGTGAGAATTGTCACATCTAGATATATATTCAAATCTTTTCAAGTCTCTTGAAATTGTTTGTACTTAAGCAAAGAAACATGTGCAACTTATTATATAAAACATCAAATTTAGAACATGCCATGACAAAGTGAATTCATTTTATACCCCCAAAGAAGCAAGCAAGTGACTATTCACTGCTGCAGGTAGGTACAAATTGATTGTACCTGGTATTAAAACATACACTACAGACTTCATTATCAAAGATTATGTTAAGACTACAATTAATTACAGTATACAGGCACCAAACCCTTAATCAAGATTAACATGTTCTGGAACTATCACAGACATTATGTCTCCAGCGGTAATGAGTGAAACAAATTCTCTAGTTACAGCTGTCATTGGATATTGTACCTTTTAGTTTTTGATGTAGTAGTGTAACTGCATTTAGCCCATGTGGGCAATAAATGCAAATAAAGATCATCATCATTAAAAATCTACCACAAGTGTTGCATATGGCTGGAAGATTTTACGAATGATTGGGTTAAACATTATCACTGTGCTGCTTTGATACATATGGAGGTGTCACATCTGGAATACTGGATAAATCGGCTCCCACGAGAAGATTATTCCACTTCATTAACCTTTTCTGGGGATGTGTGCGGAATTCTTTGGAGGCCTGAAGTCAGACAAATGCTCTCTATGCTATAAATAATTAAGTCTCTTAATCCCACAAAAGGAAGTTCTTAACAACTTGAGTCAAGAAAACTATTCTAGTCATACTACAAAAGATATTGTGTAATGTTATAAGTAATCAACTTAGTAGCAAACAAGTAAGTTGTGTCATCAATTCGGGTTCAAAAATTCTCACTGCTTGTATTTGACAAGTGGATAACGATAAAAAAGATAGGCACTACTTTAAGACAAATACATGTATTTCCCCCAAAGGAAACTAAAGTGCTGTATTGTATCAGCTTTGTTACCTAGAAATGTTGGGAGCTAAAGGGTAAGTGCAGACCATGACCGTTCTTTTCTTGAAAGGTAGGGCGTCATTTCCTGCGACTGGATTTTTAAAAAAAGAATAACTAATGATAATAAGTGAAGTGATGATAAACCCTTAAAAGCATTAAATCGGTCATTCAACAGATTTTTAAGATTCAAATCTTGATCCTCTCAAACTGCACTGAAAACCCTTTTTCAAGAAGTTTATCTATTCTCTTGGCAAGAACTTGTGGCTTGTGTGGGCGTCTGGTGAATGAGAAAGGATTCACAGATTTTATCTCTAAGCATAGAGACAGTAGTTGAGGTTCTATGAATAGCACATAAATATTCTCTGTGTTTAAACAGTATCAATCACAGAGAACATCTGGGAAAACCAGAGGTCTTTCTTGGAATGGATGGCAAATCAGCATAACAGATGCAGCAACAATTTTTAGTTCATTTCAATCATCATATCATCCATTTGTCATTTAATCTTTTATCAATTCATATATGTTTCAAAGGTCTAAAGCTCAACATTTGATTGCCTGATTTTTTTGTGCGATGACACTTTTGAATGATGTTGTCGAGTAAATTACCTATTCTTTCAGAAATAGTAATCTGCCGATGGTGAAAGGTGACATATTGTGGAAATTTGGCGCCAAAACTGCAATTAATCTCCATTCAGATTGACATTTGCAACTAATTTTCAACATATTCGTGTCCTTTTCAGCGTTGGTCAACATTGCAATAGCAAGCTGTAAGAAGTCACCTAGTTTTGGTAGCCTACCTTAAACTCCTCAGCCAGACAAAATGGCTGACAACTCAAGTGGGAAGTGTGCATATTACAATATGTTCTCACCACAGAAAAAAGTTGTATTCACATGCTGTGAATACTGCCGTGCATGGTAATAAAGGTAGATTCAACTTAGGATGTAGAAAGATGACCAAAACTGGGACTTTATCTTAATGTTTTGATCAGTGAGATTCTACAACACGTGCCTTTAAAGGGGAAAGATTAATGGCTGTTTGCAGGAGGCAGACGGCCGGATCATTTGCCCATGTATCTCTGACATTTTCAAGGCTGAAGGTGAATCAATCACATCACATTCTCCTGAAGGCAAAGTAGATGGTTACTGCACCAGTGTCTTTCTGAACAGCTCAGGATTATCCTGAACTTTTAGTGTAAGTCCAACATTTGTTACCTTTAGGCTTGATATATTGCATATTCACACAACACAAAGCTTCTTGACTTTCAAAGTTGGGTGACCTCCAAAAAAGATTTTGTTGTCAGGTAAGAAGAGTTGGTCACTGGGGATGGAAAAGTTATTGAAAACTATGATGCAAGTTTTGTGTTGATACAATGCATTGTAAAGAATATAACCAGTTTTTGAGCAATGGAAGGCAAATCAGCACCAAGGCTGATAAGCTGATACAAGGAAAAACAGTTGATCTGGGTTAATCTCTAAGTCTGCCTGTGAATTTTTGATACTTTCTCATCTGCAAACATTTCAAATCTTTGTCTATATCAATGTGCATATTTGTCAAACACAATGCTTGCAAAATGTACTTTACTATATTTCTTTGGGAATAAGCTTCACGTTTCTTGCTTTAGTCATGATATTGAGCACCCAATATCTCCTTTATAGTGGATTATGTTGTGCACTCACAGTGTCTTGAGAATTCTAATTGATTCAGCACCGTGTTTATTAATATGGTACACAGCGGCCTATGCATGGGATCAGTCAGTTTCTCAAATATTTGTCATCTATATTCCTATCACTGAGGTTAACTAACATTTGGCATACTGAATGATTTATGAACCAACATGAGTGTGGGAGTGGGAAAAAGGGATTCTACATGGAATCGGGGACTAACCCTCCATTTTGTACTCTAAGGGGAATGCTTCTGTGACGTTTACTAAATGTGACTGCAGCCAGAAGCACAATCCTAATCAATGATGGGTATGTGGAAGAAATAGAAAATTATATTTACAGTAGGTAAGTCTTTTTTGTTTGATTGTGATGATTAAGCTTTTGCAAATTTATCACGGAATGTGAAGATTATTTCTGGGACTTGGAGGCAAAAAAATCAAGTGTCAAATATTGTAGAGAGCATTTCAAAAGTCAGCAATATTACAACACTTGTAACTACCGTTGGCACTCAGACAAAAGTACAATACACTAATGCAGTTTCCGACTGAAATTAAATTTTCCGCAAAAGCGCTACCAGAGCATGCTGTTATCAACTTAATTATCCTGGGAAGAGATGTTGCCAAGCCATCATTACCATCACCAAGCCCTAATTAAGTGCTGTCAGTTCATAAGAATCCTCAGCAACCAGCCTGTGCTTCATCTGGGGATAAAAGGTTGAACTGATTAATCAGGCAGCTTTCAGCAGCTCAAGGCATATGGAACCTGACACCACATGAGGGAACAGAACTCCGACTCTCTGTCATTCCGCAGGGAGTGAGGACGTGCCCTTTGTAAGAGGCGTTCTGATTAATGAGATGGTTGGACGGTAACGAGTCCTGAGTATGTAACGATCAGTCATTAACACTATGTCTCACCGACAGCACATTTTAGCTCCAAATTATAATGTTGAGTTAATTGTAACTGTTGCTATCTTGGCAAATATGCATCTTTTGTGTAGATGAGTCATTGTTATGAACTAAAATCTTGGTAATTAAACAAAATCTTCTGTAATAAAAGAAGAGTGATGTAAATGATGTTATATCACACAAAAGCACCACGCTTCACCTCAATTGAGGATGACTGCTTTACCTTTTTCTAATCACACTAGTTTGTAGGGGACTATATCACTCTAATTCTGAAGCAGATACTGAATGCAAAGTTTGCAGTATCAGCACAAAATAGGAAAATCACAGAACAATTATAAGACAGTTAGGCACACTTTCTTGTGTTAACAAAAAACGAGGCCATTTTTCAACTGTTGGTAAATCCATGTCCCGAATTGATCATGACTCTGATCTTTTTATTCATTTATTTTTCTCAAATCAGAAGAAAAATTAAATGAAGTGGCAGATCCAACAACCAAGAAACTGAATTGGGCTTGCATGTTATAGGAACACCTTGTTATGTTTATTAAACACTGAAGATTGATCTCCTCATTAGCATGTTCTTGAGAAACAGCAATTATTATCAGTTAAACTCAAGACTTCATGTCTCATCATCATCATCCCCTCTGCTTTGCAAGAATAATCCCGAAGAATCTAAACCCGAGTCACACAACCTTATCAGAGTAGACAGCCATTGTGTGTGTATGCTGAATATACTTCACATGGATAAGAACACTATAACATTGCTGATTAAATTCAAATCCCTGTCAATACTGAATCTCAAAATTCATTTGGGTACCAAGGATCTACTGAAAATCTGTTAATTTCCTTCCAAATACCAAAGGGACCAAAGGGTAAGAAGTTGCCCATGTATAAAACCAGCATGGCTCAGTGAGGTAACCTGAATAATGATGCAATTAGTACAGATAAGCTACTGTTTGATAGTCTGGATACCATCCACTGTAGTAACCATGGTTAGCAATAAAAAAAAATGAGCCAGCAGAAAACTATAGAGGATGGTACCCAGGCTAACTGTTTAAAGTAACATGTGCAGTTTGAAATCTATTTTGTAACTGCAGAATGACTAATTTATTTCACCAACGAATCATCTGTCATTTGTAATATCAAATAAACCACAACATCTGTTATATGTATACCTACATCACTAGCAAGAAATTCCTTTTAGTGTTCTTGAACCACACTGTTTCCTCCCATACACATTATGTACTTAGAAATTCTGCACACTCTTGGACTATAAGACAGTCTAAGGCAGTATCTCAAAGTAAGTAAACCGTGAGCGATGGCCTGCATGAACAGACTTGCCAAATAGGGGTTGAGTTAAGCAAGGCTATAATTTGCCATTCCAGATTAAATCCTTGAAACTCAGCCAAGTCACGACAGGCCACTTGGTCAAATTTGGTCGTGATGTTCTGAAGAACTGGTTGGGCCTAGGAAAAAATGTTGTGTTTCTGTTTACCCTTGCAAAAACATGCCGACCCTAGCCTTTTTTGGTTGGTCGTTGACAAGGGACAAAAACTTTTTGATCTGACATCTGAGTGTTTTTCAGTATTTTACACTTGTTAAGAGATGAGGGCTTTGAATAGTTGATGTAAGAATATTAATGTGTAGCACACATTGTACTTTTTTGCTCAGTTTATCAATATACTTGTTCTTGCCATTGTGCAGTCTATATCTGTATAGTTACAATATGATGTTGAAAATACATGGTGCATTTCAGTTGTTGCATCACTTTGGCTGAAATTCAAAAATCAAGAAAATAAACAGAATCCCTACCTACCGACCGACCCTAATTTTTTAGGAAAGTAATCGAAAATGTTTTTTCTGGGGCTTACATTGGTTTTCACTGGGAGATACACTCTGCTAATGACTTGTCTTCATTGATTTTAGTATAACGAATGAACTTTATTGCCCAACAATTGTACATGGTACAATGTTTGGCGACATCCATCAAGCAACAATACTACAAGGCTATCCTACATTTAGGTGTAAAAGATATTGTCGATAACAAGATGTCATCTTGTATGGATTATTTGGTCTCACTTTTGGAATTAAATACAAAGAAACTGACCTATGTAGGCAGATACAGGATTTGGACATGATAACAGTACACATCAGAGATACTGTATAACAGACAACAGAGAATATCAGTTTGTGTACCAGACCAAGTGATGTGTGTCTTAGTGGTAATAATCTGTTCCAGTGCTTTTCTCTCTTTACTGTAAGTAGGAATAGTCATCAAAAAATGGAATTCCTCTTAGATACTTTCATGACATGTGGGACACAGTCCCTGAATGGCTGGCGTGTTGCGGGGATGACCCTTTTCAGTTTCTAGACAATGCCCGCTGATTCTTAGTTTTGTAATGCTGCATGAGTGAAGGGATCATTACAAAATTTCATATCTACTTGCTGTTCAATGTGTTCTGGCAACATGGCTGAACACGCCTTTCATAGGACGATACAGCAAAATTTGATAACTTTCCATACACATATGCTCTGTCCTTGGTGCTGAATGCTGTTATAATGTTTGCTGCAACCACGTGCATCCATTGACGATGCAAAATTGAATCTGCACTAACTGCTACTCATTTACCCAGTACTTATTGTTAACAAAATAACTACCTAAACAAATTTGAAGAAGTGCTAGTTCAATAAATCAATATGTGAGTTTTGTCATATCAACATCTCGGCAGCTTTTCTCCAAAAAGCAAGGTGCAACCTTTTTTACAGGAACAATTTCTTTGAATCTTACTGATATCATGCTATGAAAGAGTACATGTTACTATGCCATCATCACATTCTGCCATTGTTAGCTGAACCCCATAGGAATTGAGAGATTTAATTTTCCTCGCTGTATTTCATGCAGTTTGACCTCCATATAACATTAAAAGTCTTCTGAACCTTCTCGTATTTCCTGCCTTGTATAATGCTACCGGACCAATGGGATACAATGTTAACCCTCTCTTGACATCTGCAGAGAAGTGATACATAAGACAGGGTAGGAAACAGGAGGAGCAGTCATCCAGTCGAACTGCATGATCAGACCTGACCGAACTTTTGACCTGATTAGCATGCGCCTTACCGTGGAACAACCGTGCAATAGCATTCAGCAGCAAGGACATATACGGATCAGAAATCAAGCAATTCAAACGCCTATCCTACATTTCCATAACTCCTTGGATGCACATAATAATGAGTCAGTCATATTTCAGCACACTA
This sequence comes from Branchiostoma lanceolatum, assembly GCA_035149815.1. Classification (NCBI taxonomy): domain Eukaryota; kingdom Metazoa; phylum Chordata; class Leptocardii; order Amphioxiformes; family Branchiostomatidae; genus Branchiostoma; species Branchiostoma lanceolatum. The sequence continues at coordinate 7,784,156 of CM068873.1, forward strand.
GACAATTTGAAAATCTCACATTGTAAATTTATGAGTTGAATGAATGAAATGATAGCAATGTTTTAACCAGTTGTTTACATTGGTCATGAAGGCAGGAGGTATACGCTTGTAATGATTTGACCAAGCACACCAGGTAACACCTACTCTTATCTATAAAATATAAGATAAGTGTAGGTCATATTTTCAGCATGCTCTGAAAACCCATGTTCTCCTGTCTTCTCACTGCCTACTTGTTATTTGAGAGGTCCTGGACTCACCTTGAAAGCTAAGTTCCTGCCATTTTGGAAGCAAGCCAGGATTTGCTATGGGCCAATTCACACACCAATTTTCATTAGTGACAGCAGGGAGAAGGTTTAGTGCTGTCAATTCACCAGAATCTGAATCAAATGTTTGTAGTTTTTAGATATCACAAACTTAATGACGCTTGTGATTTGTGTGCATTCATTTCTGGTGACTTATTGGTAGTATGATAATGAAGGTTATTGTCTTTGAAATGTCAAAAGAAAAGTAAAGGTCTTGCATGCACACTACACAAAATCTTTTTTTAGTCCTGAAATAAACTTAAATCCAATGAATCATACTACATTTTTTCTTTTTTTCTTAAAAAACTGTTACAAAACAGCCCAGTAGAAAAATTATGTTTGTATGTTGAATATCTAACTTTCTGGGTTATTAGATACATATCTAGATATGGCTGACATTTGGGGGGAGGAACTCATTTTTGAAGGGTAATGCAGATTGGAGTACAGTTTATGCAAAGGTCAGTTCTGGAGGTGCCTGAATACATGCCATCACCCAAATAAAGTATGGTTGTTCTTACATTAACCGTCTTAGTCTTTAACTGGATCTTAATGACTCACGGATGGTTTAGAGGTAAGTCACTGTAAATGACAACCTCTGCTTATGTAACAGGGCATCGGATATGTAGTACGCCTTGATTTAGCAGAAACGTTGTTTGCCAGGGGATTGTTACAAGGCTGTTACATCAAATGCCTATTTAAGTTCTTATTTTGTGGCAATTTGTATAAAATCACTGTTATTGCATTTTCCCTATTTCACTGACCTGTCCCATATTTCCCAGTTAAGTCCATTTATCATTTAAAGTTCAAGCTGTACACATAGTCTTCTTTGAAAATTTTTAAAGAAAATTATACTAAGCTTTTGAAATGGCAAAGTGGTTTTGTATGTTCCTAAGTATACAAAACATGTCCAAATATAATTGCACCATACAACGTAAGTTTATACTTCAGTGTATGAAAATTACACAACAACAAGGTTTGCTGGATGACAACACTCAAGGTTGATTTAAACATGCAAACTGATGTTTCGATGTGCTTTTTTCCAAATTTGTGATTTTCTAGGATTGACAAACGAGTATGCATAATGTACTGTAATATACTCGTTCAATTCTTTGTGTTATATCAAAATAATAAGGGATCCAAACCTTGTGGCTACAATAAAAATCTAGAATAACGGTAATGTGCTGTATGTTCCTAACACATATCTTTGTCTGCTTGAGATATTGGTCCTCTAAAAATTCATATTGATTTTGATAAGCCTCCTTAACTCTTGTCTTAATTTTTTGGAGCATAGGCAATATTTTCTACCCATATCAGATAACACATCAGCTTCTTTTGAATTCCCAAGTGTGCTGTGTGCATACGAATACCATCCTTCTTTGTGCAATGCACATAAAATACCCGGCGACTGACACGGTACAAGCACTGTCCAAAAGAAATGGTTTAATCGATAGAGAGTCTCGTCTTGGGTCACACATTTCATGTTGACCATTATTCCTCGTTAGTCAGAACACTGCGACTCAAGTGTACTATAACCATTGCGGACTGACCCCTCTGTAACAGAGACAGTGACTTTTGATCCTTTGCTGCATTCATTTCACATTAGAGTGAATAGCTACCATTTAAACTGAAGCATTTAGCACCTCATGAAAGCTGAGATGCTTTTTAACACTGGACTTCATGCATAGGGCAATGTTAAGTTTTGTCTTTGTTCATTGATGTATTTCAATGAACAATGTAACAAATTGTACTCAATTCAGTTGTGCTCTCCCTGCTTATGAGATTTGGTGAAGAAATTAGTAATAATGAAATAAACTGAAGGTTTACAACTAATTATGCACATCACAGTTCTCATAATTAGTCATGTTGCACTAATTATAGATTGGTCACTATCACACTGTTGCTATTACTTCTTACAAGAAAGGCTATTTGTCATGTTTTATCTCTTGTACGCCTCCATATGTCATCTTGATTCATATTTCTACATGTACGCTGCATAGGTGTAGGCAGCATAGGATGTAATCATGAAGGAGCCAACCTGAAGCCTGAAAAATAGCTATAATGGCCATTTAACCGTATACTTGTTGCCTAACACCATAACCAATACAAACCTGGTGCCAAATGACTAACTTAGTATGCTAAAGGTTAAATTCTAGTTCAGATTTTAAAATGTCAAACATTACACCTAGTTTCGACATTGACAAATTCATGCTGTTACATTCACACTGTGTTACGGCAGCTGCATACCCCGTAATTTTAGATTGATAAGTGGATACTGCACTTTAGAAGACACATGATATAAAATCTAAACCAATATTTCAAACCAGATTTAATTGAACCTCAAATCTTCGGACTGGAGCCATATGGAAACTGGAGTGAAGTGTAAATAACATCTTATCTCTTCAAAATCCTAGTAATTACATGTATAAATGTGTCTGGGTGCATTTCTATGACAGAAACGGTAAGAATGTAAAATACACCATCCTGACTTAAAGCTACATTGGTAACTCAGACTTGTTTTCCAACGAAAACAATCATTATTAATTAGTATCGTCAGGCCTGTGTCAGCTGCCTTAATACTTAGAATGTAAGCACAACAAAAGTGTAAACAACTATGGTTAATTTGGTAGCTACATGTAGAATATATATTGTGTTAGGATTGAAAGTTCTAACAAAATGCAAGGTCAAAAAGATGAATTGATACACTTTTAAAGGCTCTGAGTGCATCAAACATACGTAGGTTGCTAAGCATATGGAAACTTGCTTATCTTATGACATATTAGGCTAAGTACTGAATAAACATGGCATTTATCAAATACACTTAATGGCCAAACCTGTGCCTAGGTAGATAACATCTATTTGGTAAATTTTCCATATCAGATTTTTTTACAACTTTGGGCTTGCCAGAAATGCAGATATTAATTCCTTACAAATTAAAGATTTGATTGATACCATACAAATGTAAATATCGTGTTCGTCTCTGACCTTAGGATTAAAAAATTCTGGAACTATTATATCAAAATATGCGTGAAATCAAAGGGAGAGAAAATGTACAACAATTCTTGAAATCTAGATAGAAAATTCTGAAGAACATTGCAATAGGACATTCAAAAATATGATATGATAGCTTTTTTTGTTAGAACAAAGTTTTAAGTAGCTCTGTATCATGTTTATAACTACCAACACAGATGAGCTTTCATTATGTAACTGGTATAAAATTTCACTAAGACCCAAAATATAGGATGCCCATTTTTGTTGCACAGCATTCTATTTCATATCATTGATTGATAGTATGCAACAAGAACTGAAGTAAAAAAAGTCAAAAATTATTGGACCAATAAGACATTAAAGCAATCAAAATATCAAATAAACGTCTTCTAAAGATATGCACATATCTGTATTCTTTCAATCAGTAGTGTCAGTGAAAAATGCCTTTTTTAGATGCCTAATGCATTAACACATGTACATTTAACGATTTTCGACCCTTTATTCCCTAAGGAATACAAGTAGGTCATTGTCAATTCTGGCACTTTCGGAATAGATGGCTCCGAGGAAGCATCCTGAGTTGATGAATAATTCAAAACAAGTTTTCATGGAAAGACACAAAATTAGGGGGACCCGAATGCATGAAAATAATGCATGAAAGAATCTCAGTGCAGAGTCAGAATGTAGAAACAATGACACCAGTAGCAGCTGTTGTCACCTGATAGAGTCTGACAATGCACATGCTGGTGTGCTTTTTGCTCAAAAGATTGACCTTATGCTGTTCTAGATACACACAATTGCACTCTTCCCTCTGCAAAGAAAGTTGTGGAAGGGCAAAAATGATATACTGGACATAAATGTTTTGTTGACAAATGATTCCTGTGACAGCTGAAGACAAGATGTTAAACTGTATAATACAGGTAGCCTTGAATGGATAATCATGATTAAAATGCAATATTCTAAGGCTAAAACACCAGAGCTTATGATGCAGGGATGCAACCTATCATGTTTTGGATTGCAACACCTCATTCCTTCTGACAGGTTTTGAATGAAGAAAGTCAAGAATGACCACTTTGCTTCCATACCTTGTGTTAGACATGTAATTTGTTAGAGTTATTATCTCCATGAAAAATGGAGATATAGTTTCGGGTGTGTCTGTGTGTGTGTTTGTTTGTTTGTCTGTTTGTGTTTCCGCACTACTGTAGTCAGCATAACTCAAGAACCTCTTGATGGATTACGATGATATTTGGTATGTGGGCAGGTGTTGTAGAGCCGAAGTTCAAGCTCGATTTTGGGCCCCCTGGTGTGTGACCTTGGTACTGCAGCAGAACTTCCATTTTTGTATATTTTGACTTGGACGTGCTATGGTCTTGATTTTTGGGTGGCTGATAGCTTGTGATATAATAAAGAAGTAATGTAGGTTTGGGCCTCCTAGCAGCTTGCTCTGGAACTGCAGGGGCGTTATTGTGAAAATCTTCTAAGGAGAATAACGGAACAAAGGAACGACAGATTTCTATGATATTTAGTATGCAAGTAGCTTGGACAGAGATGTAAATAATTATGTGCAAATTATGCTAAGTGGGACTTAACTTGTTTGTAAGAGCTTTATGCACAGGGCAGATTACAGCTTTGTTTCCAGGACTTACACATTGAGTTTCTTTGTCTGACAACAGTGCTTACACCCCTTCAATCTAGATATGACTAGATAAATGTACAGTCTATCTATATGAATAATTTAGTTGGGCTCAATATACGCTGTCCTTGGTGCTTAAATCCGGGTCTATAATTTCATACACACGTCCATATCCTCGGGAGAGTTTGAAGAAATAAGTCTATTTTCAGCAACTTTACATCCTTTACCAAGAAAATGACCCAGATGTCAAATGTTTGATGGATATCAGAGGCTCTCTGTATGAGCCAGCAAGCACCAAATTTAAGTTGATGGTGCATTTATAAGACAGTCCAAGAATGATCTTGCCCTCTTCTATTTCTCAGATTTACTCCTCAGCTGGAAAGATGCAGGATAGGACTTTTGATAGCAAGTTCAAGATCAATAAAAATTTGATCACCAACAGTGCATTAGGGCTAATAACAGAATCGGTAAAACAATTGACAAATGACACAATTGCTATCTAGACATCAACACCCAATAAAAGATAAAGCAATGATCCAATAGACATTGTTAGTTATACTGATACTCAGTGGTAAAGGTTTGATGGTAGCACTCTTTTATGGAGAATGTTTGAAAAAAATGATCCATTTAGAAAAGAACTGCTGGATGGACCTGTACTTTATTGAAATTGTTGCTCAGAATGAATAATGGTAGGAACGTCTATGGTTTTGCATGCCTGGAGTTCTGTCTGGGGACAACCCTGGAATGACTGGGATTAAAGGCTTAGATCTCAGCATCAGGTATTACAGTTAGAACTCCTTGACATTCTTATACCATGCATAATTCATTAAAAGGGATTTGCAAACATAAGTCATGATGATATCAATGACCAAGAGCGGCCTGCAACTGATACCCTTGTGCAATATGAAGTGTACTGTTACAGTCAACAGCTACTAGACAACAAAGCACTTTCTCTTGGAAAACAAAGCGCCCTTTCTTGGAAAATTCACTATGCCCTGGGACTAGGGGTGGATACCGGTTCGCTGGACCTGATTTGGACCTTTATGATATCCAAGAACCGAGTCCAAAAAACCTGAAAGCCAAAAACCTGAGTCCAAAAAAACTGAACGAAATACAAAATATATTTTCTATTTTGTTTGATAAAAAGTGTTTTGAGTCTCCCCTTTGACAAAAAAAGGCATTTAGAATAAGTGCAACTTTCAAATATCAAACACTGGTTTATTTTGAAAGTCTTCTCACCAAGAAACTTTTATAGTTGTGCTTGTCAGTATTAATTCTTTACGCTTAATATTGTTCTGATAAAACAAAACATCAACTGGACAGGATCAGGTTCAGGTCCGGACCTGAACCTAAATCTCTGGACCTAAACTTGGACTTGGACCTTATTAAGCCGAACCGGTATCCACTCCTACCTGGGACACAGTAGGCTTCTTTGATAAACAGTTGCCTAAGGGCATGACTTTGATATGACACATAATCATAGCAACTATTGATATGTATATATCAAGTTGATGTATTATATGCATTTCAAAAGGAAATATTCAAAATGCAATTTGCTATTTTTCGTATTCTGATTCTACCTTTATGAAAACAGCTGCCCCATTTGCACATACCACAGAAATCAAGTAGAATCATATGGATTCAAGATTAAGGCCACCAAAATTTGAAGATGAGTTGATATAATAACTATCATCTACCTATCTCTGCATTATTAGGTAATCACGAAACAGAATTATCCAACATTACAGGATTTGACATCAATTTAGATGCAAACAAGATTGTGTATCTGTGATGTTTGAAATATACAATCCATACATCCCACTACTGTTGACTATATCTTCTGATTTTCAGGTCTGTTTAAGACATGGTTTTGTCTCCCATATCTTGCTATTTAGGCCATAAACCTAATCTACATGTAGGTTTAGCTCATTTCATGCTTCAGGGCTTTTGTGTTAACTGGAGGAGGCCCCAGGTGGCAGCCGCATGATTTTCATTTGCTTTCAGCCAATGGAACAACCACCTGCCCTCTTTCCTACAAGTGCACAATATCTATAGAAAAATAACCATGCATTTTAAAGTCTACACAGTCAGTATCACTTTACTCTGTTGAGATGTTTTATACATGGTGACATTCTATTACAGATTACCCTTTCGAAACAGAAGGGGGTGTAGGAACACTATGCAACTCTCTTGCCAGAACCTCTTACATCAGTTGCATCTATGTCTGCTACCTTCCCCAGTTCAGAATTACTTCATATGCCCTTGATAAAAATCACATGGTCATCCCCTGCTATCTATTAAAGTCGAATAGCCTTAGAAAGTAATCTAATAGGTTTCATTAGTAATGAAGTCTGGCTATACCACTTTTATTTCTCTTGAGTAGGAATAAAAGTTGCTTTTATCAGTCTAACCACAGCATGTTATCACACTTACATGTTTGCAAGTGAAGTAGTCATCTGTAGCAGAACCCTTAAAAGTAATGCATGTATAACCATTAATTCAACATGGCTGATAAAGGTCTCCACAGTATATGGAAATTTGTCTCATACTCTTATAACAGGCATTTTCGTAAGCCACATTTATGGTTCAAAGTACTTCAGGGAAATCTGGCATGTTATGATTATCTTAGCACTTTTTTATTTTCCTTTTGATAACTGACCATTCTTAATTTCCGATGATGCAGTAACAATAACTGTGCATCAACCTTGTATCCTTGACTGCTTAGCGCTATACCGGTATAAAGGTAAAGGTGAAAACATAGCCTGAACATTGACTGTTCAGGCCATCAATGTACCGAGTGAAGGTAGATCGCGATCGTATGCAGTTTGCTTCTTGTCCCCTAAAACAAGGCATTTCTATCAATCATACTAAGTTTTTGTATGGCACCACACACTAATATATATATCCTTGTACACCATACATGAAAGTACCATCTCTTGGCTCACCCGAAAGTCGATCCCCACCGTAGAAATAAAGGATCCGGAGAGGAAAGCTCCATCCTTGAAGCGAACCAGCACGCAAGTCTTCCCCACTCCCGAGTCACCAATCAGCATCACCTACACGAGTCGTCAAGACAGTGTTCAGGCATAACGGGAAAAGCTGTCCTAAATGCACAAATCACAAACGCCAAATTAATCATATCAAGCAAGGATTGACACATAGACCCTTTTTTGTATCAGCAACAATTACCTAATGATTCATACTTAAGAGTTAGCTCAGTTTATCCGAAGTTGAACTGTCTTGATGATAATTACTTTTGAAAGCTGTTTAAGAAATGAAAAGAAGACTAATGATGGTGGTTAAGCAATACATTTTTCATGCGCCAATATTTTCCCACCATGTTATCATAACATTCCACATGTTGCCTCAATAATTCTGCCCTTCAATGAAATTTTATTCCACTTAAATGGTAAAAATAGTGATTGGAAGTATATTACTGGTAATAGTTATGGATGAAAATTTAAACATCATGGGATTTTTCCAATGTATTAGCATAACAATAACAGGCTCTGATTGTCATTGTGATGTACATGCATAATAAGTACCTGGGATTAGTCTCTGCAATGCACATTACTGCAGAACACTGACAGATTGGATGAGTCAATAAAAGAAAAAAGAATTTTGTCTGTAGCAAGGAGAGCGTCAGAAATGTTGGACTATTCCTAAGTTTTGATCGATGTACTGATCAGGTTTATTTGCAAAGGCTAATTCTGATTTCAATTTTGCAATGTCTCGAAATTTGCTCTATGTGAGAATCAAAATATCATGCGGTAAATAAGTTGAATGACAAAGCCGTTGAATGAAAGATAGAAAGATTGAATTAAGAAAGGTCGTGATTTTTGTCTTTATGTGTGACTTCTATCGTTGACAATCGCATTGGGGAATTTTTGAAATACTTCTAATCACCTACCAGGGCGTGTTGGGTCTGATTTGAGAGAACAACATGAAGAATAACAATCGGGAGGATCAAACGAAAAGGTCTGGTCACCATGGCCACTTATCCGGGCCACAGTCACGCGGCACGGCACCGTGAGATCACCGCCAGTCGAGTGGCTTGATTGCCACAGCGTCAACAGAACCGGATTGTTTTTCATTAAGGCGGGACGGAGGGCAAACGTACGTCGTTAGCAAAGATCCGTGACATGGCATACTACAACAACTTCGAGTCTTTGATGCGAAGTTATGTTGTCAACATCCGCTTAACGCAACATTAAGTTTTGTGAAAGCAAAATGTTGTTTTTGACATTGATCCCGAAATAGCCCTAGACGAGAAAAAAAGTTGTGTTTTTGAACAGGTGACTGAAATTTCACTCTGGGTAAAGTAAACATCCTACCGAGGCAACTCCATGAGGTAAAGTGTCGCCTGAAACAGGTTGACGGACGTTCGACATGAATACAAACCAACATCCGCCAGCAGAGGAGCGGGATAGGATCTACACAAATGGGCGTTACACTGACGTTTAATACATGTCGGCAGGTCAGATGCTCCCAAAGCCAAATGTTGTTAAGAACACCATAACACTAGTAAAATACGGTCAAGTGCGAGTCAGGCACTCAATATAGCAGCTGAAATGCAATTATATCGATCGACAAAGAGAAGAAGAATGTTGGCGGTGTAGTCATTCAACACAGACCTTACAGGCGAAGTCGTAGAACTCGCTGGCGCCCTGTAGGCTGCCCTGTCGTGGCAGAATCGGAATTCCGTTTGCCGTGGGTCGCTTTGCTGATTTAGAAGACTTTTTACTCCCCGCCTTGGACATCCTAGTCCCCCCGAACGCATGGAGATTGCTACCGGGGCCTTTAAGCGCCGCCACCCATTCCGGTCGCCAAGTCTGGTCGGCCCGCTGTCCCGCTGCACACGGATACAACTAGCTGCCCGCAGGGAGGGTGAGTATGGGGGTACTGCGCAGACCGGACTTCGATTTTCTTTCCTCAGTTTTTGCACTGTAATTTAAAGTGCAACGCTTCTGTTGTAATTCGGCACCTCTTCTGGGTCTAAAAAGTACAATATTTTACGCGATTTAATTGTTTACTTTAATTTGTTTAATTTCGTGATATTTACAATTGACTACAAAAAAGTCTACCGTAGAGTAAGTTGATGTAAATACCGTTAAGCCTGTATTATTCCGCGTCACGGTACAATACATGGAGGTATATTTCGGTATGACAATCATCTTGTTACACTGTCTTGATAAGTTTTACCAAGGAGGTTGGTTTTACCACCGAGTAGTATTTTGGATTGTTAAAGATCAAGAAAGTACGAACTTCGACATCAGAATAATGGTAAACCACTCCAGAGCCAGCATAACCGCTACGTCATGGTGCACAAGATGGCCGACCTTTCATTGACATTTTTGACGTCACTAAACACACCTGCGGATGCCTGACGCGCCAGAAAGCAGCTTGTAGCGTGTACAGAAACTGTTTACATTTTTATGGCCCATGTGTTCGGGTCATGTCGAACAATGGCGTCGCGTCTACGCAGATTATTTTCTTATCTTTTAAGGTTACGCGGTAAAAGCAAGGCAAGTTTGAAACACATTGTTCAGCAGAAATGTAACGTTACATTGATAGGAATCTTAATACAAGCAGAACTTAAACATTGACCAAAAATTCGATATTTTTGAAAGTAAATGTTCGCTGTAGATAGGACTATTTTAACCCCCGTGTTGCATTTTGCTGATCATCGTAAGTCCATTTTTAAAGATTTTTTCAAAAAATTAAGTTCAGCTAAAACAGGATTATGATTTTGAGAACAGGCAGAATATTTCTGCCATGAGAAGATCTCCGCTTTTTGGTTACACTGGAACACACACCGCGATTTACATAGCTGCAACCAGTTCTCCTGGAGTCTCGCCAAGATCCCAGGCACCGAGGACAGGCTCTTAACTGTGTATCAGAGCGGGAAGGTGCAATGTTATTTTGGGACGTACTGTACGCAAGACTTGTGGTCGCAGACCGTGTCAATGCTGAATGGTGAGGGGTTTTTAGCTGTGCTGAGGGAGGGGGCAGAAATTTTGGGACGGAACAAAAATCATCGTAGGGGGATTTGCAATAAAACGGGTAATAGCACTAAAGTAGAACAACAAATGGAACTGCACACACGAATTCTGTTGGTTTGCCCCTTAATATTTGTACAGGGTCATCAACCATATGGATATATGTGTGGATGTGGACAAATCCACAAACGCAAATATATATTATACATAAGCACAAAACAAACGTCCTCCGCTCCAGAAATACGTCTAATCACATGAGTCAACAGCCCCTGGGGGTTCGTATGGCGTAACAGCAGGGTGCTGGGCCCATAACCCAGCGGTCCCGGGTTCGAATCCCCTGACGCCACCGATGTTGTGCCCTTGGGAAAGGCACGACTTTCCTCACTTCACCAAGGTGTGTAAAAAAGATGGGTTATTGCCCTTTGTACGTGGCACTGTTGATATAAGTTATAAAAACTTGAGTGCAGTGCCACGTCGTCCTTGTCCGTACAAAAGCAAAATTTTAAAAAAGAAATTAAAAAATAAGACAAAATGAGAGAAATCAATACTTTTTGGTTCTATGGTGTTTCAAACACGACGTCTACAGCAGAAGTATCCTAAAGTGGAACTAGTTGCCACCAAGTATAGTAAAGGCGACCTCACTAAACGCTTGCAGTTATATGTGCAAAGGTTAGGTGCGACAAGTCGTTCATTTTATAATATAACCAGCTGCTTCTGCGCCGATCACCTGCGAAGCTGGTGTGTTAAGACGAAGGGCGGGTATACCGGCTTTAAAGATACAGAAACATGAGACACGGAGGGGTCAAAACTATCCGTCCGTGTTTTGTATGTCGGACGGAACAAGTGGTTTGCCTGAGTGTACGTACTCACCCTCCTTTTACGCATTGCATGCCATGCTAGCAGATCGATGTGAAAACTTAGCGGATCGAACCCTCCACGAGGACTGTGTTTACATAACCGTGTGCATTACGTCATTAGCTAGTCCCAATCTCATGCTTACTCAAACACCGACATGGGAAACAACAAATGTCACAAGTATGCCTTTCCGTCGTGTGGGCGGGGCTTTTTTCCAGCAAAAGGCTAGATCTATAGAAACTTTGATATTTCCACAGAGGTGGAGCCCGTTGAGTGCCCATTCACCGACCAAAAATCACGATTCAGATTTCCATTTTTCAATGTTTTTTTCAAAACATATTTCATTGCATTTTAAAAGGTCTGTGTGTTTTTTGTGTGTATCATAGTTTTACGCTATAGATCATATTCAATTTATAAAGCCGTAGATCACACACATTTTTTTCGGTGACTAAATGGTCTCCATGCAGTACCTCGAGCTCGTACAACACAATCTGTAATTACCAACGCGCAAAACTGTTACAAGTTACAAGTTTGTTCTGTCATTGTTTGCAGATACGATACCGTACCACAGACGTCAAACCGTCATTACTCTGACGCACACAGCCTTGTTAGCATCAGTGTAGTTACATTTCAAGCCTACTGTAATGATTCACGGTACCACTTATGCCAGAAGAACATTATCAAGCGGCTGCTTCTGTAGTCACGATGTCATTACAGAGGTTATATTTAAATCACCCCTTCTTCATTCTAAAAGCTAAAGAAATCGCAACGCTTGATGACGCCAATATTTCTTCATTGTCCGACTGACACGGGAGTCAATCGTGAAAAGTGGGCTGGACAAAATATGATGTGTGCAACACAATTGATGTTTAACAGTAAATGGTTTCTAAGATACATGAGCACGTTAAGAAATATGTAAATCGGGTGAAAGCTTTATCTTTTATCTAACACATGGGGATAGGGGTGCCTAGGCCTTCATATAGGAATGGTCTGAAATTTGACAAATTCAATTAGAATATATATCAGAATCGGTATGAGATTGCTCTAAAACTCGTACGAATTCTACAGAAAAGATACGAACTGGCATAAGAAATAGCGACGAAACATTATGTTGAAACTACCTATTCTTAAAAAAATCTAAACTTTGGACAAACCTATAAAAGATTCGTATGAAAACTAAGGCACTCATGTACACTGTCCGAGTTGTAGTTCAGTAACACTGCACTGGTTAAGAAGTGGTCAGTCGAAAGCAGCTGCGAGAGTTAATTGGAAAAAAATAAGGGCCGAAACGACGGAAATTGCCAAGTCGCCTTCATTTTTCCTCACTTAGTGCCTTAGGCAACTCTAATTTTTCATATCTAATTACAGGCCACTCTCCAATTTCTGGAGTATACCACTTGGGGCGGGGGGTGTGACAAGTTGACCATAGTTGGGTCTAAATTCACGATGGTATTTTCGGCATGTCTTCCTGGCGTTGGAGATACATGTAGTAGACATATGGCTTGGTGTTGTTTTGTTCTTCCTCTCCCTCGTTTCGTACATTTTTTAAGTGATAAAGCATTCTAGTTTGTTTTTGTCTACGTCTAGGTCTATTTCATACGCTTTTGAATTGTGCGCTTTCCGGCTTTTTTGTACGTCAAGTTTTCGCTTAAATCTAGTGAAATAAGAGCGCACTTCTTTAAACGCGCACAAAATGAGCGAAGAAGGTTAGATTTGTCGAGCTTACACAAAAACTGCGTTCGAAATTCAGCCGCGCCCAATCATGTGCGGTTGAAAAGGGCCAAGACACTGTTCCAGAAATTACATGTAGCATTACTGTACATGATTATTCAAAGCTCGCCTGCGCGACGCCTAAAAATCCATCCCCAATTAGCGGGCGTCTCTGGTTCTGTTCTGAAAAGGCATCCGTCCCCTTTCACAGTTGATAGGGCGCTGAAGTGGAATGGAGGATTCGTTTGTGATGTGGTCAGATGTCCGACCGTCGTGGCCATGTATTGGCAATGTGATTTTTAAAGATACATGTGACTCGTACATTTATGACTCTTGGTTTGCGATGTGGCTAGCTATTGAACTGCTTGGTAAGTCGATCACAGACAGAAATTGCATTTCACAGCCATTGCATAGCTTGGTCATTTTGAGAGGCGTTCCCCCAAGACACCGTGCGACCTACACGTTTTACATGTCCAATACTCGTTTCCCTTTGGATACAGGCGAACATTTTGTTAAACTTTCAAGCTCCGTTGACAGCGGCTGCGGTGGTGACGAACACGTTGTTGATTGTTAATTTTCCCCGGTGTGCTATCTGATGCCCCTGGCTACTTGGAGCTTCAGCGATGACATATTGCGCGTCACCTTTATGACCTTGTAGTGTTTCCATTCCATGTTAGGCGTGCTACTCCCATCTCAGAGTGGCGTGGCGTTGGTATAGATATCATCAGGTATTGTATTACTGCTGACAGTCATTCTAATGGAAGCCTGATCCTTTTTTTTTCACGTCTAAATTTTTTCAGTAGGGTTGAAGCTATCGCGGACGTACTGGTTTTATTTTGTAAAAGCTGCAAGCCTTGTGCAAATGAAAATACCCCCGCCCCCCCTACTCACACAGAAAGAAGCAACCGGTAAACACGTGCTAAAACAAACACTAGTCTCGCTCATGGCATCGCATTCGGGTCACGATTTCCGTTATTGTGTCAACAGCAGTGATATCATCAAGTTGGCATGCCGGGTCGTCTCTACCATATGTTATGTTGGGAAACAAATAAGATGATCTACATGCAAAAGAACATTAACAGAAATGCGATGATAAGGCGCGGGTAGATAATGACGGCGAGGGAGAAGACTTACCCTTGTGACTCGCATATCCTGTCTGTTCAGCTGAGACCGTCACGAAAACATCTTATTACTATTAGGGGCTGTGTCGCTCCGGGATAATCAGTATGTGAAGCGTGCGTGCGGGGAGGGGAGATGGAATGCCTCACACCGCGTACTTGCTGATGGAACATTTATTCACAATGACTGTTGCCCGAGATGTACATCATTGACATTTTCCATGGACGTGAGAAATTCGCTCCTGAAGAGCAAATCTGTCAGGAACGTGGTCTTCAAGAAAGGGGCAAAGAGAAGTAAAGTCACGTAACGTAAAAGGATGTCAAGACCTACATGTAAGAGCAAAGGGGGGAAAGCTATACCGGCGACGGAGGTTTATTTTTGTTAACTCGACACTCTACAAAAGTCGCCAACTCCCAGTCAAAACGTAACTTTTTCCTTTGTCTGTAGCATGGATAGGTATTCTTACTTAGGCCGTTCTCATTCTAAAGATATGCACATGGCCAGCTAGGTTCTTGAATATTTACAACAAATACTTTGAATACATGTACTTGGTGCAAAGAATTACGAGTACTTTCGATTTGAGATGCGAAAGAAACAGAAATACGTCCAAGACGTGAACTACAAAGAAATCCATACATCATGAGACGCGAAAAGTGCACGCACCCTGGACAGTTGTGCCTCAAACGTGATAACTTTACTGCAATGCAACGATTCCAAATGAAAGTGTACGCCCTATAAAATCAGGTCCGATCCGTAGAGTCTGTGATGTTTGTTTGCTGCCAGAGAAAAGTCTAGTCACTGAAATATTCATCACCCCTTTTCAGGCTAACGTAAGGAACATAAGCCACAAAGTAGGATCTCTTGGGAGCCATCACGTCGGTTGCCATGACAACACTACGTGGCTGTCTGTTCTCACGTGCATTTTGATGCGGTCGTGACATCACCACGCCTACCTTGCTAGGGATTAAGTTATCTGGAAAATTGATGAAAGCGTCATGAAAAGTGTATACAAGTTTATTCCTGAAATGACTGCAGTTTCTTATATCCATATAGCGTCAAGCGGTCTGAGTAACAAGTGTGTTATCAACGATCTTTCGAAATGAAAGAAAATGCCATGCATCTGTTTTTCATTACGGCAAGTAATCTGCTCAGCATTACGGGAGTGTTTACTCCAGTCTCGTGACGAAAGAGGACGATCCACGGGGACTGAAGATACATCAGGAACGAGTTAGCTGCGCGGTGGAATGGGACTACTAATCCCGCCGTGCGATAACACAGAACTATTTACATGTTAAGAAAAGATAAGCTTAGCCGTAACGTCACTGAGTTCGTCTTATCAGTATGTAGATGGTGGTGAGGACTACATGTATAGACAGGAATGGTGTTGTTACGCATAGATTTTAGCACCAAGGACAGGGATGGCATCAGAAATTCGGTTGTTGTTACTAAGTACTTGGATACTTTATTTCCTCCATTAGCTACCAAGTAAGTAACAAGTAAGTAGCGTATCTGCCTTGAATATAAAAACTACATACAACTGACAAAGTACATAGTATTGTCGGGTTTACGTCGTGCTCATATAGAGCCACTTTAGCTTCTCATTTCTCATGGGCTTCTATACCCACGTTAACGGCTAGTCAGGCTAGGTAGGATGAAGGGAGGGGTGAACATAGAAACATAAAACATGTAAATACCAGCGCCTGAGATTTCAGTTATTGACGTGACACTACAGGTAAAGAATAAACAGAAATAGGTTCTTCCTTACTCCCGAAGTCCTGACTCACGTATTCGAACAACAACAATATCTGTTCTTCAGCCTCATTAGAATTTTGACAGTGACGTCAACCAGTGACGTCAGGACGAAGTTGGGACTGGAAGATTAAAGCTGGCTGAAAGTGTTACAAATCCCTGGTTTAAACAGCAGGAGCAGATGGCAATCAACAAAGATCTAAATCGTTTTCGTCATTATAGTACTCTCGGTTCGGTGATTTCGAAGATATGCTGATGCATTACGATTTGAGGGAGGGGGGAGAATCGGAGTGGACGTTGGGAAGGGGTGACGTCACAAGTGTCACATGGACAGCATATTGTTGAACTGTTAAAACATGACTAATATCAACACCAGAAATAGGAGAGGAAATTATGCTGCTGGATTACGTAAACGTTCTGAAGCCATGGTAACAATCATTTTTTCTGCTTTCCCCGAATCACATAAACGCATTCAATTGTAGTACTGTATGGATGTGATTTGAATAGCACGGTACCACAGGCAAATGTTTCATTTGCAGACTGACGATTTGATGCAGTTTCTGCCTACTTTTCAGCGACGTTTCTAACGTGTAAAAACTAAAAGACCCTTGCTGCATCAGGTTTCTACCACTGGATGCAGAATATAATTTTGACTCCGTTTAAGGATTCAAAATTCATTGTAATGTCAAATCCTAACATAACGTTATATGTACTTATTAATATTAGCACTATTACCAGGCCAAGGCAAGCCCTGACAACCTAGAATGATGTAAACCAAGACATGCATTCACCGGCAAATGTTTCGTTATCTACGAGCCCCATGGTTGGGAAATGCCTTGTAAAATGTCCATTCGTTCTGCAGTAGCTGCGCAAATCGACGGCAAATTCGCGCACCGTAAAAGGTGCGCATTTTCTAACAACCACGAGCGGTTACATGAACAGAGTGTCTGTATCTGTGTGATTGACGGACGTATCAGACGACAGGTAATGGCTACAGGGTGTCGTTCAGAGGGAAATCATGGTGTTAGATGGACCCATGGCACCGGGGGCGCCTTTTAGGCATCTGACTTGTCAGATAGACAAGATACCTCGGGGCTGTACATTACTGTTACCGTCTGCATATTGCTTTGCGCGCGGGGACAGTACATTAACTTTTTGTATCTCAAAATAAGGTAGAAGATGTAGTGCCCTTAATTGTGGATTGCACTAAGTATACGCATATTAATGATAGAGATATGATATCCTTTTTAGTTAAATTCCCTCGCTTTAGATGTATACGTAGCCCTGAAAATTGATATTCCTCATCCGACTATAGCAAAATCCCTATACAATCCTCCATTTTCACCATGTCCAAGAAGCAAGAATAAGCCGAACCTATACGCCGGACTAAAATACCCGTACCAATATGTGTATGTTTGAAACGTATCTTCTTGTGGCCTGTACTTAGCCTGTCGCTGGACAAAAATGTGCAATAAGGCTCTTCATCCATTAACTGCGTAAAGGCAGAAAGTTTGCACAAATGAGACATGCCAATGAAGATTGACAGGACAGTGAACCACGAGACACGCGAACATGTAAATGGTTTGACATGTGTCCCTGAGAAGATTTCATGTCGTGACACCTTCGGAGACAGGCCAATTTAGCCCATGGGCCAGGTCAATCAAAATAGCAATTTGGTACCAAACAGAAGGACAAAGGGGGACTTACCCTTTTGAAAGGGTTGATTCCTCTACTTTATCATTATCCATGATAACTATGTCAAATGCCCAGCTTTATAGGAATATCACGTGATATGGTGACGTCACTCAAATCCATAGAACGACCAAAAATCGTCTATATCAAGTTATTTAATGTGGTTGTCAAAATTATCAACCATATTTCATGAGTATTTCTATACGTGGACTAATTTTGTGATGTACATGCTGTTCGAAAGCATACCCTTGATAAACGCACATACCTTACCACAAAAGTAGATGGACACGATATGGAACTACGAACAGAAAATCATTCCACGTACCAAGTTAGGCATCTTCATAATCCCTATGTTATCTTATTCTGCCTATCTAACCTGCTAGCGTCGTGTACAAATGTTTCTAACATGTACAGCCATAACGTGCTGTGGAGCCTAATGACGAGTTCACAAGACACTGATAAGTGTTAATTTTTACGTCATATGTGGATTGAAGACAAGATTTCCAATAAATCTGCGATTTCACAACTTCACGTTTTAGAGTAAAATACAAATTGTATACGTAAGAAAATGGATAGTCTTTCAGAACGAGGCTCACGAAGATATGCTGAAACGGAGAGCTAGAGCATATTTAACGTCTGGCGTCCACGCTACCTAACTTGCTTTTAGGTTTACGTAATTCTGATCAATGACTTTCAATAGTTGCTGTAGAGGGTACTAGGGATGAGTGCGTACCAAAGACTTTGAAAATTGAACATATTGGTTTCTCTACTTTCAACTCAGAAACTTCAAAGAGTAAAGTAGTTGAACACACACCACCAGCCACTTGCTGTAGTGCTTGCACAACTGTGTGACCCAAGGGATATTGAAAATAGAAAAGGGCAAAGCCCTTTCATCGAAAGTTGTGGGAAAGAGTTATGGACCTCAAGTGATGGGGATGCTACACGGCATAGCCACAACGACGAACGATATTCCTCGCGGTATCATCACAAAATATAACTCCAAACACGACACCTACGAAGGAGCTTCATGTGAATCATACGAAGACAGCTAGGTGGAGCTGTTACACAATTTCACAGATTCGCCACTACTCTAAATATCACACTAAACTCCGTCAAGCAGTCAGTATCGATATTAGTGGAATAATCGGTCAATAGATGACTCTAATGTAGATGGAACCTATGAAATGAATAAGCACACTAGCTGGATACGAACCAATACGTAAGCATGTCTACATCGGCTACGTCCTGCCTGTCAGTGTACGAACGAGATAAAACTGAGACTCTTACTATGTCTAGAAGCGTTGTTTACTCGGTAAAGTTCTGTGCTGTAAAATTCTTACAGCCAGTTCTCATTAGCCCTACCCAGTAGGTATTTCAAGCGTACTGCAGTTCGTCAAATGGGCAGCAGAAGACGCTATTGACTACTATAAAGCACTACACACATCCAGAAGCGGTATCTAGCGGTACCAAAATTCACTGCACAATGATGGAAACATTTCCACCGTTGCTATGCGCAGACAGTGCACGGGGCTCTGTTTGACCAAAGCAAGAGTATTAGAACCCTTCTGAATTATCATTGATATAAGAGAGACATATGTGTATCAATATTGCAGCACACGTCTGTCGAACAATACGTTTTACCTACCTTTGATTCCCTGAACGGTCCAAGCGATTATCAAGGTCACCAGTCACTGTCTCATGACGTGTTGGGAACATGTTTTCTGCTATCGACTATTCTCCAATTATCGATTTTCCATTGATCAACGTACCCAACTACCAAGTAAATCAACAAATCGTAATCAATCAGTCATTTCACGTCTTGACAACGTTCACAACATGTACAGGACATACTCAACGACCTTCGAGCCAATCGCACGTCACTCTAACATTCTATCATGTACGCAACGCCTGCTTCACACACATAACGTTAGACCTAGCTAGGAGAAATTGTTGTGTTTCCGGTTGCATGACCAACCTTAGCAAAACAACGCAGACCTTTTGGGGTCGGTCGCTGGCAAGGGGCATAAAATTTTCAATCTGACAACTATGTGATGAAATCCAAAACAGTATTTCGCACTCTGTTAGCACATTAAGGTATTGAGCAAAAAAAAGGAAGAAAAAGAAAAGATAATTCCTACCTACCGACCCTAATTTCTTCAGAACTGTAACCGGAAACACAACCTACATTTTTTCCTAGGCTTCATCAGCCGGTGTAAAAACGGTCACGTCCGAGTCACGAGCTCCCCGAAAATCACCAACAAAAGCCGCCAATTTCAGTGATAATCAGTTTTGACCCGACCAGATCTAGTTTGATCTTGAAAAGAATGCCTTTATTGATTTTTTAGCTCTGTTTTCACACATAAAAATACCTCACGCCATCACCCTATCGTAATACCGTGAGAGCAGATATCGATTGAAGAACTGTCGCCTCTGTCGGTGATTTTGAGAGGACACTACTATGTTAAGAATCGACTATATATATGTTGCGTGTTTGAAATGTGTGTCGTACATGTATGTGTATTACTTATCTTCCAAACGTACTATCTACATGTGTGTTTCAGGTGTGTGGCAACTGTGTTAGATGTGTAATACTTGCATTCCAGACTTATTCTCTGTATGTCTAGGATGTGTGTACCAGAGATATTTTACTAGTGTGTTATACAATGTGTGTGTGTGTGTGTGTGTGTGTGTGTGTGTGTGTGTGTGTGTGTGTGTGTGTGTGTGTGTGTGTGTGTGTGTGTGTGTGTGTGTGTGTGTGTGTGTGTGTGTGTGTGCAAACTTACTGTGAAACCGATCCCGACTGTCGCCGAGAAGGACCCGCTCAGGAACTTTCCCTGGTCGAACTGCACCAGTAGGGACGTCTTCCCCACGCCACTGTCTCCCACAAGAATCGTCTGCGGAAAATAGAAAGTTGGAGAATCCTTAGTTCGTAACTGCCAGTAGAATACGGTTGCCTTCACAATTGGGCTCCAGAGACGTTACTGCTTCTTTCTCATCTATCTCACCCAATGATCATTTAGGTTTGAGTTGAATAGCTCTAAACCTCGGATTTTGAAGTTGTTTTCTGGTGAAATCAAATGAAAAAAATGGAGGAATGAATCATTTCAATCGCCAGAGAAGGACAGTGTTGTGATCTCATACGTCTCATAGATAGTAATTGGTCTCCTCGAGACGCTGTAGGGGAACTCTGAGCAGCCATGACTTACTTAGTACTTAGACGCCAAGCGACGAACGTCATCCATGACGTCATGACCAAATGAGGTCAAGGACCATGGCCCCACTACAGTCTTTCGATTGGTATCAAATTTGTTAAGTGATTCAAAGTAGACATAAAAGGGCAATTTCCCAACTAAGATTCCCTTGGATCGAAGAATTGTAATCAACTGAATGTCCCACTCTGAAATGTTTCTTTATTTTGTTATTTGTGTTTCTGTTTTATGCTACACAGTGGACATTATGTATATCAATTACGACGTCACATTCGAGAGTTGTGTAAGGGACTGATTTTTTTAGCCTCCGTTGCAGTCCTTCCCGCAGCGATTTTTTTTTTCAATTTTTTTTGTGGGGGTGGGCGCCGCGTATCTGCTTGGGATCCCGTATCAGGTCTACAGCGGACACAGGGGCACGGCGGATACGGGATCCCAAGCAGATACGCGGCGCCCCCCCCCCCAAAAAAAAAATGAAAAAAATCGCTGCGGGAAGGACTGCAACGGAGGCTATGTTTTTTTATGCTTTATAATGACACTGTGGCATCGAATATCCAAGGGCACGGGTTTGATTCCTACATCCCCGGCTAGACTCTTGGTTGGAAAGGTAAAAGGCGGTGGAAGGAGAGGGATGGACTCCGCCTTCCAATACAGTGTCCTAGACATAGTGAATAACAACTTACTGCCCCCATGGCCTCAAGAAGGCTATGATACTACATTTACCTTTTTTACGACTCTTCTCAATCTCCTTTTACTTGCGCTGGCACAGAACCTTCAGGGAGAGGGACTTTGGTCGATCAATATGAACGGCGCCTTCCTTCCAACTGAATGAGACGAGTTACAGTTGCTTTCTTACCCCGTTATTGACGTCTTAATCAGTTATAGCTTCTACATATTGTGTACGTATATTGTAAAACCAAGGTAGTAGACACATTCTACGTGTGAAAAGAAACAGTAGAAATCTTGTTAATACATATGTCTGTATCCTAATACTATGATTAATAGAACATGCAAATTCTGTGACCATTTATATGTTGAAATTGAAACCCACTTTTTACTCGATTGTTCTTTATATAAAGATGAGCGCCAATCGCTGTTTAAGACAATAGAATTAGACAAAACATGTCAAAGCATGACACTTTTATATACCTGATGTCATGTAAGAACGAACATAAAATAGACAAAGTATGTAGTCATGTTTCCAAATGTTTCAAAAAGAGAGAAGAAAGTACTAGGTGATCAATAGTTTGGCAATAGTCCACAGTTTGTTGTTAGTTTTTTTTCAATGTTAGAATGTAGCATCTCATCAATTCATATTTTGCATTATGCTTCGTATAGACCACATGTGATCATCCGTGCATTTAGCCCATTTGGGCAGGAATATGCAATAAAGACTATTATTTTTATTTTCAATCGGTGTTTCAAGAATATTGCTCGAGCTCAGGACTTAAGACAAAAATTTAATTTTCTATCAGATGACCTTCAATCTTATCTACTCACCTTAAACTTTGTAACATACCAAGCTATGGTAACGTTGGATCAAGGAGGTTTGATTTTAACCTCCTTGGTTGAATATATTATTCAATCAACCGCGGATGCATACCTGAAGCAAAACATTGAGATTTTACACTCTTCTAGCTAAAAACAAACGAATGTGTTGTTTCAATTGATGTACGAATGTCAATATCAATTTTGAAGACAAAGGTTTGTTCCTTTCTTAATACCGTTTTTGGATCGTGATTGTTCTACCCCCTACAATTTACGTTTCTACCCCCTATAGTTTACGTTTCCACCCACTATGATTTACGTTTCTACCCACTATGATTTACGTTGCCCCCCCCCCCCCTATGATTCACGTTTCTAGGCAATGAAATTACATCTCCAAACTTAATCCCTGGGACTGACCCCGAGACCAAAGGCCGATGTAAGATCTACGATACCACTAATGACCTGTGACATGGCTACTCGTTCTGTTGGTTTTATAGTTGCCCCTAGGCCTGTTTCATCTACCGGTTTATCTGATACGTTAATAGTGCCGTTTTTCTGTCTATTTGGATGAAAAGATAACTTATTTCTTTCATATGATAAATCTTTTCTCGTTATCAAGTCGATACCTTTCGCCTCGGGTCATTCAACGTGGGCGTTACTTGGAAACTATTGGGAGAATAGAACAGTTCTTTGATTATTATAGCATTATGTGAGATAGAAATCCTAAACTAAATGTAGATAGTAAGAGACAAAATGTAGACCTAGTTTTTTTTTCGGCTCACAAAAGTAAATTGGCTGTAAGTTCGTTTATGTTAGCCGTAGAAAGTGCAAAAAAAAAAACACACACAATAATTTAGTGGTAAGAGAGTTAAGGTTTCTACCCTGGCTAAATTGGTATTTTGACTTTCCATTGTTTTCTCATTAGTGAATTAAGAAAGAACTGTAATTATACTGAATATTGGTAGCTGGGCATGAATGAATTCTACATATGATTTTTTGACCATATGGATGACGTCATCGAATTTCATTGCCCCTTATATTATTCTTTGAGAGAAAATTTGGTACATACCACTGCAATGAAATTATGTTGTCCATGTACATATTGATCAAAGCTACAAACGTACGTTCGCACGTCATCCATATGGTCCAAAAATCATATCTAGAATTCTTTCATGCCCAGCTACCAATGTTCAGTAGAACTACAGTTCTTTATTAATTCATTAATGAGAAAACAATGGAAAGTCAAAATGCCAATTCAGCCAGAGAAGAAACCTTAATTGCAGACGACGTGTGGTTATCAACATTATGTGACTGTATTCCGCAAGGGGATGACTCCATTATAATTGGTCTCTGGTGGAAAAAGTAACGACAATTAGTTGGAGTAGCTCTCTAATAATGAGTAGATATCCAATAAATTTGCACAGAACCATGAATCTAAAGACCCGGATGTTTACGTTCGAATGTGAATTCTTCAATCATCGCATAATATACTTAAAACTACTACTAACGACATAGGATAGGACTGGAACGTTAGTAGAATGGGCGTAACTTTTATTCACGGGGTACATTTTGGGGGAGTTCACTTCATTATGTTCGCTGCGACACATACAAGACAACCTAATGATGGATGACAGCGGTCCTCGTCAAAAGTGGCGGACCAACCACAAATTCGCTGAAGCATGTTTCAACATTATAGCGCGCACATATACAGTAAATAAGGCATAAGCATTTTTTTTGCCGTACATCTCGAATGATATTCATCACATTGTATCATTACAGCCAGTAAGTTACCCATCTGAGTAATGAGGCTGTTGTCTTTCGGGACGAAAATAACGTCATTATATCAAAACGATTCATATAGTTATGAAGCGGTTGCAATATTTCCTGTAAGTGGGAGGTTTCCATCATCAGCCTGATTATCATTCATACCATACTAAGGTACAGCGCAGGACACATGAGGTTGAAATTTCCTCATATCCATCTTCTGTTGATAGATTCAGCGAGGGCTAGGTCTCGCCCCTGTACCTTCGCTTCACTCTCAATTGTTTTCCCACAGAGGTAGTCATCAGCCACCTTAACATACATCACCCAGTGTTCGGGGGACGAAATCTCAAGCTTAACATGTTTTGAATGTGCCGGGGTCTACTTGATAAATCCCCCGAACATCATTTTCCCTTTACGAACTTCAAGGGAGATGTTAGGGGAAATCCTGAGAGATAAGTTGTCTTCTAGGCGGGCTCCATTTGCGCATTTTACACTTACAGAAAACCCTCTTCACAGTCATAAAAGATGAAGATGGATCAATTAATGACAATGGAAGAACATGGGAGGGTAGTTAAGGGAGCGTTATGTGGAAGGGGTAGGTGGGTGAGAAATACACCTAAAAAGAGAAAGGGGACAACAAAGTTTTTAACCAGCAAACTGTTGCCCAACATTGTTTCATCACTTTCATCTCCTAAATCATTCCACTATGTAAGAAACGTAACACAACACCCATCTCCAACAAAAGGCTGCTCAACTCAGGTGACAGATGTTTGGACGTTCTTAGAATGCCGCTATACACACCTGTACACAAAACTTTGAGTTTGCAGTATTGGATTCCAACAGATACCAGGCCCACAAATTAAAGAACGCGCTTAGATATTTCCCGGCTCCGCTTACAAAAAAAAAAAAGAACTCGAAATATGCAAGGCACAGACGAAAATCTCAATGAAACAGTACAACACTATTAGCTCTGGGACACATAGAAAGTAGTCAAACCTGTATAAGTAACCTCTACAAAAGAACCACCTGGCTTTTGGTTTTGAGTCAAACCTGTACTAGCGATCACCTCTACATAAGGACCACCTGGCCATTGCCATACCGTGTGTTTTAATGACGGCAGATGCAGAACACAGAGAATGATGATGGTGGTCTAATAGTCCTCCACCGCCGTGATAAGGCAGTTTTGAAACGTCTTATCACAGGGTAACCAGGTCGTTGTGACAGCCGGTACAACAGAAACTCGATAATCCCGCCAACCACAAGTGTGAGCGTAGAATTCAAATGACGGCTCCTCTCTAACCGACAATTCGGTGGACTCGGCCAACCTAAACCAATTACTCTCTTATAGATGACGACTTCAGCAGTTTATTGAGGACAATTTTATGTGCAGAATGTGTTACTCCGAAAGACTTACGTCTTACATTGTAACTTAAGAACACGGTGCCACAAGATGAGAATATTCAATGCCATATTATGATATGTTGCCGCTTGCTAAGGTTCTTACAAGGTCAAGGAAGACATCTGGAGCTACTTTGCATTCCGGGCCATCTTGGGTATGCGGCGCACAACCTGTGTTTTACCATCCATATTGACACGAAAGCGCTAAGCGAAACCTGGTCTTAGATAAATATTCTGTATCTTTACATGTAGCATGGCATGTGGGCTAAAGCAGTAATGTAGCAGAGACGAGTTAGCTGAATTCGGGCAAACATTCTTCTTTGACTTTTGTTTGCAATTTATGGCATACATTTGGCCATTTTGAAGCTGCTTTGAACGATTCACAGTATAGTCGAAAAACGATTTTTTTGTGTGTGTGTGGAAACGGACGAAAATTGATACGCGCTCGGATGGCATACATATAGTAGAATCAACATGGCCTTATTGAAAGAAAGATCATGCATACGTGGGAGAATCTGGGCCGGAAATGGCGACCTACATAATCCTAAGATCTAGTAATACCCACAAAGCCTTTCCAATGCATTTCGATTGAGGAGGAAGAAATAGAATTGACTGAACGCTTGGCCTGTACGTGGTCTAGAGACCGATAAGTCATCGGAGTCTGGCGCCGGCCCTGTAAAGTCGGTAACTAACCAACCATAAGGGAAAACCTCACTATACAAACTAGGTAAGAATACCATATCCAAACCAATTACATCACCTAACATTGAAATGGTAAGTCTGTTTGTCATTTTGTTTCTCCTATTCTCTAGACGTTTCCAGGAATATGTTACGATTTTTTTCGTGACCATGCAAGCCGTGTCTTGTGCATGTGACAACGACACAACACGAAGAAGTAGGTACATGTACTTTAAATGAAAACTTGTTTGGGAGGTAAGCAAGATTTTTTTAAACATGAAAATACATATGCCCTCTGTCTAATAAGCATAGCATTGCCAATTGTGAATTTGAGAAGAATATAGCATTGATGAACTTGAGAATAGAACGCGGTGAACACACTGGCAACCTGGATGAACACCCGCCGCTTGTTCCACCATTGAGTGTTTTAGCATACCACTAGGTTATGTTCTCCCCTAGCTCACATCATCACACTGTCCAAAACCAGTCTCAGAATCCCTCTACAGCATTAACTTCTTTCCGTGGACTGCAAAATTACGGAACTCTCTCCCTGACAAGCGTTTCCCTCACGAAGACAACGAAACCACAAGCCTTCAAAACCAATGACGTCCACCGCCATCCCCTGGCATAGTCAACTACATCCTACATGTATATCTCCCACCAACTTAGTTCAGTGTCTCGTGCTTAGTTCAGCAAACTCGAGCTGCAAAATACAAAATCCCATCCGCGGCACCACCAATTCTGGTCGCGTCTTGAGCGTCACGATTCTGATTCCTACTCTAACCACCACTATCACGATAAAGGGATACCCTAAGGCAGACTTTATGGTCCTCTGTGTCAGTTTGTGACTGTTACACGTTACAGGCTTTTAGCCGCCGCTTTGCTGGCTGTAGGCAGTCCGAACGACTTGCGTGTTGGACGTCCTGAAATTATCGGTAATTAGCTTACAAGCTGTGGCTGGAAGGGATGGCCGTCACACCGCGGTCCATTTGTTGCAGTATCCATGATCTGATCAGGTAGCCTGAGTGCCAGCCTTTTTAGCTTCCGTACGCTACCCAAGCTCCGCTCCTTGGAGCTTGGGTAGCGTACGGAAGCTAAAAAGGCTGGCACTCAGGCTACTGATCAGGTACCGCCGTTTTTGATCCACTAGTGGTGCAGTTTTGACCCGTTAGTGGCTCAGTTTTGACTATGCAATGAGAGTAATGACGAATAGTTGAATTCTAACTGAACAACGCTGCAAGATACATTGGCATTTGACAGATTTGCTTGTTATTGTGAAAGAAATTTGAACGGAGCGCATTGTACGATGTTCACGATGAAAAATAATGCAAAGAACTTGCACTAAGATTCAGGTCAAAGCCGTTGCGAGTGTAGACGTACATTCTGGTCACCATGCCCATCTTTCACAGCAATTTACTGTCAACTTATATTCATATCCTCGTTTAGAATTGCTTATAACGTTAAATATGCTATAAAGACGAGTTATCTCCCTGCTTTGCGCCAAACACACCGTCTCTAAGGAAAATACATGGCAGGCGTGTTTTTAATGTTGGAATCGTGAACAGAGTGGCGAAGTGAGGCAGCCCCTGACGACCTTCACTACCACTTTGATATCACAGACCGTAAAACAGCCATAAAGACGAGGCGAGTCTAGCGGCGGAGTAGAGCCCAGCCAGAAGGGGCCCACATTTGGTCAGATGGAAAATATGTCCACCATTATCAACGTCGTCATTCTTCCACATGCTCTCTGATGCCGTGCTCACGTTTGATTTATTTTCGGCGAAGATACACAGGCTTTCAACGAGTGCTTTAACTGTGGTGAATCCACTTCATCATTGTTTGTCCTATCCACTGACAGTCGTAAGAGTAAATCATACGGATTAAAACAAAGTGCAGATCTCAGGAGAGTGGGAGAAGGGTAAAAGATGTAGATGTTTCCAAACAAGTTTCGACAGTTGAATAAATTGTGCCGTACGCGTATCCCCTCTGATGACATTTTCATCCTCAGTAGCTGCAAGATGTTTTGAGAGATAGCGTAATTCCTACATAGAGTGCACTATCTTCCTTCACTCGACATGGGCGATAGCATGATTGCCGTCGACGTGAACACGCCTAGAGAGCTTTGGAGTTCACTGAACTGGAGGAATCCCAGTGAAAATATCAATCATATTTGTATATCTTCTATTAATATCACACGGACTACAAAAAAGAAAGTACTCTGCGAAGGTGTGCCAATATTGTAATCGCTTGGTCGCTGCATTCATGTGTTGTACTGTTTTGTGTTGTGTTGTGTTATGATATATTGAACTGTATTTATGGATGATGGATTTTCTCGTAGCGTAAATCGTGAAAACCCTGGTCTTACACATTTTCAATACATTAATGCGACGTTATTACCTAGGTGTGGCCAACAAGGCTGGCATACTAGTATATACCGAAACTATTCTTGAACATGCTGCTGCGATGGGTCTTGATAGTCCAATTCTGCACACATACGCACATGTAGATAGTAATTCGTAGATGCAAGGCCATGATGAACACACTACGACCCCGGTTATAAGAATGCCCTCATGTCCTGTTAATACACCCGTGGTGGCGCAATCCCAGCGAATGTGTGATGGGTTGGAGGAACGTCGCGATATTATCGCCTGGAGCCAGATTCCGTATTCCGCGCACAGTCACTCAGCAGAGGCATTCAGATGCGTGCAACTCAAGTTCACTCTGAGAACATTCAGTCTCTCAAATGTCGTCAGGTCCCGTTTGGATCAGTACACCCTTGCAGTGGTTGGTAGTGCGAAATTCTACACGGAAGATATGAGGCCATTACTTTTTCGTCCTTATGTTTTTTCTGCCAACATGTTTGTGTAATTCATCATTTTTACGATTCTCCCATGCAACTGTGGAATGAAAGTTGTACAATGGCTTTTCCTAATACAGAAATAAAAAAGATGATGATGATGTTCATTACTGTTGATGGGTGTAAGTTCGAGGGGACTTTCTATTTCGCAGTAGGAGGGGATAGAAGACGATAGCGGTGTTTCAAGTTCGCGGTTGAAATAACTATAGTAATGCAATGCAAAACAGATCATATTTTAAGTCCGACTTAAGTACGACTTACGTATCGAAGAATACACAACACATGTTACATATATTTTCAAAGCCAGGCAGCAATAAATATAATTGTTTTAGTAATTATGATGTTAAGTTTTATTCTGTACTTCTATTTTTGTACTAAGTTAAATAGTTGTTGCCATGCATTGTACCGTGTACGACGGTAGTACATTACAAGTTCTTCTCCATTAAGTATGAAACAAACTACTTCAGTACTCCGTGTCCTTACAAAGGTCACACTTGAAGTATAGATTAGAAAATATGTTACTTTCAGGCATGAAATCATTCAGAACTAGGCGTTCGGTGGCAAATTACCGCGCGGCTCAATGTGGGATCAGGGAATTAAATAGTCCGTAAAAGAGTTGAGTCACCGTGAATCATCCTATTACGCCGACAACCTGTCACAAAACGCCCCATCTTCCTCTACTCAGTTGTGATAAATGTCTCTTTCACTAAAGTTTCATTTAAGCGTCTGCTAATTCACCACCTGTAACGTTATCCATGGCTGTGTGCCTGATAGGTATTTTTGTTACAACTGCATACCACTTGGAAAAATCCCAATCGCATATTACAATTTGAATTGTTACTTTTTCGACAATTTATTTTTTAGAGAACGTGTATCTCTTATTGGTAGATGATTTCAGGATGTAAATCGGAAGAGTGTTATTGCTTTATTTCTTTTACGGCGAGTGATTTGATTCATATACTGAATAATACACGGCAAAAGATGTGAATGACTACACAGAAAATGGCAAGACCACAACAGCTTGTCATCCTGTAACTTCTTGTGGTATGTACTTAAGTCTTATTTAAGTCGACGTCTTACAGAAGTTAAGACAGGAACCACGCGTACGATATGTGTTATCGGTGATATTATCTTGACAACTAGTTGCAAGGTTTTCGAATTAAGACACTAATGTTTGCAACTGAAAAGGGCAAAGGGCATAAGCTATGATATGTTTCTTTCAGCCATATTTGCAAGTTTTAATTCAAGATACTAATTTTTGAGACTGAAAAAAAGGCAACGGGTGGTGGTTTTTTTTTTTTTTTTCAAAGAAGAATGAGTCTCATTATCGGTTTTCTGGCGTGTCTCCAGACACAGGAAATTAAATTTTTCTAATCTTGTTTCGCGGGCGTAGGGAGGCGGCAAATGGAAGCTGAAGTGACATGAATTGATGAATTAATGACTTCCTTCCCGAAAAACCATTGGGACTTGCCAGCAACTAGACACGAGCAGTTCAGTACCATTAAGGCTCCCCGTGCTCCTGGGACCCGCACGCATCAAGGAGGTGGTAGTTTAGAATGATGAAGATAGATGACTGCATGTACCAATGTGCAGCCCGAGGGGGCATGAGTATGAAGAGGTCAATTTGAACGTTTCCAGTACCGTGTGTGAATGACGAGTGCATCCACTCTCTATTGTTTCTAAACATCGTTGACTGAGAAAGAACGTTATCAGACCGTTTCGTAACTTTCCGTCATTATTCGTAATGGTTACCTGTCTTGATATGCCAGAGATATATGCTCGAAGGACCGAGCTTTAAATAACAGACCGTAAACATTGCTTTAGATAAGGAATTATTTGATAGGCAAACAGATCGCGTCTCCCTAAATGTTATGAAGTACAATTGACGTCTATTCCATTCTAAATACACCCTTACTGTGACTATAAAGCCCACTTTATAACACAACAAACACTAAAATACAAAACAACAGTTGCCGATTAAATGGATCAACGAAGGGTACAGAAAGTATTAGTTTTGGTAATACGGCATACATTACACATTGGATTATAGATTTCCGCAAGATTTCCTACCTGTTACTCGCCGATAAGGAGTCTTCGATTTACTCGCCATTTTACCTTCGATTTTGCACAGACAGCAGTGGTGGTTGTATGAAACTGCAGGGTTCTGTTTAACAGTACGCAATAGATCCTGTAGACTAATGTACTTTCAGATAATGATTTGCACATGCTGGTATTATCATTGGAAATGGGAAAATTCACAATTTGTTCAATTA
This sequence comes from Branchiostoma lanceolatum, assembly GCA_035149815.1. NCBI lineage: Eukaryota > Metazoa > Chordata > Leptocardii > Amphioxiformes > Branchiostomatidae > Branchiostoma > Branchiostoma lanceolatum. The sequence continues at coordinate 7,815,861 of CM068873.1, forward strand.
GACGAGTGTGCTTCCACAAAGCCCTGACAACCAGGCGCTGGCTGATTTAAACAGACGGATGTTACGAAACATGCAATTGCGCAATCTGAGAACATGGTCATATTCAGCTGTTGTTCACCCTGTAGTGTCTAGTGGCAGATAGGGCAGCATGTTTCCTAACTGTTTCTGCAGCAGGTTATATTTTTACAGGGGTTGGTTGTTAGTCCTTCCCCTTTAACGTGCTCCAGCCGGCACCTCCTTGAGCATGGGACCACCATTTTATGTCCCTTCTGCCTTCAAAAAGACGGGTTGCAGCCCCGACCGCGTACCGAGATGTCCTGTCCCAGGATTTGAACCGGGGTCTCCCAGTTACCACCTTGGATCCAGAAGCTCAATTGTGAGGCTGCTACCAGCTGAGCTACAGGGACATCCCTGAGAACATGGTCATATTGTTGTTAAAAACTGAGTAAAAACATCTGAATAAGAAACAATCTTTACAACATTCTAAATCATAGAGCAGACAATCTGGCTGAATCGAACCGTGTATATTGCAGTAGACGTAAATCGCAAATATATTGTGTGCAATATCTTTATGATTATGTCATCCCTTAATCTCGCACGGCACAGGGCAAACTACAGATGTGTCTGATAACATTTGTCACGAATGTTGTGATCACAACAACCTCAAGTATACTAGTAATTGGCCCAAATCCCAAAGTGCTTTAGAAGTCAAACAGACGCCGCATTAGATTGCAGCAGCCTAATGCGCTGTTGATTCAAAGTAAGTGTTGTCAGCATAACGTGTTGAAACGTGAAGATTGGGTTCCGCTTCTGCATGTAAAATGAATCATCAGGTAGTTGACACACGTTGGTACGCTCCAAAACATTATAACAACACTGGACGGCAAATTCGCGTTTGTGAAGTTCTTTCATGCTCCAATCAAGTAGGTATGTAATTGTTATGTGCCAATGTATATAATCATTGTCATTTGTTTTCAAAAATTGTAGCGAACTATATAAAATTCAGGGCAAGACCACCATGTTTCGCACCTGCATATGCTAAATTTTTACTTGTAGAAATACTGTATGTAACAAAGATTGTGTTCTTTTCTACAATAATTATTGCTTCAACCTTACAGCATCACTGCAGTTCATAATCCATCATTATTCTGCAATCGTTCAAGTAAAGATGGTGTCGTAATTTATTTACAAGTCCAGCCTGCACCTGTGGAAATCGAAGCGAAAGCGTTGTTCATTACCTTTTGTACTGCCCTATATACAGTCAGCAAAGACTAAACCTTCTCGGCAACCTACAGAATCTATTAGCGCCCATACTTAATCTTGGTAGTTCATCCTTTGTTTCTTTTGATTGCAATAGTAACATTTTGGGCTTGACCCAGACTTATATTATGACGAGCAAACGCTTTATAACTTAGTACTGTTTTTATATATTGATTGTTTTTTTGTTTGTTGCGTATATTGTTTGTTTCTATTGGACTACCCAAATGCTGTTACTTAGTGTTATTGTATTTGTCTATGTAAGTTTTAATTTTTATTTTCAGAGGTGGTGTTGGATATTAGTTACTGCTAGAGTGCATCACTTCTGTGTCCTGTGTATTCTTCAGTTGTTTGATAAAAAATATATACATATATGTAAAAAGTGAAGATAAAGAAGAATCGCAAGGAAAACGCATCGATCTACTGAGAGCTACCGCCTGCCGTGCTGTATCGGGGAGACGGCTCTAGCGCAAGAAAGATGCCGGCTGATTACAGTACTTCGCCGAGCAAAATGTCACCGACTGTTAACTTTGACGTACGGCTTCATCTTTGATAGTGAATCCGCCTGGCACCTGTCATGATTCCAACATTTCAAACTGCATTACCGATATGGTGTCGACCTTTGTAAATTTCACAAGCTCGAGAAAATTTGATCTTCAGCGAAAAAACTCTCACTGTTCGTCTATAAGAGAATAAAGTTTTACCGCTCCGGGCTCGGATTTAGGTCGTGCATTACCCTGATTGCTTACGTTGACCCCAGGGGCGTTTTTAATTAGAAAGGTGGGGAGAGCGGACAACAAACGGGGCATGTGATAAAAAGGTCACAATCTTCCCCACCAACCTCTGCTTGGAGAGTATAGAAAGAGCACATCGACCATTTCCGGACAAGAGACAGCCCGGCCAATCTATCTCGGTACGATTTACAACGTCGTGTTGTTGAAAACTAGGGAAAACACTGACCTAAGCAGAGACCCAACCATACTGTGGTGTCTGTAAACATGAAATGAAACGAAAACGAAATGCAACTCATATCCCAATATACGGACCTCGAGTATAATCTGTTATTCGGCTATTCGTTTAACGGCACGGCGTTAGAAATATCGCTTTGCATGATATAATGTGATTTCAAGTTGAACGAATGAACACATTGCTTTGTAGATCATATCATGCGAATTGCACCAATCGACCAACTGCCTGTAGAATGGTAAAAGGCTCGGACAATGCAACGCACTTCCCTGACTTGTCATGATATCTAGAACATGTTGATTAGAGATGCAAAAACCTCATTATAATGCATGGAAGACGATACTTATCTTTAGACAGACAAGACCACCTGATTAAGAATAGTCAGTCCAATCCCATCGACATGAGATCAACATGTAGCAAGTGATAACCACTAATAAACCAACGATTGTCGTCCGACTCGCTTGTCAGAATGTAGGGCGAGTATGCTAATAAAAACGTATTGATTTTCACGGTGTGATTTTTCGGTCCGAATATGTTTGATTAATACTTGCATTCCAAGATAGCTTTCCTTTAATACAATGACAGTACAGAACAATGATCTGGTCGATTATCTATTTTGTTTTTGGACAGCAATTGAACAAAAGTGGGACAACAGTACGGGAATCACGGACAACAGCATGCCATAAAGAAATAAATGGTAGTTCTTATCCACAATTTAGCTCACCTCTTTGGAAATTGGAGATACCGTGATCTTTCCTCCCTCGGTAAACAGTATGTATGGTTTGCATATGAAGGTAGTAGCACTATAATTACGTTCATATAACATGTTATATGATGGTCTCATGAACGAACACAAATGAGTATCCTAATGGGCACGGATCACACCCGGTCGTAGGTGATAGGTGTCCGTACTTAAAATCTACACATTTAATGGTAACAAAAATACACACTAAATTTACAATGCACGGTATTTCTATCACTTTGGGTCAATTGATCCCATGAGTAAATAGTGCAGATGAAAATATGTTCAAATTCATCTCAAATAAAAGATAACCAAGGTTAGATTACGGGGCACCTTGATGCCAAGCCACGCCCACAGAAACCCCGCGCATCAGTATGATATCACTATTTTCTTGGATGGTGATGATCGCTCAGTTTTCATCGTTCTCTGACAGATACCTGATTTTCTTGCTGTATGAAAAACATCGAAATCATTTTGGATCAGGTGAGATTTTGATATGTGTCACGAACGGGCGTTATGATGATCCCCGGGTGCAGTAACACGGGTAAGCGTGAAAACCGCTCCACGTAACTAGACCATGTCGGTGACGTGTAACGTTTCACTCGACCTGGCTTGTCGACAACACTGAAAGGGCGGCAGGTTTTCATTAAAAGCGGCAGATTGATCAGCAATTACGACATTTCTGGGCACGTTTCATGAAAGGTTAAAAGCTCCTCGCACAGATACAACAGACCGGGTTTTCAGAGAAAAACTGAATAGCTGTGTTTATTTGATGCTCAGTAGAGCAATTCTTTTTTGAATACACTAATCAGTTATCATAAAACAGGGAGTTGAGATATTGGGAAATGGTTATGGATTACAATTCGCAGAATCATAAATATTCAGGGTCTATACGTCTCTGAATCATGTCCAATTTGTCTTTCAAGATGACCTGCCAATTTCGCTTGATCATGTTCGTGATATCGGACATCGATATTTTGAGAAAACGATATATCCGTCATATCCGGCGATACATTCACAGTGCAAAGCAACACTTCTTTGTCGTATAAACCTGACTCCTACCAGGTCCTATCGAATGCTTTTTCTTCCAAAGTTAAACGTGTGCAGCTCCCGAGGGGTGGGGCGAGTAATTAGAGCTCAAGAGGCATATGTACAGGTACCGTATGTAGGTCACATCCCCCTCTGGATTCATTCAAACCGCAACGGGTCACTCGTGAGCTGTTAACTCACACAAGCCTACTAGTATGTCTGTACCAGCTCCTTTTACTCAGGGAAATGGGGCCACGAGATATTATACGCCCTGGGTGGAAGACAGTACCTGCCGCATGTTAAGATGGAAATATGGATGCCTTAGTTCTGCTAATCACTCTCCTGTTCTGTCTTTTTCTGTTCATAGAATATAATTTCAACATCGTAATTTCCATGTAATGGATATAGGGGATTATTTAAGTAAGGCCACTTTCCATGGATGGAGGCCTTTGATTGTCCGTTGAGCGACTAAAGCTGGAGTTGTATGAATGTGGCTTTATGGATTTTGGACGCTCAAAAGTCATTCAACGGTCATTCAATGGTTGCTCAACGGTCGCCGCCTCTGTTGAAAGGAGGCATAAGACCCTCCACAAAACGTACAAATGTACCTTAACGTAAACACAGAATACATAACACAAACCTCACGCCATATGGTATGACCACGCTTGTCTGCAGCTATTCGTATCACCCGTGTGGTCACTTTTGCACTTACGGTTAATAATGCATGGTAGTGTTATCAAATTTTCATGTTGACCTGTCATTTTAGATATAACAAGCCTCGCGTCCTGTGCGTTATAATCTGTGCCACTGCTATACAGCAACAGCTGCGAGTTTCCACTTTGGTCAATAGTTCACGACAGGTATGGGGTTACATCGTAATGTGATAAACATTATCAGTTGAAAGTAGAGCTTTGAAGTAAGTAAATCTTTACCGTGGAATCGTGGAATCAATGCACCTGATAATATCCATGTTGCCATAGAGTTTTCTACAGTTATTTAATGAATGCAGCTTTCTTGACACATCAGAAAGTATAGTGAGTTTCGCACGGTCAGCTGAAAACTACAAAATAGATGTACAAAATATATCTTAAAATTCTAATAGCTAAGCAAAGCAAGCTACATATCACGTTATAATCAGGTAGGACTGAGTGTGTCTTTTAGTATCTGTTCTGATAACAAGGCAATCTTTATGCATTTACCTATGTATCCATTTCGAGAGTTGTCACGTCTATCAATTCGAGTAGATTTAATTGACACATTTCAAAGAATTACTTCCCAAGCCTGACGTTCAGCATAAACATTTCTTAAAATTTCAAAATGTAATTTCAACGTTTAGAGTAGATGATACCAAGAAATACTTCTTACAAAAGCTCCATGCTACATGCTATAGAAACAAATGGTATTCGTTATCAGCACTGTCCTTGGTGCTGAACATAATAACATTATAGAAAATTGCGCTATAAGCCTATAACCTTGTCAAATCATGTAATTTCTGCCACTTTACTACATCAACATTCTTTCCCTCGTTTCATGTCTATCAGGGCTTATCATTAAGCCTTGCATTACCAGATGTCTGTCCATTTGCGTTATGTTAGAAGTTGGAACATAAGTGAAAGATAAACGTATTGCAAACTGTCATGGCGGCATCCCTCTGGTGTAGGATCAGTGATTGACATCTTTAGCCACGTGACCAGAGAGGTCATGACCTTTGACTACGAACAGAGTGCACATAATCCTAAATTTAATTTCGCAAGACTATAGGGGTAATTGCACATTGTGGTAGTGTTATGACAACAATTTCTTCCTCCGCTCTTCAGTGCGCCCTCCTCCCCCGAATTTCTCTCAGACATCAGTGCAGCCATATCTTGCATGGCATATTCTACTTGGGCTGCATTTTCTGCTGATTCTGAAGTCTATCTTAAGGACTTAGCCTGTCTAATATGTTAGCTATTATGAGTTAGCTATTAGAATGACCAAGCCCATCAACACGATCTTTGCAAAGCAAGAACAGCTGAACAGAGCATTCTGGTATGAATGATTAATCATCATCATCATCATCATCATCTCATGAATGATTAGAAATCGGAAATAATCCATTTATCCTTGTATTATTTTCAATTGGGGATAAAACTCATACAAAACCACCCGTACAACATATTACCTTTATTGTTGTCGGAATCTCCTCAGCACACATCATCCATTTGGTCCCCCATAGGGAAAATCTTGCACAATTCTACCATAGTCAAACCAAGGAGGTTTAAACCTCCTTGGTCTAACTAATGTGACCATCACGGGTATATATATGCAGAACGATATCAATTACCTTTTGACCTGCCATCTCAATCGAGGAGAATCGTATTGCTGGTCAATGCTACACAGGCGTTCTGAAAACAGACCCATCAAGTTTCTACACCCTTTTGTATCATGTTAGCTCTACATCTGATCTTACTTTTTCTCTTTAACGACATTTCATGTCTCCGTCCTGTTACTTTTCCTTCCTCCAGTAAAACCTGATGGTCCCTCTCCCATAAAGACCCTCTCAATACCATTCAGACACTATTAGTAATGGTATAAGATAGACAAACAGCATCATTTAAGTCTGACAAGTTCAAAATAACGGTTGTTCCATGACTTTATCACTGTATAGCATACAGCCCCTTCTCTACATAAAGGGTTAAATTATGGGTATGTGGAAGGCTTTAAATGAACGTTTTGAATCATAATGGCGCGCCAAAAAGACCAGACATTGTCGCACTTTTGTCTGTCTATAAATAGTCAGTCAGCCTGACATTTGTAGTCTATATTACTTTTGTGCGTCATAAACCCTACGCTATAGCCGTTTGGACGTGCTATCAGAAAGAACGCCACCCAAAACGTAATTCTGTGGATATGTTCTTTTATTCTTCAGATACTTTCCTTTCATTTTATTGATGTTCCTGACGTCACAATACCTGCTGCAGTAATAGATCATTTCCTCGTCTTTTACGAAATGATCTGTGAGGGTGGCACTGCATACGTCAATTTTGCCATTGCGTAAAATTCTATTAAACTTGCCCACGTTGCGAATGTTGAACACGACGCAGACTGGCTGTGTGAGGTTTTATCATGGAGGTTTTATCGACTACTTCTAGATTCGTTGATTTGAACGTATTAATAAATGTCCATTGATAGCCGAACTACAATAATACAGCTTTACAATAATAAAACAATGTGATTACCCCCCTCCCACTGTGGACATTTTGATGGAAATCCTAATCACATTACGTTGATTGAAACACGACAAAGATCCATTGGTGTTAAGGCCGAATTGCGTGCTAACTCTTCACACGTCCCTTGAGATAAAAACAAGCTCACACGATTACTAATATTCCTAATTTAACTAGCACACAATTTGTCTACGTAAATTTCCCAACCCGAACGCCTCACTTCATTGTAGAAATAATACATCACATCATTTCAATCCATCATTCATTCACGATAATAACACAATAACGCCAAGATTCCATCAAGAGCATTACAGTGTAACCGGTCTTTTCATTAAAAATTGAATCATACACTTCGCCGTTTCCATATAATTCCATCTCGGCTTGTTAATGTCGCCTCTTATTTGACTTTGACGTTCAAGGTCGAATGGAATCGTATTCCTTAACCCTGGGATACGTTTCTGTCTGTGTGAATTCGTATTATTGTTTTCAGCTCCATTTTATTTTCTGATCACATTTTGCTGGTTCATAACGTGTGTTTTTGGACGTTCCTGCTGGTCGGGTGGACATAGGAATGCCGTAAATCAGATGTCATAATTGTAATTATCTGAACGCTCGTGTCATAAAGTTGATTGATGCGCATGACTGTGATAGAGGCCTGATAGTTAGCATCACGGCTCACGCAGCCGGTTCAAACAGACGACGTACTGACTACCCAGAATGGTTGAAATGATTCCAGAAATGAATTCTTAGACGTTATCATTTACCTTAACTGTTATACTTTCTTGATGTCTATGACCCTTTGATTTTCATATGATATACCACAGGGTTTCTGGTAGCTTTAACGTTACGGTTGACGTAGCTCGACACGAATACGCGAAATGGCAGCCGGCGCATGTTTTGCTGGCAAAATGAGATGAGACAGGTTTGTTGATAAAATGTTTGAATTACGGCGTGAATTTTTCCATCCCCAAAATTGATGTACCCGTTTTGATTACCCAACCAGCCACTCGGACCATCAACCCATCAGTTGTAAACCCCAAATTGCGGACATGTCTCCCATTCAGTCTAATAGAGTAACGGGGCCTGTATATGAACGTCCAGTCTTTTGCCTTTGGGCAGTCTTGCGCTCGGGGTAAAAGAATACGTGCAGGATTGCCCAGATTACTGCCTTGCCTTATTTTAACCGAGGTAGAGGTGCGCCATCTGACGCTACATTTTTTATTCAGGACGAAAGCGGAGCCTACATTTGTCGCCGGGCGCGTGACTATTCTCACCTGGCGCAGGATTCTGGGATGTGGGGGAGGACAAGGGGAGAAGAGACGAGGATTCTCACCTTGTGGATGATGCTCTCGTCATAGTCCAGGTGTACGGACTCCTGTCGCTGTGTCTCCGGGGGCGCTGGGCGAGGGGCGGCTCCGTTCACCGCCGGCTTGGCCTGCTGGCCCGCCGTGGAAGCCGTCTGCTGCTGCTGCCGGTCCGCCATATTCTCGGTGATCTCATCCGTTAGAGGGAATTAGAGGCTGTAGATGGGGGTTGCCAGCTTGCTCACTTTCGTTTCGTGTATTCTTGCTCTCACCACTTTAAATGACCTCGTGGCTAAGTTATGAATATGACCAAGTTTCCTTGTAATATATAGAGTATATTAATTTCGTGATAAATTTATGCACTATCCTCAATTTTATTCAGTACAGTTTAGAATAGTGATTCTTTCCCAACCGTTGATTTATCTATAAATGAAATTATCCACGACATTTCCGCGTTTGTTTTGAACGTACATTCTATGTGCTCATAGAAATAAATGGCGTACTTTCAAATAATGATTTTACTGATGATCTTTTTTTTAACATGTATATCCCTGTTTTCCCCATACAAGCCCTCACCAGAAGGGCGGGAGTAACCTACCCGCGGCACGTGACGCGGTGTCCTGTGGGGACCGTCCGTAATAACAATCCCTAAAACACCGGGATTCGCCGGAAATGACGACTCGTAGAAATCATCGATCACTAAACCCGCTGCATTCTGGGAACGACCCCAACCATCAATCAGGCTTTGAATAATTGATGACGTAGTGTGAAGGACTCGCGCATCCGGAAATAATGGTGTCAGATTACACATGGCTGAGTGTGGACGGTCTTAGCGTTGCGTGACAAGCTTCCATGGCTTACGCTGTATCTAGTGTGATACTCAATTCCCTATGTTCCTTCTCTTTAGTCGGAAGACTATTACGCATGTTGTAGTATCCATATATACATGTACGTGCTTGGTGTAAGAAACATTTTGGAGAGCCAGCGATTAGAATGTCTCCATAACCTAGTCATTACGCTCCGAAAATTGCTATTGGACTGAAGCGAACCAACAACGTTATTTCCCCATGAGTAATTTCGAACGAAAAACAAGCCCCCACCAGACAAGATCATAGAAATAGCCATCGGTTTTATGTTAGTATGACTGACTTTTTAAAAATGTATCTAAAATAACTTTCAAACTGACTTTTTACAATGTCTAGTTACAGTTAATGTTTGCTGCAAGTTCTTGAAGGGATGCTGATAGCAAGTACATGTTAACATGAAAAAGGACGGACAGACAATGGGGGGCTATATAGCACGTTACATTGTTGTCAAAGAACCGTTCTTTTAATGATAAAATCTATTGTGAACAGAGAAAAAATTAAATAGTGGAAAGAAATGTACGACTTGAAAGTTGAACTCGAGGACAGAAACTCCGTTTAGGTAACAGTGAAATTGAAGGGAAAGATATCGTTTGTGGCCGACCGGGGAAGTCGCCACCGCGCGACGTCCTGATAAAATGCAGTCACGTCCTTGTCCCTTTCGTAATTAATGACAAGGTAATTATGACACTTTCCGCCACTCAACAGCAGTGTTTATTTACTCCTTTGGAACAAACAGTTCGGTCTGATCGGTAAATGGTAAAAAGTATCGTTTTTGTAACTATACAAAATCCTTGTAAATGGTATTAGCACATTGCGGTCACGTTCGTCGTTTGATGCCGCAAAATTTTCAGGCTGGCTGTGACAGATCCAACCACCAACAAGGATATAAAACAGCTGTTTCCGGAAGAAGACAGCTTGATTTTATAGGACACATGCGCGACTATCCCAATAATGCCCCAGTTTGCGATCGTCCGACGATCGTACGACGTAGGTGACCGGGCCCTTAAGCACATGTTTATTTCAGAGAGCCAACTTGCGGGGAATAAATAGGTGGAATTACAGCACACACTTCGCGCGCTCTAAAGCTATTTTATTGCTCTCCACAGACGTGACTCGAAACCTGACAGATCACTTCGCGCGGGACGACCCTGGAATATAGAGTCCACAGCGCAGTCTATAATCGGGCCAAACGAGTGCGTCACACGTCACACTGGGCGCTTAATCACCACCTGACTACACACTGCGGAGTTTCATCGCTCTTTCCGCGGTTCCCTGACCTCAATTACACCCTCCCGTGTGAGGCGCCTGTTGCAGAGCCGAGGTGGCGGTTAGAGAATCACGTGTACCTGTTGGCTTCATCTGCTGGTAAATCTTCATCATCTCTTTTTACCACAAAGCTTCATGATGCTGATGCTGATGATTACAACGATTTAAGATGAAATAGAGAAAACATTGAGAATCTGCCTTCCCGCTAGAAATCTACACCATCATTATCACCCAAGAACAATTCTTTGAAATTGTACAATCATCCTTTCATAATTCTATTGGCCCTTATGTAGCCACATATCTACATCAAATCCTCCTTTGCTTGCTTGCTTGTTAATGACAATTATTCATTTTCCAGATTACTGAGATTTAATATCACAACACAGTATATGATCTTATAGTCATACACTTCCAATGACACCAGGGGTTAAATGGCGGCCAAAAGACCAAAATTTATATCTTTTAAAAATGTTTTTGGTCCGCTTCATTATTTCCACGGTAACGGAGAGGATGAAAATCATAATAAATTGTAACCTTCTAGAATGAGTAGAAAGAGGACTGATGCGAACTGTATCGTTACTATGGCGTTGCCCGTAATGTTTCAGTCAATCGTCTGCGTGGATGAGAAACCCGAAAACGTGAGGTATACCTATTGTCAGTACTGTATGAAATGCGACTGCCACGGCCCAGCATAATGTCCTACCTTATCTAACGTAAATATCTCTACTTCAGAAGTACCTTGACCCTTCAAATTGAAGTCTGTATGATTCTAACACCTTACGAATCGTTGCTTTACTATTTTGGCCATTGATTTTGGCAATACCTGTTGCCTGGATATCTTTCTTATATAATAGGTGCAAATATCTGATAACCAATTTTGCATGACTCTTACACTGCTGCAAGCATCCCAACCAGAACCAGCACGTCTCCCTCGAATTGGTGCCGCTGGGGAAGACGGATGCCCAAAGTGTGTGGGTTTCAGATTCGCAACCTGTCATACACCTTAAACAAATCCACGCGAAGGCTACCGTGTCAACCCTCCTCACGCCGATGTAGGAATTGACACGGTCACCATACTCGATCTGCATTTGTATCTGTACTATGTATCTGTACTATGTATCTGCATACGAATAAAGATAATACGAGTGGTTGCCATAGAGATAGAATTTTGTATGAATTGTCACGTTCTTCTGACGTCATGGTTTCTTGACACCACAACAACTGCCGGAGGATCGTGCCATTGGCCTACTTCCAAGCAATCAGTCAGCTTAAACCCTAGCACTCCGACAGTACGGAAGATTAATGATAGTTATAATGCAAAAACGGGAGCTCGATGTTGGGACCTGGTCATAAAAACAGTCACGGGAAGCAAGCAACTCATCATCAGCACATTATAATTCACCACAGAAGATACTTGGTACATCAGGTCTGCAGAAAAAAAAGGTTCTCAAACGACAAGTTGCGCAACAAATATTCAGGACCGTTACAGAAGTCACGGTAACTAACTGTTACACAACATCAATATTCCTGCGTTATGTAACGCAAATATCTCTACTTCTGAAGTACCCCGACCACTCAAATCAAAGTGGATGGTTGTAACTCTGTACGAATCGTCGCTTTTCTATGCACTCAAACAGCATGGATGAGGAACCCACTGAACATGAGGTACCTGTCGCTATCACTGTACAAACTGTGACCGCTGTGCAGCTCCACCCAAACCTCGTCCCCAGGCTGCAGCTGCAAGATGGCGCTGTTACTGCTGGACTGGTACTGGGAATATCCTCTGTTGTGCTCATGCAACCCAACCATCTTTGCACCATTCTTCATTAGACGGATGTAATATCTGGCGTTGGCTACATCCGGTGTCATGCCAGTGAACGTGAAGAAGTAGACGCCCCCGACAGTGGCCACGAACTTCCCCGTCTCCTGGTTGTAGGCCCCGCCCACGTTGCTAAGGACGACGTTATACGTCATCGTCGTGGAAGACGAAGGCTTGTCAAGCCCGGTCGTTCTCCCCACGGAAAACGCCACGACAGGTGGAGCAGGTGGGCTGGTACCAGGTGCTCCCTTCTCACCTGCCGGTCCCTGTTCACCTTTGTCTCCCTTCTCGCCTCTCGGTCCGACCGGACCCAGCTTACCTGGCGCACCGCTCACGCCCTTCTCACCTGGCGTTCCGTCAAGGCCTGAAAATCGTAAAAGAGCAGGTCAATGTCGGATAGGTAGCTTTACTATTACATTCCACCGCCCGTTTAACCAAAGCTGGCAGATTGGTAGTCACTAGCCAGGATTCTTAAAAAAGCACTAAACAGAACCTCACAGATTTTGCTGAGTTTCCATTTCAGTCTTAACTCGCTAAACTCCGTACCTCTGTGTCCCATGTCCCCTTTAGGCCCGACAGGCCCGGGCGCGGCCACCACCGTGATGTTCTGGTTGTTGTTGAACTGTTTGGAGCAGGAGCCCTCCTCTACCTCCTGTTCGGCATGAGTCTGGATCATCAATGTGCCGAGGACGAGAACAGCAACCAGCAGTCTCGTCAGAGCCATTTTGATGTGTTTCAACAGGACAGAAGCCAAAACGTGTCGGTGCTGCTTGTAATGAGAGTTAAAACTGTCTAGACTGGTTCTCAAGTGTTCCGCGATACTTGTGCATCTTGGTAACTCATGTTTGTCGAGTCATTTGGTCTTGGTCACTTGAGAATGTGTTCATAATAAATCAAGAGAGAAACAAAGCCATGAAACGTTTTGTCAATGTCATATTGAAGTGATGTGAGTCTTTTGTTATTTTGGTCGTTGGTTTTGGAAAGGCCACAAGACATAAAAGGTGCAAGCATTTGCGATCTTAACGTTGATGCTAATTTTCTGTGGATTATCACGCTTTTTTGACGTCACGGCTTCTGAACACCATAACATCGGAAGGAAACTTGTGCGGAATTGACCGGCTTATGAGCAATCAGACAGCTTATAAGTACTTTGATAGTATGAATGATTCGCGACGCCTATAAAACGTGATTTTGCGACCTGGTCTTAATCACAAACACTAGAAGATTGTGCGCGATTGGCCGACTTCCAAGCAATCAGCTTAAACCCAACACTTTGACAGTACCGACGCCTATAACACCGAAAACGGGAGGATGGGACCTGGTCATAAACGCAGACACTGGAAGCAAGCAACTCATCATCAACACACTTTAATTAACTACAAAATGCAAATGGTAACATTACATCAGGTCTGACTATGACAAGACGAGCTATACGGTTCTCAAACAACAAGTGGCACAACACATATTCCTGAAGTCCGTTACAGAAGTTACGGTAACTGTTACACAACATCAATGTTCTTACGTTATGCAAGGAGGTTAAAATAAGATTTGTGTTATGTAAAACAAATATCTCTACCTCTGAAGTACCTTGACCTCTCAAATCATAGTGTGTATGATTCGAACTCTGAACGAATCGTCGCTTTTCTATACACTCAAACAGCGTGGATGAGGAACCCACTAAAAGTCAGGTATATGTTGCCATTGCTGAACAAACTGCGACCGTGACCGTCCAGCTCCACCCAAACCTCGTCCCCAGGCTGCAGCTGCAAGACAGCGCTGTTACTGCTGGACTGGAACTGGGATTATCCGCCGTTGTGCTCGTGCAGACTCACCATCTTTGCACCATTCTTCATCAGACGGATGTAATAGCTGGTGTTGGCTAAATTCGGTGTCTTACCAGTAAACGTGAAGAAGTAGACGCCTCCGACTGTAGGCACGAACTTCCCCGTCTCCTGGCTGTAGGCCCCGCCCACGTTGCTAAGGACGACGTCATACGTAACTACCGTGTGGGACGAAGGCTTCTCAAGGCTGGTCGTTCTTCCCACGGAAAACGCCACGGCAGGTGGAGCAGGTGGTCTGGTACCAGGTGCTCCCTTCTCACCTGCCGGTCCCTGTTTACCTTTGTATCCCTTCTCACCTCTCGGTCCGACCGGACCCAGCTTACCTGGCGCACCGCTCACGCCCTTCTCACCTGGCGTTCCGCCATGGCCTGAAAATCGTTAAACAGCAAATCAATGGCGGATCGGCAGATTTGCTGTCACAACCGTTTAACTAATGCTTCTAAGAAATTGTTATCGGTAGTTTCAAGGGTACAAAACGCGGTAAATCAATCATTTTCTTCAATAAAGTTCAAGATGTATTATCTCAGCCTTAACTTTCCAGTTTTAACTTGTTAACTACGTACCTCTGTGTCCCATGTCCCCTTTAGGCCCGACAGGCCCGGGCGCGGCCACCACCCGCGTGATGTTCTGGTTGTTGTAGAACTGTTTGGAACAGGAACCCTCGTCTTCCTTTTCCTCTTCGGCAAGGGTCTGGATCATCAATGTGCCGAGAAGAACGAGAACAGCAACCAGCAGTCCTGTCTGAGCCATTTTCATGTGTTTCAACAGCAAAAACGTGTCGGTTCCTCTTGTAGCGAGAGTTAGAACTGTCTGGACTGGTTCAACAGTATTCTGCGATACTCACGCACCTTGGTAACTCATGTTTGTCGAGTCATTGGGATTGGTTACTTGAAAATGTGTTCAAGATAAATCAGAAGAAAAATGGCTGAATAAAGCCATTAAACTTTCTGTCAATAATTCGATATTGAATGATAAGCGCTTTATTTAATTAATTTTTTAATATTTTGGTCATTGGTTTTGGAAACAACATGCGGTTGCTTGGATATTTGTCGAGACATAAAAAGTGCAAATATCTGCTAACCAATTTTTTTATGAATTGTCACGTTCTCCTGACATCATGGTTTCTTGACACTACAACACCTGCCGTGCCATTGGCCGACTTCCAAAAATCATTCAGCTTAAACTTCGACAGTACGGATGATTAGCGATAGTTTTAATACAAAAACGGGATGTTGAGATTTAGTCGTAAAAACAGACAATGGAACCAAGCAACTAACATCAACACATTTTAATTCACTACAGAAAATAATTGGTACATCCGGTCTGCAGACAAAGGACGAGCTATACGATTCTCAAACAACAAGTTACGCAACAAATATTCCGGACCGTATGGTAACTGTTACACAACATCAATGTTCCTACGTTTGTAACGCAAATATCTCTACTTCTGAAGTACCTCAACATCTCAAATCAAAGTGTGTATGATTCAAATTCTGAACGCTTTTCTATGAACTCAAACAGCGTGGATGAGGAACCCACTAAACGTGAGGTACCTGCTGCTATCACTGTACAAACTGTGACCGCTTTGCAGCTCCACCCAAACCTCGTCCCCAGGCTGCAGCTGCAAGATGGCGCTGTTACTGCTGGACTGGTAATGGGCTTGTCCACCGTTGCCTTCATACAGACGGACCATCTTGTCACCATTCTTCATTAGATGGATGTAATAGTTGGTGTTGGCTAAATTCGGTGTCATACCAGTAAACATGAAGAAGTAGACGCCTCCGACTGCGGCCACAAACGTCCCCGTCTGCTGGTTGTAGGCCCCGCCCACGTTGCTAAGGACGACGTCATACGTCACCACCGTGTGAGACGAAGGCTTCTCAAGGCTGGTCGTTCTCGCCACGGAAAACGCCACGACTGGTGGAGCAGGTGGGCTGGTACCAGGCGCTCCCTTCTCACCTGCCGGTCCCTGCTCACCTTTGTATCCCTTCTCACCTCTCGGTCCGACCGGACCCAGCTTACCTGGCGCACCGATCACGCCCTTCTCACCTGGCGTTCCGCCATGGCCTGAAAATCGTAAAACAGCAAATCAATGTAGGATCGGCAGATTTGCTGTAACAACCGTTTAACTAATGGTTGTAAGAAATTGAGATTGGTAGTTTCAAGGCTCCAAAACCCGGTACATCAAGCATTTTCTTCAATAAAATCAAAGATACACTACTATCTCAGCCAAAACCTTCAGACATGCCAGTTTTAACTTCTTAACTACGTACCTCTGTGTCCCATGTCCCCTTTAGGCCCGACAGGCCCGGGCGCGGCCACCACCGTGATGTTCTGGTTGTTGTAGAACTGTTTGGAACAGGAACCCTCGTCTTCCTTCTCCTCTTCGGCAAGGGTCTGGATCATCAATGTGCCGAGAAAAACGAGAACAGCAACCAGCAATTTCGTTTGAGCCATTTTTACGTGTTATAAGATTCAAAATGTGCCGATACCGCTTGTGGTGAGGGTGACAGTTGTCTGGACCGATTCACAGGAGTTGCTCTGATGTTTACTACCAACGATGGTAACTAATCAGTATGCTACTACTACTATTGTTTGCCGTGGAATAGAGTCAATGCTCTTGTTTACTTGAGTACGCGTTCTGATTGGATAAGGAATATAAAGGCTTTGCCAATGTCTCGTTGAGATGACGTTAGTCAATTGTGTTATTTTTTTTTTCCAACTGGCGTGGTGACATCTGTTGCCTGGGTTCATACAATCACCTGTCGAATGCTTGGAGTCAGAGAAGGCCTAATTAGCCGTGTTTTACGAAGCCGTGGTTCGTGTGCACTTGGCTGTGTTACGCCGAAGGCATAGCTTCAGATACAGGTCCTAAAGCTTCCTCATACTTAATCGTCTAACACATCTCAAGAGATACAACACGGTCTTCTTGCGTCTTTGCTCCCTCCCAAAGATTTCGGTTCGAAAGGGCGCGGGCAGCAATGTTATGTTCCGGTGTGTGAGGACCTGTGTACCTACAATGTTGAATGTACCAACAAGAGTACCGCTGTGCAAACTAGTGCCCATAGCGATCATTATTCAGTTCAAGACCTCATGACAGCAACTGACTCGATGATATTTGCAGGTAATATATCTTAACGCTGGTTGTAGCTAGTGGTTGATTTGAGGGGGGAGCATTGCGACATTAACCGTGCCCTTTGATTGATCTGTTTCGACGGATATAGATGGGCTGGTTTGATTACTAGTCTCTTGACTTGAGCCAAACAAATATCTATCAGTAGTTGATCAAACTGTGTGGACTGTGAGGATAGGTGACAAAACATGAAACGTCGGTTATCTCCAATATTGACATCATAATTTTCATTACAACTAGTTAACTATTTGGACAAGAAAGCCTTGAACACATTTAAAAAAACACATTTTATTCAAGCCTACATTTGCGATCAATTGCAGTTGTCAAGACACTAGCTCTAACTCTGTATAACCAAGAACATCACAAAAATACCACGTTACCTACAACATGGAAATATTTTGAGCTTTATTGAAAAACGAAAATAGCTATCTATTTCTATGCAACCAGCAACTTTGGACAACACAGCACTCCTAACACAAAGTCACAAGACCACAAATGTTCTATTCTATGTATGTATCTATATAGCTATCACTTTAAACATGCCTCAGACATAACAGAGTGCATTGTTCTCATTGAAAAACATGAACATTTTATTTGAAAACCAGATTCTATTCAAGCCCATATTTGAAATAAAGTTCAGTTGTAAGGTCAATGGCTTTAACTCAATGTAACCAAGAACATCATAAATTCTACATTGACTCCAGGGCTACAGAGATTCTATTCTACGTATGTAACGCAAACATCTATTACTAAAGGCATGTGTCTTCTAAAAGCAAAGTGCAGTTAAAACATTACAGGACAAATGGTTTTCCTCGATCTTAACCTCAAACAGCGTGAATGAGGAACCCACTAAACGTGAGGTACCTGTCGTCATTACTGTACAAACTGTTATCGTATCCTTTCAGCTCCACCCAAACCTCGTCCCCAGGCTGCAGCTGAAAGATGGCGCTGTTACTGCTTGACTGGTGCTGACGTTGTCCGCCGTTATTCTCATGCAGGTTGACCATCTTCTCTCCGTTTTTCTTCAGACTGATGAAGTAGCTTTCACTAGATGCCCAGAGTGACATACCGGTGAACGTGAAGAAGTAGACGCCTCCGACCTCTGCCACAAACTTCCCCGTCTCCTGGTTGTAGGCCCCGCCCACGCTGCTAAGGATGACGTCATACGTAACCACCGTGTCCACCCCAAGACCTACAATTGCAAGGCTGGTGGTTCGCGCCACGGAAAACGCCACGACAGGTGGAACGGCCAGGTTGCCAGGTGCTCCCTTTTCACCTACTGGTCCCTGTTCACCTTTGTCTCCCTTCTCACCTCTCGGTCCCACCGGACCTATCTCACCCGGAGCTCCTCTCGACCCATTTTCACCTGGCTCACCTTTCTCACCTATAGGACATAAAGAGTGCAAACATTTTAGTACAAAACCAATCAACAAAACCTCATCTCTAATCATACGAAGACTGAGCTCTATACCCATAACACGAGACGGCGAGCAATCGTTGAGCAAATATTGAGCGACCATTAAGTAGTTTGAATGAAGTCCAGTAGTAAGGAAGCGCATAGTGCAAAGATTTTGTGCGTTTCTCTCTCTGTGTGTGTGTGTGTGTGTGAAATGTTTACGTCATGGATCATATTCAATCTATAAAGTCATAGGTCATACAAACCCACTGTTGATCGCTCAACTGCCTCCATCCAGTGGAAGGTGACTCTTATTAAGAACGATATGATCGCTGGGCAGCAATCCCCACCAGCAGCGTGTAAATCGGGATCGGGATCGGAATCCCCGAACTTTGGGGGTTTCACCTTACAGCATAGAAGCGGGCCGCGGGATCGCTTTCCCCCGGCGCAACAGCACGCTACATTATATCAGAGCTAACGTACCAAACAGCAATGCTACAGTTATCCGGTAACTCTTACTCTATAGCAGTATTGTTTAACTCCGTACCTCTTGGTCCCATGTCCCCCTGTGGTCCCACAGCCCCGGGTGGAGCCACCACTGTGATGTTCTGGTTGTTGTAGAACTGTTTCGGACAGGAACCATCCTCAACGCGTACCTCCTCCTCTTCAGCGAGGGTAGGGATGACCACGGGTCCAATCAGAGCAAGCACAGCAACAGCGAGGAGCGCTCGGCTTGTTCCGACCATTTTGATGCGTGTTGCTTGTAGTGAAGACAAAGTTAACTGCTTGGGCAGGGGACTATTGTGAGGGCAGGCGCCCAGGTGTGGAGGTGATGTTTGCCGCGTTACGCGTTCTCTCGTCATGAAACAAAAGCCCCATTGTTTTCCATCCCAACACATCTTCTCCATGTTACTCAGCAACGCAAGAATAAACAGTAGTAATCAACAACATCTTTTTTTAAATTGCATGTTGTTACTATACATTAGGATGACATTAGGATTAGGGTCAACGTCACATGACCATGCTTATCTAGATTTACAGCATCGATCACTCTAAACATGTCTGTCCTCTTCCTTCTGATGTAAATGATTACCTTATAACTATATATAAGTGGCCTCAGAAATGGCTGGGTAGGAAATCGTATTGCATTGCTTATCATGGTTCCTCAGCAGTGTCCATTGATTGTGCACTCGGGCTACGAGTTCTACAGAGAGGTGTGGTTGGAAACTGGAAAACACGACGAAACCATGGAGTAGGTAAGCAAACAGCAATTGTTGAACATCAGGATCTGCCACATAGTAGAGAAAGATGAATAATCATCATATACGCGAAGAAACTCCAGTTCATGCTCTCCTTTGTACCCTTTGGTAGGGAGCATCTTCGTCATTCGTAATTATCTACGTTGACAAAATGAGGCGGACGAGTTACGGGTGAAGGTTGAGAAACACGTCC
Source organism: Branchiostoma lanceolatum (assembly GCA_035149815.1). Classification (NCBI taxonomy): domain Eukaryota; kingdom Metazoa; phylum Chordata; class Leptocardii; order Amphioxiformes; family Branchiostomatidae; genus Branchiostoma; species Branchiostoma lanceolatum. The sequence goes on from CM068873.1 coordinate 7,836,138, forward strand.
ACGCACCTCTTAGTCTTAAAATAACAGAGCCTTTTGTAAACGTATACATCTTTAGAATCGTTTGCCAGTTATGATTGACACCTCAATTGCTGCTGAGCATTGCTGATTAATTATAAGTTATACAGATTTAGTCTCCCGTTACAGGGTACTTGGTAATGTAAAACGGAAAGGCAGCTGCCGCAGAGTTGCAAACGTCTAGTTGCCATGCGCACGATGACTGAGTGTGAGGTAAAACAGTAAGAAAGGCAATGTCAAATAATCACGCAAAATTTAGTTACCATTATTTAATTATGATTACAAAATTATCAATTTCAGACCTACGTATGTAAAATTTCGTGCTGCAAAAATATACCAACCATACAAGTGTCGGAAGAATCATGAAACACGCTTTGCTAGCATATCGTATTGTATAACGAAGGGAACCTGAAAACTAAGACTAAAATTCTACTAATATGATCAAATCACAGAGATGTAAGTCCTTTGCAATAAGCGACTTTTCATCCCTAAAAGGTGATGCATATAATTTCCAATGTTATAATGTTATTCATGCGTTCACTACTTCATGGAAATTTCCCAACAGCTTTCACTATTTTGAAAAGAGTGTGAATAGACTATAGAGATGTGTACAAGATAACATATAACGTTACTAGTATGCCATTTGACATTTGTTACACAGCGTAAACTATTGAACCATCATACATCTCCGAACGGGTCGGCTGGATTAAGTCATCTAATGAGGAGATTTAGAGAATGAATTCTTCAAAGGCGCGATAATGAAAGAGGTGGATTACTAGATTTGTCATGTCCCACTTTCTCTTAATCGGCGTGAACGAGGAACCCCGAGAACGTGATGTACCTGTTCCCGTCACTGTACAGAACGTACCCGCTCCACAGCTGGACCCACACCTCGTCCCCGAGCTGCAGCCGCAAGAGGGCGCTGTTACTGCTGGACTGGTGCATCTCGTAGGCGGGGTTGCGGACGTGGAGGCTGGCGATGCGCTCGTCGTTCTTCATCAGAGACACGAGGATGCTCGCGCTGGCGGCGTACTCGGTCATACCTGTGAACGTGAAGGAGTAGATGCCCGACGCGGCGGGCGTGAACTTCCCCGTGCGAGGGTTGAAGGCGTCGCCTTCGTTGATGTGAACGACGTCGTAGGTCACGGCGGTCCCCGTGAAGACTTTGGACGTGCGCGCGGCGGAAAACGCCACCACGGCCGAGGAGGAGCTGGAGGAGTCGCCGGGAGAACCTTTAGGACCCGCCGGACCTCGCTCTCCCTTACTCCCTCTCTCACCTGCAAGTCCGCGTTCACCTGGTGGCCCAAACGGACCCAGTCTACCCGGGATGCCTCGCTGTCCCTTCTCGCCGGGTACACCAGGCAGACCTAGGGCAACAAAGCTCATATATATCAGAAAACCTGTGCCAGATTTTCCATATCTATATACACACACACTCAATGGTGGTAAATTGTTTCCTCTCACTGGAAAGTACCAAACTACACTCATATAAACTTTGCACTCAAACTAGGTATTTCGGACGAAGGTGAATAAGGATAGATCCTATCCCCCCTACTAGTAAGGTCAATTCAAGCCCCTTTCTCGGTGTGACTACGTCTTAGTACTCGAACTGTCACTGTTCAAAAGTAACTCAGAGTCGATAGAGAAAAGCTGGTGCTGCTGTTCTCGTTTTGGTCGCACACAAATATGATCAAGTATGTGATACAAGTAATCCATGCACCATATTCAGGAGCAAAGAATTTCAATAGTTATAAATATATATTCTTTTCTAGGTATGATTCGAACTGACTTATGAATGCTGGACTACTTACCCCTGGGTCCCGCGTCTCCCTTCTGCCCGTCCTGTCCGGGGGAGGCCACCACGGTGATGTTGTGGTTGTTTGTGTACTGTTTACTGCACGTTCCTTCCTCCTCCCTGGCCACTGTCACGTCGGCAAGGGACGGCGGCAGCACGGTATAAGCCAGCCCTACACACACGGTAAGCATGCCAACAAACGGAGAAACCATGGCGGCGCTTTACAAGGAGTAGGATTTGGCAGATTTGAGTCCGGCTCCTTCACCGGATGAGTTGAAAATGATGTAACGCGAACTACGCTCCAGATTTTTTACCCCAAACTAATTCAAAATTTCACGCGAGCATGTAGTAAGTCGCAGCTGTCGACGGCGATATGTTTTCCATCAAACTTTTACCACCCGAATGCGTCATAGTTGAGATGCAGAGTGTGGAGTCCTACGGCGGGCGTATCATCGGGCAAAAGTAAGATGACGTAATTTTTTTTTTTTACCTGAATACTTTGTTCGTATATTCTTAAAGGCACCCAGAGCATTTTATGAGGCTTGAAATATTCTAGTTGCTGTAATCTTTATGAAATTGACATTTAATGCCACTGTTTACCACATTTGCGTGCGGATTTCTTATCAAAAGTGCTCAAAAGCGGCACAAAAATAAAATACATGGTAATCTTTTAGTTTCACGCGCCTAGTGTAGATAGACCGATAGCATAGCCCCGCCCACCTCCGTCAAAACGTAGAAATGCAAAATTAAAACATAAAAATGCAAATATTTGACGGACATGCAGTCACTCTCTCATTGGTCGAACCGCTAATTGTGTTAGACAGTCAGGATCAGTCTATTAGGGCTTGGCTTTTCTATCAGTTCTCACCACACAACGACATCATATCTTTCCTCCTTTAATGTCGATATGTAATGGTATAGTGTTATTGAAACTTAGTAGGAATGACTAGAACTTGGAGTTTTTTTATTCAAGTTTCAAGCCTCATAAAATGCCCTGGATGCCTTTAAAGATGCTACGTCATGAAAATGCTTTGTGAATGTATTACTTCGGGGACAGGCTGTATGAAAATCAGCAGATAGATCACAATACACCTAACTGAGCCCCTCATTGTACCTTACATCTGTGACCAATGCCTCCATGCAGTTCAAACAAACATCGCATGGTTTTCTCTCATGAGCCACAGGTGAATGTTGAGATGATCCTGGTGAGCGTTAACATACAAATACGTGATGTGTTGATTAAAGGTTTATGGAATCAACTATACCTATACAGCATATCGAAATCGCAGGATCAATATTGAACTGAAAAAAATAGAAAATGTTTCATTACTTCCCGGGACGGCTCCCGCGTCCTACAACTTGAAACTATTTCATACTATAAAGTTAAAGGCCCACTATGTAGGATTTTGGCCCAAAAATTGAAAATATTATTGTGAACAAATTTTAATGTTAATAGCAGGTACTGACATGTACAACCCCTTTTCAGCATATTTTCTTCATTATTTCGTCTATTTTGGGTGTTTGTGAACTGTACAAAAACAAAACAAAAGCTCCCGGACACCACCTCAATAGTAGATAAACAACAAGATCCCAGTGCACTGGAGGACCCCCATGGTGGTCTAATCACTTAGGCACACTTTAGACTGCCAGATGTCATGAAGCTCTTCTTCTTTGGAAACACTCATATCTTTTTCCAAGAGGGTAGAATACAACTATTAATTTATTCTAGAGAGTCTACTTTGAAGGGTATCAATAAAGTGTGGTTATTTTCCCTTCAAAACTGCAAGAACTGTGGTAAGGATGATTTTTTACAGAAACTGGTGAACTGTAAACAGGCACCCCACTGGGCAATCAGCCTGATAAGAAGTACAGAAGCCATGTGTGGCCATGTGTTAGTTTCACACTGTGCGTTGTTTTGGATGGAGGATAACAGTTTTTTAAAGTTGTTTGTATGGTGCAGTAATGTTGTAACCTCCCTTCCTGAATATCGGTAAGCAATTCTATAAAGTTGATAAAGCTTGCTATGCAAAGAAACAGTAGGAAAATCTACTTTCTTTATTGGCCTAAAACTACATAGTGGGTCTTTAAGTATTTGTTCAAATGTTCAAACAAGCACAATGGATTAAACCACTGACTGAATTTTGTCAATTCTTTCATAGCGCATCATGTTACGAGTACCATCGTGATTTATTCGCATTCTGACCAACGTTATAACATCACCTGAAAGCGTGCTGTGTCATACCAATGCTATATACATGTATACTTTAGGAACTTGCAGTATGGCACTTCAAATAAGTCAACAGGTGGATTCCTTCACTGTTACATTGATCTCCCCATCGCACCTTACAGGTCTGCAAATAAAGTCACATTCATGATTTTTTCGCCCCATAGGCTTACATGTTATAATACGTGTTTTACATGGGCGCGTTCGTAATGAAGGTATAGAAAATGCACCAATGTGATTCATTTTATGTTGAGAACATTTACCCTTGACCATGTAAAAAAATTGCCGACAGTTTCACTACATACAATCTCTTTTTATAGCAATTGCAAATTGCACTTAGCTACACCCCCAAAAAGGCACTTTCCAGCTGTAAGCGCACGACCGCATCACCCACAATGCCGGGCAGTGCACGTCCGACCTCGTGCGCGGCTGCCGAACTTTACCTGCTCATTTCTTCAGTTACAGACATGCTTTCATCAGTTTTACGCTTGAGATCAGTTGGGCTGGCTAAAAGGGAATTTCCCACCGATATAAACACACGTTCTTGCAGCCGTTCATTTTTTGGGGTACGGACTCTTTGCACATGAATGAGACCTTAATGCATCTATGCAGTTCCAACAAACATCGCATTGTTTACTCTCATGTGAAGCTATCCCATCAGTCTGAGCGACAATGGTATAAATATCGTTTTACTAAAACAGACTTCCTCTTTTCGCCGACCTTCCAGTGGAACGAAGACTGAGCACTACTGGTGAGTATGGACTACTGCTTGCCGACTACGTCTGTGGATTTCCACACACCTTGACTAGTCTAATGTAGAGGTGCAAATATCCGAAGCAAGCCTTAGGACATGTTCTTCGGGTAATAGACCTACAAAAGCTCGGGATGGTCCTGAGACAAGCAGAGGCCAGAGCGGAATTGTAACTGCGTGGTTGACTAAATCTCAGTCTTGCACTCCTACAATTTAGAGTTATGTCCAGTAGTTGAATGAATGAATTAATGAATGAATGAATAGTATGAACTTAGATGGACGAAGTTAGACGACGTTAGAGCTAACTACAACAGTGATCGGGAGGAGGTCGGAAATTCGAAGATGGCGTCGCCGCATTGGGCTTGGGCCTTGGTGACGTGGCTGTCTTCGTACATGTAAGGGTGCGCGATGTATGGAAGCGACTTATGTCACTAGCATACAAATTGGTAACTGTTGCATATTTCTACACCATATGAGTCCAGAAGATGGGTACGCAAATGATAAAGAAGGAGGAGGAACAGAAAGTGACCGATGAAAGGATTACATTTATAGTGTTTTGCACTTTCATTTTCAAGGTACATTGTCATGTCACCTGAGAGTGGCTGACCTACGTACCGAAACTGGGAAATGTGTTCGGAATACGTAATGATCCGTGATTTGATAATGTTGTTACCACGTTTTAAAATAGATAACGATAAGCTAGAAAGAGCAAATACCCAGTGTCAACGATTTACAGTGGAACCACTTGAAGAGAGAAGAAATTCCTTCTGGAGATTGTGCATAATTAAAACATGACAAACAAGCTTGTAGGTGTGCCAGTCAATGAGCTCAAACTAGAGCCAGAAAGAGTCCTGATATACCTGTAGAACAGTACTGTTTAGTGAGTTAATGTGCTGTGCTTTAAGTCAAGGAACAGTTTAACAACTTTGGCTAACGATTGTTCTACCTCAACACTAGTACTAGTCCTTATGATTCATTCATATACGTGAACTCACCAACATAAACATCACATTCAGGTTACATGCCAATTTTTATTTCTGAACTCCCAACAGTTCTATGATCTTATCCTCTTTTACAGTTCCTCTTTTACAGATATATATACAAATACATATATATATATCTTCAGGGGACAAGTTTGTATAGATCGGTACATGTACATCAAATGAGTCAGCGCAGATAGATACCATTACTAATTAGATGATGACTCATAGTCATATTACCGAAACTAAAACCGACCGTTTCTGCACACCTCATTGGTCGAGTATGTAAACGTTTTCCATTAGTTTTTATACAGAATAACTGTGCGAGGGAATGGCTGACTGAAATTTCCTGTTCGACGATAAAAAATGCACAAAGTAGTTATGTTTATAACATTATCCGCAGTTGTTTTTGTTCACTTGTTCTATTTCAAGTAAAACAGTGCTCAAAGAAGAAATAGACATTGCACCTTTAGTCTTATCCTAGCAACAATAAATAGCCCAATATGTGATATGTTGATTAAAGGTTTGTGAAATCAAGTATATCTATATGGCATATTGAAATCACAGGCCAATATTGAACTGAAGAAATAGAAAAGGGTTTCTTATTTCCCGAGATCCCGCGTCCTACAATTTGAAACTATTTTATACAATACAATACAGACAAGTATTTGTTCAAATGTTCAAACAAGCATAATGAAAAAGACCACTGATAGATTTTGTTACATGTTACAACCCTTTTCACCAACGCTACGTAGAAAGCGCGTCATGTTATGAGTACCGGTACCTCACACTTTCATCACTTGTCTTCAGAAGCAATGCATGTGTACAGGATAAGGCCATGTCTTCAGTTTGTATGGTCTCTTGTGTTTTACAGATTTAGCAGAGGATTGTAGACGTCCAGTTCTAAACAACGCAACAAACATAAGACATCATGGTAAGTACATTGTCTATAAAACTATTATCATGTGTACATACCTTTTTGCGTTTTGTCGCCTCTTACCTTCGATGCTAGCATGCTTCGATGGTACTTGGTTCAACACTGTGTCGCACACCATGACCTTATATGGCAAGACCTTCCAAAATTGTTGTACAGCCGTTGCCTTATATGGCAAGGGAGCAAGAAAAGCCAGGCAGGCTTTATTTGCATGACACATAGGAGGGCGACCGCATGTAACTGCTACAACTGTTCGGAAATATCATTGCATTGTGGTTTCGGACTTTGATATCCTGAAAAATGACCATATTACATCTATACCACAAGATTGCAGAAGAAAAAAAAAGATTTCGTCAAGAAAACGACCAAAAATTGACATAAATGATACCATGTAGTGAGGTTAAAGCATTATGTACAATGAAGCATAGTACACACTACAACTTAGCATAACTGGTAACGTCGTAGTACTTCGGATCCGGAAGATCCGGGATCGTGTCCGTGCATGGATTTTTTTCTTCTTAGATATTAATTATCAAAAATATATGTCAATATTATATTAATCTATCAATATCATATTTATGAACATCACATTTTTATTTTTTTGTTAATAAATAGATAAATAAATAAATATTTTATTTTTGTTATTTTTAAATATTCATTTAATATATACAAGGCTTTTGTCTTATGAACAGGACTTCATAGATTCCAAACCCGGCATTCGAATTTTTCTGTTCATTGTAATGGAAAATACCGTGCAGCGGCTCCTATGCGCGGTAAGATGATTCTTGCAAAACACTCGCCACTAAACTTCTATTCCCGATGTAAACAGAGGCTCTTGATGTTGTTTGCAAAACAGCGATCCTTTGTTACAGTAGCAAATGCTCCATTGTTCAGTATCGACTTCATTCAGACAACACGGACGTGGAAAGTGACGCCGCTCGGCACAAAAATATGGGAATTTTCATGAATTTTAGCAAAATTATCCAGGAAAATAAGGAAGAAATGTTGTAAATGCGGAAACCAGAAAAATAGGGACGAGGTAGCTGTTAATTGGTTTGAACACTTGTTTGACATTTGGTAGTCATTTTAGATAGAACCTTAGCTGTTATGAACTTCTATTGCCATAGTGCTGATGATTCAATGGTGCTTTTTCAAATTGTATGTTTTATTGCGTGCTATGAACATGATTACATCGATAGCTTTTATAATGAACCTATTGTACATTTTAGAAAAAGGAAAGTTGTAGGCCAAGACCAGCTTTTTCAAAAAGCACTTAAGTTAAGTGCCGTTACTTCAAAATTGCTTTCCCCAATCTGCCTTTCTCTATTAAAACAGTACTCCTTTCCCAAAATGACAATTTTTCTTATAGACTCAACAGCCCTTGAGTGACTTTCTCTGGTAGATTTTACTTCAAGAAAAGGGAAAAGACAATTCACACTCATAAACGTTGACAAAACGCCAGCTTTTTTTTTTGAAGCACTTGTTTGAGAACCTTTTATTTTGCTACGAGTTTAGTCTGTTTCTTTCCACCTTTTTTCTGAACGTAGATGCGTTTGTAACTCTAGCACGACTCAGTATTCTGATTATAAACATAACGCGTTTGAGAATACATGATTTCTATCAATGATACATACAGATGTAGAATTAGTGATAGAAGCAGAAAAGGCCTTCTTGTTTCCTGCCTTCTTTTCCTCTTCAAATGCCCTTCACATTCCTACCCAGAGCTCGCGCCTTTTTTCTGTTCATTGCCATTGGACTTGTACGCTTGTGTATTCTGAAACACAAGTATTCACCAATCGCTCTGTATATCATTTCTTGTAGGCTACTTGTCGTAACCCAACTGTCAGCAACTGCTGCCTTGGTTTCACCGACTTCCGCAAGTACAAGCTTCGCCGCCCGGACAGGAGTTCACCGGATTGGAACGAACAAGGTATCTACGCCATCATGGAGCCCGGCCTCACCTACTACAACCAGGAGAAGCCCATCCTGTACGTCGGCCGAGGCAACATCGGCGAGCGCCTGGAGAGGCACTTCAGGGGAACTGACGGCCAGGATATTGGAAATCACCTACTCTCGAAGAGTGACATCGATGGAAGTCGCCACCAGCTCTACGGAATCAAAGTGTACTGGAAAGCAATGTGCGGAGATTGCCACAGGAAGCTAGAGGAGAGTTTTATCCAATGTGTTGAAAAGTCCCTGGGGTACCGCCCTCCCTACAATCGAATTGCAGGGAGTCACTAAGTAGGAAGAAAGCTCATGTCTTTCTACGTACCGCATGAAAAATGGGATGTTTCAGCTTCGCATAAAGTAGGCTTATGTAACCAATTACAATTATATAAGGGACGTAGGGCTACAGTGAGTAAAGTAAGCTGTAAAGGATAAAGATTTGTGGCGAAGAACGCTTAGAAATCATATAGTTTGCACAGTGGTGAGGCACTTACTAGTTATCAACTTGACCATGGCTATGATTTATCCTTACGACGCTTCTTTTTTAAAGCAAAGGCTTTTTGGCTTTTATGAAATTTTAGCGATTTTTATCCTCCTAGGGATAAAGACAGGTTCTAATGCACCAAGACATAGCGCTAGGACAAGCAATAGAATAAATGTGTGATTCAAATTAGATCAAATCATAGCGCCAAATGCATCTTGAGTAGACATTAAACAACCGAAGAACTCCTGTCGGAACACATTACTGAAAGCTTCTAACTTTGTGTTCTTTTCAAGAAGCACTGTTAACTTTTTCCGTCGCTGAGTTGTTTGATAAAACATTCCTTCCTCGCTGACTTGAGTAATTATTTCATTATTCATCAATGGTCGCTTTCGGGTAGTCTACCGAAATTCAAGTCTGACAAATATCTCTAGCTGCGTATAACCTGACACAAATGAAGATATCATGGCTTCATGAGAAACCATGCTCTTTTAGCATTTAGATACAAAATCTGAGATAACCAATAGTGTGTATGTTCTTCCTTCTTTCGTGTTACCCAGTGTGCATGTCAAACACGACGTGTGTCGTGCTGTTTTGAGTCTACGTAACACACCCCATTCCAATAGCGCGGAAACCTCGCTGCGATCGCGCTGCGACCTAAAATTTGGCAGATCGCTTTACGAATTTCATACATAAAACACGCTTTCTGTGTTTGTTATCTTTTTAGTCATACTTTTTCATTTTGCACGATATTGCAATTATGAAGTCAAGGGATACACAAATCCAATTTAGGTCACAGCGAGGTCGCAGTTACGATTACTGTGGAATGGGGCAATAAGGCACGCCTGTTTTCTGTGTCTATTAACACCATTCAGGCAGATTTAGCTGGTCTAAAGGCCACCGCAACACATGTGAGCATTTAGCGGTCGTTACTGCGGAGTTACCGAGAGGGTTTATTCAAGTTCAATGTCCCGTGAAAGATTTAGGTCCGGAGTCACGTCCCAGGGCTGCCCTCTCGCCGGCGGCATTGTTGGAGAACGGCGGGCTAGACGGCTCGGACGTGACGGAATGTCGGCTGGGACATGATGGAACCTTCCCACAACTCTTCTAGCCTCCGTTGCAGACTCCATCCGACTGTTTTTTTTTTCAAGTTGCCGTTTTCTTACCACATTTTATCTTTACTGCTCCTTCTCGGCCAGCAATAAGAAAACAAAATGTGGTAAGAAAACGGTAACTTGAAAAATAAAACAGCCGAGAGAAGTCTGCAACGGAGGCTACAAATCTTCGGGCTGACCCGATGCCTCGCTCTGAGTAGTCCTTTAGCCTCCACCAGGCCTTCCTACGGGGGTACGGATCGTAGAATTCGACAACAAAAGGAATAATTGGCCAGTAGAGTCTGTCCACGGCAAGGTTAACAATTAATTACGCCTGCAGATGACAACCTATGGTGGCCAAACTCCACCGGCAAATATTCTCCATGTAGCCGGCGTAGTTAGTCTGGTAGAGACTAGTGGTCACTACACTTTCGACCAAAGCGTCAGTATCAAACATGCAAAGGAATGTTGCTGGTACACACCCATGATGCACAATAAAGGAGTTTTTGTTTCCTCATCTTTACCAAATTAGAGCTACAGTTCAACGAACGGTTTAGATACCGAAAAAAATAGTCCAAGATATTTATGAATATATCATTCTACATCTTATTGGAGTTCATTGGTTGGAGTACAACTCTCTCTTTTAGTTCTCTTTCTGAGACCCTAAGTGGCAGTTACTCTTCCAGCACAGGGAATACAAGAAATACATGAATAACATAGGATTACACTCAATATACAGCTAACATTGGTAATAAACAATGATTTCAAAATAACAAAGCTCATTTTCACGCGCCTTTCGTAAAAGCATTTCGACAGGTCTTAAATTTCTTATCACAGACAATTAACTTCACGCCTCTTTTACGGAATTCGAAGAATGGTGAAAACTGTTTCATGGCACCGACACAAGATAATGCGAACATTCCGACATGTTGAATGATCGCCACACAATCCGTTTACCCGCGTGTTTAAAGTAACTCGAACACCAAATTTACTTTATTGATTGTGAAGATAACAAAAAAAGACTTTGTCAACAAGCCCTTGCGATGGAATAGATAGGACGTGGTGTTCTTGCAAGGGACTCCTGACAAGAAGCAGTCTAGTTTGATAGTTTAAGGCTGCAGTTAGTGTTCCACTAGAACAATGTCGTGTTCCAAGAATGTGTTGACGTTTCTGCTTTGTTTGATAATTGATCTGGGTGTTGAAAATAGGGTAAGGATACCGTTTCAAGCGTTTTATACTAGTCTCTATATTCGACTTGGAGAATTCTAGAGGTAACTAGCCTGAGTACCAGCCTCCGTAGTGACCACTGGCCTTTTTTGAGCCAGCGGTCACTACGAACAGGAATGAACAGGATATTAGAACCAATACACAATGAAATGCAATAAATAACCATAAATTGCTACATCTAAAAGCAAAGAGACGAAAATTCAGAAGCTATACGTTACAATATAGTGATAACACTGCTCGTTGGTTGTTTATCACATCAAGCTTCACATATCAAACATCTATAAGGAGCCGACAACAAGAACATTATGGAACAAGTCCTTTACATGGCCTGTACCTCAAACGAAAGCAAGAAATACACAAATAAGAACTGTACGCATTGATGCTAAACACTACAAGAAATATAATGAAATATAGAAATGATAAGTACATGTATAACTGAAATAGAAAAACTAAAGCGAGTGGGGAATTTAATAATAGCGGTAAAATTGATTTTGATATAAACCCCAAACAATATTAGGGCCCGAAATTCAGATTTTGAAAGTCAATTTATTTAGCAATTTCTATACATGATTAGTTCAACCAACACTATCACAATGTACAGCGACGTCCATCATGCAAAAATACGACGTCGTTGGGATGTGAGAACTCACTGAAAATCGTCGCCAGAGTTTTTGTAGGCTCGCGAAATCATCGTACGGCACGTTTTTGCGCTGTTTTAAGATTCTCAAAGTATAAAGTTATTATACAAATGTGCTAAACAGTGTTAGTAAATGTCATTACCATAAAGATATCAGCATTTTTTATTTCCATATTTTGAGCCCTAATATTGCTTTGGTTGCCTTTACCAGTAACCAAATAAAACCACCAGTTTATCCACGTTCTGCACCATAAACACCGTGTACGATTCTCCTGTGTTTCTGTCGCTCATTAGCAGGGTTATCAGAAAGACGATCGTAGCCTGAGGGAGGAAACTATTGATGTAATCAATCTCAATCATGCCGTTTAGTAGAGCATAGCGGGGCAAAGTGTAGAACTCACTTCGTCAATGTGTTTATTGTTTATCAGCGAAGTGTTAGTAAAGTTTTGAGGTTGTATGAGGTTATTTCGATACCGTATGATACCTAGCTACAGTTCCCAAAGCAAGCTGTCACTTTCATTGCCATTGACTACAATCAAATAGAAAAATATTCTGCAAATACTCAACATTCAACACGTAACAGTTTATCGTGTGAGGCTGCCGTTGAATTAAAAAGCTAGCACAGCCTAAGTTCCCAATTATCCAAAATTATTAAACTAACAGAGCTTATGTGACAAATGTTGGATCAAAACAGATATATAATACCAATCATTGGACCATACATTCCCTACATGCTAAACTGAGTGCGATACTATGGACGTTTACTGGATAATTCGTACATTAGGGAACATCTAACACCTTATCGCAAAATTGAGACATGAATAGAACATTAACCGACGTCCAAAACCTTGTTAGTTAAAACAAAACGTTCTTGGGTTAGACTCTTCGGTATAGCCATAGGATTCTAAGAGCGGTGATCCATATGGCCTGATTTAAGGTATTTTCCGTGATAACATTGCACGGTAACTATAGCGACTGGCAAGACAAGAGCCTTTAGATTTGTTTATTTTCTAAGGTACAGCTCGATTTATCAAGCTATAGCTCAAGGTAGAACAGATTAGTTCTACGTACTGAACTTGGAAAACATCCAATGTCTGCTACACTGCGATACTTTGGCAAAAGCAGCTATGTTTAAATATCCCTATTGAGTCCGTTATTACCTGGGCTTTATACCAATCAATTAGGAAATACAATCAACATCAAACGGTTTCGAACTTGCCTGTTGTGTAAAACTATGCATGTGTAGTTGTGTTGGAGGCTTTAGGCTTGGAAGGTGTATGTGGTATGTAGGCGTTACAACAGTTAGCGTGTCTTCTATAAACATCTTTATCTGAAGAGGACGTCAGAAGATACGGTTACTGAGAACGACAGTAGAGAGACCGTACTTTTTTTAAAGATTGGAAACAACAATACTCTCCAAGCAGAGGAGTGGGTCCGGATGGTTTTTGACGTGTTTTATGCGTTTTTGTCGGGCTTTTATTTGGTCCCGTTTTCTTTATGTCACCAGGCTCTTGGAGAGGAGGTAGTCACTATCATTCTGCTTGCAGCCTTAACAACCATTCCTTTGGGTTGGCGACATAAAGAAAGAATGAAAAAATAGAGAGCCCAACAGAACGCCCAAAACACGATAAAAATCAGCCGGACCATTCCTCTGCTTGGGGAGTAAAACAACAACACATCATTCCTGTATTCACATCTAAACCCTTGAAATATAATGGTCACCAAATCAGAGAACGCACACGAAAGTAAGAATTTACAAGTAATCAAAGAAGTTTCCCATCACATTTAATTCGTGACGGCTTATTGGCGATGTAGTCAACCGTTGAACGATAGACTAGACATGGAAAAAAGAAACGCTCGCCGAGCAGGGTAGTCACTATTCTACAAGCAGAGGTTCGGCTCCGGCTTGTCTTAAGTCTTTTACTAGTTTTAGGCGTTTGTGGGCTTTCTATTTGGTCCCGTTTTCTTTCTGTCGCCATGCTCTTGGAGAGTAGGTAGTGACTATCAATCTACTATTCCTCTACCGCAATCACAATGTCGGTGTAATCAGCTGTAAGCTACAGAAAATAGATTTGAACATGTGCGAGCTACTAAGCCCACGCACAATCAACAATGAAGATGGCTACCTCCTCTTCTTCCATCTTTCCGTCTAGATGAAAACCAATTATTGTACTTCATGATTTATCCCAAGCATTGGTGCGATACAACGATCACTGGTCTGTTTCGGTGAGTCCAACGTAAAAATCAATGGCAGCGAATGCTCGTAATCGTACGTAACCTCTCACTCACTACCGCCACTCAGCACGCGCCATTGTGTGAATGTGATGCGGGCCGAAAAATCTACTGCGTCACAACTTCATCCCCCTCCCCCTTCTGGCCCGTCTAAAAGGTAGGGAGGGAATCTCGGGGATCATTTAGCGAAGCCGCGTGTGTGTACGTGAATGGGTATGTGGACAGAAGGTGATAATGATATTAACACCGAATCGTGTGAAATCCTAAGCGACGCCACGCCCCCTGTTGACATGGAAAATAGGGGTCATTACGTCACCCTGCAAGAGTCCGATTCGCGGGGAGATTCGCTGTTAAGCGCAAGGGGTGGTGGGTCCAGTCAGAGCAGAGTGTGTTCAATATCTAACTCGCAGACATTGGAGTAATAATGATATTAGAAAAAGGGCATTGACAATATTCCATGTGGAGCAAAAACAAACAATAAGTATGTATTTATCGTTTGTCAGAACTTGTTTTTTTTTCCTTGGAATTTTCAATACGCTTTTGACGGCATGAGCAAAACACAACAATGTACGTATAGCCGAGCGCCAGTTGGCTCTGTTTGTCAAACAAACACGTGCATGATTAATTCTGACAAACGCGAAACAAAACGGCGTTCAGAAAAGAAAAAAAAGCACACACGCGTAACTCTTCAAAGTGGCTAAGAGACTACGTATTTTTCTTGTCACGAGGAAACATACCGCCTTTTAGTGACCCACTTTTGAGCAATAATTCTTATTTCTTGCTGGATAGTACGGTCGGTAAAACATCCAGGTCATACTCTCATAGCGCTGTTGTGCTTTCTGCTTATCTAAAAAATATAACTGTTAGGTTGGTGTGTCTACGGACATTTTCCATGGCTCCTACACCTTTGATACTAAACTAACTTTACCTACTGCGGTACCAGAAGCCTTGCGGTGTTGGTTCTGGGGCGCTGGACAGTCGGCGTCCCCTGGGAAATGTTTGCCGCCGTGATTTATGCAGTAATCCGTGGAACAGATTAACCCGGGTCACGCCGATTATTCATGCCGCTCGGACAGGACCGGACATGGAGCGGACATAGAGCGGACAGCGCCACAAATAACAGACGCCTGCCTCCAAAAACATGTAGGTCTTTACATGCCAACCCCGCGCATTTTCTTCCACTACTGCCAATAAACATGCTTTCTTTTTTGATGACACGAGTCGGATTCACATTCGACTGTGTACCTGGTCTATTGTTTGTAACAACGGGACGACAAAAAGGAGTTACAACATGAGTTACATGACTACTTTGTGAGGATCCTTTTTGTCAGATAGAACAAAGTAATAAAAGTGAGGTGTCCCACCTCTTTTCGTGGCCCTGTCGCTGGTATTTTCTCACTTGTTATCTGAAATCGCACGAGAAAAGGAAAACATCACTCATCTAAAACGAAATGACCAGACCGTCAATTTTAATAATATCATGACTTTGACAAAAAATAAATTCATTCATAATCATATTTGTATACGTTGAACTATTACCTCTTCCATAGCTTACTGTCTGAAAAGTGAAATTAAACACATTTTCAATTACGTTGAATATATCTGTTCATCCGTGCGACTGTTCTACTGAAACAATGAATGTAATGTTTAATGAAAACAGAATTGCTGATGAAACAGGTATAGAATGTTCTTAATGTACGAAAAGAGTAGTTTGTCAAAATAGAAATATCATTTGTGTATCAAGTATCAGTAAAAAAAGGATATAATGACTTTTTATGTTGGAGTGAAATTAAATGTACAACTCCTTTTATTAGAACATGTAAAAGTATAACTAATTCTATGGTTTTAGGTTTTTATATTTTTGGCTATCTTTAGACAAACAACGGTTCGCCCCTCGACGATAACAGCTTGCGCTATGACGTTTCGAGCGTCACGTGAGAGTATTATGGGATGCACACCGCAGGGAATTCCAACATTGGAGGTCGGCAGCACGCAGCAGCTTTATCTGCCGAAACATGGAGCTGTCGGCTGTAGGGGAACGAGTTTTCGCCGCCGAATGCCTGGTGAGAAAAAGGATCCGAAAGGTGATGGCCGTTCCCTACATGTCCTCCGGTTTGTGTAGTTTGTGCCCGTGCACACGACAGGTCTGTCTCACTATCGGTGTGTTTTCTATTTCCAGGGCAAAGCCGAGTACCTGGTGAAATGGAAGGGGTGGTCGCCCAAGTAAGTACGCTCTAGGGATGGTTCGAGTAGCGTCCAGATTTGTCCATTTTCGCTGCCTTTTTCACCTCGCCCTGTCTCACCACCGACATGTTGTGTTCAGGTACAACACCTGGGAGCCGGAGGAGAATATTCTGGACCCCAGACTTCTCGCAGCCTTCGAAAATAGGTGGGTTTTGTGGGGGTTTTCTGGCCGCCTCCGCGTGCCCCATTTTATAAACATGGCGGATTTGGGAGTTGAGAAGCTCATTGCATTTAAGTTCGGGAAATGGCCAGTCGGTGATTTTGTGTCTTTGTGACCATTTCAGCTTACGTGAAAGGGAGACGGGTGGCCACAAGAGAGGTCCCAAGCCGAAAAAGTTTCGTTTACAGGTAAAAATATTTTTCTGATTTTCAATCTCTTCCATTGAGAGACATATTGACTACTGCTTAGGCAAGCATTTCACATTTTATTCAATTATGCTACAAACCTCCTTTACAGTTGTTTCAACAAAGCCAAATGGTTGTGATGTTTATGTGTTTCTCCATGTTTTCCCTCCACAGATGAGACTGGGGGACGCTTCTGTGGCGCTCCCCGAACCTAACTCGGAAGGGTACGCGGAGCAGGAGGACCATGGCGGCCATGTTAGAACTGAGGAGGAAGAAGCACTAGGCAGCAGTCCTGACCAAGAGTCGTCCCAATCGAACGGGCTGGCGTCGGCCCGTCCTGCCGCTTCTCCGCTGAGTGAAGACGACCCAGCCCCGAGCCCGGCCGGGATGTCTTCTGGGGAAGACCAGCCTAGCCCGGGCGGGCAGCAGATCGCAGGCAGCCCGGGGAGAAGCCCGACTCCCGCCCGGCCTCCCTGGGAAAGGGAAACCCAACACAAAGGTCACTTCGGAGGGGCAACTAAATCGGCTGGTGACGAGATCTCGCTGCCAAGCCGGAGTCCCGCCGCACCACTAAATCACACCAAGGCCTCGGAGCGACCGGCCCCGCTTCTCAAGGTGAAGTCCAAGACACACACTGAAGCCAAGAAACGGTCTAAAGACAAGCCCAAGGATCTGTCCGTCCGTCGGCGTGTGGGCCGACCAAAGGGGAAAAGCAAGAAACACAGCCATGCCGTCCCCGCCCCCACCCCTCCCACTCTGTCCCCCATCTCTCCACCCCATAAGCCTTCTTCACCGCCAAACAAACCACAAAAAGACTCGTCCAAACGCAAGCAGCCCGTCTTCGAAATATGGAATCCATTTGAGGACACGGGCAGTCGAAAACAACAGACCGTGGACCCGCCCGCCAAGGCACGGAGCCCCCCACTTGCTCCCCGGCCGCCGAACTCCCGCCCCGCCGTGTGTCCCGCCCGGGCCGCGGGCTGGCAGCCTCCTAACGCCCTGATGAACCAGGTTCTCATCACGGACGTCACGACGGGGATGGTCACAGTCACCGTCAGGGAGTGTTTCACCGATAAAGGCTTCTTCAAGAACAGAGGAACGTGAACGCGGAAGTTCCTGGCCTTTAACATGTGTACAGTCGTCCATTCTGAACTCGGTATAATGCCCACTCAGTACTGTCTCTGAGGAACGGTAGCAGGACGCAGTAGTGGCGCAAGAAACGCTGCCAAACGTCGTACAGCCAGTACTACAGTAGTTGTAAACTGTCACAGTCCGTACTATATTCCATAGTTGTCGTCTTGAAATACACGGTATGTCTAATCGGCGTGAACGTTCTACGTCAGACCAGGCTCGCACATGTGCTAGATTGTGAGGGTCCACTCTTACACAGTATTAACTCCAGAAAAATTCAAGATATTGTTAGAGCTTAGAACATACGCAGGATAGTCGTGACTGAATATTATATAACAGTTGTAGTACTGACACCAAATGTTTGAAGTACTAGTGTTTGTCGATTTCCAAGAACACTCAGCGATTGGTTTGAAGGAGTGTTTGCTACCAAAAACGCTACTATAAAACGATTGATTTCAGATGAGAGCGTCTTTTGGAAATGTTGGTACTGTACAAGAAGTTTAAGAAGTGAGAGTGACAGCAAGGGACGAAAGCGCACTTGGATTTCATATAAATCAGTGTTCTGATTATTCAAATGTATATCATATCGATATTCTTTTGTATTATAATGATCCTACGGCCATAAGTATGATAAGTATTTTTGCTATTGCCCCGGAGCTATGCTGTAAAATGTAACTTATATAGCTGTTCACACAAGCATAGAAGTCATTAAAACGGAAATGTCAGGCAATGTCTTGTATGCTAAGATGTTGGAGATCAACTACATAAGAAGTGTAGTCTCCTTATTTATATATGGATGAATATTAAATCATAACGACATACCACGGGTTTGATGACTGGCTTCTTTTGAGTGGTTTTATAGAATTGTCATATGCAAAGCTGTGGCTCTAGAAAATAATTCATACCTTTTCAAAGGAGAATTAATAGACATTGTCGGGACGGGGATATTGGTATTATTTTTCATTGTTTTGATTTTTCTCAGACAAGTATGGCGAAGGTGGTTTTAGATCTATCTTGTTTATTTTGTAAATATGAATGGAGAATATGAATAAGACTTAAAACTGGGTAATTTTACCAGTACTTTCCGTTATCATATTAACTAGCCTCTACCAGGCTCCACAGGTCGCTAGAAAAATCGTAGAAATTGGCCAAATACACGAATAACATGCCAGAAGAGTTAGTCCGCTATAGAAGTTACAGTTTGCGACCGTGGATGGCAGATTGGACCCTCTCTCCGTAGCCGACTCCCTTAGCATACAATTCACTCTATTTGGCCAATTTCTACTATTTTTCCAGCCATCCGCGGGGCCTGATAGAGGCTACATATCTACATCATTATAATATGAGCACCGTTTCCGCGAAAGTCACTTGAACAACACGAAGGTAGGCATGCTCTGGATAACGTCAGGGGTTCGCAGATAAATCGACACTGACGCTGTCAAGTTGACGTTTTACTTCGCCCTGTTACCGGACCTGACACCCCAGATTCAACACATGTGTCCGGCATATGATAGTAGAGCTCGCCTTGGTAGCGTATGCTCAAGAGAAGTTAAAATACATGATTAGCATACATTTTTCCTTGCGCGTGTGTGGAGAATGGGGTTATGTATGCCCCTGTAAGATACGAAGTTTATAGTGGGACGCTGAAAGACAGCAACGCCACCACAGAAGGACGTGCCATAAATCATCAGATAGCTTTTTAAAAAATTACTTTTTTTCTTATTCTATCAAAACGGAACTTTGAGGGTTTGGTGCATAAGAAGTGTAGGCTTTTTAGTCACCCAGATGTGTATTTTGTCACTATCTATATAACTTGAACGAACAGTGGTTTTGTATACGATACAGGTGTCACGCGAAATTAGTGTACACCGCAGCAGCGCTGTCTGTAAACTTTTAAAGTCAAGCGTATCACGTGTGAAAGTGGTCTCTCTCCGTTTGTCACCCCGTTTTTCTCAGCCTGCACAGTCCATGCGGGTCGTGGTTAAGATTTCACGCTGCACTATTGTGTCCCCCTACGGCTTTGTTCCCTGTCAACGATGGCACCAAACAAGCCCTCCCCAATACCGGCGGGGTCAGAGGTGAGTACGGGGGGACAGCTTACCACAAAGCCCCGCTTCTCCGGGCGATTAAATAGCCTGCTTTGACTGCTCTGAGCAGAAAATTAACCCAGAAAGTGCCTCTATCTACTTGTATGGGTCCCTAACAATGCATGGCTTTAACTCATTCTGTCTGGAGACTGAGTTATGAGGCTAACACGTCGACGCAAATGATAATCGAATCCGACAACAAACTTTCAAAACACTACTACAGATACGGAGATATAGTACTCTTCAAGCAGAGGTTCGGCTCTGGCTGCTTTTTGACGTGTCAGAACTTGACGACATAAAGAAAACGGGACTGAATAGAAAGCCTGACAAAAACGCCTAAAAACACGTCAAAAACAGTCAGAGCCGAACCTCTGCTTGGAGAGTAGAGCAATTATAGGACAAAGACTTACTTTTCCAGGCAGGAGAATTTTAACTTAACAGTTCACGTTCGAGAAGATTCGCATGCTGTTTTTTTCTAATTCTTTTTAGGATTTGATGTCTCAATATATTCTCTGTCTTACCAAAGATCGCACTTGAGAGAGGCTCGTGTGTTTTGTGTCATCTGCTTGAACAACTCGCGTTATGAGGCGCTGATGCTAGAAATCATGAAGAAGATTATCTTCGTGAGTTGAGCCTTGTGGGTACGGTTCCACTCTACGATAGTTCTAGGGAAAAGCGACTTTTTGAACGCTTCAATCCTGGGTTGATAATTCTGGTACTTGAAGGCATGGCTATTTCTTGTTCTTTGAATGTTGATAACAGAAAGTTAATGATGTACAATAAAGTTAAAACCGTACGTATTGTGATACTGATGCTACTTTAAAATTTGGCATTGAACGACTTAAAAATCATGTACTTTAGACCTGTCAGAATATTGATATAGCGGAGAACTGGTCATATGAAGCTGACGAAAATTTTTCCAAATCATTCTATGGTCTCGTCCTCTCAGTTATTCCAAGGACATTATATTGGTTATTCCAGCCTACCGCAGGACAACAACATCCGGATCCTCTCTCCTCCGCACTGTTTGTTCTCATCTCAATTCTGAAATTTCGTCAGGTGAGCTGAGCACTCCTACTTGGGGATTCACATATAAAACTTACATCAACACAAGAAGCAACGTCGTCAGCGCTTAGCCTCTACCAGGCTCCACAGGTCGCTGGAAAAATCGCAGAAATTGGCCAAATAGACGGATAACATGCCAGAGAAGTTAGTCCGCTATCATATACATGAGAAGTTACAGTTTGCGACCTCTAGATGGATGGGAATCATGGGATATTGGACCCTCTACCCGTAGCCGACTCCCTTAGCATACTATTCACCAATTTCTACTATTTCCCCAGCCATCCGCGGGGCCTGGTAGAGGCTAGTCAGCGCTTCCCGGCGTCCTTATGTGCACGGTTGTGACGCCTCCCTTTTTAATGCAATACCGTTTAGCGTTCGTGAGGTATCGATGATAACTAACTTCACACCACGTCGGCTCGACTGGACCTGCAAGCCGGAAGTCCTCTGTACCATTTATTTTGGGTCATTTCAGAGCTTTGTTTAGGATGTTGTTCCAGCAGCAGGATAAAAACATGTTCTATATACAGATTACAGCGAGACTTGGATGGAGTAAACAATGATCTGAGTCTCAACACAGAAAGCACCCCCACGACCTCGCAGGATAATGTTTGAATAAAATTAGGGCGATTGCAGGCTTTGACCAGCTCATGAGGCCATTCCGACGGCATGCGTCGTCTGAAAATCGTTATTCGTGCAACGTTGACTTCTACACAGAGGCAGCATTCTTGTCGTCTGTATAGTGTTCGTCGTTTTGCTAATTAGTGTCTAGGTTTTGTACAAGGCTTAGCTGAATATCTGACTGTTCACAGCCAACTCGGCGGAGGGCCCAGTCAAACGGTGAGGTACTGCTGCACGCGCGGCCGGGAGGCGCGGAAAGGGGTTTCACTTTCCGCACATCAGGGTACAGAAGGTGCACCGTGGCTGACCAATCAGTGAAGAGAAAGTCATCACCAACCAGTGAGGCAATACAGCAATGTAGGATGCCCACCGTAGTGTTGTCTTGTGTCATAACATCAATCTAAAGGTTTTAAGTTTTAGGATAACATTGTCTAAAACTGTATATCTAAAACAAGCAGGCTTTTAGACAGAGAGAACGCCTTTGGTTTGGTTTACAATTTTTTAATGCAAAGATATTAGACAAATACTTTCATACATTCATTCATTGAATTTTATCTTCATTGATGAAGGGTGTTCACAGAATGTTTCCAGAATTGAATTAACATGCAGGTTGCCAATGCTGTGTTGCTACATATTAGTCAACAGCAAGTAAATTTCATGGATGGCATCCTCTGTCAGACTCCTCGAATAACTAGTACGAGCGAACAAAAAAACAAGATGGGTAAAGCAATTGAGAAAAATGTATTAAAAACAGATAAGTTAAAGCCGCAAGTCTTGAATTAGAAGTCGTATGGAAGAAACCCTTTTCTTGTATTCAAGACGTGCACAAACATGACAAAGCGACACTAGCGTGGTAGCCTATCATCGGTTACCAAGTTGGCAACTAGTACATGTCAAGGCTAGCTACGTCACTAGTGTCGTCTATTCTCTTGTCAGGTTGAACATCCTCAGCAAAAGGAATAAAGTTTGTTTGTTTTTCAAATAAGAAAAATCAATGCGCGCGCTCATGTCATCCAAAAAATTTTTACTTGCTGTTGCCTCAACATTTCATTGCTCAATACACACTAAGATTTTTAGCATAGACTTGTGACTTTTTAGCGTTCTTGTTTGATTGGCCGAGGGATCAATTATGCCGCCGCTGAACTGATTGATCGATCATGTCCGGTCGTGGCAACATTTCAGAGTACGAGCCCCAATCTCCATTTAACTATCCACCAAATAAAATCAATTTACCCTCGTGATCGATTAAAACTTGATCGAACACTGAATGGAAGAAGAAGAATTAACAGGTTTGACCGGATGAAGCATGTACGTTTCTTTTCCATTGTCAGTTGGACACTTCAGGATTTCGGTTCCTAAGGAAGAAGTCTTCATTTACCTCAAAACTGCATTTATTTCACACAACAAACCAAGTCAAATCCCATTGGAAAAGTAATAAAAAAGATTGGAGCAAACCTAGCCCTATAGTGATAACTCACACTCAACAGGTTCAAATTTCCCGTTTCACATCTGTGTTTCTCAGTACATGGAAGTTTTCAGAACAGAAAGTTTCATTTTCAGACAACGCCAGCTCACTCAGAGCTAGCAATCCTGAGTACTCAACGCGCGGTGTATTCCTGTTATTTTTTCTTGGCTCTTGTGTTTTCAAGATGGCAATTTATCACAGAACATTTAGCTACGATGGGGCATTTATTTGTTTAGGTTGATAATACTGTTGTTGCAAGAGTTCCTTGACGAAAGATCTAGAGTCTGACTTCTTTCATAGATAGGCACAGTCACAATGGAAACGGGTAATACATGTACGAGCGTATATGCTTACACAGAGGAAGGAGTTGGGTATAAAGGTGGAGAAAGAGTAATGTCACGTTTTTAGGTGACATTACTGTCTGCGCGCAACGATTCTCGTATCTCAGCGACGTTTTGAACGACATACATGTACTAGTAACCAAAATCGTTCGAAACGCATCGGCTGTGCCTGAACAATTATTTCTCATAAGCTGGAAAGCGATTAACGAAACATTTCCGTCTCTTGAGGGGTTAATCGCTCAGAGGACGCCCTGGGGCACACTTGTCACTGTGGACATGTCTAACAGAAGTGTTTGCGCGGGCGGAATATTTATATCGGATAAGCACTGGAGTAAGTGATCGAGGTTTCCAAGAAATACGGGTCGCGAGACCACCCCCATGGGACTCTTCTTTGAACCACCAGTCGAAAAACTAGAATAATTTTTCTCAGTCAAACCAAACCAAACGTGAGAAAGGAAGTCACGTTACAAATGACACATACGTGACAACAGCGGAAGCAAAACTGGCACAGGAATTGAGTTGATTCTAAAACAGAAGGAATGAAATATTGTCTTTTGCCCGCCATATCAAAATACTTAACTTCTGCGTCTTAGTTGATAGGCTTTGTAGCGATCTTGTGCTTTTTTTAATTCTCGCAAGTGACTACTACATGTAGTACTACTGCAGATTTTTCATCTGAAGGAATCACTTCAATGGGATGTGTAAACTTCTGAAGTTAAAAACAACCGGGGGCGTGTTTTTGCTGACTGTTTGTCTTGGTTGTTTACCTTGTCGCCGCCAGGTTATTGACACAAGTTCTTGTTTTCTGGCGGGGACGGATGTCGTGTGTTGAAGGTCGTTTATTCCGAACGCCGAGAAAAACAAGCGACGGATGTTAGGGGTGAATCGGTGATGTAGATGACAGGGATCCACGGAACAGTTAACAAATCAGCTGTTTTTGAATTATTCATATTGTGAAAGCAACCTTAACAGGTTATATATCATAGTTACAGTTGAAGTTCGAGAATGGAAATCTCAAAATTTCAGTTCCTTTTTTGGAGAAATTTCAACCTAAAAGCAGTCCAAACCTGGCCGCTTTGAAAAGTACATTTTTCTCGCTCCAAATGCAGAATATGTGGTTTCGATGCAATTGGTTTGCCATGTCACCAAGTCATTTTCAAATCACGTACGGCTTGTCAAATGAGTCTACTCATCCATTCACTAAGCATTCCCTCAACCCGATGATGACCCCATAGGTCCACATGGTAACATTGTCGTTTAGAACTGCAGTAAGTGTCCACGCCGCTCAGAGCGCTTCCATCCTTATGCTGGTGATCCGACGTCTTACACAAATGTATTCCTCAAAACCAACGCACCGTGCAGCGTAGCACCTTTATCTAAGTACGAGATCTTACCACTAAAAAAGTGTCCACATACAAGTTCGATTCAAAACATAAACCATTTAAACAGATCATATGTACGTCCGTCTTGATTTGATGGCATATGGCAGTGTAATTTCTAACCGTCGGAAAACAATCTCCGTGCTGTTTTCTTGCGTAGCGTGGGTGGCACAACAACACGAGATTGCTATACCTATATCCTCCTATAATCCTTACTAAGAGAAGAAAAAGGGGTCATGGACAAGCCATGAAAAGAAACGCTAAACGAAAGATATACTAGTAATTGAAATTCAAAATTGTCAACCCATGGGCATTCAATGGCAATCAATCAATCATCTACAATTTTGGCAGTGTACCATTTCTTTGATGACATTTGATAACAAGCCACAAAAGACTCAAAAGCAAATCCGGCGGTCTGGCAAGGGGGGTTAAAATCAAAGCTAGGCAGTTGGCCCGGATTTTCAATATCGAGTCGCAAGGAATGACTCACAGCTTTTCGTGAAGTCTACAGGATGGCTTTTTATCTCACAGATGGCAAGAAAAGAAATCACTGGTGGGCTAGAAACCCCCGTTGCGCACGCGCAGTTTGGGGGCTTGGTTTCCCAGAAATCAAGTTGTTTTTGCGGCGGAGCTGATTTGATTAAAATGCTATCACCTTCCATAACAGCAACACGTGGATCTAAAATGGGTTTTCCGTGAAGATAAGGAGAGTAAGGGGGCGTGCATGCGTGCGTATTCCTTGATGATGTTGATAACTACGTTGTCACGAATGTGAGAAACCGCGAAGGAGTGCGCTCAGGTCTATAAAAGAAGTTTCAATTCAATTTCATACACCCATCCACCGACCAGAACGCATTTATGAATATATCTCTATTTAGTCATATTACTAATGGGCATGGGTCCAAAGAAAATTGAAAAGCTGGAAAAGACGAACAGATATTGCGTATTATGTGCATACATCGCTCACAGTCTGTTGTTCATGGGAAGTACCACCAGTCTGTCAGCCATTGGTAACGTCTCCTCTATGACTAGCACGAGGGGAAATATTTTAAAAATCAAACTAAAAAATAAGATGTAGGACAAACCGTAAGATTTCTGTTCATATTTGACGAAGTGGGCAAAGTCGAACCTCAAAGAACGTTGACGTTACAGTTCCCTTTTGTCTTTTCACGGTCTTTTTTCATGTTTTGTAACTCAAAGAAAAAAGTGATTATGATATTCCTGTCCGTATACATGTTTGGTCATTTCTTTAGAATATGAAACTCAATTGGTATCAGCCTTACAGTTGATAACTCAATAAGTTGATAACTGGGAGACCCCGGTTCGAACCCGTTTGGGGGTATCCTGGTTGGAGCTGCATTCGTCTTTCGGAAGGGACGTAGAATGGGGGGTCCCTTAACCGAGGAGGCACTACAAGTACAACAGTCACAAGTACAACAGTCAGATGGGTACCTACTGGCTGTATTTCAGAGAAATGTACGCCGTACGTCCTGTTCACGTGTGTTGGGGGGAGGTAGTACTGAGAAAGCATAACCTCTGGGTCACTCCAGGTCATCCCGCTCGTCTCCAAGCACATAATTGTTTGTTAGGAGGGGAGATTATTACCCTTTCAGGACAAGCAATGTCGGAAAAACGTTACCACCAGGCTTAGCTCCCGGTGGCCTAAAAAATACTAGAAATTGGCAAAAAAGTTACGGGTCACACCTTTGATGAAATATTCTACCTATTATCATTTCTTTAGTCCGCAAAAAGGGTTGTTCAAGACTTCTGATATTGAAATAATAATAAAAAAACGTTATGTGACCTTCCAAGACCTACGCGGCTTCCTTGTTTTTGAGAAGTCTTTGCATTTAGCGGGAGTCGTGACAGATCGGTTGAACCACATCCCGCATATTACTAATGAAATATTGGCCAATTCGGGGACACCGGTATGGTAAACCTTTATCAGGCATGTTGCTAGGCTACTAGCCGGCGGACATAAAGAAAACGTGACAAAATAGCTCCCCCCCCCCCCCCAAAAAAAAAAATAAGGCTAAAAACACGACAAAAACAACCGGAGCCCCTCCTCTGCTTGGAGATAACTGTTTCTCCGAAGGCTTGAGGCGACGGCCACACTGTGCATGTAAAAAGGACAACAAAGGGATCTGTGCTCGCCCCAGTGTGTCAGCGGAGCCGCGCACACAGGGGGCCCGGAGGGATGGCCGTGCCGGGCAGTAACGTGATAATTTGTTTTTCCGCTGTCGCTTCGGGTCTTCACGCTTGACGTGACACTGCCAATGACGCTACCAATGGTCACAGTAGCCTCTACCAGGCTCCGCAAGTCGCTGGAAAAGTCGTAGAAATAGGCCAAATAGAGGGATAACATAACAGAGAAGTTGGTCCGCTATGGAAGTTACAGAAAGTTGCGACCTCTTGATGCGACCCTGTCTCCGTAGCCGACTCCCTTAGCATACTATCCACTCTTTTTGGCCAATTTCTACTATTTTTCCAGCCATCCACGGGGCCTGGTCACAGCTCCAAGCAGAGGTTTCCATCCGGGTCTAGTAGTGGCCGCAATTTTTAACGCTGCCCTTACGTCAGTACGTTAAAAGTTGCGGTCTAGGGGATCATAGGGATAATATTTGCCAGGGAAGTTTGGCCACCAGAGGGGTTCATTTGCAAGCGCTGTTACTCCGCGGGAGAATCATTGACCTTTACCGTGGACTGAATCCACTGGCCAATTATTCATTTTTTTGCCGGATTCTACGATCAGTATGCCCGTAGGTAGGCCTGAAGGAGGCTAACTAGCCCCCCGATCAAAAACTCTGCTTGGAGAATACACAGCAGTCCCTACATGCCCTACCGGACTCCTTTGGGACTTTGGTTATCGGGAAAATAGTAATTTTCATGAGATACCATCAGGATTGAAACAATCAGACAACAGCACATACTTTGTACTATAAAGCCAATAAAAGAGCTTATAAAAGCTGAGTCATGTAGCCTGTTATGGACCTTTGTTGTGGGTACTAGCATTCCGATAGCCTGGGTGCCATCCTAGTACTTTTCCACCAGAGGCTGCGACCGCGCTGCGACCGCTGAGCGACGAAGGGCTTGGCAGGTTGTTCAACGCCTTTTCGCATCATCGATAAAGAGCCGTCTATTTTACGTTTTGTGTATTCTGTTGTCTTTTATCCAATCGTACTTTTAGATCTTGCACCATAATCCACTTATGAAATCAAGGGTTGCACAAATCCAATTTTGGTCGCTCAGCAATCGCCGTCTTGTGGAAAGAATAAACGGGAGCAGAGGTGCGGACAGCTAGCCTTTATTTTTTGGGAGCGCTGGTTTGCGATTTTCAACATGGGCCATGTTTTCTTATGCCGCGGGAGATCTTTTCTGTGTAGCCTAGATGCCAGACCCCCAATCTCTAATCCATACGATAGATAAAACTCAGTGTAAATATTGCTGACTTTTGCCATTTCATGCTCTCCCACGATTTTTCTTACGTTAAGTTGACACGAAACGTTTCACGGAACCAGAAAGAAACATTGCCGACCCCTCCAGGAGTGATGTGGGAAACCCCGGGAAGAAAGGCTTGACAGGAATGCGGCCGAAAATATTTACTGCGGAATTCACGCTTTTCCTGTTTTCCGAGTTCCTTGTTTTCTGAACCGGAATAGTCACGACAGAATGGAACTATTTGCAACAGTTGTTTGAGTCGCGTTGTGTGCAACTACTGATCCAAGTCTCCTTTCAATGCAAGATGTACTCTCCAAGCAGAGGAATGGGTCCGGCTGGTTTTTGACGTGTTTTAGGCGTTTTTGTCGTGTTTTCTACTTTTTTTTTTTTCTTCATATCACCAACCCTCTGGAAAGTAAAAGCGTTCCAAGTTTCTGATGTTTCACTGCTCTTTGGTGCCACAGTTAGCATCCACCGGGCCTAGTACGGGGGTCAGGGATCGTAAAATTTGGCAAAAAAATTGAATAATTGGCAAGGAGAGTCAGCCCACGGGAAGGTTAACACCTGCAAATCTTCCCCTCTAGTGGCCAAACTTCCCAGGAAAATATCCTCCCTATAGGAGGTATAAACCTTGATTAGACCTCCTTGCTATACTACAGCCGGCGTAGTCAGTCGGGTAGGGACTACGACAGTGTCATGCCATTACCGGAAACGTATAGTGGGTGTCTCCTTCAACATGCAGTTTTATTGAAAAAAACGTGTATGTTTATAGTGATACAACAAGTTATCGATGCAATTTAAAACAAAGACCCCCACCCCAGCCGCCCACATACAAGTACACTCAAACCACAAGGAGGCTCTTGGGGTGAGCTAGACACTCCACTATACCGGTCTCTGTTATTGGGGTACAGTAGTCTGTTGATTGCAAACTGCACTCTATATATGACTGACCCTCCAAGCTGAGGTTCGGCTTCGGCTGTTTTTAGGCGTTTTTGTCGTGCTTTCTATTTTGTCCCGTTTTCTATATGTCCCTAAGTTTGGCTTGTCGACATAAAGAAAACGGGACAAAATAGAGAGCCCCACAAAAACGCCTGAAAAGCAGCCTGCTTGGAGAGTATCTACGACTATGGCCGGCTAACTCCTCTTGAAAATTATTCCACCCTATTTGGCTAATTTCTACTTTTTTCCAAGAAACCAACGGAGTCTGGTAGAGAGACCTCTTGTAGAGGTCTTGCAAGGTTAATGAGCAAGAACCAAGACCCAGTTTCAGGGATCACTTCACTGGGACGTTTCAAGACAGATACGTACAAAGCTCCATGCTGAGACGAAGTGATAGAGGACAGTGATCTTCCATCCTCATTTCAATTCAAGTTGAACAGAAATTGCCAGCTATCTCTATTCAACATAATAATTGATAGATTTTCCCTGGATCGCTGTCCGCTTAGGGTGTAACGTGATACGTAGTCACTTCCTTGCAACAGGTTCCGTCGTCAAAGGTGCCGAGTCTGTTTAGCTTTGGCTACGAAAGCGATCGAGGGATAATCTCCAAGTCCAAGCAGATCTATCGGTGACAAGGCAGTATCAATAAGGGCCAACCAATACCAAAAGCCGCCGGTGGCGGTACTGGTTGGCCCCTTTGATACTGCCTTGTCACCGATAGATCTGCTTGGAGATAAACAGACAATGACAGAGAGAGGCTGACACCCAGGCTAGTTTTAACGACACATCGTTAGGAATACGAAGCAAAGCTCATTTCTACCTGTCGAGTTTACTTTTTAGGACAAATGATGCCGTAGTAATAGCACGCATATCGATATAGTTAATGGAACAACAAACACGCCTCTAGCATAATGTATAGATTACTAGTCTACTTATTAGTTTGACCAAAATAGAACTGATGTGTATACTCCAAACGACGGGACTGAGCACAAATGGTCGTGGTGAGCGAATAGAATCTATCTTTCGGGAAAACAATTTGCGCAAGAAACTGCAGACCGACGGACTCTAAAAAAACAACGATTTAGCTCTTAATTTACCCTCACCATAAACTGGTCAATATGAAATACATCTGATGTTTGTTTGACATCAGCTTATGTAAGAGTTATAGCTACTATAGTTACGGCCTAATAAAATAAGATAGATAGGAGATCGAACTGTTGTTTTGCGGACAGATCGATAAGTTGAGATGATGTCTCTCATTTTTCTGCTGAAGAAAGGGACTGTGTGTCCAAATAATACTCGCCTTTGTTGGGGGAGAAAATATACGCAACTTAATTCCTATAAGCATTCATGACACAAAATTGGTCTGGAGAAAATATGTTTATTGAAAGAAACCCCGCGTCCTTACATAAAGGCGTCTTCTCTATCGCTACTTCTGTTCTCTTTGTATCTTTTTTTCTTGATTCATGAGCTAAGGCTTGAATCTTTAACACCACAAACAACTATGCTACTACATTACTGCTAAACAATCACTAATTCAAAACGTTTCCTGGTTAAAATATATTCTCCGGCCGCCCAATACATCCGGGTACGGCTCAATACTATTTACATATCTGTATATGCATAGCAGATTTTTAAGTAGGGTTTGTAATAAAAGATCCCTGGAAACGATCATCTGAAATATGGGGTCATTCCTCTCACATAACAGTTTTCTGTCGAGCCAGTAAGGTTATACATGCGCGAATCGGTTCACCATCATCAAACACATCTTTCTGAAAATAGTCTTCAAAATACATATCCGTTTTTCAAAAAGTATACACTAAATTGTGCATATTTCTAATGTATGTATAAAGTACTTGATTGTTGGGCAACTCATACATTTTTTCTAAAAGGAACCTTAGTCAAAGGAAGGATACAGGAGGTAGTATCTGTTGCTAGGACAACATGAACCATATTTGACAGGCTGGACTGTTAAGCCCCTGTCACACCTGTGCGTATATATACAAGCCCGCATGAGTTGCGTATGAACATGTTTTGGGTTGAGGTTAAGTTTGCAGCCGAAGAAGTCATTTCTTTGGTTTGATAACCAGACTGCACGACGATCGGTCAAAGTAGAAAACAGCTTCCTCCCCGCAAAATTTACTTGAACAAAATAAATGTTAGATCTACTGCGGAACTCATGCGCACTTGAATATACGCACAAGTGTGACAGGGCCCTAACAGTAGTCTCCAACCCTAACAGCACATGCCTTGCAACCGAAAATAATTACGTTGGTACAAGTGATTGACAAATGCATTCCGTATATGTTTGTTAACAATTGTTCGTATGTTATTGTCTAGCTTCTTTTTCACATGTATTAGCATGGCACAGGACTTATATCTGGAGACATATCATGACGATATCATTTCTTATCATTCTCTTTCATAGAGACAAATGAGAGAGTTTATAACTTGACCAGTACGTGCACACTGCCCCATAATAAACTTTTCAGGCACCGTAGTGGCAATATTCCATTCCGTAATTATCTACATACATTTATGCCATACGCGCACATGTACCAACGTCAACTTATCCCGGCGGGGGTTTGAACATACAGGAGGTTGATAATGTCCGACAAAATCCAGCGTCGCTTAATTTTTTCGCCTATCACAATGAAAGAGTCATGAAAAGCAACAGGCTCACGGTTCTGTCCAATGACATGTCAATGAGTTAAATCTTCGACTCCTTACATCGGTTGATGCCAACACCATCCCATCTATAGACCTGTGATTTCATCAATAATTGTCCAAAGTCCTCACTAATAATGCTTACGGTTCGACAACATGTTTGTACACGCCCTCTGTTTCCAATGACTGAACAATACTTGCTAACGCCAAGATACATGTATACAGCAAACATAGCTTCAGGGTTTATAATGTTCCTACATGAAAGAAGATAAATCGATAGTTTCACACATTGTTGTTGTCAGTTTCTTGACGGAAAGATGAGATTGGAGGTAGCCCGTGCCAAACACCACTACTAGTCATACGCCAGTTTTAGTAGTATTTCTGGCATCCCGCCAACTCGCGGGGTTGGCTGGGGTCACCTCACAGGGCGTCTTCGTCAAAAGAAACCTTGAGAAGGCGTGTGTCCTGTGATATTGTGAGTCATTCCCGGTCACTACGCACGCCTTGAGGTCTGTGTGCTATAGACAAGAAGAAACAAGACTGCCCAGTTTGGCTAAACCTTGAAATATGTCACAATCAAGTGAACCAACAGTGAACTTAAGTACCTTGGGCTGCCAAATAAACCCCAAAGGGGCCCACCAAATAACATGACAAGCCACACGAAAATTGAGTGCGTGACACCAACTCTTGCTTTCCGTCTGTTTAAAAAAACTTCTCTTTTTTTCTTTGTCTAATTTCGCAGAGCCATGGGATTAGCTTACTCCACTAATGTATACTGTTTTATATCTAATAGAATATCTAATAGAATATCTTAGTGAAACGGGCTCCCTCGGGAATGTACCTTACTGTCCTTAAGGTGCGTAAACATCACCTACATGTATAGTGGGCAGGTATGACTCAGATTGGCCATTGTTCTATGCCCACAGACCGCAGACCTGTCTTCGTGACCAGCCCATGGTCTTTTAGTCACCACAAACGCAAACACTTTCGCGGCTTAAGTTTGCAATCAGGTGACTAAAAATATCTCAGGTGAATCACTTTGAAGTGTTTGGTCTATTAGTCGAGTCTTGTGGTCGTGACAAATTATTTTTAGACTTGAATCTAGAGATTCCTTTTGTGAGTTGTAAGATAATCCTGTAAGCTTGGAAGCCTGTAGGGAGATAAAATTCTGAACATTTCCGAGAGATAAGACTTAAAATGTGGTAGCTTTGTGGCTTCTATCACCGTGCTCCTACCACAGCCATCCAAACTACTACTAGTACTAGTATAAACAGTCAACTACCAAAGTTCCATGTTGTGTGTAAGTCTTAAATGGTAAGATGACTTTCAAGTTCAGTCCGTTCTGGGCTTGAAGAACCCTTGAGGTGTGCTGCACTCTCGCACGGTGACGGTCAGGAAGTTGGCTGTAACATCGGTAATGAAAACCTGTCCTCCGATCACGGTGGGCCGCCAGCGCTTTTTGGGCGGCCAGGCGAGTGTCTGTGGGCGGGCTGCCAACGTCCCGGGTCCGGGCGGTGGTGTTGTCGCCACGGAGTTCGCGGTGGCAGATTCGTTTTCCTGGTCGGAGGAAGCCGATTCCTTGCGGCCAAACGGCGGGGATTGACCAGCTTTGTTCTGGGAAACCACAGAGCTACTTACAGGCTTTTGTTGGTTGGCGATGTTTTTCAGCATGGTGGTCTGGTTATGAGGGGGCGGAGTCGTGGGTGACGCGACTGCTTTTCCCCTTTCCCCGGCCATCTGTTCTCCTGGCAAGCACGAGGTGTTCCCGCGGACAAAACCCCAAGCCTCACTCCGCTTCGCCGAACCACTGCCTACACCTGAAGGTGAAATAGTCTGGTTGGCGTGGCCCACACCGCGACCCCACATCCTGTGAGAGGGGCCCGCACCGCCAAGGGTTGCGCCGTGGGCTTCCCCGGGCCCCCTGCCCGCTACAAGGCCGGAGCCTTCCCCAGATATACCTGCACCACCCGCTTGGCCGGGCAGCTTTCTCTTCAGCACTTCTCCACTGCCCTCTGTGGACCCCTCTCCGCTCTCTGGGGAGAGGCACGGCACGTAGTCGTCGTCGTCTTCAGAAAAGGACACGTTTGTCGTGTGCGAGGTCGAGTCGGATCCAACATGGCTGCTCCCCGGGTCCGAGACGGGAGACCCGGTCGTCTCCAGCTCGGCATTCCCTTCTCCAGCCGCTCTAAGGGGTTCCTGCGGATGCAAAACAAAGATAAATCTCTACCATACGTGGACATATAAACTTCTACACAAGACACGCAAAATCTGTCGAGAAAATGGGAATAATGTAGCGAAGTCGGGTGTGCTCTAGAGCCCGACTGAAAAGTTTACACAACTGAAGAAGTTTCCGGAATATTCTATACCTCAATTCGCAAGCGTTTCGGCTTGGGTCCGCGTTTGAGACCTCCCCCATCCTTCTGTCTGCGCCTGTAAAGTACAAAACAGCGAGTGTAAACAACAGGAAGCATAAGAAACACGGAACTAGTTGTGAACCGAGCGAAAGCGTGCGCCATATTGTTTCAGACGTGACAGAATCGCCACACTTACCTGTTCTCGAACGCCAGCAGTAGTCGTGGGTCAAGGATATTGTCCACCGGTTCCCACGTATTATATCTGTAAAAAAAAAGGGGGGCAATCATTACACAATCAACTAACCTTCTAAATCCCATACACAGATCGCCGAGGAAATTTGCGATGTCGTGAGAAAATGCGGAAGAAGTTACTCACTTTTGCGACCATCCCTTCCATTTGACGAGGTACTCCGCCTTGCCCTGTGGGAATGAGTAAACAGTGCTTGAACGGCAGCCGTTGCATAACGTACTGAAATTCACACCAACCGAAATTTCAATGGAAACTTTCGTCGCGACCTAAATTGTAACATACATGACACCATTTCGACTTTTCAGGGAACATATTTGCAAGACAGTCGCGAGTAATTGAAATGGTGGCACGAGCATGGGGCCTTATACCGCACCAGGCGTGTATCGCAATATGCAACAATATGCACACGTAATCTTCACATGCTATTACACATTGCACGATACGAGCAAGTTCATACTGCTAGCTGTTGCGTCAACTTTCCAACGTGACATGCCACATTTCAGTACTCACCCTTCGCCAGCGCTTCTTCTGCAAGCACTCCGCGGCGAAAACGCGCTCGCCGAACGCGGAGAGTTCCATCATCTTGTCCGCCAGCGTTGTGTACAGTCAAACGACTCTTGTTTCCAACGGCCAAAACAACACTGCGTCTGCCTGCCAGGGACTCCCGTCGCCAAATGGGCCAACGGCAGCCCATAATAGTCAGCTGACGTCACACGACCTGATTAGCATGCGTAGTTGCCATGGGGAGGTCGGTGGGTCACTTGGGGACAAGCCGTTAACTTTCCGTGAGGAGGCTGCGATTATGTGCGGGGGTGGTTGCGTGGGGGTGAAACTTTAAGCTAGTGACGGAATATAGGTTTAATATGATATTTCTTACGTCAAAAAATACTGACATACGTTTGAAATAGACAATCAGTCTCCATTTCCACCCCTGTGCGTTGTGACTCCGGACTGTCCCCCTTAAGTTAAAACGTTTCACGGCTCATAAATTATTTGCAGCTCTTCGCTTGGGTCCCAAATTTGCGCAACCCCGAGAGACGGTAGTAAACAGCGCTACCTAGTGATCTTATTTGTTACACGTTGGCCACGCGACGCATTACGTGCCGAATCATGGTTACGTTTCCCACAGAATCGTACTCAAAAGTAGTAATAAACGCCAAGCAAAAGCCGTGTTTACGTGATGTTTACCGGGTGCTCCCAGGTAAAAGATGCGTGCGGCATTTGAACACTTGAGCACGCGATTTAACATTTCTGTGAATGGTGATAGTATATGGACGACGCCTTACTCACATTAACACTCACCACTGTATTTTTAAAGTAATCAATGTGTCAGCTCACAGCGTAGTTTGGGCCGGGCAGAACTAGTTTCCCGGGAAGAGCGATTAAACCGGAATTTTCCAGAACCCGGTCGCAGGTGGATACGTTCTTAGCTAGAAGACCCTAGAAGTGCGTGGTGATTATTTATGACACATACTATATAACCTCCTTGCACATACACAGCTAGTCTTTTGGTAGTTTTACAGCCTCAACGATAGAAAACAAAACTGCAAATTTCATCTAGTTATAACGCGCACTTTCCCTATGATACAGTAAGGCTAGAACAGTCATTTAACTCAGACTGCGAGTGATTCTTTCCACAACCTGTAGTACCATCACGGATATTTCTGATTGAAACCTCCTTGGTGTTGCATAAGACGGTTTTCAAAATATAGTTGCGTAACACGAATACTAAAGGTCGAGTAGATCGAAGGTGTTTTGAGCTCAGTGCCCAAAGGTGTTTTTATCAGGTACGGTCATGCCTCATTAACGAGGTAACGCCAAGGCCCGCAAATTGCCGAGTTAGGACAGTCATGCATGCCATAGCGACGCGTCAGGTCCTGTGAAGATTACACATACTAGTACTACCTCATACATAGACTATGGTCATCATCGCATAGACGCTAGGCGTGGCGACTGATGCATAGGAAAGCCGAAAAATATCAAATCAGGCCAACTGGCCAAGTATCATCCGTTTAAGGGTTTGGTCCGTCAGTTGTCTATATACTAATGTGTAGCCCTGCAGCATGACAAACTGACCTCAGATGACTCATACCCGGCCTCAGTGTTTTCGTCAAGGAGAGTTAACCACTTTGGTCTTGTTACCGAGAAAGCTTGTATCTATCCTCCCATCTACAATCCTGAGATCTGTGGCCCACTCTAGATTCTTCCAACACACAACGAATCATTCCTCTACTCAACCATGGGTATCAAATGCAAGTTGAACAACCTATTGAGTTGTGTTTTAGCTTCCCCACAAAATCTGTTATTTTCCTGACGACTTCGTATCAATTCACCGCGTCATTGCTTCAGTCTGCTCGCATTGACTGAAAAACTTTCGCTGTGTTTCTTCCGTCTGTCATTTTCCCGCATTGCATACATATATATGTGCGTATATGGTCGATTGTAATGGTCATAATAACATAGATTTTGAATAATTGTTACCCTCAGCTAAAACCCAGTCAACCTGTGAAGTGGAAAAACGAAACTGCAACCCCGCAAAATATCTGTCAACACTACATGTACATGTACATATTTTGCCTTAATTCGCGTGGTCTTGCCAAACGGTTTTTCGGGAATTACAAAGGACACGTCTTCAGCAAACCGGCGTCGTAAACCGGACCAGACTCGTACGAACAAGCGTGAACACGTTTCAGCACACGTCGGCACTTAGCACGCCAGTCACGTCCCGTGTTTAGCGTGGTTACGCCACGCTGGCTGAGTCACGGCGTCCACGCGGTCGATAAATACACCCTCCGCTGAGCACGCAGGGTCATTGACCCCCACCAACAAGCGAGATTCCACAGCACACCATTTAGATCTAGGTCAGGTTCCGCCATGTTTACATCAAGGGTCCGGGAAACAGCCATTAGACGTGCTCATGAACTACGCGCTCTTGTACGCACGGCCACGCAGGCTGTGTCCTTCCTACGGGTGCGTCGGCCAAGAAAGTGGTAAATTTCTCAGATTGACGTGTGTTTGAGGCCATAGATCTAGGAACTTTTTTATTTGGTCGACAAAGAATGAGTCCACTTCAAGCTATCAAGGTACCAATCATAGTTGTGTATATCAAACAGATCACATATCTTTTAATATATATGTCTATTTATAGTGAGATATGCCAGCATACGCAAAGAACAAGAACCGGGTTACTCCCAGGTGCCTTCTAATGTCCCTGACCCAGTAGTTGTTTTCCCCCGTCAGTAATAGATCCTCGATGTTGCCACGGACCGGTCGATAAAGTGAGTAAAACGATCCACCTGGAGGATCTGTTCACAGACGTCGTGCTACGGGCAGTAACGGAATACAGCACCACCAAAACACGTCTGAACTGTTATCAACCATATGTTTGGTAGAGAAGCGGTATAAAGCTCTACAAGACTGGATGCTCGAGATATATTGGTCTGACTCTAAATCTTTTAGACGATTTCTTTCGGCTAAGGGAGCATTTTCCACAGTGCGTTCACCATGATACTTACTACGAAGAGAAATTTCTAAAGACAAATCTCTAAGCAGATCTAACGGTGACAAAGACCGTATCCAACTGGCAAGAGGTAGATAGGAAAACTCCTTTTTACTTTTGCCAATTGGATACGGTCTTTGCCACCGTTAGATCTATATGGAGATTATTTAAAACTACAAACATTCGAAACAGAACAGCCATAATTATACTTCTGCCTTATCACCATGACCTGTACTTAGCTTGTAAGAGCACAAACGTACAATAAAGGTCTTTCATTTATTCATTATCTTGTGAAGAGCATAAGCGTACAGTGAAGGATTTTAATTCAATTCATCTAGAGACGAGAGTGTGCGCGATATCAATACAGACACAAGAGATGGACTCCTTTGAGACCCGCCCACACCTTCTAAGGATTATTGCATGGCGCACTTCCGCTGTTGACGCAAACCGCGCACGAGACTTCAAGTGTTGGGAGCCATGTGACCGCGCGTGGTGGAGAAACCCACGAGGAATAGATCATATAACGTTAGATAGATAACTTTATTGCCCAACAATTGTACAAGGTACAAAGTATGGCTGGTGCATAACTACAGTTCTATATATATATCTAAGGGTTAATCTACCTAATACAAGAGTGTATACTGTATAGTATGGGTTTAGAATGGGGTCTTACAATCATTGGAGGAATTTCTATCGTCTAGACATTCTTGACTATATTTTCCTATGTATACCTTACAGTCAAGTTACAGGGGTTGTCACATGTCAATATGTACTAACAGCCACGTGTCGTCACCGCTAACTGTACAAGAGTGTGACTGATTTTCGGTTTTCTTAGCCTGGATGCCAGACCCCAAATCTCTAAAATATATGTAACGTTAATACACGATAGATAATTTGCAGATCGGGGGTCTAGCATCCAGGCTATGCTTTCTTTGCTAAATCAATTTGGTTTAGGTGTAGGATTAATCATCATTGATTTATTTTTCTGTCTCGTAGAGGGGTATCTACCTCGTGATGATTACGTCAATATGTGGGTATCACATGCTGTACGCTAAGCGTTAAATTCCACAATGGATGTGGTGCCGCTCCATGAGTTTTTATGTCTTACGCCTACTCAAGTTTATCTGTTCATCTGTGCGAGACGAAATGAGTCGTTTACAACACCTACTCTGGGATTAGGGCTGCAAAACGTCGTGGGAAATGGAACATAAGAAAAGCATTATTTGAGCATGAAAACGGAAACCGGAAGGGAAACACCTCACAGTTGTGTCATTACAAGGTTGCTGTTTCATTTACTTATAGACGCCGAAAGAAACAAATTATGGAAAACTGCTTCCATAACTTTTCCTAGCTTTCTCCATGTGAATAATTTACAAAATCCATCTTTTCAACTAAAATCAACCAACCCACTTATGATTCGTTTATTTTCCATTGTCTTCAAAAAAAGAAGTCAAACCCAACCATAGTCAACCATAGTTAACATAGAATTTCTAAATCTAGTACATGTAGACTAGATAACTATTTTTGATTTCCATGTATCTCCATGTACTTGTTTGTCTGCAATTAGCCTTTGGGCATGAATTAAGGCAATAAAGTTATTATCATGCTTGCTTTCTGATGGGACCTCTGCGCTTCCGCTTTCTATTCGACTTTATGTACGAATGAACCAAAAGAAGAACCATTTCATGTAAAGTATAAAGACAGGAATACTGTCCTCACACTTGGAGTCTAGATATCAGGCGATTCTACAATACTTTTTTTATGGTGCATGTTCTTCTGGCGTGACTAACTATGCTAGCTGACCATAGGGAGTTTGGCCACCGTAGGGTTTTTCATGATTCGCCTCACCTTTCCGATCGAGAGGAAAATGTTACGCGAACTGACTATATATATTCACCTTATAAACCTGTCAGGAAGGCCCGGTGAAGGCTACTTCCACCCCGACCAATCGACCTCTGTGAAACTCAGATTTGAATCAGCCATGACCCGACAAATTGCTTCCTAGTTTGCTTTAACGACAAAATCTGGCAAAACAAACTCGCCAGTGAGATGCTGGAAGGTGTCAGCTTTTAAAAGATGTTTTCAGATTGACGATTTTGGCACTTTGGAAATGATAGAAGCTGACCGCGATTTCAATGTTTAAAGACTATAGAAACTAAAGAGGTCGATTGATCGGGGTGACTTCAAGGCTGAACGATACGCAAGCCAATGCTTTGCTTGATAGACTTGATGCTTTGTAAATTGACGATAAATGACATGATCAAACATTTGTCAACTAAAATCGACAGTCTGGCAACCAAATCACAGATATTTACACATGTGCTACCGAAGAGTTTGTTCAACAAGTGAATCAAAATGGCCGAAATAGTTTGCTATCATTCGTTCCTCCATTTAATCACGTTTATGTGTTTTACAACAACCCTGGATGTATTCAGCTTCATAGACTCAAGGATCGAGAATCTACCAAGAAAGAACATAAACATCCTTGGTAGACTAGATGACGTCTAACGTTTTACTGAGAATGTGAACAATTTCGTTTGTTGTACTTTTCCTACCCTAGCTGACTACCCGTAAGACATATACATGTAGTACTTTTCTTCGTCCTCGAAAATGTCTTCGTGCAAAAGAGGTGGTTTGCGCCACAGGTGATTCGCCATAATCCCCTGGGTTGTTCTCTGTGACGTAGAAGGACGTCAATATCAAACGACAGAGCGCGTCAGTGGTCCCACGGGAGATCGGCACTGAACAAAGTTGTGCCATTAGCGTTATCAAGGTCTCATATCGGCAAGCACTGATAAGTCCTTATATAGCTGCTGTGGGGGTGGACAGAAAACGTGTGTATATTGACCAAACAAAAACACTCAGGCGAACATATGCGTAAACTTTGGACATACGTGCAAAAGGAATTCTGTAAGTCGGCTTTTAACTCGATTACTATAATAAAACCGCGTGAAAGACGAACTTTTTGTTACTGTCTTGCTTTTTGCCATTATACCATTTATTCATCCGTTAATGACCAAGCACGCGACTCCAAATAACTTTTCACCGTATCGAACAGGATGCGTTACGTATTCAATTATTCTTATTCCGGTTACTGTAACGTCGACGGCACACAAATAATTTCTAATGACGTCAGTGTCACTGACGAAAGAAAAGTAGTGGATGCTATTTGAAGCGTCTGACCGTTTCCAAAATCATATCCACTTGCTTGAGTTACTGCTATGTATATATATCGCGTAATTCAAACGAACTACGACCACCGCGCCACTGGACGATTTAGATAGCTCGTGACAGTTTTCGCTGGTCATAAGATTACAGACGATGATGAGAATGTTTTATTTACAACAGAGAACGAATGGGTCCACATGTCGCCACTCTAATCACGTTTACATCGATCTGTTTCTGGTGGGGATTAAGGGAACGTCGCTGTTATCTGATCAGAACGGCTGACGTCACGCATGACGTCATGAACACCTTGCGACGTCAGATCTTTCGGCGGATGCCGGAAAGGCTCGGGGGAAAGCTTAAGGAATCGCCAGGCGTGTAAGGCTTGGATTACATTCATCAATTGAAATGTAGCTTGGAGTACCACGGGCCAGATCTTTACCTTCACAAGTCTCTGTTTAACTAATGTGTTTTTCATACTAGTGTAATATAGAACAGTATAGTATACAGATACCATGTGTTGAATATTGAATGTATTGCGCAGTTTGTAAGTTTAGTGTATGAAGGAACTAATTTCACACTTAACTTAATAATGTCTGGCAAGTACCAAACGCTATAGACCCCAATGTCTATTTTCCTACAGGGAAAAATTCACGACGAGCATAGATGAATAATTAAGATCTTTTAATCAACAAGAGAATGTTCATGACGCAAAGGTGATGGACTCTAGCAAGTAGCTAATACTAAGTTAGCTTTCAGCTAATACTAGTTCAGCATCTAGACTAGAGTAGACACATGCAGTACTGTTCTACCTTATCTGTCTGTCCAGGCCATGTTACTTGCAATTAGGCAACGGGCACGAATTTGAAAATAAACTCATCATTAACATCACCTCTGCGAAATCACATTGATTTTGATTTCAACCTCCTTGATTCCATAGTCGGTACTGAAAAGTAGGATCAGTAGAGTAGTTGGAAGGCGTGTTTCCTCCTTTCTTTCCGGCACTTCCCTATACCCCCCCCCCCCCCCCCCA
Source organism: Branchiostoma lanceolatum (assembly GCA_035149815.1). Classification (NCBI taxonomy): domain Eukaryota; kingdom Metazoa; phylum Chordata; class Leptocardii; order Amphioxiformes; family Branchiostomatidae; genus Branchiostoma; species Branchiostoma lanceolatum. The sequence continues at coordinate 7,878,475 of CM068873.1, forward strand.
AAAAAACACAACTCAAAACGCGTCCAATCGAGCTCCTGCCAAGTCCTGCTTGCGAGATTATGCTTTTTTCAATCACGGCGCACCTCAAGTGAGACGTCAGCGGACGAGAAGAACGCCCCCTGACACACATTCCCGGTAAACGGAGATCAAACAAAGACGTACGTTGGTAAAATATCGGATAGACTAATATGATCAGGCGTGCGTCAGTAGCCGTTACTTGGCCTACATTACCGCGCTGGCGTGACGCGTGGTTCGGTTATTACCGCATTCCCTCACGTCCGGCTGGGGGAAGACTGCGTCATTGCTGTCGCATGCTCGGAATTGTCTTGGCGGGCGGAGGAAATTTTCTCAAAAAGTCTGTGGGCTTACCTCGGCTTGGGAGCTTTGGGGGACTTAAAACTCCTCTTATGTTGATGTGACACTGAGATATCATGTCGTTTCCTTAATGATCTTGAAACATTTCAATTTCCTTGCCACCCCAATTTAATATAAGAAAATTATATGTATACGTCCTTATGTTTTCATGAGGACTATTGCGAACACGCTATAGCGCTTGAATCTATATCCTAAGACTATAGCAACACGTCCCGAGTGTGGCCGATTATTCACACAATATACAACATACCTGTAACAAAAATCAAAATACACCGGCTGAGGTTTTGATGTACAGGTTGACAACGATATCCACGAAGATACGCAGGGCAAAGGAAGTGGGAACACCAGAAACAATCTTTCTTTCATACAAACAAAAATATGTATTTGTTGTTGCACTTTTCACTTCAAGTTAGACGACATACGCAATGTAAGCTGTTCTGCCTTCCACCTCCATGTCAGAACTGACGTCTGCTTCTATAAACGTGTCAGTTGACCAACACACGGCCCAGTTGTTCCCCTTCACACAGAGCTGAGGCAAAAGTTTCAGTTCAGTCCGAATTTGTCTGGCGACGATTGCACAGGTGATGTCATATGAGCATGGTATATTAGCGGCGCAATCATTCTGTCGCGAGTCGACAGGGACACTTGGTAAAAACATCTTCCCAAAGACCCAAACTCACTCACTCACTCATCTCCGCCGCTTATCAGTCTTTTCACTAAACAAACAGGAAATTTTTAAAACATACTCTGCTGCTCGTAAATACACTACGTGGATACCTGTACTCTCTTCACATTTGCAATCTTCAAGCAGATCTATCGGTGGCAATGACAATATCCAAAGGGAAAAAGAAGGTGACCAACAATACTGCTTTTGCCCTTTGAATACTGTCATTGCCACCGCATCGATAGATCTGCTCGGAGATTACACATATGCACAATGATACACATCTGAACCACCATTGCCTTGACATTGATTGGTTAGATCTAAATGTTGACATTTCTAACAATCTAAAACGCAGACATTGAACATATGGTGCATGTGAATGACATAACCGCATGACTTTTAAAGTAAACTATTTACACACCATACCGGTGACGTGTGGAACAGATTTTGATCTGTTTAAAAATTCATGAATCACGCTGTATATATGTAGGTAAACAAGCATAGCGTGACCACTTGGCTCTATAAATACTGTGCCATTGTCAAGCTGTCGTTTTGAGTTAATGATTTGATTACTAATGTGCTATATAGAATGTCGTCGCTCAGAAAGCGGTGGTTGATAATGAAGGAAAGTTGTATAGGCAGTGAAGTTGATAGAGACGCATCGTCGTAACACAACTTGAATTTCATGGTACTGTTTTAAAATTCGGGCAATTGTAGTAAATAAGTCTGACCAAAAGCATTTTCAGTGCATTGTACTGAATTAAGCGTATTGTTGTCAGGTACATTTAATGCTTAAACGCTTAATGCGTAAAGGTGTATGATTAAGTTGCACTGAGGTACTAACAGTTCTTCAGCCTTTGAGAGGAAAAGATAAAACTTTTTCAATGTTTCGTTGACTTCGTGTTTTCTTTTCTTTCTGACTTTTTAACCGTGAAAATCTCGCTCGACGATCGCTCATTTTCATTCTTTTAAAGCAGGACTCTTCGTGGTTTTGTTCCTCTGGTGGATCTAGATCAACTGCACAAAACTATCCTCTCACCCAGATGCGATCAACGAGGCTCCTGCCTGAGTCCTGCAAGTCGAAATCCCGTTTGAGGCTACCACTCTTTGATCACCTTACAGTCACATACTGTGGTTTTCCGCGCGGTTGTGCAAATGTCGGCGGTTAACCACTATTTGTTTACGTCTGGACCACATTTCTCAAGTCAATTGGTCAGTCATGGGACTAATGTGCGGCTCTTGTTCGGGGCTCTGTGATGTGGCCGATTTGCGCACTGCTGGGCAATTGACTGGAAATGATACAGAGAGAAGGATCAAGAAAGCTGGAGCGGCGGAGTAAGGAAAAAGTAAGGAATGAGATCTAACTTAATTAACACACACGAAACAAGATCAGAGACGACTCGAGCGAGGCGAGAACAGTCAAGTCCAGTTTCTGAAAAGAAAAAGATAGAGATGTTTTCCCATAGATTCTGTTAAGTGCGGATTTAGTCAGCGGGAGTAATCATAATCCTTGCATACTCCCACTGTAATTATTCCTTTCTCATTATGTACCTATATATCCTTCCAGTCCCGTCTCTAATGATTCTAAGTTTCAGATATGAATCTATGTTTTTTCAAGTAGATTTACAATCTGATTTTAAACCTCCTTGATTTTTCATCGTCCTATTCTGTTGTTGAAAAGTAAATTAAGACACAGAAGTCCTCAAAAGTCCTTACGTCCCAATAGCCCAGTTTCCACACATCATGCTAATTCGCGTGCCTGCCTTCTTAACTTGACAACATGCCTGAGGATGACGAATGGTCGTCTGACCAATAACGATACGCGCAGCAGTTGTTACAGGAATAATCCCGCTTTTTTGTTTGTGCACCGTAGCGTGTATAACCTGGCGTCACACGAGTATCCTAAAGGCAATGCCCATTAGTGCGCAGGGCAGCAATGCATGTAATTCTTTTTCTGGGGGAGGGGCAGGCCACGCTAGTGTCAGACTACTATCTTAAGAGAGTTATTTGTGAAATGCAAGTTTGAATAATCATAACACTGTCATTGGGCAGGAAAATTCCGCTCCATCCCCACTCAACATTCTGGTTTTTTAGCTCTATAACAAGCCCAAAAGCCGATGTTTCGAACGCAGAAAAGGAGGTTCTACTAACAAGAGCAGTCAACAAACGAAAGAGAACAATTTCTATCCTATGTAACAGATACACAGAGACGTTCTAAAAATCATTGGTCTTCTAGTGCGGCGAGGTTGATCTGTAAATAGTAATCTATGACTGTGTGTATAGGATATTACCAATTTCTACAATCTACACTTCGTCTTTCATCTTCCACTTCTTAGTTTCATTGCTACTTTCGTTGCGATAAACCGCCTGGAAAGCTATGACAAATATGTGTGTCTCGGTTTCGTTTCCCAACCGTTTAGCAACAACTGTTTCTCTCTGCACAGGAAGCGTAAAGAGACATCACGAGATCGGCATTGACAAGCTTGGGACATACAAGAAACTACTAAGGTGCTAGTGTGCTAGTGTTCTAGTGTGCTTCGAAACTACTAAGGTGCTAGTGTGCTTCATTTCATTTGTCACTGAGAACCGCAGTGCCTGAGTTACAAATTCCTTTCTAAGATTGATAGCTATAAAATCGTGATTCATTTTTTAATAGTATCCTTCTATACTATGGATTTCCATTCACAGCAGAGTTATAACTGAAATGCTACCGTCTCCTTGATTACAAACAACAAATCTGTATACTGTGATACTTAAATAGATGTCTATCGTATACAAATAACGTATGTTCTCGTTTGAAGTGTTCACCTACTGCATAGATATTTCAGGGACAGCTATTGTTGGGAGCGTCAATGCCATCATGACATCAGCAATTTATATAAACATCTGCATGGTTCTACTTTCTGTGTAGCTTTCGATATTCTTGTCTTGTCTCGTAGTTCTGTAACAACGTGTTTTAGAAGACACAACAGCACAAATGACGTCTAGTACTGTAACAAAACCATTGCTACATTTCACAGACCGATGTATAATTAAGGTTGATACTTTTACAGATTCTCTCGCTGAACGTATCATATCTGTTATTGAACCTGGCAACCTTTTCTTAATCAGTTAATGGCATGCCGACAAGACACACCGGGGTTTCTTCTTGTTGCAGATTAATTTCGATCCAATCGAAATTAAAGCAAGCTACATGTATTCGTTCGAGCTTCTGTTGCTTCTCTACTATTTTGTAGCCCAGTGTGTCTTCACGACAACAAGGCACCGTTCTCTGTTTAATCTTATTTCTAGAAATGTTTGTTTTCCTGAACCTATTGACATTTTCAGACTGTTTGTTTTAAAACACCAGTGTCATAACAAGGAACAGCGGAAATGGACGTTGTAAAGATACTAACTACTGTATATCTAAAACATTTACATATGATATCAAAAACATTCTTTCTAAATGATAAAAATTCACCAAGGAAAGCAATTTTCAAGTAATAAATAGAGTCAGAATCACAATGGAAAGAAATTTGAAAGAAGAAGAACTTAATTGCGCGACAATTGTAACGGGTACAATGCATGGCAACATGTGCATACAAGACAGTTGAACCATTGCTAATATCTAACAATTTTAAAGAAATGATCTATATAATTTACGAATTACAACAGAGACAATCTACATATGCATGCTATACTCTAGAATGGTATGTTGGTAACAGTATGCTGCGTTTATTATAATAGGAAGATATAACATTGTCTCGCTTTTGCATAAATTGGCCTACATTAGAAGACAAATGAACAGAGCACGATAATCAAAATCACCATGGAAAGCAATGTTCAAATGATAAACTACACTCAGAACCACCACGAAAAGCGTTTTTAAATGATAAACAACACTCAAAATCACTATTGAAGGTAATTTCTAAATGATAAACAACACTCAAAATCACAATGGAAAGCCATTTTCTCACACGGACATGCCCAGAGACAAACTAAAAACAATATTGGTTCAAAGGATATTAAAATGAAACAAATGGAGTTTGAGGAGGACATTGCACTTTCAACGTGGACATTTCTTAACCTTCAAGTAGATCTTCGGGTCCAGTTTAGTAATGTTTTCTGACAATTTTCGAGACAGACATAACACGTTACGTTCCCCCGAAGGGCTGGTCTAAGTTTATACTTTTTCAAAAACACGTTGAGCTGCGACATTTTCTGAAGGCACTATCTGGTTGAACAATACTCACGCCCGTATGCTCTAACCGTTTTCTTTTGTCTTTTCTATATTTAGTTCAAACGGTGGTTGATACGGGTCGTACCATTACCGGTCCGGCGTGTTGACATAGGCTAATCATTTTCCCGTGTTTCCTAGCGCGCACAGAAGTGTGTCAACAAAGTTCAGCCACCGAGTATGGCAAATACACAAAACAAACACTTGTGTAAAATGGCCCAACGTTAGCACATTTTCCAAAGCTTTGATAGGCTCGGTCGTCAAGTAGATTGTAGGCTCCAGCTTGCTTTGAACGTCTTCTAATGTTTTATCGGCCTATATCTATTTGGCTTGCTTTGGGTGTTTTACGGCGTTTTTGGTCGGCCTTTTTTGTTAGGTTTTCGTAGGCAGTATATAAAAAGAAAAACTGACAAGAAGAAAGGCCAACAAAATGCATAAAGCAATCGAACCGGAGCCTAACCTCTGTTTAAGCTTGAAGAGTACGCCAGGCCTCTGAAATATTATCATTGGCTGCCCCACGCCTTGATAACTACACAGACACTAGACATGTTACTCTCGACACGTTAATCCTGTTTGTATCCCCTGTAACACCGCGCTGTGCGTCTGACAAAAGACAGGAGAAGGGCTCATCATTAAGATAGCGACAGAGCGGATACTAGCCTGGGGGCGCAAGGCAGGCTAGGGAGACAATTGAGCTGTTGAAATATTGGCAAAACTGGTGACATCAGGTAAACTATCCTTTTAGCCAGTATGCTATGCTGGTAAAAGAAACGAGAGACGATATAGGAGTCGTTTTGTCACTCTCTCAGTTGAGGATAAAACTAGTCTCGTATGACAACAAAATACGAAACTGACTCTATATCGACACGTAACCCCCGTAACATTTTCACGATACAACGATTTAGTGGTCTAGTGGCTTCATTTAGGCTCCGTGTGCAATTTTGTTTTCTTCTAAGTCATTGGTTAAAGATCGGTTTGGATCATTATTCCAGTTTCTTACTATTACTAATTTCCGAACTGCCTCAATCGAATTGTCAAACACAATGGAAAGACTAGGTATCCTTCTCAACGTCCGATGTTTATCAAGAATAAACTTGCAAGGCCCTACTTAAAACAACTGTGGTGAAATTGAAAACGTTAGTGCATTAAGTGTCGAAGACGAATTTCGGCGTTTACTTCTTTTTTATTTATTTTGATTTACCACATTTTGTGGAGGGATTGACATAACAGGTGAACTATCACCTTTTCAAGATGTCATCCCAGACCGGACTGTAAGATTTGGACCATCGCACACCGGGGCATGCCCCTACTCTTTTTCGAAAGATGGTACAGTGAACATATCAATGTACACACAAAAGCTTCCGTTATTGATATATTGACGTATAGTAAAGAGGGCAATATTCATCTATTCATGAAGTGAAGAAAGGTATTGTGTTGGGTTTGGTAGTGTAACATATTCTTGAGTACATGTATTTTAAAAGGGCTCATCACTGAAAACGATACCACAGTACCCTGTTGCCTCCTAAAAGTGTATCTATGCAATTATATCATGCTTTGTGACTGTTTCAAAATGTTCTCCAGTTGCTTGAGTATCTATTTTTGGCGTATATCATGCTTTGTTTTGTTTTATTTTGTTAAATAGAGTAACATCGATATGATTTGTCAATTTCATGCTTTGCAGAAAACCTGCCTTGTATGTATAGTAACATCTAAAATACGAACGTTTGTATCTTGATATTCTAGTGCAAAATATAGCTCATAGAAGAAATTCGCTAAAGCATTCACCTACGATATTGTGCCATATATGTCGTAGTTACAATGGAAGCCAGTTATTTGCATACGTTGTTATTGTATGCTTCGGGAAATTGTATAGAATACCAAAACACCAAATCATTTAACATTCACTAAGTTGTAAAAACAATGAATAATTGTATAGCCCTTTGTCGTACATTCCGGAGTATTGAATTGAATTTTGTTCAACTACATCGTGTAATGACCCGGAACTATACGTTAAAAGTTAGCGTATAATAAAAAGAGGTTCTTGCCAATTAGATTGATACCAATGCAAGTAGTAAGAACTGATCTCAGTATTTTTTCGTGGCCTATCTTCAAAGCGAGACAGTATCCAACAAAGTGTACCCGCAAAAAAAGATTTTTTTGCGACGAACGTTTTATCAACATCTAACGGTTGTCTTAGAATAGACTGAGTGTCATCCTGTTTAGTTCCAGTCTCTACCTTCACAAATCATAATAAAACCCAGGCTAGTCTTAGAATAAGCATCTGGAAAAAAGCTTTCTTTCAACTTCGCCAGACGGTTAGACGTGAAGGGAAGCCGTAATCCCTGCCCACCACACACCGCGCTGTTAACGAATTTTCCCTACAAACAAAAAATGGCAGGGGACGGTCTGGGGACGGTGAGGAACTCGCGCCAGTCCCGAGTGTGCGCTGAATATTGGAGGTATCGGTGGGGTTTCCCAACCTAGCCCCAGGATAATGTCCTGACTGATTGGATTCAATGATGCCTAGCTTGATAAAAAAAAAAGACGCACAGAAAGGGAGTGACCACCACCGCATTCGGGGGAAGGAAAATTCGACAATGTTGACAAATATCATTTTTTGATTGTGTGTCTGAAAGGTTTTGATATGCGCACAGTGTATTACACTGTATACGTGTCTATCATCCTGTAAACCGCCGGGATTTCTTTCAATGGAAGCAAATAGCAAATTCAAGTACATACATTTATATTGACATGTTACAACCCCTGCAATGTACATATGCTATATAGAATGCCGAAAGGTTCACAAATTCCACCAATTAAGCACAATCAATTTTAAGCACATTATCGATCTCACCCCGTACTACATAACCTTTTTAACTAAATTAGTAAAACTACGGTAGATTAGTCTCATAGAATGGTTGTTGTTATGTGTCAGAAGATACTATACATTGTACCTTTGTACAATTGTTGTTCAGTAAAGTTATATATTGTTATGATATTGCTACACATGAAGGCCATCTGCCCAAACAACAGCTTCTATAGATCTCCGTGGGTGTCAATAACGCTATAAAATGTGTACCTGAAACTAAGATAATCTTACCGGATGGCTGAACACCGCAAAAGACGGGGAACCGATGAAATGATCCAAGTCGACGCCTGAGATTTCAAAATGCCCACCAGTTTTATTTTCATTAATTCATTTATTCAAAACCGTTATGAATGAATGAATGAATGAATGAATGAAGATTTTATTTTCGTGTCCTGCGACTTAATAAAGTCGCCGAGCCCATACGGACTTATATGACACCAAATTGAATACATAAACCTGACATAAGATAGTGTTGGTAGAGGTACAGTGATAAATCATAATAATAACAGTAGTGAATAACACAAAATAATATGAATACATTACGGTGACAACACAAAAGGAACACACCTGGTACATTGATTCAAACCAATTTAAAGAAAACAAGTGGTACGTATGGCAGATGAACATAAATAAAGTTCAAACCAAAATTTGTTGAAGGTAACAACACGTATATTAACTCAGTATATAACAGTCAAAGCAGTACATGACAGGGTAGAGACAAAACCGTTAACTTTCATGCGCAGGGAAAGGCCTGTGCCTCTCTGAATTGTGTACAGTTTGGTACAGTGGGTACCGATAACATTAAACAATTGCATAGAAAATTATTTGTTCGAGCCAAACTGGACACTCCAGCTAGTAAAAGACCTAAGCAGCAGAATCGTTACGGCACGATGACTTTTTTCAGCCGTTCAGTCCTGGTTCTATATCTGATACAAGCACCTGTGGAAATTTACCGCCAAAATGGACTACAAAAAGGTCAACATGCATCCTGGGATAAACGGATTTGCCTTTTACGTTCAGCTCTAGCTGGCCGCGGCCGGAGGTCGAGAAAAACAATTACGAGACCACTAACCCAAATCACTGCCTTTACTTTAAGCACCTCAGTCGGCCACTGTGCCCGCTATACTTATGTTACTCTCTACACCATGTATTTACTACATCTGCAAGTTGTAGAGAAATTATGCATATAAGAAATACATTCTGGATAAGAACAATGACCTTGCGATTGATTCCTTGATAGTGTAGTTATTTTGACAATGGATGGACCATTACAAACAACATTAGCCAAAGAAGGACTAGATTCTAGTGCTGTTATTTTCTCAGTTTGAAGCGCGCAAGGTCTCTTGTGTGTCGTACGTCGCATACTAGATACTTTGATGGAAGGATGCCTACAACAAGCTACTTTGAAGCCTACTTTGAAGTGATTACGAAACAAGGAAAACAAATGGCTTGTATTGTGGCATGCACGTGAATGATATTGGAAAAACATTCAAATCATTTCATGCATCACTAACACTTTTAACCGCCAAACGTGTTAATGATTTAACCATTTTGAACTTCGGCCCACTCCAAAGACGTTGGCACTAGGTGACATCTACTAACATAATTCCACCAGTGTACATAATTCCGCACCCTGAAAGGATCGGTCCAAATAGATCTCCAACCCAACGTCCCCCAGTAAAATGCACTCTGTGTATATAATATCTAAACTGTGCATACCTGGGGGTATTGCACTAGAGATCTCTCAAACCCGCTGTTTTTCAAAGTGGCGGATTTCTGTAACCCGGTGGTTTAATGTTAAGGGAGGTTATATGTTTATTGGCCTTATGAATGTTTTGAATCACATCGGATTGATCTCGTGACAGGCGGAGTGTTGGCATGACGCCGAACTGACGCTGGCTGGTGCCTGGTGAGCACGAGATCTGACTGATTGACAGGCGCGTCCGACGATCAGCGATCCCGTCATTTTTACGACATAAAACGTCCGTTCGTTCTCCCTCAGCTAACATTCGCAGGTCGCTCGCCGCTGATTCAAACCAGGCGAAGCCCGAGGGGCTGACTTCTCAAGCCAGATTTGTCTCAGTTAACTGTAGCCAAGTATTGCTAGGATCAAAAAGTTCAGGAAAAATGGTAGCGTTATCAGCAGCAGCCCCCCTCCCTCCATCATCGCTTTCAGGCGCCCTTCATGGTTCATTCATACACACTGAGTCGTAACTTGGCAATCTACGATGATCGCCAAGGTGTACACGATATATTATTACTCACACTTATGACTCGCTTCCTTTCATTATCATACTACATGTGCTAGTAGTTTCCCAATAACTTGTGGATGGATGAAAATACACATCGACAGCTCAATACAATATACTAGTACACTGGAGATAAGTCATGCGACACACACATGATCACACATGGCTCGTAGAATTAGAAGCAACCCGACAGAACGTGAGATATTCCCTCCCGTCCTGTGGCTCGTGGAAACGCCACGGCGCCTCGCTCGTTTCACGGCGTGTAGGAATATTTTCCCGCCGACATGCTGGCCTCGGTGACCTGAGTTTATGTGGGAATGCGGCCCGGGCGCGCGGGCTGGTGTTGGCGGGAAGAGGACAATGCCTCCTGAAACGTTAGCCACACCGCCGGGGATTTGGGTATAAGCATGACGAGGGGTGCACAAGGGGGAAAACACACACGGGAAAAGCTAAGTCAAGCGGTATTCTGGCCACTGACTGAGCTCCCCAAAAAAAAACATTACATTTTTACATTCCAAGTAGTAAATACTTTAGTGGTAAGCAGGGTAGTACGTTCTGATAGTATTACTGATCGATCATAGTAAAGCTGTTTCACTATAGGCGATGGTAGCGCGAACCGTATGGTCAATTTAGTTTCAACCCGTGTTTGATAATTAAGTTCTTCTCAAAAACTAGATTAGTGAATTCAAATACTTGGAAGACACGTGCTGTTTACTGTGCGACATATATCAATCTTTCACGTCCCCGCCCAATGTGGTACGTTGTTATTCTTCGTCTTCTTTTATGTGCAAAACCATATAATTACGCTGCTTCTTTTTGAATATGAAAGAAGTTACGGAGAGCGATACTGCCAGTTATCAGAACTCGTTTTTCTTGAGCACTAATTAAACTTGCTGAAAGCGTATACATTAATATCGCTACAACTTAGACGTGTTATCCATTATGAGATTTGGAGTATACCAGTCACACGCGAGTCAAAAACGACAACAAAGTTAACTGTTTCGCAAGTTCAAAGCATTTAATGCTGTGTTGTCGGTTTAAGCGGGCAAATACCCGCGGGTATGACACCTTGTTTTCATTTCCAGCTCGCAGTGAGTCTTTCCTAAACAAAACACTCAGATTAATCTTTACACAAACCCTACTACTCACGTTACACAACGTGTACATTCACTATGTCTACTGACCACGTGAACAATGTCTTAGATTCAGGACGACCTATGTTATGTAAGAATACTGCCCTTATACAGTACAATAAATAGTTCAGAACCAAGTCCTGGTCACTAAATTAGTCTGACACACGTCTACTTCTGTGTACAATAATGGCCACAATTTTCTTGCACATACAATGATCTGTACACATTAATTCAGTTTGTAAAATTAATCCGTTATAAGTTACATGTAGACACCAAATACACACATCTCTAACAAAAAAAAATTTTTTTTTCTACTGAGGGATGAATACGTGAAATCCGGTGATGGTTTACTCAATTACTGTGACATGTTGCCTGGCATAATTAGTTGTTTTTGTTCACAACAAGGACGAAATATACATATCCATTGCATGTATACAAAAGAAAACAGTCACATGAGTTACTTAGTTCTGAAGCACTAGTCATTCCAAGAATTCATACATGATGAAAAACGATGAATATGAATCAATATATTGTGTTACAAACAAATGCACTTTTAACAGTGTCCAGCCATGCTACTACATTATATCTTTTTATACCTTGAACAACTTGAGTTGCACATTTGTGACAAAAGGTGATAATATGACAAACAAGCATAGCGCGAAAAAGCGTTATATTTCGACAGTTCAGACACTGTGTGCTTGAATTATGGTACAGGCCTGTCCGTGGAAAAATACATTATTCTGTTACAGTTTTCTTCTCAATTTTTTGTGGTCAACAGGCTTGGGAAGTGTAATGCTTGCATGATGGCTGTTTCACGTGCACTTCTCGCTACCCGTGATCTTCTCACATGTCAGTAAGTCTAAGTTAAACGTCTAGGGAAAGAAGCCTCCGCTGTCTAGAATAGCTGTCTTTTCTAGCCAATCTCTCTTGAGCGTTACTCGTACAAACTTGTCTCGGGCCCAGCGTTGTTGCGATATGGCAAGCTGTCCAGGTTTGTCTTTTCCGAGTACCGTTACCCTGACAAGTTGAGGACGCCGCCCCCGACTCACGTTCCTCTGTTCTTGAAGAAGCCTTTATCGGTGAAACACTCCCTGACGGTGACTGTGACCATCCCCGTCGTGACGTCCGTGATGAGAACCTGGTTCATCAGGGCGTTAGGAGGCTGCCAGCCCGCGGCTCGGGCGGAACGGGCCGACTTGGTCTTGGGCACACCACTCGAGATGGTACGGGGCTTAGCCGAAGAGTCCTCGATCGCGGTCTGTTTTCGACTGCCCGTGTCCTCAAATGGATTCCATATTTCGAAGACGGGCTGCTTGCGTTTGGACGAGTCTTTTTGTGGTTTGTTTGGCGGTGAAGAAGGCTTGTGGGGTGGAGAGATGGGGGACAGAGTGGGAGGGGTGGGGGCGGGGACGGCATGGCTGTGTTTCTTGCTTTTCCCCTTTGGTCGGCCCACACGCCGGACGGAGAGATCCTTGGGCTTGTCTTTAGACCGTTTCTTGGCTTTGTGTGTCTTGGACTTTACCTTGAGAAGCGGGGCCGGTCGCTCCGAGGCCTTGGTGTGATTTAGTGGTGCGGCGGGACTCCGGCTTGGCAGCGAGAGCTCGTCACCAGCCGATTTAGTTGCCCCTCCGAAGTGACCTTTGTGTTGGGTTTCCCTTTCCCAGGGAGGCCGGGCGGGAGTCGGGCTTCTCCCCGGGCTGCCTGCGATCTGCTGCCCGCCCGGGCTAGGCTGGTCTTCCCCAGAAGACATCCCGGCCGGGCTCGGGGCTGGGTCGTCTTCACTCGGCGGAGAAGCGGCAGGACGGGCCGACGACAGCCCGTTCGATTGGGACGACTCTTGGTCAGGACTGCTGCCTGGTGCTTCTTCCTCCTCAGTTCTAACATGGCCGCCATGGTCCTCCTGCTCCGCGTACCCTTCCGAGTTAGGTTCGGGGAGCGCCACAGAAGCGTCTCCTAGAAATCCCTGTGTGATGACAATAAAAGAAAATGTGTGTACAATACACCCATAAGACATAAATGGAACAAATGTCACATTTTGGCCAATAAATAATTAGATGAAATGGGAAAAGCTGGCATCGAGCATTAATGTTTAGCCTATTGGAAGGATACGCTCGTAATCAGAAAATTATTTTTACCTGTAAACGAAACTTTTTCGGCTTGGGACCTCTCTTGTGGCCACCCGTCTCCCTTTCACGTAAGCTGAAATGGTCACAAAGACACAAAATCACCGACTGGCCATTTCCCGAACTTAAATGCAATGAGCTTCTCAACTCCCAAATCCGCCATGTTTAGAAAATGGGGCACGCGGAGGCGGCCAGAAAACCCGCACAAAACCCACCTATTTTCGAAGGCTGCGAGAAGTCTGGGGTCCAGAATATTCTCCTCCGGCTCCCAGGTGTTGTACCTGAACACAACATGTCGGTGGTGAGACAGGGCGAGGTGAAAAAGGCAGCGAAAATGGACAAATCTGGACGCTACTCGAACCATCCATAGAACGTACTTACTTGGGCGACCACCCCTTCCATTTCACCAGGTACTCGGCTTTGCCCTGGAAATAGAAAACACACCGATAGTGAGACAGACCTATCGTGTGCACGGGCACAAACTACACAAACCGGAGGACATGTAGGGAACGGCCATCACCTTTCGGATCCTTTTTCTCACCAGGCATTCGGCGGCGAAAACTCGTTCCCCTACAGCCGACAGCTCCATGTTTCGGCAGATAAAGCTGCTGCGTGCTGCCGACCTCCAATGTTGGAATTCCCTGCGGCGCGGGGCGCAGCCCATAATACTCTCACGTTACGTCACCATGACGGGGCAAACCATTGTCGCTCCTATTCGAAACGTCAGAATAACAGAACTGCGTAATAATCCATCTTTCTGTTACATAAAATAAATATACTATTGGTTGTAGATAAATCTATTATATACGTATTTAGAATCACCCAGGGCTTAGCGACGCTGAAAATGCCCCACATGGTGGCAGGGCGTACTTTCTAATGAATCTATCTTTTTTCTTGTAATAACCAATCCAATTATAAAAACTCTAAAATACAACAACATTATGTCCCTAATATTCCACGGATTATTTTTGATTATAAACATACTGCCTAGCTCGCCACCCCTAAAGCTTGAGTAGGTCTGTCCCGCGCACGCATTTTCAAATCACGTTTACGAGAAATATTGATTTTTTTTTAACCGTCGTGTCTGCTAATTTTCACTCCCTCGATCACGTAATATTTTTCAAATTTGTCTACAATGAAAGCAACATTACGGTGAACACTATAGCTGCGCTGAAACAGCATCTTATAGTAGTAGGACTATTGTAGAATAACTCGCTGTACTGGAGATTGTGTTTTATGCCGACACACGAACACTTTTCGCTGAAACAAAGAGAACACATCAATATATCTTTCGTCGCACGCTATCGAAATATCAAGCCATCACGTTTCTTTATAATGTACACTCAGGCGTTACACTGGGCCAGATCGGTTTGCTTTCTGGCAAGCAATGATATGGCATTTTCTCCCTCTACTGGTATGTTTTGTCCGCAACAATAGGCTTAAAGCAAGGAGGTTTTATATAGAGTGAGATTTTTGTAAATCCTTCTTTTACAGTCCTTATACGGGGGATATTCCAAATATTGTAGACAAATCTGTTTTTTTTTATTACCGAGCTTCTCTTTCTATATATTTTTGTTTTTTTATTCATGGAAGTATCTACGGGGGATTACACACTTGGCCCATGGGCTATGCATGGAGGGTTAATTTGGTCAGTATGGATGGTCCTCTGTATTTACATCCAAATTGGTAGGCGGGGAATGCCGACACGTTTTCGCACATTTTTGTTTAGATTGTTATCATTTGGGAGGTCCCCAATCAAACCACACTTCATAATTAACTCGGAATGTGTGGAATGGCCGATGAAGAAGAAACACGGTCCATACGGTATTTTGACAAACTGGGCTTCCACAAAATGACAAAGACGCTATAAAAGACGCAAGTCAAAACCTCAATTAATGGCGAATAACTATACGAATAGCCTATGTGCCTCCCTTACACTTCACGCTGAAACACTGTCAAGTATAACATATAGAACAATGTTTTGATGGTTATTCGGGCAAGGGCGTGTGATACAAATCCGTTCCGACACGTAGATTGCTATTAAATACAGCATGTTCCGTACAACAGGTCAGAGTTTCAAAATTGTCCTTGCGCGAAGCCAGTTGATCGGACTGCTGTCTATGTTTCAGGGACCAGTGACTGTGTTGTGCTAGCCTCCATCAGGCCTTCCTACGGGCGCGTATGGATCGTAGAATTCGGCAAAAAAGAAGAAGGAATAATTAGCCAGTAGAGTCAGCCCATGGTGAGGGTCAATATTTCGCCCGCGCTTGCAAATGAAACCCTCTGATGGCCTAACTTCCGTGGCATATATTCTCCCTATAGCTGGCGTGGTTAGTCTGGTAGAGACTAGTGTTATGGAACTTATGCTATGATTTTGAATACAGAATATATATATTTTCTCCATATTCAAACTTCAAATGGATGCTCAGTTTTGCTCACGTCCGGTGATGGTCTGCTTGAAGTCGTAAAGAAGTGGATTATGCAGTTTCTCGTCATAAAAGAAACAAACGACATTTCAAAACATGAGAACGGCCATGCAAGATGAGTCAGCCGGTCTGAAATGGAGGAACTTCTGTTCTGAGAAGGAGGGAACAAGGAGAATCAGAAACTGAAAGAACAAACAGAAACACAACAAGAAAAAAAACGTGTGATGCACAGACAGACAAAGAAGTCAAAGAACTACAGACAAAACCGTGATATGTTGATGAAATTTAGACATCAAGGTAATAAGATACGCCAAAAATAGTTACTCAAACAACTGGATAAGATTTTGAAACAGTCAGACGTTTCAGACAGCATCCGCTATCTTTCGTCAGTGACTAAGGAAAGATCTTGCAGAATTAGGTTTTATACCAAAACTCTGAATAAATATGTTAATGAAATGAAGACAATTTCAGATGGTTCAATAGAATAGCAAGTGAAACCGTGATATGGCTCTGGATCATTTCAAAACAAGGCTTGAGGGCTGGGAAGGTGGGGTTGTGAGATAATGGCTTATCGGTGTGTAAATTTAGGAACAATCGCCAAACAATTTACACCTCGTCAGGGCGCTGATCGATGTGCCCGGCCCGGCATCATCAGGGGAGCGCCTGCTCTGATTCATTCCAGCTTTCTACTAGCCTCCATTGCAGGCTTCCCGGGCGGCCCGGCGTTTATCTTTAGGGGGAGCGCTGATTTGCGATTTTCAACTTCTCGGGTCCAGGGTCTTTAGCTGGGGAAATTGTTTTGCCGCCCGTGGAAGGCCTGTAATGGAGGCTACTAGTACTTTGTTACCGGTTTGAGTATTCTGGCGACACCAGAGCGGCAAATCTATTCACTTTTGATTTTGATTTTCTTTTTTTATTACATGACGGATTGCCTTGAGGCAAACGCGTTACCTACCCTATCATATTTATTTTTCCAATGAATGAACAAATAACTAACCTCTCTTCTGAAGGAAATTTAAAGCTAGCCTCCGTTGTAGACTCCCTCCGGCTGTTTTCTTTTTGTTACTGTTTTCTTATTGTGGTCATTTATAAGAAGTGATGATGTAATAAGAAAACGGTATTAAACTATATAAGGAAAACAGTCTCCGAGGGAGTCTGCAACGGAGGCTGAATAAAAGCCATTTCGTCCATGTGGCTCCATATATGTGTAATGCTACTTGAAAAGGGGAGGTCATATTTTATTCACAAAAATACATTGCAAATGTATGGCCGAATATAAACTTGGCACGAGTAAGTCTGTGTGCAGTAGTCCTGTAGGCCCTTACGACCCCTTACCACCCATGTCATTCAAAGGCCAAGTATTCAAATTACCCCCAAATTGCTGAGAACTGACATGTGCCGTGATGTGATGCTCCGCTAGATGCCGCCTGTCGATCACTGACAACCACGGAGGTTTTGTACTTACAAATTGTAAACACGGCGTGTCCTTCCTTTGGCATGTCAAACACACAATAGGGAAAACTCTTTGCTCATATCCACCATTGTCCGCAGAGACGGCCAGGAGGTTGTTTCATGATCAGTTTTTTTCTACATACACGGGGTGATTCAAGAGTGCAGAGTTGTTGTCGCTTAAATCAAAATCACAACAATTTACAGACTTTACAGTGTAACGCGGAATGGTGCAATGGCAATACAGGTGGCGAGGCGAGAAAACATGAAAATTAGAGACCCGCGCTTTCCATGCTGAAATTCAATAGATGTCTGGATTGTTACAGAAGGAGACCGCCAGTGAAACGCACTGAAGAGAAGTTTCCCACACACCAACTAGGCTGAAAGCGATTTACTAGATTAGATGTAGAACTAGAAGAGCACACTAGTAGTATGTTGTAGTTCGTGTACCAATCTAGTTTAGTCTTACATAAGTACGCTCGTTCCCTTTGTATTGTAAATTTTCACCAACTTGGGGAGCAAGCGCAACACTATATATTAAACTTACTAGGTTTGTACCCGGGTTTCTTATCTTGTACCCTCTGTCTTGTACCTAGCCTGGGTGTCATCCTATTTCTACCGGGATAAATAGGATGTTACCCAGGCTATTGTACCTAGCTTTCTACAATTGTTGTTGTTGTCTCTGTTACACCGTTGTTTCGTTGGTCTATGGTCACGTGTGCTTGTCCTCTTCTTTAATACTCATGTGCTGTATTTTACCTCTCTGTACTCTTCTCATGTTGCTTGCTTCTACAATCACGACACACACACACACCCCCGCGGACATACAGCATGGCCCGTCCCCATGTTTAGCTACCTCCGGGGACAGGTTGATTGATGAGAGCAAGGCCCCCTAGGTCAGCGGGACAAAGGCGACCCCCGGCCCGGGCACGCTGTGGTTGTCCTGACAGCGCCGCTGGATCCATCAGTTCGATAAGCACGGGCTGGGTTAACAGATCGAAAGGTTGATACCATCTGTGCTATCAGCGACAAGTAATGCGTGTCAAATATGAGATTTTCTGGGTTTCTCGCCGTAACATTAACATTCTCGTAAATTCCGTCTGCGTGATACTATCCAGAACCAGAACCGGTATGAATTTAATCCATGTTAAACTACTGTTTGGTTTCCTTCATGACTAATCCGACAATGTGATAAAACAAATGAGCCGAAATGCGTCTGTAACTGAAGTTATACTTTTAAGATGTTCAATGAGTAGTTTTAACCCCGCAACGTCGCATTTCAACTGTTTTCCTACTCTCCGATTTTTATCCGTGTATAAAAAAAAAGTCGTTTCACGTGGACGAAAAACGCATTTCTTCCTCGTTTACATTTAGCCTCCGCCAGGCCCTCCTATGCGGGCGTATATGGATCGTAGAATTAGCCAGTAGAGTCAGTCCACGGTGAAGATCACATGTTTTCCGTAGGAGCCTGCAAATGAAACGCTGACAAATGTTCTCCCTATAGGCGGCGTAGTTAGTCTGGTAGAGACTTCCGCGGCCAACTAGATCCTATTTTTCGTCTGCCCTTTTGAAAGCTTGGTTTGGCTGAGAAATACCCTGCAGCCGTATGGCTCACCAAACTGCAAAATTTCGTAATCTTTAAGTGTACTTGAATGTCCACTGGCAATCCATGCCCACGTTTCTATAAATCTCTACCGTTGGTTCGGAGCTGTTGCCTCGGCCACGGTATCGAGGGCGGCCACATTTCTGTATCCCTTAGTGCAGTCCTCCGACTGCAAGTTCAAAAGTGTAGAAGTCCAATTCAAAACATGTGCGCGATCGTCCTGACACGTTGTGACGAGAGATCTGTACGGGCCACCATACACAACTAGGGGCACAGAGGGGAGGGGAGCAGAAGAATGATATACACCAGACGGATGTGTTCTGCATGTATGATAAGTCTTTCATCTAACATTTTTGACAGGTTTTAACTAGAGATTGACAACAGGTAACGAGTTTATCTAGCTTAATTGACAGACTGAAATTGCAAATTGCCTCCGACAGCTCACTCATGAACTACAATCGGCAGTCGGCCTTATTTAAAAGTTTGGCCGACCCGTTATTTTATGGATTCAGAGGATCTTGAGTTATGCTGACTTCAATAGTCCTGAAACACAAACAGACACACAGACGCACCCAAAACTATATCTCCATTTTTCATGGAGATAACAAGAAGGGTTCATCTATTGCGGTATCAATAGGAGAAACAGATGCATTTCTTTTCATTATTTTGCATGCAGTGTCTGATTTAGGGACGGTTCGACATACGGATACATTCGTCAGGAAGAGATATTACTCTCCTGGACTGTAGCCACCTTGACTTGACACCGGTGAGCCCAGTCTGGGCCGGCGGGCGCCATCCGTGACTCTTTATCACGGATATCACACCAATCACACCAATCGTTCTCACCCCACCCCACTTTGACATTGACCTTGACCCAGTTACCGTGGAGGGGATCACCCTTATCAAGACGGTACCATAAACAAGTTTGCCGCGGATCCCTTACAGATATAAAGGTTAGATCGCTGAATCTGACACGAACAAATGGATTCCAGCGCGCGCAGAAAACCAAACCAGGCCCCTACACACGTTCCTCAAGTCCAAGCCAAAAAAAGCTCATTTGTCTCTAAGAGATATGTTGCTGCTCTAATACAGCGTACTGCTCTGCCAAACCAAGTTGGAGCGTATTCGTGTATCCGATGACACATATTCAGTCCCTCTGTATTGCATGCTACAATGGCCGAGACCTCGGCACAGTTGGCACTGAAGTATGTGTTTTTGTTTTCCCTTCTCCTTTATCGGTGGGACGTTTTGGCATCACGTGAAGTTGCGGAGGAGGGGACATGTTCCAAACCCTGCACAAACATCACTGTGGTGGCTGAGCCGGGACCAAAGGGGAACATCGGCCCGAAAGGTAAGTCTAAGTGAACGTTTTTAACTATCAAAAATCCGTTGACGGCTTCCCTACCCCTTTTCTCGTCGTTGCAAACTTAAAGTGGTATAACTAAGTCGTACGGGGAGGTTGATAATCTTCGTACGGTGGATAGCTTCTCAGCTGGTTTCTAAGTAAATTTGACTTTTCATAAATAGCTGCCGTCGTCAAAAAAAGGTATTGGCATGGGATAGTTTTGGTATCCCAATGTTTGTAGGAAAGACACCTGTGAACGACAGGTCCCGCATTAAATGGCAGACTGCTGTAAAAATGACAGAAGTGACAGAATCAAACTTCTAGTCTGGCTGCTATGTGACTGAGATGATCGGCATCACCACTGAATTCGAATGTCCTGAAAATTCAGGTTCCATCCCCACTGAGAGAGCAGCGTGAATAGAACGGGGGAAATTCGCTGTCCTTTGGGGGAAAATCACAGCTAATTCTTCAAAAGATCTTGGTAACCGGCAACAGAAGTGTTGCATTTGTACCATTAAAATGCCGTGCACCTGCGATTCGTTAACATGTCTATGTGGCAGACCACTCTAAAAGTTGACGTTGAGCCATAGGACGAGTTGTAGACAAAATAGGCTAAACCACGATTGAAGGCGTCAGATATTCAGCCGTAAGGAAGAAGCTAGGAGGGACAGAGAAGGAAAGGAAACGCGGACATGTAATGATTTTATAAAGATATAAAAGATGCGTTGTTTCTGTTACAACAAATATAATATTTCAATGATTTTGACCGCTTTTATGCATATGCTTTAGGTGATATCGGTCCGGCCGTTTTCATAATAATAATAATAATAATAATAATATCAGGTGTATTTGCAGCCAGTGCCACAGGCAGGTAATAATGATTGAAGTACTCAAAAACCACAGTCGAATTATATCATTCGTACAGCCTTGCCATTGGAAAATTGTTGTTTGTGTAGGTTACTTTTCTCGGAGATGAACAGTCAAAATTGTAGTGTTTCGTTGGAAGATGTAAGTAAAACCCAAGACATCTTCAAGCTTTATACATTTAATTCTAAATGCACGCCAGTAATATAAATCGATAGGACAACGACGTTCACCTTAATCTAAATGGTTGCTTTGCTTTGTGAAAATTATCTTCAAACGACACAGAAAAACAAGATGTCACGAAAAAACGATGACATGGTTTTGTGCAAGTTAAAGTCACGGCATCAAATCACTACATTCCTTGACATGCCGATGGACTCATTGTACACAAGGGTTCAGTCTCAAGGTTACGACGCCAGTTATCTTATTAGGACAAAGGTCATTCACCGCCGCGACCTTCCTTCGCTCAGACTGATTCGGAAATAAACCAACGGGTCACAGTGCGCAGCGCCTTCGAAATCTTTGGCAACAGTTCAAATCGCTGGTGCCAAAATCCTCACCAAACAACAGCGTCTTCGAACAGTTCTTTAAGAAACAAAGGTGGCTTCGCGTCGCATTAAAGACAATTAAGCAGAGCTAGAGAAGTCAACGGAAGACAATTTTGACATTAGTGCGTAAAGTTTGATGGATGTAACAACCCCTTGTAAGACTGATGAAAGGTAAGACTAAAATACTTTTCGTGACTATTTATAGCAAAGAAGATGACCATGGGGCATGGGCATGGCAAAACGATATCGGCTGTTGTTAGACATGGTATTCTCCAAGCAGAGGTTTCCGTCGAGTAGGGTAGGAGTGTCCGGGATTTTTTACGTTGCTCTCCCTGGGAGGAGATATAGACGGGAATTCCATGGCAGTGTTGGAACTTGGAACAACACTTCAGTCTTTCTTCAAAGATATTTTTGTTGATTTCAGGTGAACCGTTGGAACAAAACTTCAGCCTTCTACAAATTTAAAGATATTTTTGTTGATTTCAGGTGAGCCATTGGAATAAAACTTCAGCCTTTCTACAAATTTAAAGATCTTTTTGTTGATTTCAGGTGAAGCGGGGCCACGCGGGGCTCGGGGTGTGAGGGGCGAGCGGGGCAGAATGGGGCTGGTGGGAGGAGTCGGACCTCCGGGCGCACCGGGACGATCGGGTACCGCCGGGCGGCCTGGTGAGAAGGGAGAACCGGGGCCACTTGGTCAGAAGGGCAGGGACGGCGACCAGGGACCGACAGGAGGGTACGGCGCGACGGGATCACCTGGTAACCAGGGGCAACCAGGTGCTCAGGGGTCACCTGGTGAGGGAGGAAGTAAAGGAGAACCGGGTCTTCAGGGCTCACCTGGTGAGAGAGGTGAGAAAGGAGAACTAGGTGTCCAGGGTTTACCTGGCTGGATGGGAACTAAAGGAGCCGCAGGTGCACCGGGATCACCTGGTGAAAAGGGAGAGAACGGAACGCCAGGTGTACAAGGCTCACCTGGACCTCCCGGGCCTCCAGGTGTGGGCTTACCTGGAGAGAAGGGGAGCAAAGGAGAACCAGGACAAGCAAACCCAGTGGCATTGTCTTTCCTGACGCCGGGCTCACCTGGATCTATAGGGCTACCTGGGGAAAAGGGGAACAAAGGTGATACTGGAGAAACAGGTGCGAATGGTTCACCTGGACCACCTGGACCGGCAGGTGTCAGAGGATTGCCTGGATGGAAGGGAGACCAGGGTGACCCTGGAGACACAGGTGCGGATGGAGACCCCGGACAGAAGGGGGGTAAAGGTGAGCCTGGAAAACCGGGGCCAAGTGGACTATCGTTTGCAGCGGGCCCACCTGGCCTACCTGGAGAAAAGGGTAACAAGGGTGTACCTGGTAAAGCAGGTGTTAACGGTGTACCTGGCGCCCCAGGGAAGCAAGCTGTAGGTTTACGCGGTGAAAAGGGTGTGAAAGGTGAGTCAGGAGAAGCAGGTAGAGCTGGACCACCTGGGCCAACAGGTTTGAAAGGGAACAAAGGAGAACCAGGGGAAATGAGCGCGAGGATGGTGTCTCTTCTTCAGTCAGAGTCGGTCGGTCATAGGGCGGCACCTGGGGGGAAAGGAGAGAAAGGCGCACCTGGTGAACCAGGTGAGATAGGATCGCCTGGTATCCCGGGACATTCAGGACTGCAAGGTCGGCCAGGTGTCGGCTCACCGGGAGAGAAGGGTGCCAAAGGTGACCCCGGGAGAAAAGGAGAAGCGGGCAGAACAGGTGAGCGCGGCATGAAGGGTCCGGCAGGTGTACCGGGTTCACCTGGAGAGAAAGGTAGCAAAGGTGAGCAGGGGAGGACAGGTTATCCCGGGTTACCTGGCCGATCAGGTGAAGAGGGGAAAGTGGGATATAAAGGCGATACAGGTGCACCAGGACCGCCAGGTGTACAGGGACCGCCAGGTGAGAGGGGAACACCTGTAAAGGGACAAAAAGGTGACAGAGGCAGACCAGGTGAAACAGGTGCACCCGGTGTAAATGGACAAACAGGTGACCCGGGACAAAAGGGCGACAAAGGTGATGCAGGTGGGTCTTGCCAGTCGTCTTGTACAGGTGTGCAACCAGGACAGCTTGGAAATACACCTGTCGTGGCGTTCTCCGCCACTCTGAGAGTCCGGATCCTGAACGCCCCGGAAAACACAATAGTGACGTTCGACATCGTCCACACGAACGAGGGGAACGCCTACAACCGGATAACAGGGAAGTTCGCGCCCCCTGTCGGCGGGCTTTACATGTTCACGTTCTCCGGTATGACCACTAGCGTGAAGGGCACTGCCTACTGGAGCCGATTGAAGAGGAACGGCAAAGGGATCGTCAGTCTGTACGACAAGTCGAACGGCGACCACCTGTCGAGTAGCAACAGCGCCATCTTGCGGCTGCAGCCTGGGGACGAGGTTTGGGTGGAACTGGACGGGAAGTCCTCCATGTGGAGCGACCCTGGCGGCTACGTCTCGTTCTCAGGGTACTTGATCCAACATATATGAAAGGAAAAAATGATATCGGACTTAACAAAAAATACGTTGATGTTATGATCTCACCAGCTAACGTTCAGTTGATCACCACTGCGTCTGTTTTGTTAACTGTTATTTTTTATGTTTTAGTCGAAAAGGTTCGACTTATTTTTTCTTATCGATACGTAGAGTTCTCTTGCCAACATTTAAATAAGTCACGTATTACAACCCAAGTGGATTCTGTTAGAACTGCAAGTTTACCCTGAGGTCACCGGCTGTAACCCTGACTTGGCATCCGCTCAAGGGCGGCAGCTGTGCAGGACTCAGAGGTCCCGGGACCACATGCGGACTTTGGCCGTCGGTGCTTATCTATTGGACTTCTTACGATTAACACAAATCTACCTATCACCCAGGTTATAGCTAGACACCGACCGCAAATAACGAGAGTATCTAGCCGAACAGATAGACTCAATTGTCTCAGACTGCGTTCTATTCATAATGCAATGATAGGATTTTCATTACGTTTTGAGCCCATGGTGTGCTATACAAAGCTCAGTCAATGAAAGAACAGTGAACAGTGCTAGTATGAAACAACCGAAGGAAAATTTGTTGTTTTGCTATCCCTGTCCGTCCGTCTGCCTGTCTTTCTCTGTCTGTGCGTGTCAGCTTGTGTTTTTATCACGTCGTATTCTTAACAGAATGTCTCCTTCTTAACAGAATAAGCGTGATTAAAGACCTTATCCAAATGTACTTTCACTATATATAGAGTATTATAGAGGACTCATGCAGATGTGACGATTAAGTTTCGTGCAATGTTGTAAAAATGAACACGCATATCTATGATGTAAGTACAAGTACCTAAGTTTCAGGATTCAGATTTATGCTTTACCAGATGTATTGTAATTCAAGAAAATCAATCGGCTTATCTGCGTAATCATGAAAATGATATTACTCCTGGTGCTGGGCAATTCGTTTGAATATAATCTTGAACTGGTTCATTCACACACTTAAGAAGAAAAAAAGCTGAACCTCAATAATGTTCAGTCCTGTGGACTTGACATTCTGTTCACTCTAGGTAAACAATTTGATATAAATCACTTGTGTAAACAAAGATTTGGGACTATACGTATACGTATTTGTGAATTATGAACGTATTTGTGTCATGACATCATACTTCGTCATTTTTTCTGGGGTAAAACGTCATGATTAAGCACCGATCACGTTTGTAGACTAAATACAAATGTTTGTTATAGCGCCACGAGCAAAACATTTGACTTGCCAACAATTATGGCTTATCAGCTGATAGTGATCTCCAAGCAGAAGTTGGGATTAAAAAAATCGTGATATTTCCTGATTACCCTGTTTTTATTCCCAACAATCATTTGGAGAATAAGTGACAGTACAGCCCAAGCGAGTTGAGGGAGAACTGCAAGTGACAACACTTGGATATGAACATAAAGATGTATTATCACCAAGTGCAAACGTACATGAGCAGGGAAAAACACCATGAATTGCAGAGTTTGCTTACAGTTTTTGACAATGAACAAATAAATATGCCAATCATGTACCAAACAATATCAAAAGCACAACACACAATACTTGTTGAAGCTGGGAAACCACAAATGTTATTTTGATAGTGACAGTCAACATAGTAAGTAAACTTAAAAACCAGGCCAGGAATGGTGGTTTACTTGAGGTCGTTTGTCTTACTTTGTACCACAGAAGGAGCTGGTTAGCGCAAGGAATGTCGTCGGTTAGCCTTAACCGCTGCTGGCTCCAGTCAGGAGGCTACTTCATGAATCATGATTTCTCCTGAGTGAATATGTGTTGGCAGTGTGCTCTCTTCAGCTCCGCCAATGGGAAAGTATGTGCATCAATACATGGGGAAATGATCATTTTACCTGAATGGTCCCAGTGATGACTTCAATTCCCAGGTCCTTGTTAGAAACTGTGAAAATTCAACTTTTCTTGAAAGTTCATCTGTGTTGGTCGAAGTCATTCTGAATGGTGTTTAAACTGTAAAAGCCAACACAATAAATTGGACTTACCCAAATTTTCGACTGAACAGCTACAGTCTTTTTCAAGGAATGAACCATCGATTGCTTCTATGACGTCACGTTATGCAGATGAGACAGGTGACTCGGTGAGCAGTGGATCATATGTTGCAGAAAGTCTATGGCGCCCTCCGTCTCAGTTGAGGGATGGTTGGATAAAGACTAGAACACTATCAGCGCCTAAAGACAAAACACCTAGGGAGGACAAGAGCGGAGTTGTGTATTTCATTCCGTGTCAAGGTCAAAACATTAGAGGCCAGTGCAAAGAAACGTACATTGGAGAGACTGAACGTTCACTCAAGACCCGTTTCAACGAACACAAGCGTCCGAGCACAACCTCTTCTGAAGTATCTCAACATATACACATAGAGTCGCCTGGACACTCGGTTTCATTGGACAAGGTTAAGATCCTGAATCAGAATATGTTGCAAGAGGGATTAAGGAGTCCATCTACATCCGGGCATTACAACCATCCCTCAACAGAGACGGAGGGCGCCATAGACTTTCTCATATGATCCATTGCTCACCGAGTCACGTGTCTCATCTGCATAACGTGACGTCACAGAAGCAGTGGATCGTTTATTCCTTGAAAAAGACTGTAGCTGTTCAGTCGAAAATTTGGGTAAGTCCAATTTATTGTGTTGGCTTTTACAATTTTAACTCCATTCAGAGTGTGAAAACTTTTATTTAATGTCTCCCTATCGTTTTATTCGATCAGGATCAACTAGAGTTCTTAAAACAAATACAAAATATGTCTCAAATTATGGCTCTTCTAAGCAATAACTAACAACGCAGCTTTCACAATTAAATAAAACCCATCCACACTTGTGCGTATACTGAAGTCCGAATGAGTTCCGTAGTGACATTTCTTTCGTTTTTGTAAAGTTTGCGGCCGAAGAAGTTATGGGGTGGTCAAAATAGAAAACAACTTCTTCCCCGGAAACCCAAAAAATGTTGTTGTTCATACACAACTCATACTGACTTGAATATACCCACACGTGTGAACGGACCCTAACGTTAAGCTAACAGAAATGTGAGTGAAGAAGTTTAAGGAGGTGCTCAGGAAAGCAATGGTATTCGCGTTCGATTATTCTCCTCCTTGCTTTTCAGCAATCTAATACCAAAATGCAAATCAATTTCGAGACAGCTGGAATAAAATCGGATAAAATTTCCTCTCTGTCGCTTTCATAGGCTTAGACAGGTTTCTTCATTTGAGTTCAGAAGAATTTGATAGGGCCAAAAGTTAATCCCAAAAGGTGAATAAGGGCGGCCGCAAATGACTTCCTTGTGCAATAAATTTGGATGCAATTTGGGCCGTTTTTCCACAGATGTTCCTGTACTTTGCAGGCTAGGGGTTTTGTATTTTGTTCCAAATGACAGCATCTAACAACGAAAGTTTCGTTGATTGGGGCACATCATAGGGAGTACCGCGGATCTAAAACATCGACGGTTTTAATGTCACGCTCATAGTCAAGCATCAATGGCTTTAGCTACTCTTAGCATGAAAATATCACATCAACTAGAGGGGCAAGATTTGCGAGCGAATGCAGAATGATCGCCTTCACATGGTCTATCTTTACGTCTCTACCAGCTAGGAAGGATAAGTTGTTTTATTTAGTTGAAGCGTTGGCTCAGGATAACTCCATGGCACAGGATAAGTCAAGAATGGACGAATGAATTCTCAATAAACCTGTAAGTGACCTTAATGAAGAACAACGAAATGGTTGGAAAATCGAAAATCAAAAAAATTATTTAGGAAGATTTATATTTCAATAATGCTACATGACATGAATAGCATACTCATGACAGAGGTAACAAGGCTCAAGAGCAACATTTATTGATATGAATGATGCAAAACATGACAATGTATTACATGAATATTGTAATACATTGGTGACAAGTGACAGAATATCCATGCTAGTGACACATGTAACGTTAAGATAAAGGTGAATATTATCAGACACACATTTTGTGAATTTGAACACTATTTTCATAATTAATGAGGAATAAATTCAACAATCCCTGTATTGTAACATTCAAGATCGCCAACAATGACGCAGGTAGCTAGATTTGCTACATATTTACCCGTCCACAGCGAAATAAATGTCAGCATAGATTTATTGTGTAGAAAAAATTATTGTTTGTATTTGTGAAAAAGTAGGCATTTTTTCTTATACACATGGCACCCAGAGAAAAAATAACGGCGCTGGTTATGACATCGGAATACTCCAAATCGGGTTAAACTCATACCGATGATGGTGATACTTAAGAATATGTTTACTACTGTGAAGGTAAACATGAAAATCAAGAAAAACATACAAGCAGCAACGTCGTACATGTGTGTGTATATACGAGTGCAAAGCAACCTAAACACATAACTTAACGTGACGTTAACAGAAACAATATGTTTACTTCTGTGAAGTTAAACATAATAAAAGAATAGGACCATCAGAACCACACAATCAGCCGTGGGTTCCACGGCTTTTGAATGATATACCAGAGGTCAGGGTTTACTAAAATCAGTATTGTCTGGTCCTTTGGCGATGTAATGTTGAGTGGCATAGTCACGTCCATGTTGTGTAAAGTAAAGCGGTCGAACCTCAGTCTGAAGACGAAGCATGACGCTTTTTCGTTCGCGATCTTTCGTAAGCTTGCGTATTTTTGGTCAAGCACACTCTTCTTGATAAGTGTGTTGGGTTCTTTTACGGGTAGAGGTCTGACGCCCTAAAGCCCCCTTATGTACGGGGCCGCCGGCTAATATTGGGATTGTTAATTTTGTTTTGAACGAAGTTGTGATACTATATTTAGTACTTAAAAGACATAATTCCTCGGCCTCCCATATCTCCAGCACTGATAACGAAGAACCGAGTCATTAATTTCGGTATATGAATGCTATAGTGAATTCCCGTTTTGCCTTTGATCTGACTTTCATCAGCAATATCAACCACTTATCTTATTTTTGCAGCATTCCGCGCCTCACTTGCAATCATGTGTCATTTTATAGATACGTTCATCTTTTTTATCAAATTGACGAGAAAGAATGTAGCAACAGCTTTACCCCTTATATGTTTTGAAGCTTTTGTCATAGTTGCTGCGGATGTTTCTATTGTTGTTGTTGCTTTTGCTGTTGTTAATTGTTATGCGTTGGCTTGGAAGTTCAGCAAATGTTGAAGAGCGTTGGCATGGAAGTTCATATGTATTGTTTGATTACATTATGGAGAAGGAATTTCTGACTAAGTCGCTTAGTCCTTTTCAGATACCGAACATGACTACTTTGTGAGAGAAGTAAAGGAGGCCATCTACATCAGGGCGCGCCAAACTTGAAATTTCCTGTGAGTCAATTCTTTGGGATGGCGAAAAACATAATTCATTTATAATAATATATATTGGAGAGAATAAGCACAGTTGGTTCCATCCCCTTGGAGTTAACATGCTTAGGATTTTCTCTTTTCGAAATTCATTCACTCATTTTCCCCGGCGCTGGCCAGTGATGACAAATTTAATTTCCAGTACCGTTGTAAACTTGCTGCGTTTTCGCGAAATTATTCCGTTAGGGTCTCACATCGATCGTGTTAGTCTCCAAGCAGAGGTTTCGGTCGAGCAGGGTAGGAGTGTGCAGTATTTCTAACGTCTCTCTCCCTTCCCGATGAAGAGGGAGGGGGAGAGAGACGTTAAAAATCTCGGACACTCATACCCTGCTCGACCGCGAAACCTCTGCTTGGAGAATACATCGTGTCACAACTGGACAGATGCGACCATCATCTGGTTACAATCTTGAAACTGAAGACGATGTTTATGAGAC
The DNA here is from genome assembly GCA_035149815.1 of Branchiostoma lanceolatum. Classification (NCBI taxonomy): domain Eukaryota; kingdom Metazoa; phylum Chordata; class Leptocardii; order Amphioxiformes; family Branchiostomatidae; genus Branchiostoma; species Branchiostoma lanceolatum. Next base: position 7,908,648 of record CM068873.1, read on the forward strand.
GTCCGGCTCTCCACAGAAGAAGTCACTTCTGATACAAACAAACGCGTGCCAGACATAGCGCACGCCGCGCGGGGAAAGCTTCACGTGGCCCGCAACATGTTTTTCTTAATATGAATAAATAATTCCCAAGGACATGTTGATCCTCGGAACGTAATTAAAGGTAGCCATAGCTTACACCCGCACTGCTTGTGAACATGGCCGGGCAAACTGGGCTAATGACGATAAAACTCGTTACGATGGCTTACCTTCTCGTAAACGGCTGTGTCGTCCTGTCTTCACCCAAGGTAGAGGAGGAGGGGACGTGTTCCAAACCCTGTACCAACATCACTGTGGTGGCCTCGCCTGGTCAGAAGGGAGATATGGGACTGAGAGGTAAGGAACAGACATTTTCCCACGTAGCTAACTGCCTTTGATTTCTTCCTTGTCCTCTATGATCTTCCTACTTACCCTTTTTTTTGATATCTACTATAATCTAGTACATATCTCTAGTAGTGAGTCCTCTTAACTCTTCGTCATCTCCGAGGAGACGAACCGTAAAAATGTAAAGACAGGATGTCTCAAAAATACACGTAAAACACCGAGACTGAGCTAAGTCCTCAACTTAGGGCCCTATATATCACACTTGTGCGTATATTCTAGTGCGTATGGGTTGCAGATTAAACATTTTTTGTTTGTTTAAGTAAAGTTTGCGGGGAAGAAGTTGTTTCCTACTTTGACCCGCCGTTCCGCGGCCTTGTTATCGAAAAATTACTTCTTCGGCCGCCATCTTTATCTAAAGCCCCGATCACACTTGAGCGTATATGCAAGACCGTATGAGTTGCGTATTAACATTTGTTGGTTTAGGTAAATTTGCGGCCGAAAAAGTCATCGTTCTTTGGTTCGATAACCTGGCTGCACAACGGTGCGTTAAAGTAGAAAACACCTTCTTCCCCGCAAAATTTACCTAAAGCAGGAAAATGTTGATACGCAACTTATGCGTTACTCTCATGCCAAGGTTTGGACCGTATTACGTTCTGGGTACATGCTATCAGGGATGCTTCCTTGGCCCGTGTGAAGTACGTGTCGTGGTGTCAAACCAGGCGGAGAAGTCTCGCCGGCTTATCTTAAGGACTTGTAAGGCGGGATGAAGGGATTAAGACGATCAGGGTAACTTGAATCGTCTGAACGGTGAGATATACGCGCCCTGTTAAGTATGCATACAGGATTGATGTTCCAGGGTGGTTAGAATGGCAGAACAAAAGTCAAAATTACACCCTTAATGCCACACATCAGAGCAGGGGTCGCATGAGACATCACGCTGTGGTGTATATCATTCTACAGTCACACGGGTTAATAGGGGTTCATTAGGGCGAGCAGACTTTGGGACAGGTCTTAATCAGTCCGTGGTGCGCACCAGGGTGCATCTGAGGTGGATGAACGGTTGCAGTCATATGAGTACATGTATCATCATCACAACGCTGAAAAAGGCACACAAATCTTCCATTCTGTGGCGCCTCAAAAAGACTGATGTGTCATAGCAATCCTCCAACAAGTACTGTAATGTGGCCTATATACAATCAATCTTTCTTGACTCAACAGGAGTACAGCGACTTTCGTGAGGTCTTTTACAACTATACATGTAAATACATACAAACAAGTGGACACTACAGAAGAATTAACCTACGTACAAGTATATTAATAATTAAATCAACATGTTGAGATGGGCGTATCATTTAAACAACTACTTCTAAGGTCTAAACATTCTTTGATATATTTACTTATTTGTACACAGTAAGGGTTATCTCCTAGAATGATGTATATTGTATTGCTGTGATACCCTGCCTCGTTACCTGTTTGTGATGGACATGGCTCGATCCCATCCAGTGTTATGTTCCTAAAGTATTCTGGAAGACGTGGAGACACCGTGGAAACTGGAGAAACGTCTAGCCACGATAAAAAGAGTGAGTCGATGGTAACTTTGTTTGGGCACCACAGAATTAAATACATAGAGCCGTGCAGAGAAGAGAAAACGCTCAGACAGGTGGAAAAGAACTCAAGGGTCACGAATTCATCATGGTGTAATAGCTAAATATCATATCATCTCGTTGTCTTTCTTATTGGAAATTGGGAAATGAAATGATACACGGTGGTCCCGTACTGGGGCAAATTGATAATCCCAGCGGCACCACAGGACAGTGTACAGACAAGAACATAAACACATGAAGGGGGGGGGGGGGGGGGGGGGTAACGGGAGTGTTCGATGAACATACGCGTTTATGTATAATTATAATATATATACCGTTACAACCGATGCTCACAAAGGTTCGGTAATGTACAACAGACAATTGCCATATAAAAGTGATAACAACATGAAATAATGACAATGACGATTGGTTTTGAAAACATTTAGTTTCGAAAAGATACAACAGCGCTATGATCCAAAACTTAGTCAGTTTGTTCGTTTGTTTGTTTTTGTTGCAGGGGAGCCCGGATCGAAAGGAGGTCTTGGCCTGAAGGGAAAGAAAGGCGACCGCGGCACCATGGGGCTGGTGGGTCCGATCGGCATTCCGGGTGCTCCGGGAATACCAGGCACCGTCGGCGCGTCGGGGGAGAAGGGACAGCGAGGACCACAAGGTGTATATGGACCACCTGGTCGGAAAGGTGACGCGGGTGACAGAGGTGATCCAGGTGTGAGAGGATTTCCCGGAATTAAGGGCCCGCCAGGTGAGAAAGGACCTCCGGGGTGGCTGGGTCTTCCAGGAAGACCTGGCGCGAAAGGAAGCAAAGGCGACCCAGGGCAAAGAGGTGCAAGGGGAAAGACAGGTGCGCAGGGGCCGCCAGGTGTAAACTCACCTGGAGGGAAGGGAGAGAAAGGCGAGCCAGGCGGAACACGCGCTAGACCATCGTCTTTTGCTATCCCGGGGCCACCTGGCTCAAGAGGATTACCCGGAGAAAAGGGAGATAAAGGCTCACCTGGTAGAACAGGTGTGCTTGGACCACCTGGTGTCCCAGGACGACCAGGTGAGGGGATGACTGGGAAGAAGGGAGCAAAAGGTGAAGAGGGAAACATTGGCGCCACAGGAGTGTCTGGGATGAAGGGTGAGAAAGGCGGAGAGGGAAAGACCGCTTCTCCAGGGTTACCTGGGCAACGGGGTCCGGCAGGTGTGAAGGGAGACAAAGGTGAACCTGCCGAGGCTAGAGCAACAAGGGTGCGTGGTCTGCCAGGTGAGGACGGCTTACCCGGGGAGAAGGGACAGAAAGGTGATCCCGGCAGACCGGGGCCACCTGGCGAGTCAAGTTACACAACAGTGAGTGGGTCCACGTACGTTCTACAGGGACCGCCTGGGTCCAGGGGGGTGCCGGGAGTCAAGGGGGAGAAGGGCGACAGGGGGTTTCCTGGTGAGAGGGGATTCGAAGGCGGACAGGGAATACCTGGTTATCCGGGTTCACCTGGACCCGAAGGAATGCCAGGTATGAAGGGGCCTAAAGGTGACCCAGGAAAGCCAGGTAAGACAGGTGCACCAGGTGAATATGGCCAGCCAGGTGGCCAGGGGAGGACAGGTTTCAAAGGTGACAGGGGTGAACCGGGAAAATCTTGCAGCTGTGGAAGTGGCTCGCAGAGCCGGCGGTCAGACACACCGTTCGTGGCGTTCTCCGCCGCCTTAGCGAACCGGATCCTCAACGCCCCCGAACACACGATCGTGACGTACAACATCGTTCACACGAACGTCGGGAGGGCGTACGATATGGAAACGGGAAAGTTCGCCCCTTCTATACCAGGGTACTACATGTTCACGTACTCCGGTATGACGACAAGCGTGAAAGGTTCCGCCTACTGGAGCCGGCTGATGCTGAACGGTGAAGCGGTGATCAGTCTGTACGACAAGTCGCTCGGAGACCATCTCTCAAGTAGCAACAGCGCCATCTTGTTGCTGCAGCCTGGGGACGAGGTTTGGGTGGAGCTGGACGCTCGGTCCTCCATGTGGGGAGACTACACGGGTTACGTCACGTTCTCAGGGTACCTCATCCACCATGTATAAAGCACGGACTAGTCGGTAACTTTTCTTCACAGAATGTAAAAGTAGCCGTAGACCCAAGCAACAAGCTTGTGCAATACGAACACGTTTTCACTTATTCTTGATTTTTTTTAAATAAGACACTGTCTAGTGAGAAATGTGTACATCATGATAAAGAGATCAATGAACTTGAACATAAAGTCTGCATTGTAACCGCCAAAAAAACAGAGATACCGGACCCTGGGCCCTGAAAAAAATTGTTGTTTGCAACATGGTATCTGTAAAAGAGGAAAACTCATGTTGACCACTATATTCTTCATCACTGACATATTGAAACGTTTGTTATTCTAACCTGTGTCAATCCAGAGAAACAACACGATTTGGGTAACATTAGAGCAGTAATCTGTGTAATCATTGCCAGTCTCACAAGATCATCGGAGATTTTGCTCGAGACGGACGGAAAATGCGGTTTGTCTAAGGTCACATGAACCGTAGACTAGCGGCTGGCAGTCAACTGCGACTTGGCCACATTCTGAACTGTAAGTTTACACCATCTGGCTCCTTTCTGTGGCGAGAAGTGTGGCATGTTTGACAAATCAGTTGGCAGTGGGTCCTACTTAAAAGCAAACCTCATCGTCGTCTTTGCCATAAGTAATCGTGGATAGACGGACCGACGGACGGAAGGAAGGACGGACGGACGGACGGATGGATAGATAGATGAATGATAGATGAATAGATGGATGGATGGATGGATGGATAGATCATCACTTGACACAAATTCCAACTAAAAACAGTTTGTACAAGTACAAACAGTTTGCACGAGTAACGTTACATAATATGTACAAGTTGTACATATTATGTACTTTTTTTATCTTGAGTGAGGGCACAATAGGTCCCGGTTGGGGTCATAGCGGGAAACTCATGCCCAGTGGGCAACCTGACCTTAAAAACTATTTCGAACCCTGTTGTCTGTGTGTGTGTGTTAGTGGTTGTGCAAACCTTTGAAGTAAGCATATCCCTTCTGGCAGCGTCACTGTCAAAGAATCTTCTCAGGATCCGCCGAGAACAATTTTGTCCATCTTGTGACAGAAGAATTAATTGATAACATCATAGAGCACATCTATAGTTACATATCTATATCACAGTAATTAGGTATTCTTCCTTTCCTGTGTAGCTTGGATAAACTCGTCTTCGTATTTTTCTTCAAACTGCCAAAGGCAAATATCACATGTCTAACCACATGTGCTGTTGCTGTTTCTAAATCAACGTCACATGCACCCAATTTGGAACACATGGATCGGTTTACTATATATAGGTACATACACGCAACTAACTTAAGAAGATGTTGCTGGAAATGTAGGACAAGGCCAGATAGTCTGAATCGACGACTAAACTTTCAGTGACTTCAATTTGGCACTCTGTTGAGTTCATGGGCATTGTCCTATCTCTGGTTTTCTGTCTCTGAGCAGATCTTTTGCAAATTTCTCGTGAGGCTTCCTGTCCATAACCTACCTGCCATGGCTGGGACTGGGGCGGCTACGAGGGCGGCATGTTGTTTTGTTTTCTTTTGTTTTGTCCGTTTGTGTTTGAGTAAAGCGGCCGAGGAAGACTCCTGCTCCACACCGTGTACCAACATCACCGTGTTGGCTCCAGCCGGGCCGCCCGGACCTAAAGGGGCCACGGGGCCGAGAGGCCGCAGGGGTGAGTGTCTTGTAATATATTTCATGACTTTAATTTTTGGCGTTGCTGGCAAAAGGCATGCTCGTGCTTTGATTCGACAACCACTGCCATTGCTCAATCGTTACCAATTACTAAAGGGGCAATCCGTCACTTGATACCCGCATGTAGTATGTCAGTTTTTAAGGTGTTGCTACATTGGCACTGATAATACTGATAAATGTAATTCCTTCGTCATGTCACGTGTCAACTGTTAAGAAAGGAATACAAGAGAATGGTTGGAACCCGCCCAAGCACCTCTTAACAACATGATGAGGAAATGTCGTCAGTAAATTAAAGCAGGTATATTATTTCATTTCAATAGCCAAGACTCTCCCGTTCTCTAAATCACTGACTGTGTGTTATTCTAAAGGAAATTCCGAAGGAAAATATTGAATATGTCATTAATTCCATGTCCCTTTTACTGTAGAGCAGAACATGATATCATTTATCCGAGATGAAAAGTTTCATCAGTTTGGTAAGAAACTGAATAAAAAGACACTTGGTTGTGTACAAAAAGCCTTTTTGTTAAAAAATATAATATACAGGAAAATAAACGATGAATAAAACGTACGTAATGCTGTAAAAGTCTGTTTGATTGTTTCAGGTGAATCGGGACTGTGTGAGCTGAACCGGAGAGAGGGCTATGGCGGCGCGATTTTACCGACCAAGATTTCATGTGCTCCGGGAGAGGCAAGTGCGATGGGACGCCCAGGTAACAAGGGAGAACAAGGCACGCCAGGTACACCTGGACCACCTGGTCGGCGTGGTCCAAAGGGAGATGAAGGTGAGCCAGGTGTAAGGGGCTTTCCTGGAGTAGAGGGTCCGCCAGGTGAAAAGGGGGGTCGAGGATGGCTAGGTCTTCAGGGAGTGCCTGGCGCGAAAGGAAACAAGGGTGACCAGGGACAAGCAGGTGAGAAGGGACAGGCAGGTGTGCCGGGACCAACAGGTCTGGGCTCACCTGGACAGAAAGGAGAGAAGGGAGAGCCAGGTGTGCTGGTTCCGGCAGGTGTACCAGGTCCTTCCGCTGGGACTGGACCATCCAACGTCGGGCCGGGACCGCCCGGGTCCCGAGGGGTCCCGGGAGACAAGGGGGAGAAAGGCGACAGGGGGTCTCGTGGCAGACAAGGTGTACCGGGCTACCCGGGTCGACCTGGACGGACAGGTGTGTTAGGTCGAAAGGGTGATCCAGGCAAGCCAGGTGAAAATGGACAGCCAGGTAACCAGGGGCAAAAGGGGATCAAAGGCGAATCGGGCTGGCCCTGTCGGACTTGTACCGGGGGACCTGGCCCGCCAGCACGGCCGGCAGACGCACCGTTCGTGGCGTTCTCCGCCGTCCTGGCGAACCGCGTCCTCAACGTCCCCGAGAACACGATCGTGACGTACAACTCCGTCATCACCAACGCTGGGAACGCTTACGACGAGATCACAGGGAAGTTCGCGCCTTCCGTCCCAGGGTACTACATGTTCACGTTCACCGGTATGACGACAAGCGTGAAGGGATCCGCCTACTGGAGCCGGCTGACGAAAAACAGAGAGCCGGTGATCAGTCTATACGACAAGTCACTAGGAGACCATCTCTCCAGCAGTAACAGCGCCATCTTGTTGCTGCAGCCTGGGGACGAGGTTTGGGTGGAGCTGGACGCTCGGTCCTCCATGTGGGGAGACTACACGGGTTACGTCACGTTCTCAGGGTACCTCATCCACCATGTATAACGGGAGAATAGGACATGATCTCATATGAGCTGGAAAAATACATTATGAAGAAATCAACCTGTTTTTCAACTAAAAAATCGTACGTGTACTTACCGGAATTTTCGACAAACTCGCTCAGTCCTCTTCAGTGAACGTTCTTTAAGAACACAGGCGACACACTTCGTCGTCATCAGAGATATCATACTATATTCAAATTGCATCCGCGGGGCACACAGTTTCGTTGGAGTGTATTATAGTCTGGATACTGAACGTGACTACTTTGTGAGAGGAGTTAAGGGGGCCATCCACATCAGGACGCGCCAAACTTCTCTTAACCGGGACGGGGGGGGCGATATCGACTTCGAAAAACGTCTGACGTCACGCGTGCATAGAGTCACGTGTTTTGAGCGATTGCATCAGACAGCTAGCTGAATAGGACGTTCGGCTTTGTGTGATCACAGTTAACGTCATCAGCCACACTTATGTAATGTTGAGCAATAAAGCTTCTGACATGCTATATGCGTGGTTTGAAAAAGGGAATCCTTGAACGACAATTGTTATACACCTAGTTCACACAAAGATTTTGAACTCTGGGGAAGAATATAAAAGCTATTTTATTGTGTTAATGTGTTACGAGGCCAAGGCTGCTCTCCAAGTAGACGTTGTTGGAGAAAACTGTACACCTGACCTTCTTATCATGTGCCCCGTTTTGTCAGCCCTCGTTGTTGGAGAGGACTGAAAAAAACGGGGCATATGATAAGAAGGTCACAATTTGCCCCACCAACCTCTGCCTGGAGAGTGACATGGCCATAAATGTCGCTGTGTTGGAGAGAAACTTGGCTTCACTGACAACCACAGATGATTCGGACATGTTTTGTTGGCACTGATAAAGGCCTAAAACAGTTCTCTCCATGTCAGCCAAATTGGTACATCCGTCGTAATGGCAAGTATTATGCCAAGGCCTGGGGGAAAAAGAGTTGTGTCAGTTATATACTCGGCCGACCCTAACAAAAAGCTGCCGATTTTGGGGATCAAAAGGGACACCAAAAATTCGATCTGTCATCTGATTAACAAAATTCAAGACAATTCAAGTAGTCTTGCCTATTTTCTTATAGACTTCCTGTATTTCACACCATGTTAACAGCTTGAGGGTCTATCAAGAACAAATGATGTTGGATAGGGCAATATGGAGTGATGCATGTACTTGTTTAGTCCCGGCCGATGGCCGATAGATAGATAGATGGAAGGGTCTGAACAGTCGATGTAAGAATGTGTAATAAACATTGTACTTCTTTGTTCAGCTTATCAATGTACTTTTTCTTGTACAATTTGTATCTGTATCAATCACAATATGGTGTTGAAAATACAAGTGTCCTGATGCATCCTGTTTTACATTGTTTAACTCTTTTTGTTGAATCACTTCGGTCGAAATCTTTAAAAAAGGCAAGAAAAAAAAGAGAATCCCTACTTACCGACCCTTACATTTTCAGGACCGTAACCGGAAACACAACATTTCCCCCCAGGCCCGATGGTCTCTTGGCAGCGTTACAAGTGACTTTGTGATGTGGTCGAGCCTCACATAAAGTCTTTCGGCACCTCCAAGGGGTTTATGCAGGAGCATTTCGGCAGACTGCGGCAGCCGGAAGACAGGTAATGAGACGTGCAGCATAACTTGGCAGGCGCTCAAGGACCGCTGAAGCGGACTCCGCACTTCTTAAGCCCTGTCACACTTGTGCGTATATACAACTTCAAGTCCGCATGAGTTGCGTATTGACTTGCAGCCGAATAAGTAATTTCTTTGGTTCGATAACTAGGCTGCACAACGGTGGGTCACAGTAGAAAACAACTTCTTCCCCGCTCATACGCACTTGAATATACGCACAAGTGTGACAGGGCCGGTCCTGAGACCACATGACGAGCACATAATTGGGAACCAAAACCGCCTGCTACGAGTCTGGCAGCGAATGGCATACTTCTTTCGTCGATAAACAAGCATGGACAGTTTGCGTTAGCGTGTACGCAGCGTGTGGATCAGTGATAAGATAAACCATGGCCTCCTTGATTACAAGTCTAAAGCTTCACCAGCGTTTCTCGGTTATCTATGATGACCCAGGTTGTGACCTTGATAATGATGGTACCGGGTTGCATGAATCCTACCGTCGTAATGGTGCACATCACGTGTTTCTAGTGTCAAATATATATACAGCGAAAAGGTAAGATTAACAAACACTTGGTCATCGGTGCCTTTTGCGTGTTTCTCTCAGCTATTCATAGATTATACCTTTCCCATGGAATCTATCAGATATAGCTGCACCCCACCCTAAAGAGAGTAGGCTGCGATCAGGAGTATCTCTTTCTGACGAAAAGAAAACAACGTTGTATAAAATGATGTTAAAGACGCGTAGGAACTTTATCTAAGGCTTGAGTAACGACTTTTGTTACGACTTTTGTTAGGTATGTTATTAATACATGTATCTATCTTTTCCCTGCGGTCAATTCAACGAAACTATTTCCAAAGGTAGGCTTTATTCGTGTAGTTATCAGTGTCTATTTATTTTTCTGTTTACGGGAAGTGAGTAAATAAATGAAAAGACGCGAATGATCAACAACTTCAATGACGTCTTACATAGAACCTTCTAACTCTCGACAACAGCTCATTAAATCAAGATTCCCAAGCAAAACAGAAATGTAAAGATTGCTTGGGAATCTTGCTTGGGAATCATTATCTGTCGCCAAGCTAAGTTTAAAGGCGTTTGTCACGGCTGGCCTTGACCAGTGGTAGCATCTCCACCTGCTCCTCCAGACTTCTAAACAAAAGATAGATGACACCTATTAAAGGAGCTCCGGGTCGTGTCTTGTAGCCCCATTGATTCTCAAGCCCAGGAAGATGAATGTGCCAGATGTGGAACACCGCGTACCGCCGGCCACATTAGAAGGTAGTCATCAAATAGCCTTACTACATCACGCTTCTTGTAGCCCTTCCACCGTGGCCAGCCTGGGGTCCAGCCTTTGGCCCGCTCCCAACGTCCGCTGGCGGCTAGTTGGGGGCGGGCCAAAGCTAACAAGACTAGACTCCAGGCTAAAGCACGAAGCTTGAGACTTGATGGCCAAACCTTCTAAGTAGGAGAATTGGGAACCTCTTAATCCTGTTGATTTTGATTGTGCAGCTGTGGACATGGACCTAGCATTGTCAGACTGAGACTTGAACTGTCTGTTACCATGTGTTGGAGGCTGTGATGACTGGTTTCCATAGTGACAGAGAATCCTGAGCTCCTATTGGACTGATTTTTGGAAGATAAAGGACATAAAGAATCCAGAGCTCATTTTGGTAGTTTAGGGAATGGTTCTCTTGACTTTGAGGTGTGTTGCCACGAGTTCCCGGGGTGAGCCTGTGAAACACAGGCTATAGCCATCAAATATCGCACATCGGAAACGCTCTGTGACTTAAAGAAGTAACCTAACCTTTCTCTGTTATATATCTGACATAGATATTGAACTTGTGTTGAAATTGGGTGATGATCAAGTTTGTTTGCACAGTAGTAGCCACTGTTATTTTTATTACTTTTAAGAATGAATGAATGAATGAACTTTATTGCTCAACAATCGCACATGGTACAATGTATGGCATTAAATCTACAATACTACAAGGTTAGTCTATCATACAATTCTAACTACATGTACAAAATATAAAACAGTATATCGATTACAATATCGATGCTAGGTGTCCATACAATAGTCCCTATAAATGGGCAAATTAAGTGTCTTTGATATACCTTAAGCGCTCAGACTAGCCACAAAACATAGCTGTTCCTACATCATGATTTTACATGTGCTAACCTGTGTTTTCACCTGATATATTACAATGGATACTCTGTGTATTTGTATTCATTGTACTTACATGCAGTAAAGGTCTTTGAATGCATTCGTATATAAACCTATTTTATAGTTACAAGATGCTGGTGCTGGTACTTCAGTACGCGAACGCGTGTGATTTAATCGTTCAAGACGCGAGGTTACCTGCGGTCAGTAGACCACCTGGACTACATTACACCTACCGTGACCGCAAAACCACATTTACAAGCTGGTTACTCATTTAGATCTTACTACGTACTATGGAAGTGACGCATTGTCTCCATCACCTAGAGAATTTACAATAGCCAAGGATTATATCTCTTGTCGCAACTTTGCACTATTCTTTAAGTGTGCGAACGAAAGACTACATGTTTTCAGCATGGGTGCCTAAAATAGAACATGCCCGGCGGTGCAGGACACACAGCACTCCTCTACAAATAACCACGGACTGACACGTAGGTACGTTTTTTTAGGACGAGGCCAGGGCATGGCAGGTTACCGCGAAGTCCTCCGCCTTCCTCAAGTTCTGACCCTCGCACACCTTTGGCCTTCTTGACACTGGCTGATGTCATTAACCAGATCTTTTAGATATTCTTCAAATGCTGTACTGGTGGAGACCTTGACAGCATCCCGACTCATTACTGAGCTGTTTTGTTTTCCTCTGTTTTGTTCTGTTTTGCTGTCTCTGAGCAGATCTTTTGCAAATTTCCCGTAAGACTTCCTGTACGTCTAGAACCTACCTGCCATGGCTGAGACTCGGGCTCGACTTGCTATGTGCGCGGCTGGTTGTTTTGTTTTCCTTTGCTTTGCCTGTTTGTGTTTGTGTAAAGCGGCCGAGGAAGACTCCTGCTCCACACCGTGTACCAACATCACCGTGTTGGCTCCAGCCGGGCCGCCCGGACCTAAAGGGGCCATGGGGCCGAGAGGCCTCAGGGGTGAGTACGGTGTTTCTTTTACAATGTCGATTGGATGCCGACGGATGTAAAACATGTATTTTCATCAATCAGAACAAGATGAAACCTATCATTACCTAACCCCTTCTGTGACTGTTCCAGACAGGCTTTCACTCCACTAACCTGGCCCTACTGGAAGTGTTAAACTTAAATGTCTATGCTTCGCCGCTAATACTAACAGACATCGTCTAATTTCGTAGCCACGTAAGCAGCTGTCATCGTGATTTAGTGTAAGTAAGAATAACCATAAAGCTGCTACTATATTGAAATCTGAATTTAACATGGCAACTCAAGCTAGTGTTCCTTTTTAAAAGTTACTGACGAGATGCATGATATGATGTACTTTTGACTTAAAGGTTTTAAAAATAAATTTGGAAAGAAATAAGGTTGTCACTGTGATCTCTGGACGACAAAACTGTCAAACCTTAGTCAGTTTCTTAGGCTTTTTTTTTGTTTGAATAGGTTAAGTGTGGGGATGTATTTTGTGTTTTTGACGTGGTTAAACAGTTTGTTGAATAGAATGTACAACATTGAAAACCATCTGGCCCAGAGTCATAACTCGCAAGACGAACAAAGAGGAGGCAGTTTTTACAATAAGGGCAAAAGCAAAGAAACGACTCTGAAAATGTTACTATTATAAATGTTACTAAACCTGCTCCTTGTTTCTTTTTCCTAAAATGGAGCTAGACCTGTCCAACGCATGGCCTGAGATTCTTATTTATAGGCTGACCTGACCTACTGGCCACCGACAGCCTCTGACCTGGACTAGTAAATTCTTTGACAAGATCGTGACTTTTTTTACAAACCTTCCTACCTGCGGCACCATTTGATTAACGTGCACCACATGACATGTCATTCCCATTTCTCAATGATCGCGCATTTTCGTATCTGGTCAATCTCAAAATGTCAAAAAGCCGCTGCAGTCACTACATGTCCATGTCGACCGCAACACGTGGAGATCATTTTGGAGTATTTTAGAAGTTAGACCTTTGAACTTGACTTGGACAGTTTGGCTCCGGGCTTATCAAAGTTCTCAGGACTGAATCATGAAGACAAACAGTCCGGGGGATGCTGGAGGGTGCCGATCCCTGTAGTGATAAAGAAGATTTAGCATCCTTGTTTATAAAGACACGTTTCTCATGATCACTGTAACTCCTAAGTAAGTACAGGTAACAGAGGTAGTGTATCTTTGATTTTACCTAAAATCTTGTAATGCATGCAAAATGTATGCGGAACTTCGTCCAGTGTTGTATAATCAATGTACAAGATTCCTTCATAAGTCTCCAGCTATCGTCCTAGTGTCTGTACAAACCTCAGTTTACTGTTACAGCAAGACCACAGCACGTCAAGGTCAAAAGTTTAAAAAATGGAAGTTCTACTGCAGTACCAAGGTCACATACCAGGGGGGCCGAAATCGACCTTGACCTTTGTCTTCCCAACACCTACCCACAAACCAAATATCATCATAATCCACCTAGAGGTTCTTGAGTTGTGCTGACTACAACAATCCGGAAACACAAGGACACAGACAGACAGACAGGCAGACAGACACACACAGACACGCCCAAAACAATATCTCCATTTTTCATGGAGATGATAAAAAGTTTCTATGTTGCCTATCATTTACCTTTCTTTAAGAATAAGGAATCATTAAAACAAATACAACGATACGATAAGGGATATGATTTCCTGTTAAATATGTCCTCAGCTAACGTAGAAAGATACCATCTTCTTCTATTTCCTGCCAAATAGACAGTACGAAGATAGTATGTCAATATCAAAAGAACAATTTTTTAGTTCAGAAAAACATATATGTACAGTAAAGTTTTAGCAAAGCATTCACATATGCATAAACTAAACCAAGTATGTTCCTTTCAGGTCGATGGAGAATACATCAACAGGCGGACAGAGGTGTATCAAAGCCGGGGCCCACAGGTGAGAAAGGTGCCCCAGGTAAGAAAGGTGATCCAGGTGCTACAGGAGCTGCAGGTGCGAAGGGACAGAAAGGAGAGCCTGGCTCGTCAGGTGCGAAGGGAGAGAGGGGAAACCCCGGGAAGCCCTGCACGGGAGGATCGAACTGTAACGCCCAGTTTTCTGCGGCTGGTTCCAGTTTCGTGGCGTTCTCCGCCACTCTGAGAGTCCGGATCCTGAACGCCCCGGAAAACACAATAGTGACGTTCGACATCGTCCACACGAACGCGGGCGACGCCTACAACCGGACAACAGGGAAGTTCGCGCCTCTGGTGAGCGGTTACTACATGTTAACATACACCGGCATGACCACGAGCGTAGTGGGGTCTGCCTACTGGAGCCGGCTGAAGAAGAACGGCGAAGAGATCGTCAGTCTGTACGACAGGTCGAACGGTGACCATCTCTCCAGCTGTAACAGCGCCATCTTGCGGCTGCAGCCTGGGGACGAGGTTTGGGTGGAGCTGGACGGGAAGTCCTCCATGTGGAGCGACCCTGGCGGTTACGTCTCGTTCTCAGGGTTCCTTATCCATCCAGATTAGCAAGAAAGTTTTAAAAAACATGTACACTTTTGATATAAAAGTATAATCGACCATATTTCCGAAGCATTTGACCGACTTTTTTAAAACTCTACACAACGTTTATGTGGATCAAATGAACGATGTAATATCCCCACGAAATTAAGACATTTAGCACGACTTAATTGAAATCTACAATGTAATCAATTCAAGCAATGGCTATATTCAATGTCTGTAATACATGGTGGTGAAATAAGTCATACTGTCATTGTTGATATCTGTAAATGTTCATCTGGTTTTTCATTCAAAGTGCAACTTCTTGATAATGGTGTTAGACCTAGTCCTTTGTATGAATATACAGCCAAGAGTTCAGATATATCCTATCCTATCAGTTATATTTAGTTGGGGGGGGGGGAAGGTTTGCGCTTACTGGGGATCATATCACAACACATGAATTGTATGCTTTCATTTATTTGTTAACCTTTGTGTAGATAAGTATATAACTGTTTAAATTATATTCCTGTCTTGTATGATGGCGCGTTAATATAAGTTGCATTAACTTGAGTGCGTTGCCATCTTGTCTGTACTTGTTATTTATGTTGTTTAAAAAAATAATCTCCAAGCAGATCTAATGGTTGCTAGGAGACCGTATCCAACTGGCAGAGAAAGCTTGTATGGCAACCCGCGGATTGCAAAAAAAAAATTCTGCCAGTTGGATGCGGTCTTTGCAACCATTGGGTCTGCTTGGAGACTGTAATTTCAGGTCGTAGTGCGGTCGCAGCGAGGTCGCCGCCCTAGTGGAATGTAATGGGGATGTTAGCACCGTGAGCAACGGATAAGTTTGTTACAGTCGGGGCTAGCCGCGGCAACTCTGGTGGTAAGACGTATTTACTTGTATATTATACAATGACAGTATACAGCCAAGTAAATACGTCTTACCACCAGAGTCGCCTTGGCTAAGTCCGGGCGGTCTATTTCATCACCTTTACTGGAATGACAAGTTTAGTAGACAGTTGGAGCCGCAATTCCCACCGGGGAAGGCCTTGAGAATATGCTGGCACATAACCAACACAAACGGCAGCCAAGCAAAATGGGAAAACAACATACAGATCAGTTGGCCAAGCTAAAGTGCCAACACTAACGGCTTTCCTGTCATGAGTGCGTTAGAAAACATTCCCCAGACTCATGTATGCTAGTTTGTCTACATTGATATACCGCCAATAATCAAGATTATATAATCGTGTCAGACAGCCTGGTACGGACTAGGTTCGAATACTTTCTTTAAAACTTAAGATCTCTACGAATCGTCATGAATTATGCAATCTTCTGGTTTTATACGCAGTAAAACATTGCAAAGAGACAATATAGGAATTGAACTGTGTATCATGGTAAAATCTGTACGTTCTGAAAGTAATGCAATGATATCAGAGCACATATATTATGTAGGATTCCGAGTCACCGCGAGGGTTTTATGATAATATTTGTAATCATTTTGAAAAATTTCTAATAAATGAATATCTGACTGACAATAGTTCCAAATTTTTCTAAAAGATCAAATACAAAAATATGAATTTATTTGAATTTAATTAGATAATTTAGAAATATTTTGAAAGTAACTGCACAAAAACCTCTTTATTTGTAATAATTTCTAAACATCTATGTGATTATTTAACTTTTAAAAATATTAACAAGAAATGGTAGAAAATGGTTAACAATGGTAGAATGGTGATTGCCCCCATAAATGTAGGTGCTAATCTGGCCCTTCTGTCTGCCTTTGTACATCTTTAGACTGAACTGCAGGACACCGCTCGGTCCTTTGTGGAAAGCAATTTCTTCCCTAAACTTCGTAAGGATGTGTGAATTACTTTCTTCACAGCCCTCTGACCTATTTATAGAGATGTTACAAATAATGGTAGAAAATGGTAAGAAATTGTAAATAATTGTAAATAATGGTAGAATGCTGTTACCATTATTTAGAAACCATTGTAAATATCATATTCTACATCATGAATATTTCTTAAGTTGTAGAAAACTTAAGAACTATTTATAAAGTTGAAATCATAGTCAAAATATTTCAAAAGTATCAAATCTCTTACACAAATAATAACAATAACTTGAAAATAGTTCTAAATTATGACAATAACAACCCTCGCGGTGACTTGGAATGGACTCTAACGAGCACTAGATCATTTTCCCAATGGCGGAATTTTCACTGGGCGGTAGGATTCATCATAAAGTCTTCATAAGAGATAAACGTCTTCTCCAGTTTCCGAGTCAATCTCTACAGGGAAAACGTTTTAAGAGGCCGGGCCCTGTGTTTACAAAGTCCGCACTTTTCGATACTTGTAAAATGACAGTTTCTTTTAAGTTCTAGTTAATCTTTTTACGGAGTACTTTAGATCCACTTCAACGTGACGTCTATTGTGTTTATAGTTATTGCAAAGTCCGCAAACTAGCACGTACTTGCAAACTAGCAGTTTCTTGTAAGTTCTAGTTAATCTCTTGACGGAAAACTTTTAGACCCACTTCGAATGTCTGTTTTGTTTATAGCTCTTGCAAAGTCCGCACTTTAAGGTACTTGCAAAATTACATTCAACGACGGGTATACGTAAACGATCTGTCGGGAGTGTGAGTCTGGGATCCTTTACTTCTCATATTAGACCCAACAGGGAGAACACAAAAGTCGTTTTGCTGGTCTGAACCCTAACTTTTGGACATTTAACTGAACCCTCGTGAAGTTTCGGTTAATCGGAAAGATGAACACCGCAGTAGTACTCTTCATTATCCTTCTCCCGGTAATTTTCGCCGAAGAACCGACGACACCAGGCGGTGGGACGTGCTCCCGTCAGCTGAACAACAGTCAGAACATCACGGTAGTGGCGGCGCCGGGGGCCCAGGGGGAGCAGGGGACTGAGGGGCCGCGAGGTAGGGAAGCACGTAGCTTGTGAAAACAGAGAGGAAGCGTCGATAAAAACATCTAAAAGTACATGATTATCGTCTAGAAATCATCCTATTTCTGTCAAACGTTTGAGGATGTAGTGTTAGCAAAACCTGTCGGTTTAGTAAGATCGTTCGATTTCTAAAACCCAAAATCCACAATTTGAAAGAGAACACTGTGTGGTTTGTATCACGTTTTCTGGTGAGCGTTAGCTACCGTGTGATCGCTGCAATTTTTGTTGGATAGCAAACACATCTTACTAGTTTGGTATCGGTCATAATCACATTGAAGAAAAAAACGAATAACACTTTTGAACACTTTCTCCTGATAGGACCAAAAGGTGAGCCAGGTGAGAGAGCCCCAACAGGTGCGCCGGGTAAGCTGGGTCCGGTCGGACCGAGAGGTGAGAAAGGAGACAAAGGTGAACAGGGACCGGCAGGTGAGAAGGGAGCACCTGGTACCCACCCGCCTGTTCCACCTGTCGTGGCATTTTCCGTAGCGCCAATCTTGAGTCTTCGTCTCCAACGGTGGTGACGTATGACGTCGTCCTTAACAATATGGGCGGGGCGTACAACCAGGAGACGGGGAAGTTTGCGGCCACAGTCGGAGGCGTGTACTTCTTCATGTTCACCGGTATGACAGAGAATTCCTCCAGTTCCAGATATTACGTCTATCTAATGAAGAATGGTGCACAGCTGGTTAGTCTGCACGAGAACAATCGCGGACAAGCCCAGGTCCAGTCCAGCAGTAACAGTGCCATCCTGCAGCTGCAGCCTGGGGACGAGGTTTGGGTGGAGCTGCACAGCGGTCACAGTTTGTACAGTGATAGCGACTGGTACCTTACGTTTAGTGGGTTCCTCATCCACGCTCTCTGAGCAATTATCTTCTGTAGCGAATTAAAGTGAACTAATGATATGTTGCTTGCTTCCTGTGTTTGTGTTTATGACCAGGTGCCAATCCCCCAACTTAAGCACTCTGGGCGTCGTTAATCATCCACAGTACACAATTGTGACGTATGACGTCGTCCTTTGACAAACGTAGAACATTTTTGTCGCGCACTGCGCCTTGAGGAAAAGTGCTAAGCTGGCATCCAACCAACAACATTAACAGCTTACTTTATGACAGAAAGTGGAAAACATCACACCCTTGCGCTCTACATTAACGTTATATCTATATCGGCCAATAGGGACAAATAGCGAGTAGCTAGGTTCTCTATGACTTTGATGGTGTAAATAGGAATACATTTAAATTCTGTAATCCCCCGAATACCTGAATAGGGGCGGGGGGGGGGGGTAAACACAGTACGTGTTTGCGTTCCCCTCTCTTCCTCGGGCATAGAGAAGCTGTTTTCTCTATTCTAACATTAATGGAGGGGAGGGAATATCATGAATATCAAAATACAATTCAAACCCCGACTAGAGACTGCTATATGGAGGCTGTCATTGTACAAGTTAAACCGAACACTTGCTGACTGATGTTCAAACAGTTGACATGGCAAATATGACAGAGCCAGTCGCCCTCACATCACTTCTTGCAAATACTTGCAAATAAACGTCTAACTACGGTTCGATCTACGTTTCTACGAAACTAACTACGCTGCCTATAGGGAATATAATTTTGCCAAGGGAATCTGGCCACCATAGGGTTTTTTTGCCTGGCTCAGTTCAGGAAAACGATACCTTTTCCACCCAATAACTCTCCTGGCCAGTAGTATCTTATTTGGGGCCGAATTGTACTATCCATAACCCGGTAGGAATGCCTTATGGAGGCACTGACCTGGCAATGTTCTCTCCCGCCAATACAGGCGTACAGTCGTAAGTATTGCAATGAGTATGATTATCGATAGGCAGCGCTCTCACACATAGTCGCGCCATATTGTCGTCTGCTACTGCGCATGCGAAACAAAGTCATTTCTCGGTTGCACCAGACGAACTCAGTACTTCTTGGCGTTTGTAGCGACCATTCTCGTAGTTACAAGAGATTGAGTAGATTCTGTAGCTACCAAAATATGAGTTGTCGCTATTTCTTCCACCCTGTGTTGTGGAGATCTATCCAGGTAAGCTTGATTTTCCTTTACATGTCGTCATTCTAAACCGTTCTAGCATATGCTTTGGGGAGGGGGGCAACCGGGGTAAAACATGTTGATTTGATTTTGATAAGATATTCTAAAGACATATATAAAAGTGTCATAATCATGTTACCTAAGATCGTAAACTGATCGACGATATTTTATTCTTTGCAAGGAAGTTACTAGTGTCCCTGAACCCTTACTCTTCGCTGCAAATTCTAAACTCATGCCAATGTTTTGCTATGATCAACAAGTTTGTCCGATCGCAAGACATTTTCAATCTATGAATTGGCGACTGAATGTCTCAAGTACGCACATCACAGGTGTATGTTAAACCTATGCTTTCTTCCCTGCGCTTCAAAGCAAATGCTTTATTTTTCTTTGCTTATGAAATGTCAGGCTACAGGCTGGAATCCCCGTGTAGCAGTGCCTCTTATCAGATCCAGGCTGCATTGCAGATGTATCTGCAAGGCCTACTCAACTCAGAAACAGGACAGCACCTTACTTCACAAGACCGAAGAGACGCCAGAAACAGTGCACCCTGAGTCAGATTCAAACATGCATGATCAGGAACTAATTTCTGCAGCAACCGGTGATGGCAAAATTGACACAAGTACGGACAAAGAATCAAACCTTGATATTGAAACAGAGACCAGTCCACAAGCGCCAAGCTTACTCATTGATATACAAAAGAAACCTCAAAGGACTCAGCTTGATACAACATACTCCCCAGAAGACAAGGAGACTTTGCTGTCAGTATTTAACACAGCATCAGTTCAGCAGCTCCAGCAGATGCGGGCATTGAAAGGTTTGACAGCGGACGCCATCGTGACTCACCGTACGCTCCACGGACACTACCAGACCCTCGGTAATCTCAAAAGCATACTCTTTTACACACAGTCTTTTTAGAATGATAAAATAGACAAATAAAATATGGGAGAGTCACTATCTATAGTATACCAATTCATGATATGGTATAGTGTACAATACATGCACATGATATTAAACAACAGACTTTGCTGGAGGTTTTGCTTCAACCTTTTTTCTTGGCTCTTAATAAGTTATAATCAACATCCTTGTGACTATTGCTTGTCTTTCTTCATTCCTATGCGCATGTATATTTTCCATAAC
Organism: Branchiostoma lanceolatum; assembly: GCA_035149815.1. NCBI lineage: Eukaryota > Metazoa > Chordata > Leptocardii > Amphioxiformes > Branchiostomatidae > Branchiostoma > Branchiostoma lanceolatum. The sequence continues at coordinate 7,929,482 of CM068873.1, forward strand.
CTACTACATGTACAATGTTTACCAGTCAACCCTGCATACATATAATAAGGAAGCTCAGGCATACAGGTATCGAAAAAATGGAAAATTTTGAGATTAAAGTTTATCTTACTTGTTTACAGGGAGCCTGCTGGCTGTAGAGGGAGTAGGGAGAACCACGCTGAAGAAAGTCTGTGAGAGGATCCTGAACCCAACCTCTGATTCAGACAACGAGGGAGGGCGGGGCCAGGTCAGCAGTAAGGCCATCTACAAGCCTCAGCTCCATCAGGACACCTTACAGGTCAATACTAGTATTGTCACCCTGAATTTTCTTTTAGGTGTTTTTGTGTTGAAAACCCTTGGTCTCAAAATCAGCAACATCATCAAAGAATAAAGAATATCAAATTGTTTGGTTAGTAACCTTATATCTTAGGAACATACGCAAACTTGTAAAGCATTCTATCATTATGATAGATAGTAGCTATGCATGCTTAAACTGCATGCAAGTACTGGAGTGATATTTAGACCAGATTATAGTCCCATACCAAACACATACAGTCAAACCTGTACATAAGGACTATCTGGCCAATGTCACCCCTTTGACACAAAGCAATCATTAAAAGTTCTGTCTGTAGTGACCACCTGTCCACATAGAGCTGATTTTTTTTGGTCCCCTGAGTGATCTTTTTGGGTAGTTTTGACTTTAATTTGTTAACAAAGAAAACTACTATCCCAAGGTATCCTAATATGTATCATCAGACTGTAAAAAGTGATCATTAAACATGTACCACCTCTGTACAGAGAGTGTGGAGTGTGTTGTCCATTAAGGCTGGGCTGAAGCACCTGTCCTGGGCTCACCTGTGTCGGGACAGGACGCTGCACGACTGGGACATCCAGGAGGTGCCCTGCTTCCTGTCAGGGCGCTTCCAGACCCACGAGTATCTGGAAGCGGTGAGTTCGTACAGTTTGCGTGAAATTGTTACAAAACAACAGTTTTCTAACACACGGAACATTTCCATATGGGGTTAGGTACTATGCAGGCTTTTTATTTGTCGTCATTTGCACCATGTTGGACTACAGTGTACGTCTGTTGAACAAAGCAACATACTGCTGCTTTAATGCAACTACCTGCCAACATGACGTGAATGAAAAGCCTCAGAGTCTATGTTCTGTTATGGATTTCAAAGATACTTTAAGAAAAGTCATAACCAAAGCAATACCATAATCATTTATTCTTCCATTCTTCTGTAACTATGCTATAGATTAATATCATTTTAACAAGATGACCTTTCTATATATTATTTTCAATGAAATTTGGCAACATATAGCTGAAAAAAGTTACAGACAATTTTTGTTCTGTTCTTCAGGTGTCCCAGATCATTGCCAACTTACCCCCTGCGGACTTGTACTTGCTGGAACAGCAGACGATAAAGAACGATGCAAGTATGGCGCCACTCAAGCTTCACTTCCGCTCCGTGGAGGTCATGCTGTACAGTCTCCTCAACACGGACTATTCTGACACAAGGGTAAGAGTACAGTTGTGTGTCACTCTTGATCCGTTAGCCATTATCAAGAGAAAGTTGAAAGCCAAAAAGCTACCTCAGCAGGAACAATCTTAATGTGCCAAGAATATGATCCGTATACAAGATCTTGATTCTGTGTTACACTAAAGGCTCCTAGCCTGTGTTATACTTGCCTCTATCAGGCTACGTGGATCGCTGGAAAAATATTGGTCAACAGAGATAGGGACAATAGGCAAACCATGTGGTTTGCCTTTTGTCTCTCCCTCCGTAGCCGGCTCCCTTAGCATATTATTCAGTCTACTTGGCCAATTTCTACTACTATGTACTCCTTGGTTAGTGTTGGAACATGGAATGATGGGAGTGGACTGTTCCATTAAGTATACATAGGTGGGGGGAGACTGTCCTTTTGTCTACCTGTGTAAAACACTTAAAGAGCAGTGTTTCTTTCCCATTTTCCCTCTGCAAGTCAGAATCTTTTGCTTTTCTTGCTGTTTTTTTGCTATTTTAGTTAGTAGGTAATATTTTGTTGCTTCATAATTTCTACTCTGTTGTCTGTTCCGTAAAAGCATGACTGTTTTTCTCTTTCAGGAGCACAAAGTTGTCAGCATGTCCTACACAGCTGTTGGGAGGTATTTTGGAGCCTACATCAGCGGGTCTCGGACTAGTGGGCGGAGCATCATTCACGACATCGTCAGGGAATCACGGGAATCTCTGAACCCTAGAGTCGCAATTTCCCAGGATATGGCCTGGAACTTTCTCGGTAGAAAAGACGGGATTGTGAAAGACTCTCTATGTGACTCTCTGATGCAGGCATTAGCTTTTGTTGAAATAGTTCTAGCTGATAGTCATACTGGCATGAAAGACAGCTGACAGTTGTAAGAATATTTACCTAATCCCTAGAAACATATTAGATGATATGACCTAGACTTTGCAACCTTGTGGGAATAAAATTTTCTTGTGATATATTCCGTACATGTGTCGCTTCTCCTGTGCAGCCATTTGTGGTTCAAAGCCTCCATTTCCAAATCTTTCCTTATAGCCAAATAGCCATAAAATAATTGGGGTGGAGGTGTTTCAAAAAAGAAACTCCCATTTAGAGAATTGACAGCAATGCAGAGGCAAACACTGCTCAAACTATAGGTCAGGCAAAAAGAAAATGCACCAAAAACTTAACATTTCTAATCCCCACTGCATTTCACAAATGGTAAGCCCACCCAAAACGTTGCCTTGCATGATGTACAAATGTTGCTCCTAAATTATTAAATCTTCTTGAACCAGAAAGACTGGAAAAATGCTGTAAATTTGGTAGTGGGTAGAATAGAATGTTGGTGCGTCCATGGATTGTTCAATGATATTAGCCAAAGACAAAAATCTGATTCTTTCTTTCAATTAATAAAAACAATTCAGAATGTGTTGCTTTGCAGCCAGGAGAGAAATGATTCTGCCGAGCACTAATCATCTTTTAACCCCCGCCTGTGTAAACCCTGTGAGCTGCAGCAGGTGTTTGGGTAGATTTTCATTTCCTGCCACTGTCAGGGCCAAGTGCTGTGCAAACCAAACTCAGCAAACACAAGTGTGGAAAGTCCACTAATTTTTCCTCCACCAAAACTGGACACTTACAATGGTGTTATTTTTTTCTCTTGGTTCAGTGGTTGGCTTAGCCTGGGTGCCATCTGATTACTACGGAGGCTCTTACACTCCCTTTTCAGGGCAGTGAGTGTAGTAGCCCCCAGATGACACCCAGGCTATGGTTGGTTAAGGGAGTTGGTACTCTTGAGTGTATGAAATTTAGAATCCTTCCCACTAGTGCCCTGGATCTCCATTTCTATAGCCCTTGGGCTACACAGGCCAGTACAGTAGGTGGCTAGTCCACTGATAGTACTTCGTGTTTAACTTCCTCACTCATGAGTGCTGAGTGCTAAGCTGAGAAAGCAACTCATGTACCAGTTTCCCTTGGTATGAACCAAATGCAAGGTCAACACTCTAATCCCTAGGCTATTGCACCAGTATGATAAATGTGACTGATATAAAACCTGCGAAAAAAGAAAGCTTTCCTTCCCAAATTGTGTATGCGCTACAGGAACCAACATGTAATCTACTCACATAGCAGGAGCAATCTATGTTCATTTTGACTGGGTTACGAGTTGCCTTGATGTTATGAACTAATACGAATTAGAGAAATTAGGATAATTTTCTGGGAATGTGTAGGATGTGGCAGGAAATTACAGGTTCACTGTCGTTTCTATGTAAAGCGGGCCCAAAATAATTGGCTTTTTTAAAAGTTAATGCCCACAGATTGGAATGAATTGTCAGTGGATTGGCTTAAAGCCTTTTCTATCTGCCAGTTTGTCTGCAATTTTAAATGGAAGGCAAATATGGGGAATAATTTTGTTTTCCATAATTTACACCTGTCTATATCAGTGTGATTTGTTTCTGAAATATAATGTCTACCATAATACATTTAATAGTGTAACAGTAACAGTAACATTAGCTCGGAATAAATGACAGATAAACAAGCTTACCTATCTAACCATGTCCCCTTAATATCTGCGATATATAAAACCGTGAACATGTATCTCAGAAAGGATTCTGCCAGAGGGCTTCACAAATCAAAAGATCCTATTTGCAGTTCACAGAACTCCTCAAAAACTTTGTCTTTCCTTTTTTAGCAAGTCTCTTCCGCACAGTTGAGTCAAGGTTGCGTTGGGGTGGAGTGGGTGGGTGGGCGGTTCAGATTTAAGACAGTTATGCAAGACAGTCTCGATGTTTTGTTTTAACTAAATTTTCCTGAAGATCTAATAAATATAAGTTATTAGAAATAAAAACTTCAACCGTTTAACTGTGCTTTCGCAGCAGTTTTCCAATGTTGCATTTCATTAGAAGCTTTACTGTTGATAAGATTATAAAGGTAAAGCTTGAAATGTTTTGTCGCTGTTGGTTTCATTTAATATTTCAGTTATTAGATTTTGTTTTTACTTAGACAAAAATATTTACTTCCTGGTCGGAGTAATGATTTGAAAGAGCCCAGACATACACGTAGAGCGACTTATAACATCTCAGTATTACACATCATCAGGTGACGTACTTTCATGCTCGTAAAGGTTGTGCTTTCACCAGCATTGCTTTTCATAATCGCGTTTTGGAGACTATAAATGTGAAAAGCCCTGGATCGGTTGGACTGGTTATACAGTTAATCCAATGTCGTAGCCTTTATATAGGGTATTGCACAACAGTTATACTAATGACATCACGACAATCAAGAGACCTTTCCGTTACAGGAAATCACTGCCATTTGTTGACGTCTTTTCATGTCTCTTTTAATTTCCTCCTATTCACTAGCTTTCCTAGCTCTCAATTCAATCAAGCGATTTTTCAAAGCATTCTTCAAGATGTTGCCTTTATATGTAGCCTTTAAATGTTCTCCGTCGGAGAGCGTTACTCTTGGTTTCTCCAGGCGCTGTTGTGCCAAATAAATTCAGGAGTTACGTACATGTAGTACCGTTTGAGATTGATTTTGTACACATAGAACTGACACACCCATCATCGGTTCTCGCGTTTTACACTGAAAAACATATAAAGCATCGAACATATAAAGTATGTAACAAAGGACAATGTGGTAGCAAACACACTCTACAGAACTAATTTCTAAGCATTATAGGCCCGTTGTGGCATACAAATAATCAAAGGAAAAGACGGGGTTTAGGACTCCCTCTCCACTGGAACACTGGATTAATACGACCTTAGACTTTATAATTGGAATATAGTTTATTATGTTAAAGTATGATTTGAATGACAAACTTTCAAAATAAACTTCTTTGTCAATGAACTTCGTTAACGTTTGAACTACTTAGTGAGAGGTTTGGTCGTTTGACGGTCGCCGCCTCTATGATAATGTACCGATTATGCTTTCACTGCCTACCCATAGCTATAACCGTAACCGTTTCGCTAACTTCTAAATTCGCCACCATCAATACAGAAGACCGTGATGGGAATATACGCGCCTCGCCTAGGGCTATGGCAGTAGTCATGGTCCAATAAAGGGTGCTTCGTTCTTTGACTTGTTGTCATATAAGCTAAGCAAGTTTATACTAGATGAATGGACAGCCAGGCAGTGAATAAAGGATTGGAATGTGAAAGACTCGAAGACAACCTTGTGGTTCGTTTCGTTCCTTGCGACGGGCCCGTGGAGATAAATATTCATAATACCTGGAACGGAACGGCGTCGTGGCAGACTTTGTTTATATGTACATTCGTATGCAGCTCCAGTCTGTGATTTTGTATCAGGGCCTCGCACAAGTTGCTCCAGACTACATCAATGGCGACAGCCAATAACGCAAAGGGCTGCCGGGTTTAACAACATTACAGCAAACGAATGGATGTGTTGCAATTCCAATCACTTACCCTGTCAGTCATTCATACACCGTCAACCATAACGGCTTTTTGCACTACGTTTCCCAAGGCCACACTTTACCGTAAACTCCAATCAATCAAACTCTGTTTAGGAAGATGGCTGTGAGCAGATTATGTATTTCCCGTAAGAATTCGCTGACTCCAACTATATTTAATGGTGCTGGCAACAAAATAAAATCATGTTTTTGCGACCTGAACCTCAACTGAAGTCATATGTTATACAATGCATTTAATTTAATTTGGTGTCTAAATGAGGATGGAAGATTGGGGCATGGAAAGAGTATCTGTACACTGGACCTGAACTGGACTTGTACAAACGTTCAGTTTCAGTTTTTTTTTTTAAACTAAACTTTGGGAACCAGTTCCGGACTTGCCAAAAAATATCTCTTGCTTTATTCTCCTTTTCGTTCTAAACCATCTAAACCTGCCATAGATCGTGAAAGTTGCGCTGAAAAAAGAGGAAAACATTGCTGCTTTTTTTGTTAACTACTGAGCATTTTTCAAATTACATGTAAAATTCATGCCAACATGCAATTTTACATGTAACGTTAACCGAATTTTAAAAAAAAAGGATTTCAAGCACACATATGTGACTTAAAGTTAAAAGTCCGGACCTGAATCCGAACATGAGTTTAGGTACTAGTACGCAGCACTACACGAAAGCTTTTCTGCATGGATACGCCGCACATGGTTGAACCCAGCGAAGACTGGTGGGATCATTCCAGTTTATGGACGTCCTTGCGCGGGGGCGACCGTTTGGCGGAGCGCACCTGTGGGCTCCAATTAGCAGCTTATTCACCGGAACACGATACAACGGAAGATGGCGGCGTCTCCTTCGTCTTATCTTTGTCCACAGGCTATTTTTGAGCGCATCCTAAAGATATCGCTAACACAAAGAGTGAATAAGTCTAGGGTACATTGTATACGTCCTTGAGTGAAAGGAATGGCGAGATTATATTCTTCAATTGAATAAAGGATGTTAAACTTATACTTACGACTAGTTTGAAGCTATAAGGAGCTTTCAGATGGCATACGCCATCCGATTTCGTCAGTAAATAAATTCATCAAATTCGGCATTGTCCTCCCAAAACTATCTTCCTACCAGCATTGTCGCCCTCATATTTGCCACCCCTATATTGGCGACAAATCATCACGACCCTTTACTGACCCCACTTTTAGCTAGAGATGGGTCAATCATGGCAAAAACAGATCTACGTTGATGAAGGTTAGACATCCAGGTAATAAGATACGCCAAAATATATTACTCAAGCAACTGGATAAGATTTTGGTTCCAAAATCTTATCCGGTTGCTTGAGTAATATATTTTGGCGTAAAAACAGATCTACGTACTCTTTTACGGCTGCCCTGAAAATACCCTGCCCATAGAGCTGTGCTATCTACATTTTCTACGACCACCCCTTTTCATTTTGGTCATCCTCTTAGGGCAACTGCATGTATCGGTTTACTTTATTTTATTCATCTTTAATTCATTAATATTCTATTTCCTTTTCGCACCACTGTGTGTCATTAAGATATAACGTTACATGAAGCTAAACCGATTCAGAGTAGCTCTCGGTGCTACTCTGGCCTTGGTCACGGCGGAACGAATAGCCCTGTCATAGATAAGAGTTGTTGAATCCCAGGGTTCAAGTCCCCCCGGACACGGCCATTTTCACGCTGTGCCCTGCATCATACCTCTTCATTCCCCGTGTCGGAGAACATCACGTTGGTCATTAGTTACCTTCACGTTGCTTAGATTGATGCACTGTGCTCGCGAAATAGACGTTTCCAGTTTTTAATTAACTGACAATCTTTCTAACGCCGCACTGTTTCCATTAGCTACGGATAGCTCATGGAATATACGTTAGAGAACTATAAATGTTCTATTCTAACCTGTGTATAAAATACTTTGTAAGCTTGTAGGCGCATGTTTTCAATTTTTGCTACTGAGCCGTCAATGGATTCGAAACGTTGGATCTATTTTGAATTTCTGTTGCAACATCATCGGCCACCAATTTCAAAGGAGAGGAACTCTTTTTATCCTCCTCCGTATTTGATTTTGAATAAGTATGTAACGTTATCTACATTCTCCAAAAGTATAGCTATAAAC